>OX457041.1:17361404-17456404 GCA_949752735.1 Lumbricus terrestris
TAAACATACCGTTTTATCCGTACCATTTTGTCCGTACCATTTTGTCCGCTACCATTTTGTCCTAAAACCGTTATAACTATTTTGCAGAGATGTCATTTTTCCAGGCAAATTTATATCTGAGGTCACTCTAATACAATCTATGCACCAATAGCACATTTAGTGGTGTTATCAACTGCCTCTTCGTCCTAGCTGTAACTAGGTCATGTTTGTGTGTATGTACTATGCTGCTGTATGTATGTATGACTTTGCGGAAGTAGAACAGCGTTGCAGAAAGTAAACTGACAGACTGGTACCCTGTTAGTCTGTTAGGACCCTGTTTGGCACCATTCTGAGACGATCGAATCCCAGTAAGATCTTTTCCCGGTTGGCGAGTGGAAACTGAGCGATAATGGGAGTCGCAGCTGAGATCCATCTAAAGCACATGGCTCTATATTATAACATGGAGACGGAATGGCGTACTGCTGCTGCTTTCGGTGATAACGATAACCGGTGATATGTTCTGCGCGTGTGTCAGGTAGTGGAGTGTCTGGAGCGGTCGTCTCCATTCCGTTGGTCGGATTGCTCTGCGTCTACGGATTCGACGGAGGATGGCCATCCGCTTTCTACATATCCGGTATGTCGTCGTTGTCGTCGTGGTCGTCGTCGTCATCATCATCATCATCATCATCATCATCATCATCATCATCATCATCATCATCATCATCATCATCATCATCTTCGTTTCTGTAGGCCTATCTATATTTCTGTCCTCGAATTTATATGGCACCGTTTTCGAGCTATCTGCTCATAGCCGCTGAGGTACATGTACGATTGTGCATATTAATTATTTATAACTTTATATATGTAGGTGTATATACAATGTTTTGTACATGTATGCAAGCTCATCTGACAGTGGCAACTCCTCCATATATCACGGCAGGTAATTTGACAGATTACCTATTTCTCTTTTGACCTGCCTTATGATCTGCCAGAAAACCTTTGGGATTTTTAGTATCCTCTTTACATTCGATTTCACCGATCTGATGAATAACTCAGATGACCCTGACGTGACCCCCTGCATGCTGAAATTCTATAGCTGCTGGCGCCGCCACTCTTCTCTGACATTTGTCTGGGTTTTCACTATAAGACGTAGTCTATAGGTCTAAATCAGATTATTATTAAACAGATCAGATCGGAATAAAGCATATTAGATTAGACTATAAACTAGTATGCCTATAGGTCCATAAACTGTGTCGGTGTAGAAAAGGCTTAGAGTTAGAGATAATTATATCAAGCGCTATTTGTTTATCCAAGACCACAGAGAGATGAGACCAGTATGTTTAGATCGCAATACGATTTCATATGTGTGGTTCAGAATTGGTTTTTATTCCCATATAATTATATACAACCATATTATATTGGTCATCAGTTAATAATCATATTGATTTCAAGCGTTAGTCCTGCCGGGAGCAGCCGCTGCCGGGAACAGTTGGCCTATCCAAGGACCAAGGACTGCTATATAATATGTTTAGACCTCCGTGGCCTTTCCGTTATCCGGCCATACATAACCTGACATCAGATGATGTTGAAGCCTCCTACATGGAGTAATTAAGATAAGCGCTGACCTTTCACGAAGCGCTGATTTAAGCGATGACAGTTCGTCTGCTTGCTGGTGACGAATTACCTGCTGGCAGACGCAGCATAATAATTACCACGAGATCTTTGTTGATTCAGGCTCCACCTAACGAATAAACATTCAGCTGTTCTGCGTTCTAAGTTGTTTGTGATCTGTTGACATATCTATGGACGTTTAACGAGACCCATATGGACTCCACATTAGATCGTATCCCTTAAGACCTTAAGATACATAGGTGTGGGGGCGTATAATATAGGCTCAACGTGGACATGCTGACAGCAAGGCGGATACAGAAATTTTCGAAGGGGGCCAAATTGTTGGTCTTGGGACAGGGGAATAATTTTCGTCTTGGTCACCAAAAAATCTGATGATCTTTTTTAATCATTTGTCGAAATCACCAAGAAAAAGATACCTTTTTATCTGCCAAACTAGTTGATGACTTTTTTAGTCGTGCAGTGTTCCTAAGCCCCTGAACGGACCCGTGTACGGACCTCGTAGCGCGTGGGAAGGGGGCCTACGAAACTACTCATGGGGGGCGCCACGTCAACTTTCCGAGCCAGAATAGCTGGTAAAAAATAAATAAATTTCTAAATGGGGGGCATGGCTGGATTGGCCCCCTAGGTCCACCCCTGGCTGACAGAGTGCACGGCTGTACGTACGCCTGTAGATGGCTTCGTATTAGCCTGCAGTATCGGCCGGAGTCATTTTTCAGTAAATTTATCGAATGATGACCTTCGCAAATGGGTTCCACCATGACTGTGCTACACACCCAGGGTTTTATCTAGTCCCCTGCTTGGGGGGGGGGGGAGAATTCGGGTTTCTGGTGGGGTCGAGAAAAAGTCGGTTTTGGCTTGACATTATAGCCTATAGCTCCCTGGGTGGACGGCTCAGTCACCGACGTCAACCTCTCATCATCGGTCACATTTTTTGACTATTTCTTTTTTAGTCATTTTGATATACCACTTTCGCTACTTTAAAAACTGGTGACTTGTTTGTCTTCCTCTCAAATTTCCTGATTTTGTACATATAGGCCTACATGACGCCAGGACCTTTTGAATTTTTTCGGTGAGGTAGGGAGGACAAATGTTGCGTATTTGCATGTATAATACAATACCTCGTGAATTTTTGTGAGGGGAATCTCACTGGTTTCTCCCCAAGAGAGTCTATAGATTGCACACTGTTCGGTATACCCTTCAGGGCCGTGCTAGCCTGCAGATGTACAATTAATTCTCTGATACACTGTCACGATCCATATCCTCGAACGTGATTCCTCTATAGCGCAAAAGGCACCACGAAAGTCCCATGATGCATCGCTGTTACTGAAGTAGACTTAGGTCAGCCAATAGAGAATCCCTGTTTAATGCTGACGAGTATTTGGTTGCTGAAGGTGGTCTTGGGATGCTGTGGAGCATCATTTGGATGTTGCTAGCCAACGATTCACCGAATGACGACAGTCGCATCACCGTCCAAGAGAAGGACTACATCAACAGCTCCATCTTTACCCGCTCCGGCAGCACCGCCAGCATCCTCATTGTACCATCACCGGAACCGGTCAGTCTGGAGATGATACACATCTTCCTCCCTGCGAGTATATAATATATTATGCTGCAGTCTGTGTTGACATTGTCTCTTCAATATAATACATGCATGCAGTGCTTAAAGTGTGGGAAAATAAGTGCCTGGACGCCTCTTACCTTTCAAAAATAAGTGCCTGGACGCCCCTTACCTTTCAAAAAGAAGTGCCTGGACGTCCTTAACAATTGCCTGTCAAGGTTGTGCTGGCCAATAAGTTGCAGGACAGCGTTCAAATTTTAAAATAAATGCATGGACGCCGTCCATGACCGTCCAACCACACTTTAAACCCTGCATGTATAGTTGTAAACGTATATAGGTATGCTGAATGCATGCATCTAGAAATTTATGAAGCGTGTGACATCTTAGGCCTATAGTATCGAAGTCGTTGAAATGTTCATAAAATCACGAACTACCCGGCCGGTTCATCATTGACCATAATATTGGTGACATTTTAACATACCGTACAAACATAGGTTTTTAAAATTCTCAATTCTTAAAACTTTATTATGAATCACGAACATCAAAGGAAAGTAATAATGTCATAACTTCATAAGCAAGTGATCGATTCACGAGCTGTGCTTTTTCGAGTGATTGACCATTGTCTGCTTTCGTTATAACAGGCCATCTACCGGTGGGAAGTGGCGCTGACGTCACTTCCTGTGTTGGCTTTGGCCGTCAACCACTTCACACACGAATGGGTCGTCTATGCACTGATGAAAATTATTCCCATCTACCTGACTGACGTCATTCACTTGGACTTCAAACAGGTAAACAAAAACTAAACATGAAGACGGAATTATTGCTATTTTGACGCGGAATTCTTAAATTATTTTATTGTTTTTTGCATTCTATAATTATGTCATATCAGTAAATGATGAAATTACATATTTATTTTAGGCTAAATTGCTTGAAATTATTATTGTTGATGATAACAGATAATTTGAAAATCTTGACATGATTCTTAATAACGTTGCAGTATAGTTAAAGTATATTCAGCTGTTTACATAGGCGGCGACTTGGTCCTGGGTTTATGGGAAGGGAACGAAGCAGCCGCCGAAAGACGATCGCCGTGGTGCGAAGCGTCGAGCAAGGGATGATGAGGATGATGATGATGATGATGATGATGACAACGACGACGACGATGATGATGGCTGCGGCGGTGGTGGTTGTTGTTGTTGTGGTGGTGGTGGTGGTGGTGATACAACTTATCCAGTGTCGAATGCAGGAAAGAACCCTGCAGCATGAGTTCATATATATTATAGAGCGTGGTGACAGAATGTTTGATCCTCTGTTTGTTAGAATTCAGTGGGCACACTTGTGTTGCCGAGCGTTGGCTTCTGGTGTATGATGACGATGTCAGCTGGTGCTGCCGACAGACTTCAGGCGTACGGTGTCCTCGGTGTGACGAAGATCAGGAAACTCATGCAGACCGTTGGTATGCAACAATCCATCTATCGATCGCTCTTACAACACACATATTTAACTGAGGAGTTATCTTGAAGTGGCGCTATATAAATGTACAATTACAATTACATGTATAATCCTCTTCCTCCTTCTTCCTCCTCCTTCTTCCTCCTCCTCCTTCCTCCTCCTTCCTTTCCTCCTCCTCCTCTTCCCTCCTCTTCTTTTCCTCCTCTTCCTCTTCCATTTCCTCCTTATCCTCTTCGCTCCTCCCTTTTCCTCCTCTTCCTTCTCCCCTCTTCCTCCTTCTCTTCCTCCTCCTTTTCCTCCTTCTTGTCCTCTTCCCTCCTCCCCTTTCCTCCTCTTTCTACTCCTCCCCCTTCTCCTCCTCCTTCCTCTCCTCCTCCTCCTCCTCCTCCTTTTCCTCTCCTTTCCTCCTCCTCCTCCTCCCTCTCCTCCTCCTCATTCACTTCCTCTTCATCATCCTCCTCCTTCACTTCCTCTTCATCCTCCTCCCTCTCCCCCTTATCCTTCACTTCCTCTTCCTCCTCCCCTCCTCATCCTCCCTCTCCTCCTCCTCTTTCTTCTCCTCCCCCTTCTCCTCCTCCTTCCTCTCCTCCTCCTCCTCCTCCTTTTCCTCTCCTCCTCCTCCTCCCTCTCCTCCTCCTCCTTCACTTCCTCTTCATCCTCCTCCTCCTTCACTTCCTCTTCATCCTCCTCCCTCTCCCCCTTATCCTTCACTTCCTCTTCCTCCTCCCCTCCTCATCCTCCCTCTCCTCCTCCTCTTTCTTCTCCTCCTCCCTCTTCCTTCGGATCTTTTATCTTCCTTCTTTGTTATTCCTCCTTCTCTTTCTCCTTCTCCTTCTTCCTCTTACTCCTCTTCCTTTCCCCTACTTTTCATTCATCCTCCTCCTGTATTTTTACTGCTCTCCTCCTCTTCCTTATTCTGATCAACTAATCTTCTTATTCTAAGTCTCTGTCTGTCTATCATTCATTACATGCATTTATTCATTAGATGCATTTATATAGCGCCTCTTCAAGGGGGCTACTCACTGTGTGCTTGTCTGTAGGAGCCATATTGACAGCGGCCATGATTTCATCGATCCTTCTGATGAACTGCCATCATCACCTGGCCACCCTCTCTCTGCTCACCCTCGGCATGTCCTTCTGCGGCCTCCAGTACAGCGGGGCCCTCGTCGCGCACCTAGACGTCGCCCCTGGCTGTGCCGGGGTCACCATGGGGGTCGTCAGTGCCCTCGGAGCCTCCGTATACTTCATTCTACCACCTCTCATTCAAATGGTCCTCCATGTGCCAACACAGGTGGGTATAGGATCCTTTTATCTCTTGATGCAGGTGGGCACAGGTAAATCATGTCAACCATGGCACACCCGAGTTAATTTGGTCAGGTGACTCGTCTAATGTTGTTGAGTCGGTGTTTAAAGTGTGGAAAAATAAGTGCATGGACGCCCTTACCTTTCCAAAAGAAGTACCTATAGACGCCCCTTACCTTTCCAGACTGTGCTGGCCAATAAGTGGCAGAATGGCGTTTAGAGTTTAAAATAAGTGCATGGACGCCGTCCATGACCGTCCAGGCACACTTTGAGCCCTGTGTTGAGTAATCTATGATACGTTACCAATCCAAGATACCTCTAGAAGTCAATAACAGACGGTGGCCTAGATCTCATAATATAATGATGGATGGATGGACACACGGACGGACGGACGGACGGGAGGGAGAGGGAGTAAGCAATGAAATCGATATGTAGACAAAATTAATTAATGAAATTAATTTAATAAATCCATAAATAAAATGAAATATAAACTCAAATTAAAGCAACACAACACGAATAAAAGAGAACCGTAAAAATTCAATAATAAATATGATGACTAGATAATAATAAAACTCTAATATCTTTGATAATAGCCTTAACTTTCACGTTGTTGACATTCGCATCGTTGTCGCTGTAGAGCGCGGAACTGAAGTGGAGCATTGTTCTGCTGCTGACCGCCTCTTGTCACATCTTCAGCTCTCTCCTCTTCCTCATCTTCGGCTCGAGCAACCTCCACAGTTGGTCAGTGGCTGGTCATCCTTCGGTCATCGATGACGTTCCTGCTGCTGATGATGACGACGCAGCGAAGGTGATCGCTGAGAACAGCGCCATCTTCGATCCGTCGCATCCGGAATTCTGCTCATCCGTGTCCAACTACGGCTACATCTCTAGCGCATCGTCGCATCCCCATCACCGTCAGGCTCAGTACCAGCAGCAGCAGCAGGAGGATGTCTACCACGAGGCGCTGGATCCAGACGATGCGGACCTGATGGAGACGGACTCGAGCAACCGATCCGTGACGGGTGGTGTGCATCGGCAGACGTCCGACGATTCGTGCAGTCACTCGTGCGTGTCGGCCGCATCCGAGATCTCCGAGGGATTCCATTCGTCCGCCAATCAACCGTCGAACTCTTCGAGTGGCACTGCAGCCACTCCGGCTGCTGAGGCGGCAGATGATGGAGGCAGGCGAAGTACGCGACTAGCGATGGCATCATCATCGTCTTCAGCAGCAGCAGCAGCAGCCGTGGGAAATGATCTGTCGGAAAGTATAGTCTGAGGTCGTAGAGTTCCATCGATATAGACAGACACACACTCCATCTTTCACGACTGCCTTAATTCTTCAGTGATGTACATACTTATTCTCAGTCATAAATGGCATTCAACAAACAGCGCAACTGATTGGATTGGTTGACCGTAGAGTAGGTCAACAGTTCAGTTACAAATTATAATTGATGTAAACTCTGTTGAATTATAAGCCTATTATAGTGACAATATAAATTATATAATTATATTGCAGGCTACAATTTCACTTACGTGGAGATATCGAGGGAGCGCATCCGATCGTCGATAAATGTTATGCATAACATATGCGCTAAGGTTGGGAGCGCCTCTGAGTAGTCTCCTTGAAGAGGCGCTATATAAATGCACATAATGAATGTTATGCATAACACAGTCACAGTTGATGCATAGGTCACGGTAGGTGACTGCGGTCGGTTTCCTGGGTTTAAAACCTGCAGTGTGAGCCAACGCAGGGGCAGATACAGAGGGCAAATCCGGCCATGGCCCCCCAATTAGAAATGTTCTTATTTCTCACCAGCTATTCTCGCAGGGAAAGTGGACGTTGCCACCTCCCCCATCAGTTTCGTAGGCCCCTTCCCATGAGGTTCGTATAGGATTTCGAAAATAGGCCAACAGTGGGAAAGGTGACAGAAGACAGCTAAGTAAAAGGGAAAAGTGGTGTATGACTTAAAAAGGTCATGAGCTATTTTGGTGGAGAAAATTGTATGGTTTTTCTGGAAAATGGTAGGGCCTATCTTTTTTGCCCGAGATTTCGACCAAACGACTAAAATAGGTCATCAAATATTTTGGTGGACAAAATGCCATCTTTTTTCTGACATTTCAACAAACGACTAAAAAAGGGCATCAGATTTTACAGCGACGAAATTTTTTCAGACCAAAGACCGAAAAGTTTGCTACCCTTCGAAAATTTCTGTATCCGCCTCTGAGCTAACGTCAGACAAGTAGGCCTACAGATCGAAATTTGATACGAATATGTGTTACATCCGGTTTAATCAGCATGGATACCGTAGCTTTGTCATTTGTATACATATACAGCCACTGAGAAAGTTTATTAGCTATTGATGGAATGACATGAAATGCGTATAATTTTTTAATTAATGTTTCCAAAAAAACCTGCTCTTATTGCCTCGGTGTCAGAGTCAAAAACTCAAAATCTTTTGTGAACCTAATCAGCTTCGACGCCACGACTCCCAGGCCATTGCATAATAAATTATGGCCTGCACACAGGACCACAATAACAAAATAATCTTCTTTTTTAATGATTCAATCTGACAAACCGCAGAATGATTAGGCCTACATGTACAGGTTATACGAAATACGGCCCACTATAGCACGACACGCAGGTCGGCTTTACAGCAGTTGGTTCGGTATCTTAACACTAATGGCCTATAAGTGCTGGATCACTCCTGGTTCGGCCAAGCCAGAAGTGGGAGGAGCAAGACATAATTGCAAAGACGCTGCAATGAAGAAATCATAGGTTATACAGCAAATTTTATTAGCCTACATTGAGGTATATAGACCCAGCTATGCACTGCAAATGTGAGATGCCAACACAACAGACTCGAGATCTGTAACAAAGAAAACATAAGTATGTCATTCATAGATCATATGCATAGAATAAGAGTAGACCCAGGCCTAATAGCGAATCAAGTATCGATCCTTGTGATAGACCTACTCAACAGTAAATGCTCAGAGCATGAGATTGTTCGCCTAGTATAAACACTGGGTCCTATTACAAAGAGAATCAATAAACCAAGTTTTGCTAATTCCCTGAAGTCCCTATAATTATTACAGGTCTCGCAAAAATTGACCAGGAAACATTGGCACGGCGGTGTAACTTTGGCACAGGGAACCAAACTGCGAATAGGCCCTACTGTCCATAGGCCTACATATCGTTTTACCTTCTTTACATGAAATACACACAAGAGAAAATAATTAATGGTGCAATGGAATTAGGCCTATCCTTGCACGTCTACCTGATTGTGCAGAACAAGCAATTTATCCTCAGTATAGATCTATATATAATGTGGTTTATCTGATGAAATTGTATGATGGACTGTGTCAAAGGCTTTCGAGTGGTCGGAAAAGATTCCTATGTATACCGGGCGAAACTTTGATCGATAAGCTTATATAGCCAGATTGAGACAATTAAAGGATCGGAGTGGCTGACCCCTCCCCAGCAAGGGATTAATCCAAGCCAGAGATTACAAAGAAAAGAAGAAGAAGAAGAAGAAGAAGAAGAAGAAGAAGAAGAGGAAGAAGAAGAAGAAGAAGAAGAAGAAGAAGAAGAAGAAGAAGAAGAAGAAGAAGAAGAAGAAGAAGACGAAGCAGCTAGATTCATAGTGAGAACTTGTTAGCGGCGCTTAGCGCCATGCATTGCATCAACTATATGCTAGACTGCATGTCCAAGAGTGGAAGAGCTAGTGCCATATGATATATAGGAGTAGAGAGACACGTATAGGCCTACGGTTTGAATCCATGCTGTGTTGATGATAGTTTCTAGGAGACAACAGAGTCTATAATGAGTCTTAATGACATGATACTAATCATACTATGATCTATTCTAAAGTGTATTAATACACTTTGGATCTATTCGCTTAGGTAAATGAGCGTGTGCCCTAATTGTCAGTTGCTAGATGATTAGGCCTATGTCTATTAATATTATAGGCCTATAGATATCCTCAGAATACCGTAAGCCCTATATTGCAAAAGTCGTAAGAATGAACTTGGTTTGCAATCGATTTTTGCGACCCTCTAGTGATGCATTGAGCATTGACAGTGGTGCTAAGTTGATTGTTCGAGTATACCAGTGACAAAAAGGACGAATAATTAGATCTTTATAGTGATGAATTGCGTGCGAAGAGGTATAAATAATTTGAACAATTCTGCGCATATAAAAGAAGCAGGCGACATCTGTGGCTAAGAAATGGTAACTAATTATTTTTTGCACGACCTTGCCCTTCTCTTTATTTAAATCCGTGGCCAATTTGGGTGTGACCACAGACTAATTATATTGTGATTCAACACAGCCAAAAAACGTAATTAACGCGCCCTGCAACATATTTTAGAAGACCATATAAATTGACTACACTATAAGTTCTATAACTTAACATAATAAACAAACTTTGAGCAGAGAATCTTAGTGATCGTTGAAAGCTTCTAAAACAATACGAGTTTTCAGTAATAGCTTTTGTTATTCTGAATACAGCGCTAAAAAATCTGTGTATCATCTTGAAAGTATGTGATCTGATGTATGACTAGTCTATGCAGCGGCGATGGCAAATCAGTTTTAAAAATTAGTGGTTTAATCGATTTGAGTGAGGATTTGAATTTTAAACTCATGTGCAGAGGTGCCCAATCGGGCTGAAACTATAACATAAAGGTAAGCATTTATGTTATAATAAGTGATGCACTAAGTTTACATAATGTACTGCATTTTGTAATCTAATTCTTATGCCACTCAAACCAATCTGCAAAATTCATTCACTCCAGAATTTATGTAGCGCTTCTTCAAAGGGGCTACTCAGAATCGCTCCCGGCATAACTATAGTATCGGGGACCGACGTGTCGGTTAGGATCAGATTAGGCGTGTTGAGGGTCGGTAAGGGCTCAGGTTAGGCGTCGTGAGGGTCGGTTTGGGCGTCATTTGGTCCCTCGATAAAAATTTCGGGCAAATGTGTTTTTGGTGTTTGGTTACGCCACATTCTCTAATGTAAACTCAATTTGGCCGCACCGTGGCTGCAAAGTATGATCATCAGACATTTGCAAGAATTTGTAACCATTTTCAGTTGGGTCATAATATCATAATTTCAACACTTCATTCATCTCTTCAGCATATATTGGGGGGTCCGTAGCTCAGTGGAGAGAGCGTTGGCCGATAAACTGAGAGTCATTATCGCGACCCGGGTTCAAGCCTCGCTCAGGGCAAAAATTTATTTGAATTTTCTGTTAGCTGCCAGTGGCGCTTTCTGTTGTGTTGTTTGACTCGGGTCTGTTGAAAAATAAGTTATCCCCTCCCACTCCTGGCTTGGCCGATCAGGATCGAGCGTTCCAACACTTAGGCCATTAGTGTTAAGTTACCGAACCTGTTGTAGCTGACCTGCGTGTCGTGCGAAGCTGGCCGTATTTCGTATAACCTTGTACCTGTAATCGTTCTGCGATGTGTCAGATTGAATTTGAATAAACGAATATTATTATGTCATCTAAACAACAAAGACTAAATATCCTGAAAATTTCATAAAATTATCTGTGATATTAATGAAGTTATGAGCTCCTGAATGTCGCTAAAAATTTAGACGTGAGTTCCAAAACATCAAAAAGGAGGGCACCCCAGACGTTCCTGAAATTTAATATCTTCAAAGCTACTTAAGATATTGATTTAAAATTTGGCAAAGTTTCATCTAATACCACAATAATCATTAGAACTGTAAAATTTTCATTGAAATCCGAGATGGTCGAGCTAGAACTTTCTGAAAAATTTGTTGAATTGAAATGGAATGACCCTGTTAACTAATTTATATTGAGCAAAAATCAGAAACCACCAATTGTTGATTTGGTGATAAATTGCAGGAAAAACTTAGTCAAAACCTGAAGTTTTGTATAAATACTTAACTCATGTGTCGTTCTTTTTCTTAAAAGGAATTCAACAAAGTCTACAGATCCCTTGCTACCGAGTTGAAAATTTGCCAGCTGTACTGCGTATTCGTTTCTATGCAGCAGTGGTTTAATTTCGGCCTGAATTGCGATGTTTCAGATTTCCAGCAGTTTGCTTGACAAAGTTCATAAAGTCAAAGATGATGGATGAATTAGGAGATACGATTCACTGGCAGCTTCATTCATCCAGCTTAGAGATGTCTGCAGAAGACAGTAACAGCCATGAAATTGGAAGACAAGAACTTGCTGCTTTAGAACTTTCTCCTATCAGTCCTGCAGCTGGTTCCAACCGTCTGATCAATGTTTGTAGTTTCTCGGATATGACTACTGCCGATAAAAATCCTGTATCTTCCACAAAATCTGACAGTCCTGGAGTAGAATCTGGCAAAGATTACTCATCCATTTCCTCGTTTTCAACACTAACCAGTGCCAGCAAGCTCCCAACTGAGGACATTGATTTCATTAACTTTTATTTCGAAAATAACAGGCGCCAAACTCAGTTGAAAGAAAACTCGGCTTGTGAAATCCCGGTTCCAATTGCGACACGAAACAGGTTCTTGGATTGTTCTCCAATTCCTAAACTGAATTTTGACGAGACCATCGTCAATCTTCCATCACCAGACACTGGCTGCAGTCACATCAGGACAAGCCCAGCCTCGGCAGAATCTGTTCGTGACGAAGAACTATACAAGGTTGTTGAAGCAAACAGTGGACGGTCCATGAGTGAATCTGTAGCTTGTGCTGACTCGTTCCTCAGACCTCCAACTTTCTTATCAGCCCCAGTCAACTCCCCAAATGCAACAACCGAAATGGGAAGCATTCCCAGTTCATCACAGTTGTGGTACTGCCATCCATCGCAGCTGGATTGTTTGCCCACAGAAAGGTTTCTGGCTCAAAGTGTCACCAGCATCTTGCCTGAGTCTGCTGCGCAGAAATGGAAGTTGGATTCAAGACCACCTTGTGTTGGTCAGGAGCATTCTCCTGAATCGGAATTGATTTTTCCAGACACATGGAGAGTGATCAGAAATGCTGCAGATCAGAGTAAAGACCCCAACGTCACAGAGGCGGTGGACAGTGATATAGACCTTACCGAGATCAATCCTCCGTCACCCGTCTTGAAGAATTCAGCAATAAAGGTGGGATCATGGTTACAACACTTACAGGAAGGTGAATACTCCGAGGAGCCAGCAGTTGAAGCGAGCCTTGCAGTTAAAGCAGGCACTCGGAAAGTGATCGAATGCGTGCGCAGCTCTGAAAAGTGTAAGTGTGGTGCGTATAGTGAGTACATGAATGGCAGAAGAAAGCAAGTTGGTGAGTTTCAGGATGCAAGTGTTACCACATCTCCCAGCAAATCCATGGTTCGTATTAGCTCAGTTGTGCCACACGGCAACAATGTTCCTGGAGCAGCGAGAAACCTGTGGACCACTGATAGTTCACTAACTGCTACAGTTGTTCCGCCCATAGACCATTATCAACATCAGCATTGTGATGAGAATGCAAAACGGCATTACAGAAAGAGTCGCAGATCCGACGGCGTTAAAAGACGTGAACGATACAATCTAGTCAGCGAAAGGAATTTACAGAGCATAGAAAGCGATGGTAGTTGTACACGAAGGACTACTCGAACGCATGAAACCGTGGCTTCAAATTCTTCTGGTGTGAAATACAGTCACCAGGCACAAGAGAGCGATTGCAGGGAAAGCCATATCTCCTCGGATGACAACACAGTGTGCAGTAGAGTGCAAGATGCCCAGATGCATAGAACGCTGACGAAAAATCCTTCAAGCACAGTCTTCTTTGTCGGTCACACGATGAACCCTCCACGGCCAATGTTGAAGAAGTCACAGATGTCCAGCAAGCGTGTTTTAGCAAAAAAGCTAAAGGCAATAAGTTTGTATATGCAGCACAAGAAGACTTATTCGCATCTCGACTTCAAGACATTGGCAATTGTTTAGGTTATTTTCTTTGTTAGAGCAACTGACATTCATGACAGAACTTTTCGAGTGCATTCATAGACAGTTTTGAAGCTAGTTTTTCTTTTACGAAAAGTGGTTGTGTGATATTTTATTTCAATCAGAGATTTCAGATTTGGACTAGATACAGAAATGTATAGAACTGTTTTTCATAAATAAATGTGACATTTTTTCTAGCAATCAACCTTTCAACGTAACATAATGGTTAGATACTCTAAGAAGAGCTTTCACTGATTTCTATTAAAAGTGGTGATTATAGACTAGTTTGCATGACAATTTTCTTTATCAATGAAAATATAATGATTGTAACATTCCTGCCAAAAACTGCTTTACAAAGGATCCACCAATTTGCATTTTGCCTTCGGAACAGTAATGTGTACACATGTATTTAAATCTGATCCAACTCAATCCATTATTGACTTTCAAAAATACTAAATTCTCGAAATGATTATCGTTGAGTCTAGTACGCACACTTCTGATTCATTGTTAGCACAATGCACAGCTGAAGAGTCGTTCTGCTGCAGCAATGGCAGTGCATCCAGCGTGCACTACCCATAGAAAATCTATTTTTAGGCATACAAATTTGAGTCAGATGATTTAGCTTAGCGTAACGAAATGTTAGGTAACGCATTGAAGTAGTGAACATTGCTACGAGTGTAACATAAATGGAACGAAGAAAAAGTACTGAAACATGGGTAAAATTGTACTTCGTTGAAATTAAAATTATTCAGGCTTTGTGATACTTCATTACATGCGAAAGTATTCAAACTTGTACTCAAGTACATTAATGCATTACTTTTACTTCGTTACTGTACAACACTGGTAGTTGGCTCATTTTGCTATGAACTTTTTGTGATCTCATTAGTTCACATTTGTTGCTTAGATTCGACTTATATTGTACCGGTACTACATATCTTACGGGTGGGTTAGACTTGTCCCTACCCTATAGCACCAACACTGAATTGCTCAATTGTAAATTTGTAAGCATATATCATGAAATTCAAATTAGCTTTAAGTACTGACGGTGTGATGCCTTTTTAGTGTAAGTGACATGTTTAGGATTTGATGCTTCATTTGTTCAACTGGCAAGCCATGTGAAATTGAAAGCATGAATCAGTTGTTGAATTGCTGTCTGCTTTCCTATCATCCTACATTGAAAGGCTGCCAGGTTTTTCCTTAGGAGGTTTATATGAGGCAGTTGTTGGATTTCTGTTTGCTTCAGCTAAAAAGAACCTTTGACCCAAGACACATAGGCTTGTAATAACCGAGTAACACCTTTGTTGTACAATGGAAAAAAAGCAAGCTGTTGCAGCAAGGTACATAGAAATCTAATATGCTGTGTATTTATTAGTATCTAAATTTATTAGTATTTAAACTTCTATCTTGTCAGTATCTAGTGCCCAAGATATCAATCATAGATTCATAGGTACACTAAAAACCAAGCTGTAATTCAACGTCTAGATCAGTGTGCAGTGCAACCCATGTGGGTAAAGAAAAAGGGGAGACAGCCAAGTCTCATGCCAATAACGGAATGACACATGACGGAGCAGAACAAACATATAAAAGAGGATTGCAAAATCTAGGTCCAGCAACAGAGGAAATACTTGTTCGCCAGGAACAGTTTGAAGTACATTTATAGTGTGTATGTATGAGCTCCCGACTGCAGCAAGGACACTGAATCGCATGAGCAATTGCGAGTGAAGGACTTGCTCAGGGTCCATACTCGGCGGCTTGAGGAGGATTCGAAGTTCGAACCCACAACTTTCCAGCCCCAAGGCACCGAGTAAAATACAGAGAAAGATGATAGATGACCTTGTTGAATAACACGTGTGATGATTCAAGACCCACTTTAAATTCTGTGGTTAGTGGTTTGTAAACTAGGAGACCCATGTTAAAACAAATCTTTTGCATTTTACTGTCAACTATATCACAAATAATTATATTTAAGACGAAAGTCGCAAATCGATTGAAACACAGAGCGGCTTAGATGCCAATTGGCAAATGCGCCAGTCGGTAATTTAAATTGTCCTGATTAACAGTACGCGCAGCAATGTCAAACACACTTTGATTGTCACAGTTTTAAACACAAATATAAAGCTATTTAGCACATAACCAATGACACATGAAATTACAGCATGCATTCAACACCTGACCTGTTAATTGTGCATCATTACTGAAGTGGTGTAATTATAATTATTAACACAGAATACAAGGACTATAACGTTAGCATTCACTACACTTTAGAGAGCTCCTGCATGTTTAATCTTAAAAAATTATGAGAGCGTGTATAGTGACCCTGGTCTAATGTAGTTCAGTCATTCAATTTAACCTTTAGCTGCAATTCTTCCTATCTTAAATTGTTTCATCTGTAAATTAAATATTAAGTTGCTTCGCTAGACAAAAACTTATCTGATGCAATGTTATCCAACTCTAAACAAATAATGTTTACCAACTAATCACCTGTCAACAACTGAAGAATTATTTTTTTTAAATACAGTATATTAAAAGAATGAGTTAAAATCTTAGAACTGAGACTAAGGCACATAACAGCCAACCAAAGTCATCACTAAAAGAACGAAAGCAAATATGGTATACCGGTAAAAATTAAGTGAACAGTTTTTCATAGATGCAATTGCAACCTGTAAATTATATAAGTATATTCAAAAGTTGTTCATTCATAAAAATGTGACAACTTGTTGAGTTACTGCTGCATCTTTCTTTGCAACTTTAACGGCGATAAACACTGCTACAATTAAAAAATTGCATACTATAGCCCCAAAATGCATTGTCACATCAAATTACTGCTGTATTGCTATAATCCAAACACATCTGCATCTTATTTAGATATTATTCTATTCTAGTATTGTGCCAATGTATCATGCAAATTATCTTGTGGTGTTTATCACAGCAACTGTTGATCATAACAACGACACACTGTAAAGTAAGCAAAAGATCTCGTACATTACGGCATGACGCACCCTCAATGTAATGTTTACAATGTGAATTCTGAACTAACAGATGCACGAATACAGTTCCCACATTTTATTCCATTTGTATAATGTGATCTTAAACTAACTTCATTCATTACAATATGGTTGATGCATGATTGCTAAAGGCTTTCGTAAGTAGTATTATGACAAAGATTGGAGAGTTTACCTGTTTCAAAAGGTATATGATAAGCTAAGGCCATCTACTAACATTTTGGATTAAATTTTGTAGTAGAAGCAACTATGATACAACAGTGCACTGCTTAGTCAAAAATCAGTCTCTCTGTCCATTGTATTCTCCACTCATAAGAATATCTGGTAATCATTAACAAACTGCCTGCTATACAAAGCCATTGTTTGTACGGTACATCTCTTCAAAGCCTTTACATGGGATTTGACAGGAACAAAGCAAGATATAAACGTAAAGACAAAATGGCATTTAACACTTTAACAACTATATTGATTTCCCAAGTCACTATCGGTACACTCTCAGCATTAAAGTGTTAAAGAAGACGCAGAAGCATAAAACTGACTTAAGCAAGGCCATCAAACAATAAATCACAACACAGAACATAAAAATGCAACAGAACATGACACACCGAAAGTCAGCAAATATACACGTTAAAATAGGAATAATGTAATTGAATGAAATTTAAGTACAGAACGTACCAACCCAGAGTAGGGTAATAATTCGTAAAATTAGGGCACAAATTATACATAGCAAAAACATATTAAAATATCAAAATAATGCATTTATTAAAATGGTACAGACGGCAAACCCTCAACACTTTTTGTCTTGTAAAAATGTTTAATTACGTTACGTAACAACAGCTACAACGGTGCCAGTTTCATAATCATACACTATTAAAATGCACATGCTGATATGGCATTATTAGTGACATGGATGCCAAGTTTAATTCAAATTTTACAAAGCAACATGGCTCTAGCCTGGTACGTAGTAAAGCTAAAATGCAAGTATTGCAAAAGAGATTTTAGTGAAGACACAAAGCAAGTACATTAAAGTGCATATGCTTATGATAGAAACAAATCACCTAAGAGTCTGGGAACACAGCCAAGCAATGCAAATGCCAATAGTGGTTTGGCTGTCCCACTCCAGATGAGTCTTGCAAGAATTTATCAACAATGATCAGCGGCAAGAATAAAAAATGCCAAAGTAATTGCAGTGATCCCTGCAAAGTGACATTTTTGACGAAATAGATAAGCACAAACACAGAATCAGAATGGTAGAAAAGTCACGAGAGGGGTGGAGCACTTGTAAAGTTAGCATCCGATCAGAAATGCAAAAGAGTAGTTGAACAGCATCTCTCATGATCTCTCAGAAGTGCTAAAAATTGACAGTCAGACGAAAAAACCTGCATCTTTTCAGCTCACGGGAATACATGATCACTAGCACTACTTGCAATGTTCAATACAAATATAAATGGAAAGATTGTCACATGGAGAGCAAGCATTGCAGATTTACATGGCATTAGAGGCAGCAACATACTATTGCAGATACACAGGTGCTGTGCCAATTATGCATGGTCTACCTTATAAATGCATATTGGTATGCAAATTCAACTTTAAAGTGCACTACAAGTCTAACACTGCAGAAAAGACCTTATCGTATTTACATTTTTCTTACAGTACTTGATATGATGCTAAAGAAAGTGTTACGCTTGGATTTCAGTACATACTGATTGACTTCTAGCGTTCACAGGCTACAGCAATATATATAATATATATATTTATCCCCTCTTCAGACTTTCATTGACAAGACTTTCCAAACACATTTACGAACTTAAAGTTCTAGACTATCATCACCGAGATGGTTACCGATGGCATAAAAAAGGTATAAAAAAGAGTATGAGTAGGAGAACGTGGTCTATGAAAATGCCCAGGTTCAGGCTAGAAGGATAAAGTGACTGATATTCACACTGACACCTGTAACCTAGGAAAACACAATTATTTTTAGAACCAGCAGCAACATTTCCTCTTAACAACTAGTTCGACATTCGGGAATCAACAAAATCTTTACAACATTTTGAGAGAAATGAGCAGGATTCAGTGTCACTTGATCTTCCGTCACGCCATCACGTAGAACAATCTTTGCAGAACTTGTCTGTCATGACAGATGTCTAGTAGATGACCTCAGCAGTATAGCTCTCCCACAACTTGAACCAACCTTTGCAGCAGAACTTTCCATGTAGCACTGTATACAACACAAGCGTTGGACAAGACTAGAAGCGGACAGGAAAGCGGATCGCGCTAATTGCTAATCGTAAACGGCGTAACACAGAAGAGAAAACAGTGATTGCAGACACGCACTGGTTTCTCGTGTCCATAGTGAGGCAGAGGAACAGTGTTTGGTGAGCATTGTCCACAGAAGACCTAAGAAAAAAATACAGATATTTCAACATGGTAAGTAATCTTTATTAAGTAAGTGGGAATATCCCTTAATATACCAAACGCATACCGTAGTTTTGTGTACAAACAACAAAGTCTTACAGACTGTTATTTGACATACAAGCATGCATAACACTGGCCTAGTTAGCTACACCGGTAAGCGAGAATGGCATACGTCTGTTGGTTACAACAGACTGCGGTTCAAGCCCCGGGATGGGAGATGACATTCAGAGATTTAGATATCTCGGGCTAGCACGTGTGGGACGCATGGGCGCAAGCTCCTGCGGAGTGACCATGGGCAAGTTGCTTACCCATCATTGTCTGTGGGGAAGGCAACGGGAAACCATCTCACTCATCTCATCCCCAAGGGCGTAAAGCCAATGAACCTGCCTTCGGGCAGAGCACCATCATCATCATCATGCATAACACGTCAAGAATAAGAATGACTATCCTCCATGAAACAGAACATTATTGAATCTCCAAATCACTTGTCATTGGAAATTGGCTAAAGCAACAGAGCTGAAAGTGCTACATGTTATGAACTGCTTGTTCTTTCGCTGTCTCTATTTACCAGAAAACTGTTGTCTTGTCTGTCACAAACACCTCACCAAACGTGTACTTATGTTCATATGACCACCGAATTTGAACTGCCATGGAGTTGCTACTAACAACATGCAATGTTACAGTCAACAGAAGACCTATGCAACAAAGACGACAATCGAATAGTTACCTTGCCACAGTTACGACAATGGTGTCGCCTGCGAACAAATGTAAACGTTGATTGGCAAGACATGCAAAACGGTGACTCATCATCGGGGATCCACCTTGGTCGATCTGCAAATTCAGATGAAACGAATCAGTCAAACTCTAAACAGCCAACGCCTATTATTATTATTATTATTATTAAATAAATTTGTAACGCGCGCAATGTCACACCGAAATGTGAATCTGAGGCGCGGATAGTCAGCCGCCAGATGAAGATGCAATTAAAGATCCAAATGCTTGAAAGCCAAGGAGAAGTAGTAAGTTTTTAGCCGCTTTTTGAAGGAAGGAAGTGAAATTGAGCTACGAAGAGAGAGCGGAAGCCGATTCCATTCCCTGGGTGCAGAGGCATGGAATGCACGCAAGCCCATAACTGTTTTGCATCGAGGTTCAGATAAAAGACTTGTGCCCGATGAACGCAAGCAACGAGGAGGAATGTAAGGAGTTAGTAGTGACTGAAGGTAGGAAGGTGCGTTGGTACTGAGAGATTTGAAGGTCAGACATGCCAATTTGAATTTTATCCTGTACTGAACAGGAAGCCAATGCAGTTGTTGGAGTAGGACTGAGGAACTAGTCTGTATTGGGACGCGCAGCACAACACGCGCTAAGGAGTTTTGGATGTGTTGCAACCTGTTGAGCTCAGTGACTGAGAGACCGACAAAAACGGCGTTAGCATAATCAAGGCGGGATGAGACAAGAGAACAGGCAATGGTTTGAGACATATGCATAGTCAGGGCCGACCTGATGTGACGTATTGCCCGAATGTGATAGAAACAAGATTTACAAATGCTAGTTATGTGAGGTCGAAATGTGAGCTTATTGTCTAGGGTTACTCCAAGTGTTTTGACAGTATCTGACAGATGAACAGCAGTGCCCGCAAGGTCAATATTAGAAAGTGGAGGGAAAGAGCGCAGGCGCTGGCGTGACCCAAACAAAATTGCCTCAGACTTGTCAGGGTTTATGGCCAAACCATTGAAACAAAACCAGGAATACATAGATGAAAGACACTCTTCAAGTTTAAGTTTGCCAGACTGATTAGTGTGTGATAAAGCAATATGGAGTTGGGTATCATCCGCATACTGCTGTAATTGGATTCCAAAGTGATTAGCAATGCGACTGATTGGGGAAGTAAAGACAGTAAATAGTAAGGGGCCAAGGACAGATCCCTGTGGAACTCCAGCAGTGCAAACAGTAGGCTCAGACCGAGCGGTCCCAATGCCGACCTGCCGATTGCGGTCACGCAGGTAAGAAGCTAACCAGTTTAGGGCTGTCCCAGAGACACCGAAGCTATTGGCAAGTCTTGAAAGGAGTAACTGATGGTCAAAAGTGTCAAATGCTGCACTGAGGTCAAGACAAACTGAGAGGCAGGCTTTCCCATTGTCAATAGACGAGAATATGTTATCAAGTGTAGAGACAAGGGCAGTCTCAGTGGAACGGCCTTCGCGGTAAGCAGACTGGTAAGGACTGAAGTTAGGACAGGAAGTGATGTGTTTCTTAATGCGAGTGAGAAAGAGACGTTCCAAGATCTTAGAAATGTTATTAAGGTTGGAGATACATGTAGGTCTGAAGTTTGAAAGGTTGCTGGAGTCTAGGTTAGGCTTTTTAAGCAAGGGTGTGACTAGAGCAGATTTGAAGCATGACGGAAAACACCCTTCAGCAAAAGACAGGCTGGCCAAGCGCGCAATAAGGTGGGAGAAAACATCAGAGCAGGAAAGTATAAGTGATGTTGGTATGAAATCCATTTGGGAAGATTTAGGAGCCATGTTTTTGAGAAGATTGTAGACTTCAAAGTAGGTGACAGAAGGCAAGTCAGAGAAGCTAAATCCAGAGAAATTAGAGTCAAGCAGCAGGTCATTCCACAATAATTTGGCAGTACATCTAGCAATTTTACATTTTAAATTGTTAATCTTATTGACAAAAAACGTAGCAAAACTGGAACACAGAATCTGATTCTCAGAGTCTGAACGTTGACAGTCGACAGCATAAGACCTATAATACACGCAAGGCCAGATTCATCAATGGCAAAGGTCTTGACCTTCTCTGTAAGACCAAACCATTGGCCTAATTAGTTGAACTTTTGTGTAATATGTTTATTTGAACTTCAAACTTATTGACGTTCAGTTTTCTGGTAATTTTTTTTAGATTTTTAATACTAGTTGTCATGTACATGAATAACCTAGAGTGTTAATACCTTCACTTAAATTTTATGCTCATTGTCTTATAATAACAATGAAGCACCATATTCCTAAAACTATCTAATTACTAAACTGGCAATTAATCGAATTCGAAAAAGTCAAAGTTAACAAAAACACCAGAAAAAGCAACCAATTCAAAAAAACACACCATGATAACATCAGTGAAACACTCACAATAACAGCTTTCCAATTAATTTTTTATCTGCAATGCTTTAACGTCATGCCTAGCAAAGGCAGCACCATTGTGAAGTAATTAACAATCTCTCAAAAGAGTCACCTCAAAGACCTCATGTGTCCAGAGCAATAGGAAACAGCTTGCAAAAATATTTTTACCTACTGCAACACACATGTTGCCAGTTGAATTTCTCTACCAACATTTTCTTTGCACCATTCAGTATTCTCTGTTATTATCCTACAAAAATTCCAGACTCTAAACATGCTTTGGAAATTTACCTGTAGACTCATTTCCTCCTGCACGAGCAACTACAGCGCTTGGATGAGGAACAACTGGTGAAAGGTTGTCCAACTCATTGAAACCGGTGACAACCTTTGCAACGACTTTAGGTGATGCTTCCGTAGATGTGTTACTGTCAAAGACAGCTTTGAGAATGTGCCGAAGATCGCAGGCAAAATTCGTCTGCAGTTGATCAGCTATTCCTACCACCAACAAAACAACATCTCATCAATATACAGAACCTTTGACAGGACCTTAAAATTCCAGATAATACACAATTTACGTCTAATCTACAAACCATAGTGAACAAATCTTTATCCATCGAAGAAGCTTAAAGAGCACAACTAGAGTAGAAATCCTGACGATTCTTTTGACCTATTAGAGAATTTTTGTCCAAAACCACACTGTATTGATATCGGGCACTAGGTTGTATGGATGGTAAAAACAAGAGAGGACGTCCCATAGATAATGGATATAAGATCACAGCTGAATGGTGTGGAACATCACTCCCAGGAGCTGAGCTATATCGCTCTGGACAGACAACAGTGGAAGAAATAAGAAAAAAATGGTGTCAGATACCTACGAGTGATGCGCCGATGGTTTATGATGATGATAATTAGGTTATAAGTAGGTAAGTATTATTGGTGCTAAGTCAACAATCAACACTTTTGAACACGTGCATTAGATTAAATATATATATAACATTCTAATTATAATGCGCTCTTTTAGCGGTATGGCTGCGTTACGGCGCCATAAAAATTGTCATTACTATTATTATAAATGATTTTCAAGTTAGATCATTGTCTTCCTGGAGGATAATACGGTCATGCAGTTATTGGTGGGCCAAGGAGAGTCTTTCCCAGAGGGGATCTTATGCAACACATGGTCAAGGTTTCCGCGGGGGAGAGGCCAATGCATAAGCAAGAGCGCTAGTCGTCTTATTAGAAACAACGAACCGGAGATGCAGACAAAGAGTCGATGGATGAGGTCCATGCTGTCTCTGAACAACGATTGCATCTCCTCGCGTGCAGCTGTCTCCGCAACCTCAATCGCCAGCATCATCGATTCCTCGTCGTTCTCATCGCAGCAGATCGAGTTCGAGTTTGAAAACAAGTTCTTGTAACTAAAATTCAAATATTATTAAAGTCTCAGGTCTTAGACAGATGATTTCAACTGAAAGAATAAGCGCAGTTACCCGAAGGCACAGCCCCCAGTTTCATCATCAAGTGACTGAATTTTCGTTGTCACAACCAATGAGAATCGATTATCACTTTTAATCCTTTACCGACAGATGCTATATGATTTCCCTACTAAAGGGGTTAAATTACTACCATCCAATCAATAACAGACCATCAATCAATGGTGCTGATCAATTGTGACTGAAGCGTGTGCGGTGTGCGCATGTATAGGACCACATCTCAAGCCTATATCGAGGTATTATTACCAATACTGGAGGCCAGTGCTTTCCCACATAATATGATCTTCCACTGTCATTGTGTAATCGGTGAACATACACATTTTATACCAGAGTTTCATCAGGAGACACTAGCAGAACAGAACCTCATGTGTCTCAGTAGAGAATAAAACACAAACAAATACAAAGTTCTAATTTTTTTAAATTGCTCTACTACTGGCAAACTATTGTACAATAACCTTACTGGCTTTACTCACTGTTAAGGCTCCCTGTGACAATTATCTGATCATTACAAATCAAACAATAACCTGAAATCCAAAACTTGTTCATAAGTTTCTATTAAATGGTGGCATGCAAATTATGCCTCCTTTCATTAAGACATGAACCTAGAGCTATAAATCCAACTCAACCATTAAAAGCAAAAGAACAATGGCCAACCACAATGTCCCTAATCTTAAATTACAATGCTTATATAGAATGATTTCCAACCTCTCACGATCCCAGTCATATCCGAATCCAGCGCCGCTAGACGACGACGAAGCGTGACGACTGCTCTGCGAAACCTCCAAACTGTCGCACATCAGAACGCTTCCACCGTCGTCCTCTATCGTCTTTTCGTCGGCCGACCCCTGCTCCTCGCTCGCCCGAGACGGACACTCATCCGTTCGCTCGCTGCTTTCCCCGACGCCAAACTCCGCAGGCACTGCTGGATACTGACCTGGGTTTCCGGAACCGATGGAAGGATCTAGCAACGACGTTGCGCCTGGGCAGCCGCAGCAAATCCGCTGAATAGTTGAACAGTCTGACACGCAGATGGCGCCACTGACCTGCTTCGACAGCTGATTCGGGTCGGTCCTCGGTGAATTGCAATCGTGCGACGCGTCGTACGATGTAACGTTAGCGACGACGGAATCGCATTTCACCGCACCACTGTCCAAATTATCCGAATTGAGCACTCCGGAGAAAATCGTCTGCTTCTGCATATTCGATTCCTCCGGTTCGTCACCGCGCTGCCTTGAGCCGTCAGCTGCCGAGATGTCGAGCGTCATGTTCAGCTCCCTCCGATCGTCGTGAATGCACGAACGCACCACTTCCGCAAAGAATTCGCCGATCTCGGACAATCCACCAGCATCACGACCGTTGCCCGCAACAAGCGTTGGGCTGGTGACCTTCGGCCTGTACTTGCTTCCTGCATCTTTTTCCGCTCCGAATCGAGTCCGTTCCGCAATGGGGCCGCAGTCGTAGGCGCCGTCCGTCCAAGGACACGCCAAACGATCGAGATCTTCGTAGCAGGTCATGTCGTTGAGCTCAGCCGGATCCTTACCTTTCGACAGCAACATTTCAAGGACCCATAACTCCTTCATATTCAAAGTCCACAGAAGATCCCTACAAGCCAAATTAAAAGACAACCAATAAATCTGTTCTAGTTTTTCAATACTTCCATGGTATAACAAAGCATCAGTGAACAACATAATTATGTTCTTTGTCTTGCTGCATAAGATTAAGCAGCGTTCATTCAGCACCGAGTATGCAGAGTACAATCAACAACAAGTATATTGCACAGAGTTCACCAAGCGATACGACACCTTTCCCACTGAGTTACTTTGCCAAAAACTGAACAGTAAAATGCAGATAAAGTCTTAGTAGAGCCTCTTGAAAGTTGTAATCAACTGATAGATCCAATGTGGTGCCTCTTAAACAGACAATATTCCAGAGTTATGCTTCATTTCTATTTTATTAGTAGTTTATATTAATTAATTTTTTATTTTATATATTGCATTTGCTATAGCGCCCCTTCAAGTTCTCTACTCAAAGGTACTCCCAACTACAGTGCGGACACTGCTTCAGATCTTCACGCCGAAGTGCACGAGCAATTGCGAGTGAAGTACTTGCTCAAGGTTCCCACATGGCAGCCAGAGGTGGATTCGAACCTGGAACCCTCTGGCTCCAAGGCACCGAACCCACCACTACGACCCATTTATTTAGATCCTGTGCCCTGCAAAAATTCAAAATACTCCCATGTCAGATGTCAGACCTATGCTATACTGCTGAAGACCTATGCTATACTGCTGAAGACCTATGCTATACTGCCGAAGACCTATGCTATACTGCCGAAGACCTATGCTATACTGCTGAAGACCTATGCTATACTGCTGAAGACCTATGCTACACTGCTGAAGCAACTCATAAATCTCACCGAATTCTATGAAGCAGTTGCTGAAAAGGTCGGAACATTTCCGACATGCAACTGGAATCCATGTCGGGATTCAACGGTCCTTCGGGGTAGACTAAAAGACCACTGAAAACAATCAAATGAACAACTTCATCAAACTTCGGCAAGTAAGACAGCAAAAGCTTCTCAACACAAAACACAGTGATACTATAAGGTTCTTAAAACATACAAATGCTCAATCCCAACAACAAGCTGATAACACTGTACAATATTAATATGGTGAACAGTTCAGCCAAACTGGTGTAAAACAGAGATCAGTTTTATCTCTTGCAATGTTTTCGTGTGACTGTCTAACTGGTTATTTCAGTTCCATTCTTGATAGCATAGTGATTGAAAATAAATCCATCATTTTATATTTAAGACTTAAGTCAATGAAAGAAGAGGAGCAGCCCCTTAAGCCAGTCCTGAGGTAACCATGGCATGAAGTGCTAGCAAGCTCAGTTTCATATCATTGGCATGTGAGGGTGGGGTACCAGAGGTGCAAATGGGGCAGAAATCTCTAAGCAAATTTCAGACCTGGCAGAGAATTGAACCTTCGACCCCTTGATTTGACAGCACAGCGCACTAACCACAACAACACACAGCACCCTCCAAGTCAATGTAAAATTAACATTTATTAGTAGGCAAAGATGACTTTATAACAATGAAGCAGATGGTCAAAGAAATGCAAAATTGACATTCAGGTAATAGATGAAACTTCTAAGAGCCTAATAACCTCTACATTTTCTCCAATTTATTTAGTGTTGCACTTGATTCATTTAATTTGCATGGAGGACATATTTCACACCTAAAACTTTATTTTTCATCATACACATCATACCTCTCTAATGTTATAGCCTGCACAGCAGTGCACACTGGGTTTAAATAGCAATTCAGTTCAATAGTTGTTTATACATTCATTAATTCCAAGCTGTCATGGATGCAACACCCGTCCATTGAATAAAATTAGCAACTGATGACACACTGTATGAGCAGAAAGTAGCAGTACTGCTATGGCTGGACGACAGTGGACGTAGAGTTTCTGTTGCTCCGCTAGTGCTTCAGCCAAATTATAACAAGATAACAGTCTCTTCATGAGCTAAACTACCCCCTAACCGTTATCAGCATGCACAGGAAATGCTCATTTCCTTCACAACAGACCCTTGAACCAGCTGTGCAAATGCCAATGTCCTGAATAAACACAAGTCAACACAATTTACGCAACAGTTCACAGCAGTAACAATGTCGCTGGATACATAGTGCTAGATCTGTTAGTGACCAATGACCATCCTGAGATGTGAAGGATGGCACTTGAAGATGACACACAGATGCACAATGACTTTGCATAATGAGCAATTGTCTGGGGCTTCAAAGCCATGAGGTGGGGGGGAGGGTGTCAGGTTGAAATTCACAGTTATCAATCAGTAAATCATGTACAATAATACATTTCTTTAGTGTCTGAGAGTAAACTGAAATACACATAGTGCACAGTCAGAATGGTAAGCTGAATGAAAGACATGCAGAGGGGTCATGTGTCATCAGAAACGTGATTGTTTAATGCTGAAGTAGACCTGAGTGCACATATTGACTCACATGCAGCTCACTCTTTGGGTGATCAATTTATTATCCAATAATACACGTATTTAAGTACCCGCTAAGAGAATGGACTAAGATGTAAAGGTCACACTTTACAAAACCTCTACATAACACATAAATGCACAATTACTTTAGACAGTTGTGCTGGTTCTGCTCCATCAGGGACCTGGAGACTTCTGCATTTCGCTTTCCTTGGTCCAAGGTTGCATCCCCTTCACTCAGCTGCCCATGTTCTCTTCATATTTCCCTGAATGCACAACCCCACCCCAGCCCTAATGAAATTTAGCCCAGAAGCTTTGCCTGTGTCTGTTTGACACACCAGCTGAAATCACCCTTCTCAAGAGCTGCAGCTTGACCTCCTCAGTTTGTCCTTTCTAGTTTTGCAGACCACTTGAAGTCTGTCTTATTTGACACAGATTTCACTAGTCTGGTGAGTTTTGTTCTTGAAATGGCACCATATAAATTCCATATCAAAATTACAATATAGATTTAAATTAAATTTAGCACATACCATATAACTGCTAATCTTGGAATTGTGAACATAAGAGCTGGATCGTACATCTCCAGCTGTTCCTGCGATAGCCATCCAAGACGCAAAGATCTGAAACAGCGGATAAACATCCAAACTGAAAATTCACCTGCTGCACTGGTATAAGTGAAAAGCAAACAAGTAAAATTCACTTGTGGGTCAGTAAGTGAACAATTACTACTTTAGCGGATACAATGAAAATAAAAACTACAGTACTCAGCTTAGAACAAGCTGTCACATTAATTTGTGCACTTAGATGGGTTTTTCCTTAAACTTCAGCAAGAAAGATATATGCATTGGCAATTTAAAAATGAAGAAGGGTAACCTTTGAACTGTTTCACTGAAGAGCACAGCCACTTCTTGCAGAAGGTCATAATCCTTCATCGTCTTGACAGGGACCATCGCACTTACGTAGCTGCAACAACACAATGACAGAAAAGATTTGAGACAACTCATCATAACACTGGTCCCCCATGTCCCATAGAAACTGCCTTAATAATTTAAAAATTCGCAACTAAAAGGTATTTTTGACAATTTTTATTTTAAAATGTGCTTAGTCATTTTTCTTCACATTAGCTTTTGAGCTGCCAAAGACAGAATCAACCAAGTCCTTGAACTGAACCAGAGCAGAATAGAATTTTCCATTAAAAAAATTAAAATCCTAATGAAAGTAGTGCAAACTTCCTATTGCTAGAAGCACATGATCAATGGCCATCAACTAGCAATTTAGTTAATGGTTTGCTACATGTATATGAAATATACCAAGAAAGCTCAAACCCATAACTATAGGATCAAAAAGCATGTCTGTTTCCAAGCAGAATTCTGCATTGCACATTCAGATAAGTATTCATGATCCTAAAATTGCTCAGATACAGCATTTGTAACATGAAAGTCTTTTCCAGGGGTTCTTGGTAAAGGCTTCCAAGCAGTTCCTTACTGTTGCTGTTGCAATCAGGGTGAAAAATCTCTCATTTGTAAGCAGAAATAGAATAACATATTGAAAGGCAGACTCAAGACAAAATGAAAGACATGGACAGAACTGAAATCGTAGCTTACCACAATTCAAATTCAGCAAATGAATTATCAAAGTCGGTGAGAGCAGCACGTATCTGCCAAGGGAACAGATAAAACACAATTTCACATGGCAAGCAGAATCAGTGCAATTGTGGCACAATAAATAACACCTAGACAAAATTGTCTCACATCTAAGAGCACTTCTGGGAGCCGTATCAAATATCACATCATGAAGAATAAATGCCACAAGGTTTGTGTTATAAAGGTAAACATCAATTTGTGTTAGGACAACAACAAAACAGATCTCAACCCATTTGAAAATCTCAAAGTCTGTACCAACAGAAGTGTAACTCAAAAGCATAGATCTTCAGCTAATCCAAGCTGCAACATTTCAGATCTGTCAGAAGGAAAGCGGTCTCTTTGCACTTCAGAGAATTTCAGATAAGACGCTGTATAAAAGTCCAGACACATGCCGGTACAGCAGTACAGTACCGTAAATGTAACACATACATTCATACACGCATGCATAAACACAGATAGATACACACAAACATACACATACTATCTGGTACAACCCCCACCACAGCAACAGAGACCTAAAGTTCTGCAGTTAAAGCTTTGTGCTCTATCACCGTGAGACATAGAACTAGAATGGAAGAGACTTCTCATCACTCTTCACGGCTAAAATTCACTTCCTTCCTTCAAAAAGAACATCAAAACTCACTACAACGCATTGACTTTCAAGCACTTGGACAGACAAAATTCTGCATCTTCTCATGGCAGACACTGTATACATATTATTGAATTATTCACATTTCAGTCTGATCATGCACATGCCACAATCTATTTAATAAAAATAGTAATAACTGCTGTTTAGAAACTTCGTGTGTACCTCATCTGTGTATTCGTGTGTAGATCTAAGACTCTGTTCTCGCAGTAGCGTTCGCACGCGACCCAACTGCTTCGTCACAAGCTTTGCAAGCGGTTGCATACTCAGACTCTCCACTTCATGGTTTATTATACTTGAACCAGCCGCAAGACACTATGATAAAGAGAAAATCAATTTTACCTATGTTGTCATGCTGGTCTTTAAGCATATTATATGAGGATAGCTATATGGCATCCATATGGGGAAAAAACTATTATACGAGATAGCTATATGGTACCCTATGGAAAAAACTAATGAACTCAAGTTAAAGACAAATGCCAGTGTCATTGGTTCACTAGGTAAAATATGCATACATAACATTATTAATAGCACTGAATATACTGGATAATACAAAGTCAAGCCAACACACCCAGTAACATGTACAGGAACACTGGGTTCAAGTAGGAACGTAATTTATTTTCAACAAAACTGCCAACGATTTTTAAACTGATACAGTTGCAAAATCAGGTCTGAATGTCAGCCAACATCCGAAACTAAAGCAGACTAAAGGTCATCAATAAAAATCACCAACAGTCTAACAGCATCTGTGTTGCGGAAGTCCAACAGATTTCCTGCAATATTTATGATAATTATATGCTGGCCAATGAAGAAGCTGTTCCTGGAAGGTTTCCAAGACCACTTAGGTTAGCAGGAACAGCACTTAGCACAGACACATAAAAAGCACTAGAACACCAAGTGATTAGATGCATTTATGCATGCCCAGGTAAGCATTGTCTTGTGACAAAGCACATTTGTTGTAGCCCAACGCCAGCCAAGTCTGTCTAAACACTTTAGAAAACTATGCACAATAATGCTGGTGCAACAATGACCGCACACTTGACAACTAGATAACTGTATCTAAAACCGCTATGGCTAAAGCAGACATAACTGCATAAAAGTGTGACAAAACTCATCTGAACTACATTCTTGTGCTTAACAAATCAGTCAAGTGACCATTATTTAGAAAAAAATTCATGTTTTTTATGCTTCCCAAATTAGTCCTAAAAACTTTCACATTCATACGCATTCAGTTTTAAACAGTTGAACAGTTAATCCATTATACCCAGGGCTGTGGTGGTAAAATTTTAGGTGAGTACACACTACAGTCAAACATTTTCTGAAGACTTATTTTAAGTAGTACGATTACTGTGGCCTAAAACTAACTAATTTAAGCATTTTATTACTTTTATTTATTATATAATCGTGATCTTCTGAGCACCGTTTTCTTGTCAAAATTTTATGTATGACTTTTTTATCTTTAATACTCTTTTTGAGGCCAGTACATGCTGTATACCAGCGTATAGTCATATACCCTCGTCTCGTTTACGGAACTAAGTACACTATACCGAAATATTTTGTAGGCGAGCAAACACCGTAAATAGTAGCATACCCTCGTGTACAGCCCTGATTATACCCGATCTCAAACAAAAAACAAATTGTCATTATATGTGATCAATTCCTCACAGATAAACTATTGCATTCTTAATAAACTTAAATGACACTTAGGCGAACACTGTGAAGTACTATATAATTAGACGGTGACACGCAAGTGCCTGGATACATACATGCATACATTCAGTATATACATGCTTCTAAGTAAATGGACAAATACATAAGTAGATAGTGCTACAAACACTACATTTTGTTCAAGATTTTGCACTCCACTCAGAGGAACACCAAATATTGCTTTCCTAACCAAGAGCTTTCCGTGTTGAAGGTAAACTTCCAATTCAACGAAAGGCAACAATTTTTAACATCCTATCACATGCATTTGAATGGTTAACAGAACATTTATCACAACATCTTTCTGAGAAGCATTTACTTACCATTACATTTACATCACAAAGTTTACAAGTGCCAATGCTTGGGACTCTTTGAATAAGACAAAAAAGTAAGTATACAGCTTTATGTACATTAGCAGATAGCAATGACAGCAACTTGCAAAATATAAAAATATGCCAGCCTCATTGCATTTCTAAAGTGCCACTTGAAAGCAAAGCACAGCATATTCACGAGCATTGTATCAAGTTAGAGTGGTTGTCCAAAGGCTGTCAAAAGGAGATCCAAGTGTGGTTGCCAAAGGGCAACCAGACTCAAGAGAGGAAGCACTCAAACTATAAATAGACTGATGATATACGGTAACTCACCTCTGCTCCAAACCACAGCCTTCCAGCCAGACTCTCCTGGAGTATGTCATCGGGGAATTTTACCCGGAAATCCCGGCTTGCACGCAATTCTGGAATGATCTCGTCCATAATCTTCTCAATGACGGAGAGCAAGCTGTCCTGGCTCTTGCGTAACTCCGTGATGAGACCCGAGAACTGTTCCACATTTTTGTGGCCATCGAACTTTTCCAGCTGATCAGTGACGAGGTTCAAGTCACGATCGGCATAAAAGAACTGAGCAAGGAGAGAAGAGTCAGATCGCTGAAAGAGAATTTGAGACAAAAAATCTCAATAAAATTTCCTTGACTATCAGTCATAATTATGTATCAATAACATTGATAACATATTTTATTTGGTAAACCAACATCATACGGGTCGTAATTACATCAAATGCTTTACAAGTTGTATCAGTAAATGCAGGAGACCCAAAGGGGCCGAAGGTCCTGCTAGCCAGGGCCACTTGAGAGCACCGGGCTGAAAGATGCAACATGGCCAACTGTAAGAAAGCAATTGAACAGTAAAATTCTTAACTACCATAATTATTTACTTGATGTAGTTACACTACTACCACAACAATTAGTAATAATAATAATAGAAAATAATAATAGTAGTAATATATTTAGCAAAAATGTTAATAATAGTCCCAGATAACAGAAGACAACAAATTAGTAATAATGAAAATAGAAATTAATAATAGTAGTACTTAATAATAATTTAAATAATAATCCCTGATAAAAGAAGACAACAAATTCTAGTTTACAACTAGTGTTCTCTGACATTGCCATGCAATGTTTCAGTGCAATAGTTTTTCACAGTACCTTTGGCATTAAGCACAAATTATTCAGTTGTCTTAGAAAAATGCTGTCCCTAATTTTTTATCATATGCACTGGTCCATAAGTTAAAATAACAGCAGCAATAGTAATAACAACAATTTAATAATAACAATAACAATTGATATATGTAATTTTTGTAATAAATAATTGGTCTTGTAATGACAGTCAAAAGCAGTTACAGCCAGGGTCTAACTTTGGTCAGGTTGTTTGGTTCGTGATATAGTCAAAAGATATGAAAAATACTGGACCACACTTTGAGGCCTAGTTCAGGGACACTTCATCTCATTTGGTGATACGACACCTGTCCATGGAAATCGCACCAGGTATAACACTTCAAAAGCAACTCTGCAGCCTGCAGTAAAATTACAACTCTTCCTTTATCTTTATTCTATCCTTCACCAGTATGTTATCCAATATAATTTGCAAGAATAAGCTTGTACAGTCTACAATCACCAGACCCACTTCCCCCCATCAAACTGATAAAACTGTGCTTCTGTAAAAATGTGCCAAGTGCTGCAAACAATGCATTATAAACCTCTGTGCAATGCACTATATCACAGAGCTCTAGTAGAGCTGTACCAACATCACTTTCCTGATCATTTTTGCCGATACCAGCAGATTATTTCAATAGCCAATGCCAATTATGAGGCTGACTATTTCCTTATTTGTTTAGTCAAAATGCTGGCTCCAAAACATAAAACTACTTTGCAATTGATGTACGCTTTCACATGTTCTGCTGCTTGCACTAGCCATCATAAAAACGGTGAGTGGGAGCACTGGATGGTTGTCAAAACTATATGGTACTACAGATAAAACTTAGAAATTTCACATTAAATTATTTTTATTTTATGTAATTATATTCAACATGAAAGACAGCTACAAAATGAATGTTCCAACACAGTTGAAGACACAAAAGGCTGGAGGTTATGTGGAGGGGAAATGCAACACCTGCATACAAGTGTCCTATTTTAATGGGACAAAAGAATGTACACAGCGAGAGATTTACTGAATCAGATATCCACCATCCAAACGCATAAATCGAAAGACCTTTCATATACGGCAAACTCACCTTTGGCCGAAAAATCCATCTTCGTATTAGATCCATATCAGATCAGAGTTTAATCCAAAACTTCCAAATGAAAATGACTGAAAACAAGCACAAACAAATGTCCAGCTAACTCAGAACTCTACCAGTCCACAAATACTGCTGAAAATCATTCAACAAACTGCACATAATACGTATGCACCAGTTCCCATAAAAACATACCATGCACGTCGATAGCCTCTTGAGTCTATTATGCTAGCGAATAATCATATAGCTAGTAGTCAGAAACACGTTGGAAGCTATACATAACCAAACATCAATGTGTACGTAAGCAAAACATAGCCTTATTCAGAGAAACTGCTAGACTCCCTGGCCTGAGAAAAGCCATTGACGTACTTGTCACGGTAACTGGTGTCATCACAGCTATTGTCAGCCTGTCCCATAGTAAAGCCATTAAACTTGAAACACCTTCACCTCACAGTCAGGGCGTGATGAGCATGACTCGTAGCATGGCATGAATATATAATTATATGGGAAATTTCCTGCACTGGAAATTTTTTACTTATAATCAATGGTAATTTTATCAGTCCATCAGATTATAAGATCACTCACAATCATGTACCACATGTCCTCTAACAGTATATATATATATATATATACAAGCAATTATACATAATGTATAATATATGTATATACAGGAACAATGCATAATTGCATATATATATATACAGATTATAATCAGCACATAATATACATATATAATTATATATAAATATATATGAAGCATATTATAAAAATTCATACATAACAGATGTATACAACAAGTTTCTTCATATCATCGTGCGTATAAACAAATAAATACATTTAAATAATATCCATATATACACTGTATATATATTCATGCAACAAGTATATTACTGATCAAAGCTCAAGGTTCAGCTGTGGACGCACTCTTTAGATTATTATATGCAGGCAAAACTATTCTCAATCATTGGTGCAAAACAGCCTTGCAAACTTATGAATCATTTCTCACTGGTGTCACTCGGATAGACTACACAACAAATATGTATTCTGTGTGACTGCCTTAAAGAACGGAACCACCAATGTTTCTCCAAAGCTCAATGCTCAAATACCTCCATGCCTCAGTACTCAATAGTTCACATTGTCTTTCCTGAAGCAACCTGGTGACCGACCAACCACACTTATATTCACATTTCTGTATGATTTAACCACATTATATATTTATATATACACATACATACATAATATTTATATATATACATATATATATATATATATATATGCATGCGCCTTGCCTCCCCTTTCCACTTGCACAGGCGCTCACTGCACTCCACCTTTCCTCTTGCACAGGCCGCTCACTGCACTCCACCTTTCCTCTTGCACAGGCGCTCACTGCACTCCACCTTTCCTCTTGCACAGGCCGCTCACTGCACTCCACCTTTCCTCTTGCACAGGCGCTCACTGCACTCCACCTTTCCACTTGCACAGGCCACTCACTGCACTCCACCTTTCCACTTGCACAGGCCGCTCACTGCACTCCACCTTTCCTCTTGCACAGGCGCTCACTGCACTCCACCTTTCCACTTGCACAGGCCGCTCACTGCACTCCACCTTTCCTCTTGCACAGGCGCTCACTGCACTCCACCTTTCCACTTGCACAGGCCACTCACTGCACTCCACCTTTCCACTTGCACAGGCCGCTCACTGCACTCCACCTTTCCTCTTGCACAGGCGCTCACTGCACTCCACCTTTCCACTTGCACAGGCCGCTCACTGCACTCCACCTTTCCACTTGCACAGGCCGCTCACTGCACTCCACCTTTCCTCTTGCACAGGTCGCTCACTGCACTCCACCTTTCCACTTGCACAGGCCGCTCACTGCACTCCACCTTTCCACTTGCACAGGCCGCTCACTGCACTCCACCTTTCCTCTTGCACAGGTCGCTCACTGCACTCCACCTTTCCTCTTGCACAGGTCGCTCACTGCACTCCACCTTTCCACTTGCACAGGCCGCTCACTGCACTCCACCTTTCCTCTTGCACAGGTCGCTCACTGCACTCCACCTTTCCTCTTGCACAGGTCGCTCACTGCACTCCACCTTTCCACTTGCACAGGCCGCTCACTGCACTCCACCTTTCCACTTGCACAGGCCGCTCACTGCACTCCACCTTTCCTCTTGCACAGGCCGCTCACTGCACTCCACCTTTCCTCTTGCACAGGCCGCTCACTGCACTCCACCTTTCCACTTGCACAGGCCGCTCACTGTAATCTGATGTCCATGGTGACTTAATGGTTCTGTTCACTCACCCTGGACAATGCAGAGTCGTTCCTTCTCTGCGGTTGGTCCAACAACCTGGAACAAGCTCTTCCCTTAACTATGCGACACCTCCAAAACTGTTGAAAGACTGCTTTTTTGCTTTATCTCGTCCTGGAGCAACTCTGAGTAAGTAACTTGAAAAGGTGCCATATAAAGTCTGATTGATTGATTACAAATTGTACAGGGGTGCTATATAAAATTCCCTTAATAATAATAATAATCATAATAATAATAATAATAAGACGTCTTACTTATTTCAACGTCTTTCTCTTACTATCCAGCGATTTAATGCGGTGGCATTCCGCAGCTCTTTTCCTGCACTGGATTTCAACGACGACTAGGTGCCGTTCCAGATGTTTTTATCTTAACAATTGAGGTGTAAGTCCCTGAGGGATCAAAAATTATTACCTCGGGGCAAAAAAAAAAATTTAAAAAAATAATAATAATAATAATAATAATAACGTAGCCTAATGTTCAAAAGGAGCATAGACACTAGCCTGTAAATGACTTTGTCATTTTCTTTTGAAAAAATAAAAGTGTGTTATAATAATAATAATAATAATAATAATAATAATAAGGCTTTTCCAGACTTGTTTCATAGCAGTAGTTATTAGTGAAGTCCCTGGGATCCTATATAACTTGGGGCAAAAAATTAATAATATTAAAAATGACACTAACAACAATATCAAAACAGGTTTAGTATTTATTAATGAGAAAACACACGTCAAACTGCAGATCACACTTACCTGAGAATAAGACACTACCTGGTAGTTAGATGAAAACCAGAATATAGGCCTAATTGGATGCACAGATGTCTAGATATCTATATAGAAATAAGCTCTTTGAATTTTATGAGCTCACTAATCCTGTGAAATGGCATCAAACTAATTGATGTTGTGGCACTGATGACTGCTTCAATGTGTATGATAACATGACTAAAGCGACGGTAACTAATGAGGACAACTGAACATGTGAGAAATACTTAACAACTTCCTGAGAGTCAATCACTAGATTTGCAAAGGTTCACATGTGAGTTTCCTTGCCAAAGTTGTATGGATGCATGTATGCACACATTTATTTATTAAGCACCTTAAGAATCTGATAAACTTGCTAACAAATCTAAACCCAATTTAATGTGAACATTGTGTTGAGAATGATGATAGTGAGAAAGAGTCTGAAGCAAAGGGTTATGCTCATCAGGTTCGTCTTTGGTTCATGGTAGAGCATGACATTGTCAAAAGATCCTTTACAACATTATGGTTCATGTGTGATGTTATTTAGATGCAAACTTATGTCTCAAACCCCACTAACAACATTTCTCAAACATGACTTCACTTGAAGTGACCATTGGTTTATACATCACTCACTGGGGTAAACGACGTTGCCCAGGACAGTTCGGTTTTTCACCACACACAGCCCAAACCTTACTTGCGGGGTGGGTACCCCGCCCAATCCCACGTACCCTCTGGGATACCGGCATTGCCCGGTAAATTATGGTTGTTTGACTCACCTTACTTCCACCCCGTCCCGTCTTACCCTCACCCCACATTCGATCTGCTCCACTCTACTGGGGCATCAACCCTACCCGCCCCTGTTGGGTGGGTGCCCCCCACCCAATCCTCCCTCTTGAGTACCCGGTGCTGCCCGGTAAATTTCTGTTTATTCTGTTCTCCTAGCAACCACCGACTTTGAGCATATTACTAAGGCGCCACAGAAGTTCTTAAATCAGATCAAGCATCGTATTTCAATGAGATACATATGTTCGCATACTGGTCAAAAATTATTATTTTTAAATGCGAGACGGATAGGTGGGGTCAATGGTTGAGCTGACACAGAATGACGCTACGTTATTGGTGACAGTTGATCACATGATGCCCCCAATCGCACATTTGCGACTTTAAGAGTAATTGTCAGCCATTCTAAAAACTTCGAGTAAAATCTAGATTTCTCGCCGTCATAGCAGTTTTCGGTTTGGCGACAGTTATTGCCCAACTCAGATAATTTAATAAAAGTAATAACACCGTCATATTCGTAGATCTATGCTAAAAATTACCTTAATCTCCAAAAATCGATCGGACAAAAGAACCAGCAGGCCCGACGAATTAAGCTATTATATACTTTCAGATACACGAGACACAGATGTTAGATGGACTGATTCTGGCGGAGACTAAAAGATTACATAAAAATGTTAAAACGTGAAATAAGACTAAGAACTCACGCTTTGGTCCATTTGTTTATGAACATAAGACGAGTAAAAGTTGTCTCTCACGAATTAAATAGAATTAAAGATTACATATAATGTTGAGATGCATGTAGAGATCCTACATCCGATGACACACCAGTGACTAAGCATTGAAGAGAGTAAGTAGGCGGACTGATGCCCCATTCCTTGGTTTAATTATATTGGAATATTACACGATTAATTGCCTACTGAAGATCCTTCTGCTACATTATAATAGTTTCCTTTAGGCTATTGGGCAATCCGGTTGACCGAACGCAACCGGTTACAATGCACAATTATGCAATTTAAACAATTCACAAAAACACAAAGCACAATAATTATTAACTAGAGCCTACTTACAGAACCGACAACCTTCAATAGCCTACAGATACGGTTATGCAGAAGAAAAATAATAAATTTAACGTGGAGAAATTTTGCTCTGGAGGTGTTCGTCGCAATGCAGGAGTTAACCCACACAGTTACCAGCAGGTCTGTGTGTTCCCAACTCATGGCTATGCCGTAGGCCTACACGACATCGTCTGCAAAGTCGGTCTTCACTTGAAATTGTGACTTTGTGCCGGGCAGTGCCAATTCCAATCGTGGTGGTGGTGGTGGTGGTTTGGTGGTGGTGGTGGTCGTGGTGGCAGTGTGAGAATTGTGGAAAAATAACTGGGGGGTTGGACCATTATCCACTTGGAATTGGGATGTAAAAAACATACTTTAACATGGGGCTCTAAGAAAGACTGGTCATGGGGGATCGAAACCCCCCCACCCCCGGCAATTCTCACCCTGCGTGGTGGTGGTGGTGGTGGTGGTGGCGGCGGCGGCGACGGCGACGGCGGCGACGATGACGATGACGATTTGGTGTAGGTTAGTTGACGTGTTCACTGTTCATGCGTAGGCCTACTTAGGCTATAATTGCTATAGAACCAATTTAGCCAAATAAGCTTAATTAAGATTAGCTTTAATTGGGATCCCATCCATCAGTAGTAATAAAAAATTTAATAGCCATAGTCCTATTTATATAATTATATGCCAATGTGGAAGTGTTAGCATTGCATAATGCATATTAAGGCCTAATCACAATCGCAATGACACAATTATTGTATTCATGGCGCCCTCAAGGAAAATTATTATTCAGAGATCGTATAACACGCGCCTAGGGCTTACTGCAGTTGACTAGGCGAGCATTTCCCAAACTTTTTTAGCCACGGAACCCTTCGCGTCCTAATATTTTCTAGCGGAACCCCAATACCAACTAAACGCATTGAATCATGCAGAACGCACGGGAAGTCTACTGATAGTCTGATAATTATAAGCCGACATCGGCGACATAGGGCCTACCTAAATACACCAAATTATAGAAAGTTTATTTTTCTTAAAATATCATGAAAGATTAAATTGCACAGTTTTCAAAACCACGATTTGTGGATCCTACTGAGAATATGCCCTGTATAGTTAAGGTTACAATGTGAAGGTTCAATGGAATTCTGCTTCAATCGCGAATGAAGCGTGTGGAGAAAGAGAGCGATTGGAGGGTGTGGAGAAAGAGAGCAATTAGAGGGTGTGGAGGAAGAGAGCGATTGGAGGGTGTGGAGGAAGAGAGCGATTGGAGGGTGTGGAGGAAGAGAGCGAATGGAGGGTGTGGAGGAAGAGAGCGATTGGAGGGTGTGGAAGAAGAGAGCGATTGAAGAGAGTGATTGGAGGGTGTGGAGAAAGAGAGCGAATGGAGGGTGTGGAAGAAGAGAGCGAATGGAGGGTGTGGAGGGAGAGAGCGATTGGAGGGTGTGGAGGAAGAGAGCGATTGGAGGGTGTGGAGGAAGAGAGCGATTGGAGGGTGTGGAAGAAGAGAGCGATTGGAGGGTGTGGAGGAAGAGAGCGAATGGAGGGTGTGGAGGAAGAGAGCGAATGGAGGGTGTGGAGGAAGAGAGCGATTGGAGGGTGTGGAGGAAGAGAGCGATTGGAGGGTGTGGAGGAAGAGAGCGAATGGAGGGTGTGGAGGAAGAGAGCGAATGGAGGGTGTGGAGGAAGAGAGCGATTGGAGGGTGTGGAGAAAGAGAGCGAATGGAGGGTGTGGAAGAAGAGAGCGAATGGAGGGTGTGGAGGGAGAGAGCGATTGGAGGGTGTGGAGGAAGAGAGCGATTGGAGGGTGTGGAGGAAGAGAGCGAATGGAGGGTGTGGAGGAAGAGAGCGATTGGAGGGTGTGGAAGAAGAGAGCGATTGAAGAGAGTGATTGGAGGGTGTGGAGAAAGAGAGCGAATGGAGGGTGTGGAAGAAGAGAGCGAATGGAGGGTGTGGAGGGAGAGAGCGATTGGAGGGTGTGGAGGAAGAGAGCGATTGGAGGGTGTGGAGGAAGAGAGCGATTGGAGGGTGTGGAGGAAGAGAGCGAATGGAGGGTGTGGAGGAAGAGAGCGATTGGAGGGTGTGGAGGAAGAGAGCGATTGGAGGGTGTGGAGGAAGAGAGCGATTGGAGGGTGTGGAGGAAGAGAGCGAATGGAGGGTGTGGAGGAAGAGAGCGAATGGAGGGTGTGGAGGAAGAGAGCGAATGGAGGGTGTGGAGGAAGAGAGCGAATGGAGGGTGTGGAGGAAGAGAGCGATTGGAGGGTGTGGAGGAAGAGAGCGATTGGAGGGTGTGGAGGAAGAGAGCGATTGGAGGGTGTGGAGGAAGAGAGCGATTGGAGGGTGTGGAGGAAGAGAGCGATTGGAGGGTGTGGAGGAAGAGAGCGATTGGAGGGTGTGGAGGAAGAGAGCGATTGGAGGGTGTGGAGGAAGAGAGCGATTGGAGGGTGTGGAGGAAGAGAGCGATTGGAGGGTGTGGAGGAAGAGAGCGATTGGAGGGTGTGGAGGAAAAGAGCGATTGGAGGGTGTGGAGGAAAAGAGCGATTGGAGGGTGTGGAGGAATCGCTCTCTTCCTCCACACCCTCCAATCCACTCTCCGTTAGCTCTCTTTCACCACACTATCTGCTTTCTCTTTTTATGATCTCCCTTTTTCTGTTTTTTGTTGTTGCTTAAACTGCTATCTCTTAACCTGCTTTGTTTTAGCTTGTCCATGTGATTGTTGACCCTTTCCAAAAGCTGCTGTATTGCAGTAAAATTTCTGAAAAGAATTCTTTTTTCTCAACTTCTCGCGGAACCTTTGTGCTCGCTCCGCGGAACCCACTTTGGGAAACGCTGGACTAGGCTATTCATTTCATCATTTTTAAAAGCATTTTATAAAAGGCGAAATTGGGAATTTGCTACAGCAATTTGATTTGATTTCTTCGGAATTTTTTGGGCCTTCATAAGCTTAGTGTAAGTTGTGGGCCATAAACAGGGCTTAAAGTGCGCCTGGACGGTCATGGACGGTGTCTATGCACTAGCTTGTTTTAAAATCTGAACGCCGTCCAGCCACGTATTGGTGAGCACAGACTGGAAAGGTAAGGGGCGTCCATGCAGGCACTTCTTTTGGAGAGGTATTAATAAAGGGGCGTCCAGGCACTTATTTCCCCCACACTTTAGGCACTGGCCATAAACATGGCTTATAATTATATAGTTTGTACTTTGTTTCAGTATGAGAATTGTGAAAAATAACTTGTGGGTTGGACGCGATTTATGTGGAGTCTGGTTGTACAGTCAATACTGTTGGGGGACTTAACTATATGCATGGGTCCTAACAAACAATAGGGGCTGGACCCCAACAATCCGGCAATTCTCAACCATGCATATTGGTTTAGACCTATGCACAAAATTAATGCACGTCAGAGAGACCAGCATATTCACCTATAGGCCCTACCCTGTAGACCTTCATAGTATGGTTCGAAGACCTGTGTAGGTCTACGCCACCCAAAACACGTTTGTCCGCCACTTCTTGCCAATGGCACATCATGCGATGATGAGGACCTGCTTGAGTTCGATTAACACGGCCGACTGTTCTTGCACTCTGAAAGTTTAATTAGCATACACCTACCGAATGAGGAGTATTGAGGACGCAACTAGATATATCTGCTGACTTGTTCGGCAAATTGCCTTCTCTGTGGAAACCTTCTGTTGCTCACAGGCCCGCCGACAGAAATTCCGGGCCCCTGGGCTGAGCCGTCACGGGCCCCAAACTATCTTTAGGCTTTTTGAGCAAATTTATATAAAAAAAAAACAATAATGTGAGTATGAATGTACGCTAATGCTTACATTTATGATTTCAATGGTAAGAATTTAATTTTCAAATGATATGGCAATCAGCAAGCAACCCTTCTGGATTTAACTGCAGCAAAGTCGTTTAAAATATCCTGGTAGTTCTCCATCTTGTCTGCGAACCTAATAAATGCACTTCGGAAATGCTCTTTCTTCGTCGCCTGGAAAATTGTCCGAATGTCTTGGAGGACCGTTTCTTATAAACTTAATTAATAGCAGCCTATAGGCCTATCGTCTCAATCGTTTTGTATAGGCCTAAACGCAGGCCCTGGCGGCAGAGTGCCAACATCAAAACAGAGCTTTTTGACAGTTTCTATAATTTCAGCATTTTCGTAATTCTTATTTATAAAGTCTTCTTTTGGAATTAAGATACTATAGATACTAAGATACTAACACCACAAACTTCAGTTTCATCCATCAGTTATGCGATCATCATGCATGCACGTTTAATTCACTAGAATCAACCGATGTATGAATAGGTCCTAGGCCAAATTACGGGCTGATTGCCTTCTTTTGAGATTCTGAATTGATATAGTAAGCTTACCAACTTTTGCCTTTTCAAACTTATTAGCTTTTTGTTTTTGTTTTTGTGCTCCAGGTTTGTTTATAAGATATTCCATCGTTGCGAGAGAAATTTATCATTATTTTAGAGTTGTTCACTTACCGGTATTACCGGTATGATTGAAATCTCACAACGCATAATTTAGCAGAAGAGCGTTCTGAGACAAATGTGAGCGTGTTTTTTTGGCAAAACACTGATAATTTTTTTTCTTCCTCAACCAAAACAACAAACATGATACAATTTTGGCATTGAATAATACATTAACAATTAACAATTAGTAGGCCACAAGGCAGGTTAATGGACAGTTGCTTGAAATTCAAAAGTTGTAGTTATGCAACAGTTAGGCCTATAGCCTATTAGGCTATATTAAAAGAACATAAATCACAAACAATAAGCTAAGTAATATACGTGATTAGAGGTAGGGCCCGCGCCCGTAATCAACATAATGAAGCATATTTTAATCACTGTTGCCCGGGCCCCCTCCGGGCCCCTAAAAGTCGCCGGGCCCCTGGGCATTTGCCCCCCCTGCCCCCCCCCCTCTCGGCGGGCCTGGTTGCTCATAGGTTCTATGTTTCGATCTTCCTTTAATAATAATAGCCTAATATTTTTCTTTATTTCAACGCCGGTGACACGAAACGGAGTATCCCCCCTGAAAGCTATCCTGGGGGATGAATTAATCTACCCCCCCCCGGATGGAATTAACCGGTCTATACTATCCGGAGGGATAAACCATTCTATCCCCTTTTTTAAAAAATGCGCATAATAAAAAAATTACGCTGTATTCAAAATTTAAAGTGACTCTAATTGTTTTAAGTGCCCTAAGCAATGCTCAGATAGAGGCAATCCGAATTTATTTAGTGACTCCGAGTGTTTTTAAGTGTTTTAAATGTTTTAATTGCTCTAAAAACAGAGCAAAACAAATTATCTAGTAGGAATAAACATACCTGTTTGTGTCATTGTTGAAAACACAGCAGATGAAAATCAATTTGCAAAGAAAAATACACATGGAAGCGGTTTTTCCGACTTTTTGAATTTGGGGGGATACAATTAATATGGGGGATACTCTATTTCGTGACACCGGCAAACGCACTGCGCTTTACATTTACAAGTTATGCAGTAATGTTAATTAAACTTAACTACTAACAGCAAAATTTTGCAATTAGGCTACGATTAGGAAATCTCTTACAACAACTTGATTTAATTTGTAATTAGACCTACACTTCCTCTTCCCTTCCTTTAGGCTACACATTTCTCTCCTTTTCATTATCTTGCCAGCTACGGATCGTGAAAAAAATGACAAAACTGCTTTCATGATTATAATTCGCGATGCAACGCAATATTGCTAAACGATACAGTATGCCTATTAGGGAATTAAAACATCGAAACGTAATACAAAAAATGCGCAATGGATAGCCTTAAGAGAGTCGACAACGCATAGTGACGTCACAGTGGGGGTTGAGTTTTATGACGTCATCTGTTTATGCGGGCAGAGCAATTTCCGTCTTCTAGAGAGAAGACAGAAACGGCCGTTGTCGACCGTTGCAACCGTTGCAACAGCTGTTGATCTAAGTAACTGCCGAAGATAACCAGGGTCTACTTCTTCTTCTTCTTCGACCATGACCAGCTACTATACCGCCTCGCCGTTGGTTCGCATCGAGAACCACATTCCGAAAGGTCAAGGATGTGGAATGGTTCCATGCATTCCGGAACAGAATCCGTGTCGAACGACGAAGCTCTGTCACGCAAGAAACTATTACAACCCAGCCAGGTAGGCTACAGCAGCATCAGTACACTCTAATCTGTTGCACTAAACGGCATTTTACATTTTGTTTTACATTACTTTTCATGTTGTCACTGTACTTTATTATTACTTCAATGTTTAGGCTAATATTGCATTATTGTGCGTTTGCAATTGGAGTAATAAAGGCTACACTTACTTACTTACTTTTATATGCATACTTACCTGCATACCAACATATGGGGCGCGGTGGTGTAGTGGTGGCGTCGTTGCCTTGAAGCCGGAAGGTTCGAGGTTCGAATCCACCTCGCCACGTAAGGACCTTGGGCAAGTCCTTCACTCACAATTGCTCAGCGCTTCGACGTGAAATTCCGATGCAGTGTCTGCTCTGCATTCGGGAGCGCCTCTGAGTAGAGAGAGCTTGAAGGGGCGCTATAACAAGTGCACATACAAACAAACAAACAAACAAACAAACAAACATACATACATACATACATACATACATACATACATACATACATACATACATACATACATACATACATACATACATACATACATACATACATACATACATACATACATACATACATATTTATTTATTTATTTATTTCAAGTATTTATATAGCGCCTCTTCAAGAAACCTACTCAGAGGCGCTCTCTGCGCTAACTACATACATACATACATACTGAGCCGTTTTGCCATTGTCTCCTGTCCTTGTCTTTGCTACGGCCTATATATGTGAACTCTGCTGTCGAGCTCGCAGAGCCCTTTGCTCTACCTCCAGCGGTTAGATGTTGGTACCTCGTGTTGGAACTCAACATGCCATGGAGCGTCGTGCTTTCTCGGCTTTTACAATTTCTCGCATTTGCCATAGCGCCTCATCAAACTTCTCACCTGAGAGGCGCTCCCGGCTACAGCGCGGACACTGCATCAGAGTTACACATCGAAGCGCACGAGAAATTGCGAGTGAAGAACTTGTTCAGGTTCATATAATTATAGTCTATGTATGTATAATTATAGTCTCCAGTCTGTTACCCAGTGTTGACTCGTCAGTGTTTACAGGGTCCTTAAAGTATTTTTTATCCCTCTGGTTGGACTGAGAGCGCCTCTGAGTGGGTTTTTAAGAGCACTATGTACATTCTCCCTGAATGAATTAATGAATGAATTCACAAGCGTATACATTTAGCGGCTTTAGCCTATATACACAACGTGCCAGGGGCGGATGCAGAATTGGGGGGGGGGCGGGGGCAAAATTCTTTACTTGGGTCGCAGACAAATTTGGTTGATCTGAAAAATTTGTTCTTACTTTTTTAGTCATTAATCGACGAAATCTCTTCAACATGTAGGCCTACCATTTTTCGAAGCTAATGTAAAATAATTAGTTTTTAGTCGTATTCTACTTTTCCCGCTGCATTGATCGAAAGTTGTTGAAACCTGATGGGGAGGGGCGCAACGTCCAATGCAAATTTCTGATAGCGGGAGGGTCATGGCCGGATTGGCGCCCTTCTGGATCCACCGTGTATAGCACTGGATGTGTGTTTCTGTATTTTTATGCAAACTTCAGAAACTGCGTCTATTCGCGGTTCTCTTCGTGCGATTGGGATCAGAACAATGTCGTCAACTTCTGCGTATCGAACCAGGAGAGGAACATCTCGGAGCGCCTCCGAACGGACGCATGGAGGGCGGTCGGGGCCACGGACAAACTCACCCGACTCCGACAGGGCAGCAACACGAGAAAACTAGGTGAGGTCATTGGGGTCACCATACAGTCTCGATCGATGGCACTGCTTTTGGTCACTCCACTGGGTCATAAAATATGATCTTGAAATCGATGACATTTATTCGCATTGTGATTTATCTGAGCTTCTGATGCATTGCACAAAGGCGCTAAAGAAGGGATTACGTGTAAACTTAGCCTGGAATGGGGATCTGGATTGTATTTTAGTATAGTCTGAACTCTGAATTGTAACTTGTAAGTCATTAATTCGAACTCACCTTAGCGCTGCAATACGATTAGCCTACGAGTCATAGTATGAACTTCACTCCTCTAGTGAGTGTAGTCTGTTGATAGTCTAATTATTCAGCATGATTAGATTAATTAGGTTTAAATTATTGATGCGTAAAGAGCAGTTCTGATTACCTTTCATCTGTGCAAGTTCAGATTCAGAATACTGCTGTCGTTATAGATATCTCTCAACCTCATAGAAATTCCAGGTGTACCTGTTTATTTTATGTAGCGTATTTTTGACACATCCGATACACCGACGAACAATTAGTTGTGCAATGTCGCTTGTCATAGTAGACGTCGCCCACGTCCTCGCATTTATATGCAACCATGTACGATGAAACTTCATGAAAGCCAATGAAAAGTGGAACCCACGAAATTGTTTCCTGGATATACATGTATGTTCCTACCGGAATTTACAAAAATTAACAAAACTCTTGCATCTTTGTTTTGCAGGTGAACGAGTCAAGGACATCGCCTGGTGGAAGGAAGAATTACTGAAAGAGATCAACGCCATGGACACGGAAACGGAAAATCTTAACGTAAGCGCAGACGATGCATGGGAATCAATGATTCACGTTACTATAGGGATTAATGATTGTGATTCACATAACTTGCCGCTTCATTCCCCAACTGCATTCTCCTATTCAGCTGCTTAATTATGCTAGTAACACAGGGACCGGAGGAGTGGACGACCACACTGTCCAGAATCGCTGCACGAAGTCCTCTCAGCTGGACCGCAATCCTTGGACTTTATAAAAAAAAAATATATATATATATATATTATGACAAGCTACAGTGGCTATCGGATAAACCAACATCAATCCGCACTAAGTATATGGCCTACGTGGAGGCGTGACAGTATCAAGTTCATTTGGAGCAAGACGTGGAGAATGACTGGTGTCCTTGTGAGGTTTCCTCAGGATTTATTTAGTCACCTGCTGCTGGTATTATGGTCTGTGATGTGTCACCTGGGACAGGATCAACGGATGTTCTGCTAAATCTCACTCCTCTGTTGCTTCCTCTGAGGATATGAATTTCAGCTCATTAACCCCATTGACCCCAATGACCCTATTGATCCTGTGCTAATTGCGCCAGGAAGTTGTCATTAGAGGTGTCTAAGGGTATCATCGCCGCCTTCAGCATCTCCAAACATTCGCACTCATGTTTCCTTATAAACTCCTCCAACAAAGAGGTGCAACAGGCGAAACCAATGACTGACTGCATCAACAGGAACATCACAGTCACTAATGGAGTTGGAGACAATAATACGATGGTCCTTTTAGACGTTGACGCGCAGAAAGTTAGCATAAATCTATCTATCTATCATCTATCTGCCTGTCTGTCTGTCTGTCCGCCTGTTTATCTATTTATCTATCGATCGATCTATCGCTCTATCTATCTATTCATAAATCCATCTATTCAATTAAGTGTATTATAATGCCTTGATCTGTATAGTCCTATGCCAGCATTATGTACGATACATGTGTGCTTTTTTGCATCTGCAGGAACACAAGAGAATCCTGGAGAAGGCGTTGCATGACAGTAAGTTGGCTCTGGCGATTGCGGAGGAGTGCATCATTCAGCGCGAGAAGAGAACGGGTATTGAACAGGTGCACGATGAGGCCGAGAAAGGACTCTGCAGGGTACGCACATGCATTCGCCTAGCATCACAAATCGAATAAATTATAACCTGTTGACCATAATTATATGTAATACTTTTTATAATTATGTAGGCCTGTATGCATATCCACGATTTAATGCCCCAATGTAATAATATAGTCTATAGCATATTGTATAGAAATGGCATATCTGGAAAGGCCTATAAATCATATTTATGCAAATAGGCTAATGCGCTTACTATTATTTTGCTATTATAATTGCTATTACCATTACTACCATTACTACTACTATCCCTGCTACTGCTGCTGCTGCTAACTCTACGACCACTACGACTACCACCACCACCACCACCACCCCCACCACCACCACCACTGCTATATATTCAAAGTGTCACACAGAGACTTGCAAAACACAAGTACGAAAATGCATTGGTTGCAATAGTTATGGATGTCTGTATTATTCTGTGCAGGAAGTCTTGCTCATTCGAAAATGCCAGGAACGGATGAAGCGAATGATCGAAAAGGCAAACGTTCAGTTGAAGTAGGAAGATACAGTTTTCATCTCATGTCTTTAGCTGCATAATTATATGGCGCCTTGTCAAGATGTGTAAGCAAGATAATGACGAGTTGGGAGAACATGTGGGGGGGACTCGGGGGAGTCATGCATTTGGGAAGCAGAGGGAATTGCAGTCACGATTACCATGTGCTCAGGTTATATTGCATCAATTGAATTGTTTGGGTCTATACATAAATTTATAAAACGCCTCCCACAGTGCACACCAATCCGAGTGCGAAGGACCCATGGAACAGAACATAGTTTGAGAAAGTGATAAATGTGCGTAGGGCACCAGTTAATAATAAAGAGCGTGTCAATGGAGTGAGCTGATTCCATCAGTGCAGGAGCAATTAAGGAAGGACCAATGAAGGCAATTTAAGCTCGAGTTCTGTCCAAAGCAGTCTTTGCTCGTGAAGCAAGGAGAGCATATCTGTCACGTTTGCGAAGGCTATAGTCGACGAAGAGAGAAGACTGAAGTGGGAAGACGGATGGGATCACAAAGATACTTGGGGGCTATAGGCCAGAGTATGACTAATAATTTGAAGTAAGAGCCTTGACCTCGATTCGTGCAGAGGAGCCAGTGAAGGAAATATGAAGGAAGAGATGATGTGTGATTATAGCGAGGAAGTCGGGCTAATAGTCTGGCAGCTGCATTTAGAAGGGCTGGAGGGGAGAGACGAGCTTTGGAAGGTGTCTTTCTTGCATCTCTTTCTGTCTGTCTGTCTGTCTGTCTGTCTCTGTCTGTCTGTCTCTCTCGTTCTCTCTCTGTCTCTGTCTCTTTATGATGCATACTTACGAACATCCACCGATCCATAAATCGATCAATCCATGCAAATCATTCATCCATTCAACAAGTCTATCTACAAGTGCATGCATAGGCCTATATATATATATATATATATATATATATATATATATATATATACATATATATACACTACCATCAATCCATCTATCCATTCACATAATAATTAAACATTTACCTATCAGTGGATAGCAACAATTGCTTGTGATCTACATGGCTTCAAGAAGTGAGGGTAGGCCTATCGTACCCTGAACGAAAGGCCGACAAGACATCATCAAAATGAAGTCCTTCAATAATATACTTAATGATCTTAATGATCTTAACGATCTTAATGATCTCAATGATTTTAATGATCTTAACGATCTTAATGATCTCAATGATTTTAATTATCTCAATGATCGTGCACCTAAAACGCACTTCTTTACGTTGAATCGGTTGAACCCATGAAATCGATTCCATTCATACAATGTGCTGCAGTTGAATCGATCATTTATTGGCTGCGACGTCTGCATGTATTGATGTCTGCATGTGTTGATGCATTGTAGGATGAACCGGTGCGTGCGTCATCAATGCGACATCGACGTACGTGACAAGCATCATGCTCAAGGCATCGACGACAGGATGCACCAACTGCGCAACTGTTCGTTCGGCATCGGATACCATCCGGGCATCGAAAGCATCGACAACACGTCAGTTACTCTAGTATATATCTATATGTATATATATATGTATTGTATACCGGTATGCATACATGTATGTAAACCTATTGTGTAATCACATATATTTTTAAACACAAATAGGCCTGATATAAATGGTGACATGACATCACTTGGAGATTAGCACTAAGGGAAGAAATGGACTATATATAGGAAAATGGCCGAGGTCAATGGCGATCAAAAGTACTCATAATATGCTGCACGATGTCTGGCGTCAGGAACCGCTGATGATGATGGTGGTGGTGGTGGTGGTGGTGGTGGTGGTGGTGATGGTGGTTGCGGTGGTGGTGGTGGTTGCGATGGTGGTGGTACTGGTGCTGGTGGTGGCGGCGGCGGTGGTGGATGACGATGATGATGATGATGATGATGATGATGATGATGATGATGATGATGATGATGATGATGATGATGATGATGATGATGATGATGATGATGATGATGATGATGATGATGATGATGATGATGATGATGATGATGATGATGATGATGATGATGATCATGATGATGATGATGATGATGATGATCATGATGATGATGATCATGGTCATGATGATGATCATGGTCATGATGATGATGATGAAGATGATCATGATGACTATGAACTATGATGACGACGATCATGATGATCATGTTGTTTGATGCCTACAACAGCGCTTGAATTATGTACACGAACCTCTATATGGTCCACTTTGTTATTTCACTGGCTGTTGTAGGCTGTGTAGCCTATTTGTACACTTAGATATTGTTTTTAGAAACAAATTGATATTTGACCTGAATATGTCAACTGCAACCAAACTGAAATTAACGCTTCATATTTGCAAACTTGTAAATGTTTCTTTTCTAAGTTCATAATTCATAATAATCATATTATTATGCGGATTCATGAACGCATTTCATGATCGATGGTGGCGACATCTTCCACAATGCACGTCTCACATAAAAGATCTCGTTTTCTACTCAAAGGAGAAGATATTTTACTCTGATCATCTTGTCCGCCGCTTCCCCTCCCCCGCTGTGACAGCGCTACTAGCAGGTTACCAGTAGGACCTACCATAGATCGCGGCAGGTCACTTGACGTATACTGCCTATTTTGCTCACGACCTGCCTTATGACCTGCCAAAAATTCTTCGGAATTATTAATATCTTCGTGACAATTAATTTCACCGACCTACTGAATAACTGATGATATGAACTTGACGCGACCTGCCTTAATTGTAGACCTATGGCTGGCGCCGCTACTGTCATCATTTCTCTCAGCCGCAGTATAGCACTCCTTGTAGGTCTGCACATTCCATCTATGCGCCTCTGCGATTTCCTGCATACAGCATGATAATTGATTATTACTTTTCATACGATGTATTGTGGACATCCGTCTGACTTCACACATCACTTGGAAATAAACTGGTGCGTTGAACTTACCCTTATGTAGCGCCTTAGACAAACAAACAAATACCTTCAGTTTTCCCATGACTTCCTCTAGTATACCTGTACCAAATTTCAAGCTTGCATCACAGAGTGAGCAATTTTTTACTTGTAAAGCCGCTGCGCTATAGTCCCATGCAGTGCTTAAAGTGTGGGGAAATAAGTGCCTATATTGCCTTTCCAAAAGAAGTGCATGGACACCCTTTACTTTACCATGCTGTGCTGACCAACAAGTGGCAGGACGGCGTTCAGATTTTAAAATAAGTGCATGGACGCCGTCCAGGACCGCCCAGCCGCGCTTTAAACTCTGGTCCCATGAATGCATGTTGTCTGACCGTTCAGTTTGAAAACTGCCCTGTATGGCGAGCGTTAGCTATACGCGTCGCGCAGCCAATCAGATGCCGATCTGTTTGTGGACATAATATTATATTGTCATGTTGTCGTTTTAATCACGGATCGCATTCCAAGGTCAAACATAACATATAGGAGGACAACCGCTGTTGATAGAGATAGCATAGAGAGAGAGAGGTCTGTTACAAGTAATAAACAAACGATTTTTCTCGTTATTACATCCACCCGCTTTCATTAGCCAATTCTCACACATCATTAATGATACATGTATGGACAATTGCATGGACAGCGGCACTTCAATATCCGGTCGGTCGGTCAGAGCAGACATTATCCGGACATATTTTGGCTCTCATTCCCATGGCCATATTTTATCGAGCTTGACATTCTAAGTAACTACTCTGGCCCCATATAGTCAGTCAACCCGGAATTCTGAGTTTATCGTTCTACATGGCAATGCAGTCGCCACTCGCCAGTGCTGCCATGCTTGCACAAACTTTTCACAGTAGTCCATACTCCATAGACCCCCACATATGCTACTGTGAGAATGAATTTACAGTATCCCGCTTGAAGAATTGCGTATTGCGTAAGTCCAATAGGCAAACGCCCAAGAGGCAACTAGAGATGGGCATTGTAGTTTGGTGGCTTTATTTTTCTTATAACCTCGGCGTGTACTAGACACACGTGGCAATTTATCCTTGCCTAGCTCATCATTTCTTCTCATTGAGAGTAGTGGACGATCAGAGTATCACTCATTGTGGCTGATTTCGTTGCCACCTGTCCTGTCGCGGAGATTCTAACCCCTCCCCAGAGGTTTCAAACGACGACACATGCATGCACGACGTCAACTAAGCCTACTACAAGTCACCTCGAACACTGATCTTCGTAGGAATACCATAAGGATTGAGGGCATGGTTGTCGTTGTCGACTAGCCATACGTCTGCATTATACTTGTATTGTATCGTATTGTATTTGAGAATTTATTAGCGTCTTAATTATACGGCCGTTCCAGGTTGAGAATTGTCGGGGAGTGGGGGGCTTCAGCTCCCCAAGTCTTTCTTAGAGCTCCATAGTAAAGTCTGTTTTTCACACCTTAATTCCAAGTGGATAATGGTCCAGCCCCCCCTAGTTATTTTTCCGCAATTCTTACACTGGGCCGTTCAGAAGTACTCCGCAAGAGTCACTGAGTTTCAGCGGTTCCTGCAGGTCAGAATTCGAAGGATTCGGGTGCATGCAAGGCAACACGATCTTTGCAGGGTTTTTTCCCAGCCCAAGCGTCTATACTCTATATTCCAATCTTTAAAAAATAACGAGTTGTGATTCAGTTTGCTTATTGGTGATGTATTTATTTGTCAAAATGACATTGAACATCATCATCATCATCATCATCATTATCTGTCCTGTTCAGAGTTTCGGACACCGTCAGTTGGGTGAAGTTCACGCAGGAGAATATCGAAAGATCTCGCAAGGAGCGCGAGATCTCGGAGAGGCTTCGCGCAGACATCGACCTCTGCCTGCGACAGTGTGCCAACGACATGTGGAGTCAGTTCACGTTCATCAATGGCGCCCTCGAGCGACGAGTCAAGGAAACAACGATCGCCAAAGAGAAGCTGGAGGCACACGTCCAGAGGGTGAGCATTGAGCAACTTGAACTGGCTGCATAAATTATGTTAGACCTATCAACTGTAAGATCATTTATACAACATGATTATTATCGTCTGGCTCTTCAGCTGTTGATTGTGTTCTTGTAGTCAGTTCTACGCTGTCTGCTTGTTGTTCTTCGGAATCTTCGTTTGTCGTTTTCTAATCATTCTCATTCTCTTCTTTCTTTCTTATTTTAACTTTTCTTCTATTTCATCGAAATCTTCTTTTTTCTTCTCTTTCTTCTCTTTTGTAATTAATTACTAATTAATTAATTCTTGCCGTCACTCTCCTAAAAGTCATTTCTTTATTAATTTTGTTGATAAATGTCTGTTAGTTAGTTCATCTTTATAGCTTTATGTTTTAAGGAAATAAAGGAAGTAAACAGCTAGGGCTTCTTTAGCGTGCAGTTCTACAAAACAATGCGCAGTTCAAAATGGATTTGGGCAGTTGTAAATGCACTTCTCCGCATGCATTTAGAAATAGTTTAAAAAAGGTCATTGTCAAACGATTGGGAGTAATTTAGGCCTACCATGGGAATGGGAATGGGAAAGGCAAGAAGGCATTGTGCAGTTCAACAAATTTCTTAAACGAAGCCCTGTCTCTAAATAACTTTTATATTCGTTCATTCACTCTTTGTTCATTCACTTAACCTGCCATAGGTCTTTGTTTTGCCTATGTACTTTTCTTGATCGTGTCTGCCCTGACCTGCTGGATGTCGTGTATAAAAAACTGATGATGATGTGTAGATAAACATCGAGATCCGTGACCTGGAGCGAGCCATTGAGCTACTCCGCTGTGCCATCATGGAAAAGGAAGCGCCGCTGAAGGTCGCACAGACTCGTCTTGACGAAAGAACGAGACGCATCTGCGTTGAGGTCTGCAACGACCAACCGATGAAAGGGTATGTGTGTATATATGAATATATATGTATATATATGTATGTATGTGTGTATGTATATATATTTATATCTACATATATATATGTATATATACATTATATGTATATATGTATATATATGTATATAGGTCTATGACTCTGCGTTTAGTAGGACGGGGTCGGTTGGGTTGGGATGACAGGGAAGGGAATGGGTTTGAAAGGTTTTTCTGGCATATAAGGCAATGATAAATTATGGTTAGCGTAAGGCATTGTAGGGAGGGGCAAGGGCGGATACAGAAATTTTCGAAGGGGGGGCCAAAATTAATTTTGGGTCTTGTTGGTGGGACAGGGGAAAATTTCGTTGTGTCGCCGAAAAAACTGATGACCTTTTTTTGTCATCGACCAATTTTCCGGGGAAAAGATACCATTTCATCCGCCAAAAAACTGATGACCTTTTTTTTAGTCATCGACCAATTTTTCGGGAAAAAGATACAACCGCCGCTAAATCGACCGGGGGGGGGCACGCCCCGTACGATTTTGTAATAGGGGGCCTGATGTCCTGTTTTTCTCTCCCACTACATCTATTTAATGGCTTGTTGAAACCAAATGGGGGGGGGGGGCACGTCCCATGAAATTTTTAAATGGGGGGCCATGGCCGGATTGGCCCTCCCCTGGATCCGCCCCTGGGGAGGGGTATGGTAGGGGAGGTACGGTATAGGAAAGGGAATTGCATGGTAGGGTAGGGTAGGGCAGGCTAGAGTAGGGTATGCGGTATGGTATACGCTAGGGTATAGGGTGGTCTTGAAGAGTGGATGGTTGAATATGGCAAAGCAATGCACTTGTATCGAAGCTTAATTATAGTGTAAAGCACAGATGGATAAAGTTTGTTGTAGCTATAATTACGTTATATGTATAGAGAATAATAGTGTGCATGAGTATTATAGCGCACCATATACCTTACCTCGCTCTACATTGTCTTACCTCCATGAACCTCGTCTAAATGTATTTGCTTCTGCATGGTGATGTTGTACAGCTTGCAGACGGAGGTCTACGAACTGCGTCAGTCGATAGCGACGCTGAAGGAGAAGCTGCGCTGCGCTGAGCTCGGTCTCTGTCGTCTGCTGAAGGTCAGATCGAGGCTCGAGGCCGACATCGTGACGAAGGAGAACAGCATCCAGATCGACTCGCGCTGCTGCCTGGCCATGCGCAAGAACATGCCACTCGATCCGAAGATAGGACCGCTCTTCACGATGTCCGCCTGTGCCAAGTCCAACTCCATGTGCCACAACGTTACCTGCGACCCAGTGGGTACGCCGATGTCAGGAGGCAGCTGCCCGCCGTGTGCGTCCACCTTCACGGGGACCACGTGCTGCTACTAGGCGCTATAAAAATTCACACGAATGCTACTCTTTGCTGTTTAGGCTCTTGAATACACCCCCTCGTTCGGTTTTAAGCGCTATGTACGGCGCACTATAAATTTGCATGATTATTAATCCTTTTTCAATGCGTTTGGTATCTGTGATACTTTCTTCCTTCATATGGAAATAGCCCAGGCAATCGTTTAGGCTGTGTAGCTATCTCAAACTATGTGGGCCTACATTGTCTCCGGAATTTCTGAATGCTGTATATACTTTTAAAATAGTTCAAATTGTCATCATTTAACTAGAATCTGTGATAATAGGCATTTTTAATATATCGACCATTTTGGTGTTGGATTTAAAACTGTGACATTATCCGATAACAACGACATAATATTTTGAATTGTTTTCCTTCAATCGGGGTCTGAAGACCTAAATCATGCGATTATTTTCACTGGTATACTTATACAAAACTAAGACGTCAACGCCGTCTTAAAAGTAAATGCATCCGATATACTTCTTGTGTTTCTGATCTTTTGTTTACGAGACTGCAGGTAATTCAAAGCCTGCTCCAAGATTGTCATCTGAATGTGCGTATAACTATTTCAAACTATGTTAACAATGAACTGAACAATGTTTGCAGAAGATTTGTCGCCTACCAGTCCTCATATAGACCTACTCATTCATTTATCGTTCATTCGTTTATTAATTCATTAATTCATTCCAGTATTTATCGCTTCTTCAAGGGCCCTCTCAGAATCACTCCTGACTCTATGTATGTATGTATGTATGTATGTATGTATGTATGTATGTATGTATGTACGTATGTATGTATGTATGTATGTATGTATGTATGTATGTATGTATGTATGTATGTATGTATGTATGTATGTAATTGTAATTGTAATTGTAATTGTAATTGTAATCGTACATTTATATAGCGCCACTTCAAGAGAACTCCTCAGAGGCGCTCCCGACCTGACACCAAACCACAATCAAAGAGAATGGTTTTCAAACGCTAGCGGAAAAGGGGCAAAGAAAGACAAAGAAGTTCATTGCGGAGACTAATAGGTAACTTATTCCAGAAAGACGGACCAACCATAGCAAAGCTTCTATGTAGCACTGTGGAAGATCGAGCCCTAGGGAAAACCAGGTCACCATGCGTAGCAGAGAGAGGGAATCTACGTCCTGGGATGGACAGCACAGATACACAGAGTTCCATAAGATAGGTCGGAGCTTGGCCTGCTAGGCAATTACGCATGAACATTAGGGTGTCCCAAAAAAACTTTTTCTTGAAATTCTTTGGTCTCTCCAGTCAAAAAGTTTCCTATGGAGATGATAATATTTGTGTAATTTTTCGAATTTTTAAGAAAATTTTTAGGGCGCCCCCAAGGAGCCCCAAATTTTATATATAGCGTACTATGATATTCGTGTGCAAATATTTCAATACAATGAAGCAGCGTCATTTACACCACATATTTTAAATATTTTCGCACAAAATATGATATGTCATACAATGTAATTGCTCAAAAAATGTTATGCTATATTTTTCTCAGACTGGTTTTGCAGTTAATTGACTGAAATATGACAAAATTGATATATGCACAGACTTTCATGTATTATTAGCATTTGGAATATTATTTAACCATTATTGACTACTATAATAATTCGACCATTTATTCAAAACAGAGTTTACTTTGAAATGGCATATTGGTACACAGTACCAAATGTGAGATAGTCACATGTTTGGTCCAATCAGTAGTTCACTACATCGGAAGAAGTGACTCAAGAGAGTCATGGTTGCAATTTGGGAAGTACTTTTTATGTTTTTCAACAGCTTGCAATTAGAACTGTTTATGACTTTCATTTGTTATGGCATTAAATGTCTGTATCAGGCACAGCCAGTACCACATGTCAAATTCCTCACGATTACAATGGCTTAATTGTACGGTTTTTCAGATGGTCAAACAGCAGAACTCTCTAGAGAGCTATCGTCAATGCCGGTAGTTTGGAAAAGGTTTTGAGAGATATATAGCTCTGGTAAAGTTGTGGAAGAAACTTGACCAAGTAAGATCCAATTTCGGGGTCTTGTGTAGTACGAGAGTTGTTTCCTTGTGTGGTGTTAAGAGATCGGAAAACAATTCAAGAGTTGCATGCTCTGGATTGAAGTATCAAGAATGGCATTGCATTGCTTTAAGTGCAGTAATACTGAGACCAGGATAATCATATGCCTGTAATCTTCTAACTAACATGATGCAATTAAATGGAGTATCAGATGAGATCGGACTGTGCGCCAGGATAGAATGTAGGCTTACACTGATACAACAAAAGTTGTTAAAGTGTTTTAATTGTGAATCATTATCTGTGAAACAGATGACAGTCTCATTTCCATAGAACGGCAACTACATTTTCATTGAGTAATATAACGGTAATACAACATACTCTATCTGAAGAGCATCAAACTTGCAAATACCAGTTATGTTTGGTACATCCATCCCATCATCAACTCAGCAAATATAAAGAATTCATGGAAATCCTCCACAGGATGATGCTCTGTGAGCCTGATCCAAAAAGCAAGTTTTATAGCCCTCAGTTAACAATAATTATCTTTTGGGGTTTGTTGCCGCAGAAACTGACGTTTGTTTTATTTGAACCAGTTTCATCAAACATCTTGAAAACACAGCATATCTGCAGCCTTTTAGATGGTCAAAGACATGCATAAAAGTCGCTGGAAAGCATCACCTCAAAGAAAGCACAAGTTCTCATATGGATGGTCAATTCCTCAACTTTGACAGTGCTTTAGTTTTACTGTGACTTGCCATGACAATAAAATTAACCAATATTGTAATATATAAAATATGTAGCCATTAAACCATATTTGCTTGATGTAACAGACTGTAGTGAAAAGAATATATCAAACAGTCTGAAATTTCGTTTTGCACACTTTACGAAATGGCTGCTACATGCATGCAAACCCACGATGAAACAGCAGCTCTGCATGAAATTATATATATTATATATAATATTATATATATGTATGTATATATAGGGCATATATATATTATATATATATGCGTGGTGTACTTATTCAGAACGAAAATGGCATTGGGCTGCAGAAAATCCAAGGTTCATGAAAATACGCATGAGTGAAATTGATAAAGATAGCGGCAGACCACAATGCATTTTTATGATATCTTATAGCCCTTTGGGGGACCCCTAAATGCCCTTGAAAAAATTTGAAATTATTTCCCCAAAGTTATCTTCCACCAATGATACTTTTTGGCTGAAGAAACTTAGCATTTTCAAATATAACCTCAAAATGGGACACCCTAATGAACATTAAAATCTTAAACTCAATACGTTTTTGCATTGGCAACCAGTGCAGTTCTTCCCGTATAAAACTTGATATATGCCCAAACTTTGGTATGCCGCCAGTCAGGCGGGCCGCAGCAGTAAGGACAGATTGCAACTTATTAATGCGTGAAAGGGTTAAGCCCGCATAGATGGCACTACCATAGTCAACTCTCGTGTATGTATGTATGTATGAACGCATGTGTGTATGTTCATGTATGACGATGATGTGTTAACGTGTCGTTCTTCTGCAATCGTCACCTCTAAGAAGTCGTTGAAGATTAAGTCCGTAGGCCTAATGATTTCTTTCCATTGATGGAAGTTATAGCCGGGGTCATGACCCCGCATGTACCCCACGCATGAATTGCCGCATCGACCTACTGCCTAAACGTGCGAATCTAAAGACCTATCAACACCATGGCGCCGCTATTCTATCCGCGCGTCGTCTACACAAGCAATGCGTATAATACGCAGAGATGCCCGAGAGACTTGTTTGTATAAGCCCTAAACGTAGGTCATCACTGCATTGTTGTCGATGGTTTATGGGCCTACATAATGATTTAAGATCTTCATTTAGTCCGCAGTGGAATGGTATGCGCACGTTTGAGGTCATAAATTATTGGGGGCCTGTGAGGAGACGGTTTACTTGATAGGCATATCATGATACACTGGTTGCCCCCCGGAGGTCTAGACTCTAGAGAAAGCAGGGTGGGCAAGCTGTCCAACGACGATCTGGTTTGACCCTCATTTTTCAGCATATTAATTGTTTTCGAAAAGTTGTGGAATTTTTAACAAGGGTGTAACTTTGCACTTAGACATACATTGTAGATGATGATAATGACGACGACGACGATGATAATATTATTTTGGACGCAATACGCTGACTATAAACTTGTAGTCCTACGCATCTCTATAATCTATACACCTGTACACATAAAAGGCTACCTATGCCTATGCCTATACACCGACATGCGGCCCATACCTAAAATCATTTCATCAGCATTTTTATCAAAACTTCTTCACAATTCTTCATTTCATCATTTCATCAACTTATTTAAGGCAGACATATAGCACCCTGAAGATCAGTAGATTCGCATTCGAAGCACCGATAGACATTCGCTAGTTCTTCAAGACCGAGTCTAGCAAAGATCAAAGATCCGTTTTATTGCTCCTAGGTCTATTAAGCCTATAACGCTGCAGGGTTTTAGTGTAAATTAAACGGGTACATAAAAGCGGCGGTGTGTTTTATTGACCATCGTGTGTTTTCTTCGCCTAAGAGTCCCGTCTGAATGACGTCGAATATAGCCTACTGTGTATGATGATCATAGTATAGGCTACTGTACCTTAAAGCACCGCAGATAGTTGCCTAAGTGTTCTATATAGTCATTTGAGACACTTGGCGGCTGCAGTCTTGATAATCGTCTAATAAGGTTTCAGTGGTCTGCATTGAAGACTTCGAAGAATCACAAGACACACGATAACAACACGGTTTAATTTCTTCCATCCCAGGAACACTTCAGCAACCAGATTTCCTACCCCACCACCACCACCACCTCCAGACCATTTTTTCCATCCGTTTCCTCTCCATTGAGGTCTTCTCAGTAGCATTCCTGTTTTCTGAGCTTAGGTGACTGCTCTCCACTGCTCCATCGTTTTCGGCAGGGTGAGATCGAGTTGCCGGGGGGTTTGGGAGCTTCAACCCACAGTCTTTCTTAGAGCCCCATTTAGCAGTCTGTTTTCACACCCCAATTCCAACTGGATCACAGTCCAACCCCAGTTATTTTTACACAATTCTCACACTGGTTTTTTGGTGCCTATATATGTTCGCTGTAGCCAATCCTCTGCATGCAGTCGGTAATTGTCGGCTTCTCGTCGTCACTTAATTATCCAGTTATAGTTCCAGTCTGCTTATCGGCACTGCATGTCTCATAAGAAAGATGACTACTGCAGCGTCGCGTCCTTTCTTAATCCGGGCGTGGCCAAGACTGCATGGCACCATTCTAAAACGACAAATTCTGGCAGGCCATGCACTGACTCACTATTAGATCTATTTATATGCTTTGTATGTGAGAGCGTGTCTCTCTGCTGTTCTGGTGACCTCGTGTGCCTGCAGATTGCCCCACGTATACAGTGTAGGGCCTATATGGTATACAACATGTATCCTAGCTCCCTGCGTGGCTGCATGAGTCCACAACGTTTCAGCAAACTTTAGGACGTCCCCACCGGAGCATGGCGTCTTGGTCAGTCGGTATTTATAGTCTGAAAATTTTCCACAAAAAGCTGCAAATGTATTTTGAGTGAGCTTCAAAAGAAATAATGCGCTTAGCCGCCTTAGCGCTGTCTACTTCTATATAATCTAATCTAATATGAATATTTGCATTCGAAGCGCTTCTCACAGCAGAGATATATTTTAAGAGCGCTCTAAGCGTGCATGACAGACATGTGAAAAGAGAAAGGTCTTCAAACATCAAAGAGTTGCAGGTGAATTTTCCCACTATAAAATCCTGAAAGATCACTTCAAATTGAGGGATCCACAATAGCGCAATAAACTGTAATATCTCAACATTTTTTGTACAAATGCAAATTTGTGAGATCCACGCTGTCTGCAATGAGTTTACGTGAGAGCAGAATAATTATAGAGCCTGCGGTAGGCCTATAGACTATAGCCTACCGGTATGCAGTGGATACACAAACGAGGCCTAAATAAAAGCGTCTATCTGCAACACATGTTTCAGAAGTTATTTGGTTTGCTATCAGCATCCGAGTAGCCTATATATATATATATATATATATATATATATATATATATATATATATAATATTGCTAATTAAGTGATTATAGGAGCAGTTGATACATCCGACTAGTTGGTTTGCTATGCATACATATATATAAACAAGGTCGTATATACAGGGTGGGCAAAAAATACTTGGTATCAAATAGCCTTGATATTGCCAGATGATCATCATTATTACTATTTAAAATAGAAACAAGGTACCAGCGTAGCTGTGCATCACTGTGAAGTCATTTAGCAAGATGACAATTAAGTTGGTAAATAAGGAATCTATCAGAGTAATCAACAGGTCCATAAAGAACTTTGCAAAGAGACTCAAAAGAAATTTTGGCACGGGGGTGGGCACATTGAACACAAGTTGTGAAGCACTACCAAGTTCATTTGACAACAGTTATTTGAGATGAGACTTAATAAAATCGTGTTTTTGTTACTTTTTGTTGCGTCTCGTTTTTGAATTGTCAAAAAACGGTGGGTGGCCTCACTAAAAGTGATGTAACTTTTGTTGTGTTTGAAATATTTTGATGAAATCTGGCTGTCAGGTGTAAATATGAATGGTCTTTAAGTCTGTAAAATTTCATTTCAAAATTCTTACTTCTGGCCAAGATATTGGCAAAAAACTTATTGGGGTCTTTTTGGCCCACCCTGTATATTATAACGAGAGAATTATCCAATGAATCACTCAGGTCAGAATTTCATTGAATTAATGAACATCTGGGCGCCATAGTGCTCGCAGATGAAGTCAATATATATGTGTGCATATATATATATATATATATATATATATATATATATATATATGATGTATGTGTGTGTTTGTGTTTGTGTGAGCGCGTTCGTGTACGTGTGTGTATGTGTGTGCGTGCGCGCGTTAGCGTATGGGAGGCTGCCTCAGCTGCAGGCATGCAATAATAAAAATAGCAGTCGAATGTTCTAGAGGGCAGCAGCTTTAAACACATATCGCAGCAATCTTTATTATTGGAGGTTATAACCGCAGTTGTTCACAGACATATATTTATGTAGTCGACTGTTTTTCACTCTTTCTCCAGTGACTCTTCGTTTAAAAGAACCACGAACGCGTCGCTCGAGCGCTCACACAGTCAGTCATAATAGTTAGAGACCGACTACGTGTGCATGTCTATGCTCATGTATTCCTATATGTATACGTGAGTGTGTGAATGTGTGCGCGTGAGTAGTAGCTACGTGAATGCGGTTGAACTGTGGTTGTCGTCGTCGTCTGTCAGAACTGTGGGCTACGTGTAAATGTTGTCGATGACTTTGTGGATGTTTTTCTGCAGTCTACGTGAGATGTGCAACGTGATTGGCCAGCGCTCTGACGTTTCCTTTCTTCATTCGGAGTTTCTCGTCTGCCAATAGACGACATCACTACTTCGGATCCCGTGCTTCATCATCGCAGATAGAGGTCGCCACACTTCGCTGGATAATTCGTTGTGGGACGAAATTATTTCAATGTTCTTGACCTGCTGCTGTCTTCTTGACGAACGAACCTCGTGCATGAGGAAGAGTGAAGCTATAATTATATGTCTATCACAGCAGATGTCATTTATCTTCAGATTAAGCGCGATTACGTGTTTTGTGTTCAGACGACGCAATACAATACAATACAACTCGAGTTCTCTGAGGAGTTGCGAATCTGAATCTGCGAGCACCCAATTGAGTCGACGATGAACTGTCATTAGTCTGTTAAAAACATACAGCATACTTAAAGGACTATATTTTATTGTCTTGCTCATATCTTATTGCTCGTAAGCGACGGAAGGATCCATGCGACGAGTTAGTAGTTTACTATACCAAAGGAATACCTAATCACCAAGACTTCCAAGTCAAGCGCAAGAAATATAATATACTGTGACTTTCTCAAACTAAACGAGTTGGAGTTATCAGATTCAGAAGTCTTAACCGTCGAACAATAGCAGTCACGTGCGTCTCGAGACTATCTTTCTTCTTCTTCGTCGCGCGGTAAGCAACCAGATCAATTAAAATTAATTATTTAGTAATAGTAAAAGTAATTAATAAGGGGACATCCATAAATGACGTCAAGCAATCTGGGTCGATAGTTGACCGACGTTTTCCTCGTTGCGCTTCAGCAGAGAATTCATTTGATGTGTAGTATAAGAGAACGTCACTTGTCGTCACAATTTGTGACCCCCACCCCTATTATAGGTGCCTGACGTCATTTATGGACGGTACCTATAAGGGGACTTTGCGTGGAGGTAAATTAGTATCTCTCTAGTAATAAATCCATATTAATTAGATTAATTAATATGCTTTGACAGAGCACATGGAAATCTCTATTGTATGTGATCCACAACGTGACCTCTTTTTAATATACCATATAGTCCAATCAAAGTTTTTTGCTGTAAAAAAGACATTAGCTATAGCCTGTTGAACCGGTAAGCAGCTGATATTAAGGAGAGATGGACTCTGCAACGTCTGCGATATTGAGACTACTACATACATCTTTCAAAAACAGTTTGATCATATATATTATATATATATATGGTCTTTTGTGCTGCGAAAGATTGCTATCTGTATACGTAGTCGTCTGTCTATTTAACCATCATCTATAGACCGTGAAAAGAGCAAAAGGTTCACAGAAAGTATTTAATTTTTGCTAAAGATAGGAGTGATCACTGCAATCACTCCCGTGTCCTGTAATATAATACTTATCTACACAGATGTATATGAGGCGGTGTACTGAAACAGCATAAAGGCTAACCCATGCAACCTGAAGGTATAAATCAATAAAACACCACGTTATAGGCCATAATAAGTCTTATGTGACGCGCATAGACTGCGTGGGTCTATGGTGTATATAACTAGACTATATTACTTGTGTTGCAACTTTGAGTTCGTGGCTTCTTTTTTCATATAATTTTTTCAGGTCTATAACAGAAGTATATATTATGTCAAGAGCGCCTCTGAGGAGTTCCCCTTTGTTAGCGCTATATAAATTTACAGCAGCTGCAATTACAATGAGCCAAAAATACTTACTATATATACAATTATACATAATATGCCCATATGCATATATATGCGCAACCACCCTATGGGACCCACGGGACGCGTCCCCCCAACTTTTGAGTGGTCCCCTAACTTTATTATTTTGGTCCCCACAACTTTTAGGACGTGTTTCATTTGGTCCCCCCCCCAACTTTTAGGACGTGATTGCACCTATGCCCATAATTATGACGTGCAAAGAACGTATGCTGCCATGGATGTGTATACGCGAATCGAATTGTTCCAGACATTATATCATATGTGTCACAGTTAACACAGGCCTGCAAGTGCTCGCGCTTTGTCGCTGATAATATTATAATATTTGCACTTAATTTGCGCAGCAATCAGCGTGTGACCTATTTTGCGACGAAATGTCGTCTGCGAAAAATTAAATCGAAAACAGACAAAACCATTAATTATATCCAGTGCATATATGAAAGAACCGACATGCAGTCCAACATATTATAACATAGGGAGGTATAGGCCTACACGCACGCACACACGCATGCACGCACTCACACTCGCACTCACTCACACGGGGCGGTGGTGTAGTGGTGGCGTTGTTGCCTTGAAGCCGGAAGGTTCGAGGTTCGAATCCACCTCGCCGCGTAGGGACCTTGGCAGTGGCGTAACTATGGGGGGGCACGGGGGGGCAGCCCCCCCCAAATGGAAGGGCTGCCCCCCCAGCTGCCCCCCTAATCCCTGCGTTTGTTTTACTTTTTACTATTACGAGTGATAAAGAATTAAAGAATGCTATATAATTTCTGACTTATTTTATTTTTTATACAACTTCCTGTACAACTTCTTATAGGGTGGGTGATGGGAAAGTGGGACAGGCCACTATAGTGCACTGTGGGACAGACAAGCTATAGTGAGGCTTGCATGCGTATTATGTCCAATAGGCCTACTGTAATACATCCAAAATCTAAAAATACATAGTCTATGGCAATATACCGATGCCGATGCACGCTTTAATTGCTATAGTAGCCACCCCATCATTTTAAGCTGCCACCCCACTGCCCCCCCTCCCATGAAAAAATAACTGGCTACGCCACTGGACCTTGGGCAAGTCCTTCACTCGCAATTGCTCAGCGCTTCGGCGTGAAACTCCGCTGCAGTGTCCGCTCTGCAGTCGGGAGCGCCTCTGAGTAGAGAGCTTGAAGGGGCGCTATAACAAGTGCACATACAAACACACACACACACACACGCACGCACGTATATACGCAATTACGCATGAATATACTTGTGTATTGGAATGAATTCTTAAAGATTTAACAAGCATTACAGCGTGATTGTGCGGAAATTTTGAAAAAATTGAAAATAATATTTTAAAAGCTGTAACTTTTAAAGAAATTAAAATTCCTTAGTGCAATCTTCTGGAATTATTTCAAAATCTTTCGTCTATAAATAATGTTATTTTCATATGATCAATTGTTTTCGGAGAAATTGCATTTTTACCGTTGCATGGGACATTCTATTGAGCCACCATGCTTGTGTTTACACACGAATAATTGAATATGCATGAATATTAGATACATATAAAGCTGTGTGAAACACTAGTACTTATCGCTACATATATATTACACATACATATAGACTATAGCCTAAATATATAATTATATAAATATATTAGATATAATATGTAGAACTGAAAGCAAGAATCTCAGTTTCATCAACTGCACGATCTAGTAAATTGCATATATCAGTAATACATGTAGCCTACGTCGTTGTAAACTTTGAGCATCTCTGTATATCCAATGGAAAGTGTGTGTCCATATGGTCTATGTATAATTGTATATATGCACATGTATGCATGTATAGGCCTAGTTATGTATATATGTATGTAGTTGTTTTAGTTGGTATTTGCACTGATATTCCCTATCGCAAACAACGACACATAGTCTACATAATTATTATCTGCCATGGAAAAGTTAGTCAAAACCCGCGGTGAGCATTGCCGTGGAATGGGAAAGATGGAAAAGGTGGGAATGCTCCGACCACATCCGCAGTGGCAGCTGTAACATCATCATCATCGTCGGATTCAGCAACAGGAGCTAGGCAATGGTCTCTTCGCACAATTACTCAATTATACAATCCGCTAACTATATCTCCCATGCCGTCTATTTATTTAGCGCTATTATATAGACAGCACAAAATACCAACGACGTCACTCCTGTGTTTTTTTGTACATTCGGAAGCAGATTTGAGCAACACAGACGCATACGTGCACTGACATGCAGAGGGACAGACAGACAGACAGAGACGAAAACAGACACTGAGGCAGACGCACGCATACATGCACGGATACACACTGTGCACCTTGGACTCCATCGCATAATTATGTAACATGATTTGCCGTCTTTAGATTACCTACCATTGCATTGCATTGCATTGCATAGCATATAGACATACATACATAAACTATGAATATATATATGCACACGCAGACTTACATATTATATCCAAAGACCTACTCATATATATACATAGACACACATATAATGTTATACATATACATTAGTGGGGCGCGGTGGTGAAGTGGTGGCGTCGTCACCTTGAAGCCGGAAGGTTCGAGGTTCGAATCCACCTCAAGTCGCCGCGTAGGGACCTTGGGCAAGTCCTTCACTCGCAATTGCTCAGCGCTTCGGCGTGAAACTCCGATACAGTGTCCGCTCTGCATTCGAGAGCGCCTCTGACTCTCTGAGTAGCGGTTGAGGGTTGGAAGAGGCGCTATAACAAGTGCGCATACAAGCAAACAAACGTTATATGCATTATGCATACATGTATAGGCCCACAGATATGCTTCAACAACCATGCATGCACGTCTCGTGGGACGCTGTGGTGTAGTGGGTATGTTCATTGCTTTTCAGCCGCAGCGTTGCGGGTTCGAATTCACCTCAAGTCGCCGCGTAGGGACCTTGGGCAAGTCCTTCACTCGCAATTGCTCATATGCCTTGGCGTGAAACTCAGATTCAGTGTCCGCACTGTAGTCGGGAGCGCTTCTGAGTGTAATCTTGAAGGGGAGCTATAACAAGTGCACTTATGCATAGGCTTACATGCATAATTGTATATGCATAAGCACACACATAATTAGATAGGCCTGCGCGTACATGTATACACATTATAGGCAATTGCCTATATATGTGCCTGAGTAGCCTGACGAATGAATAACTGACTTGCTTACTTACCTATATTAACATGAATTATAAACGGATATGTATGTGTTTATATGTCTATGTATATATATATATGTAAGTTCATATTTTATAGGTGGCCTACATGCGTAATACTCATTGTGTATGTGTATTATCTCTGGACAACGGGGCTTACCAAGTGTGTGAAGTTTTCCGGATTGCGATATATACTGGTACCGCAGTAACCGCACGCGCTCACGCTCTCACGCACTAATTGGTCGTCACTAACCGTTGAAATCTCGTACTTGACACCCGTTGGCACCCACCCACCCACGCACTCACCCACGCACTCACCCACGCACTCACACATGCACTCACACATGCACTCGTGTTCAATGAATGTAATGTCAGGACAGTTTAGGGATTGAATGATCGGGTCAACTCGTAAACCGTCACGCCTAATCTCTCGGACAAAAGATGGATGTACAGATTGATCTTAATATAGATCTATTTGAAGTTTTCTGTGGACATTCTCAATATACTGCGTATATTGTCGTATTATGTATGTGCATGTATGCAAATATGCATATATTGACCTACGTATTGTACAATATGCATGATTTCATATGTAGAATGGGTAAGAATAAAGAACAGCCTCTATAGCCATAGTTGTATATATACTCTCGGATTCCTACAGCGCCCATAAGTAGTTTTCTAAGTGGCGTTAATCACTTGCATGGAGGATGATGAATGTGACGATATTGGAATGCGTTTAGGAGTCAACCATATGGAATTATGGGACGAACTGGTACGAACAGCAGAAGGAGGCGGGTTCGAATCCCGCTGGCTCATGCATGATGTCGATTCAATCTTCTACTCGCGAGAGGGCAGCTGTAAAACGAATAGCTGTTTCACTGCGCTGCAGATAACCTTGGGTTCGATGGAAAGACATGCAGCCATCTACCGCCGATTTATGTCAATTCCACCTCATGAGGGTCATTGAGGGTTGATGGTCTTACACCGAGATCAGGTCCGACGTTCGCGAAGGGCGTATACGGTCAATGCCTTTATCTTTATATGACAGAAAGTCCTCAACAACCACGTTTAGTTAAATAAAATTCTTGCATTGACTTTCTATTATGTCGAAGATTTTTGGATCTCAATCCAAGCGCTGAAAATTAGAAATTTAAATACAATATTATTGACGAGATATCTCGTATACATGGTAATAATTCAATACGTCTTTATACCCATTAGAGTCAATAACTTAAGCTTAATTACTTGGGGCATGTTTTAGTTTTCGTTTGTTTGGTGGCGTCTTACCCCTCCTAATGGTTGGGTTAGGTGCCACTAGACGAGGTGTCGATTCTCGGATCCCTCACCGTAACGGTTCACTGAAGGCCGGTGTATGCACTCATGCGTGTCGGCCAGCAGACCTTCTCTTAGTCGTCCGTTATATGAAATTTTTAAAAGAATGGAGAGTCACTCGATGATTGAATTGTAAATAATGAAGCGCGCCAGAGACATGATTAGGCCTAGACTTGGATTGAGTCCTGCGATAGCATTTGAAAGGCAACACTTCCTGCACGACATTTTAGAAATATAAATAATATATATATATATAATAAATATGACCCTACAGTGTGTTTAGGGACGACGATCTATAGGCCTACAGCATCCGTAACGATACTGCATTATATACAGTAGTCCGTTGCCGAGTTAATTTTATCCGACGTTTGTCATAATGTAAACAAATGAATTTAAAAATAGCATTCCACGTCTAATGGAACAGGTGCAGAGCGCGATAAGAGGAAGGAAGGATGTACTCGATTACCGTAGCCTACCAATCGAGCGTCCGCGGGTTAGCTGTCTCTTCCTTCCAAGCACTACTATTATAGCCAACAAAATATCCGCAACTCTTTGCTATGCATGCATTTATTAAAAAAGATACTCATAATAATAAAATTCACATATATGATTATATATAATAAATGGTGTTCATATATATTATATACGAACACGCTTTTATATATCACCGTGTACGACCCCCAGGGTGAGAATTGCCGGGGGGGTTGGGGGTTTCAACCCCCCCCCCGTCTTTCTTAGAGCCCCATAGTAAAATCTGTTTTTCACACCCAAGTTTCAAGTGGATAATGGTCCAACATCCCAGTTATTTTTCCACAATTCTTATACTGACGACCCCAACCCTTCTCATCTTTCAATGACTTGAGTAGGATGAGATCTTTCTCTGCACCGTTGCCTATTTGAATAGGAGCCAGACCATATTTTATGGTCGCCGTGTATTATAGTCTGTACGGACCGTGCTATACTCTGTGATTCAAATCTGTAAGATCTGCTTCTTAATTGCATCTTTTACGTCTAACATGTGAAGAAGAAGAAGAAGAAGAAGAAGAAGAAGAAGAAGAAAAAGAAGAAGAAGAAGAAGAAGAAGAAGAAGAAGAAGAAGAAGAAGTAGAGGAACAGGAAGAGGAAGAGGAAGAGGAAGAGGAAGAGGGAGAGGGAGAGGGAGAGGGAGAGGAAGAGGAGGAAGCGGAGGAAGAGGAGGAGGAAGAAGAAGAAGAGGAAGGGGAAGAGGAGGAGGAGGAAGAAGAAGAAGAAGAAGAAGAAGAAGAAGAAGAAGAAGAAGAAGAAGAAGAGGAGGAGGAAGAAAGAAGCGATTAATTATTATAACAATAATGTTCCTGTGGGGTTTAGATAAAATGAAAACATCTTACTTGCAGGAGTTGCATTTTTATATCCTAAAGTAGAAGACGATCAGTCTTATATGACTCAATCATTCATTCATTCATTCATTCATTCATTCAATCATTCATTCATTCATTCATTCATTCATTCAATCGTTCGTTCAATCGTTCGTTCGTTCGTTCATTCATTCATTCATTCATAGCATTTATATAGCGCCCCTTCAAGAAACTACTCAGAAGCGCTCCCAGCCCAACCACGAGCAAAGAAAAAAGACTTGGGAGACTTGTAGAACCCAGCCGGATGGGCCACAAGTAGAGAGCGAAGCGTAACCGGGAGGTCGTTCCAGACAGTAGGCCCCACAACCGAGAAAGCACGGCGCTGCTTAATAGCTAAGCGGGCCCGCTTAGAAGTGTATAGTCTAGTCTATAATTATAATACTCCAGCACGAAGACAGCAATTGACACGAAAGATTCATCATCATCATCATCATCATCATCATCATCATCATCATCATCATCATCATCATCATCATCATCATCATCATCATCATCATCATCATCAACATCATCATCATCATCAAGAATCAAGGGACCAGTGCCCGTAGGTCCGTAGGTGCTCGCAATCGTCCTCGTTACCCCTCGCCATTTTTGTATTTCCAAGGCCGCATGTGTCAGGTCTTGTATTGAAAAGATTATGGCGATTTAACTTAATTCTTGCTTGGCTTCGGTCTATGTCTCTATGAGAACCAGTGACCGGTCTGCTCCATTGCCGTCTAATCATCTCATCGTCGTTGACAAATATGTATATATATATATGGGTCTGTGTGGTTTTAGTAATTATATACTCTTGGTGTGACCTAAAAGAAATGCTTTGTTTGCACATACATCTATGCGCAAAGACGGGCTACACCGACACGTATCGGGTTTTCTGTCCTTCCCTCCTCTGATGGACTATCCTACCCCAAACCTCCTCCTCCGCGTGCCCCAGCCGACAACTCTGAATGGGTCTCGCAATCTCATTTTTTCATCTGCCCTCCTGCAAGGTCATTTTCCCACAGCCCTTCCTATTCTGTTTTGCTGTCTTGAACCCAATTATCAAATCCATCGTCAACATCATCTCTCTTTCACTGAAGGCTATAGTTTCTCAGTCAGTTTGTGCGTGCCAAAGTTTACGTTCTTTTTAAAAGTCCATCACTCTTTTGATGACATATCTCGACTCCCAAATCTATTTCCAAATCCCGGAAAAAGTAGTCGCCATTTATTATTGCCTATGAGCTGCTTCACAATATCTATCTTTTTGACAGTCTGCATGCGTATACCACAAACATCACTCGATTTATTTAAGCTGCACAGCTTGCAGTACGTATGGCTCTATACGGACAATGGCTATAATTAACTGCCTTCGTTCACTTCAGTTTATCAGCCGCATTCGATGACAACGACAACGCTCACGCCGTTGTCACGAAATAGAGTATTCCCCATATTAATTGTATCCTCCAAATGAAGAAAAGTCGAAAAAGTCACTTCCGCGTGTATTTTTCTTGGCAAATTAATTTTCATCTGCTTTGTTTTGAACAATGACACTTACAGGCATGTTTATTCCTACTAGATTTTTTTTGCTTTGGTTTTAGAGCACTTAAAACTTTTAAAACACTTAAAAACACTCAGAGTCACTAAATAAATTTAAGTTGCCTTTCTCTGAACATTGCTTAGGACACTTAAAACAATTAGAGTCACTTCAAATTTTGATTAGAGCACAAATTTTTCAATTATATGCAATTTTTGAAAAAGGGGATAGAATGGTTTATCCCCACGGATAGTCTAGACCGGTTAATTCCATCCGGAGGGATAGATTAATTCATCCCCCCCGGATAGCTTTCAGGGGGATACTCCGTTTCGTGTCACCGTCACACAGAGACTGATAGAGTGTCTTTCCATGCAATTCCCATCTTCGATGGTTCGCGTCTCACCTGCTCCACCACCGCTCCACCATCACTCCACCACCGCTCCATGCACCATCGCTCCATGCACCATCATTCCACCATTGCTCCACCACCGCTCCATGCACCATCACTCCACCATTGCTCCACCATTGCTCCACCACCGCTCCATGCACCATCACTCCACCATTGCTCCTGCTCAGTCAGTGCGTGTCAATCGGTTCGGCGCCAACTATCTTGAACTCAATTGGTTCGACTGGGTTGTGTATTATAAGCCATAATTTATCCAATTTACGCTATGACTTACATCACACCATATGGTTCAGTGTATATTTGCTGATAATACTGATGGCATTGTAGACTATACCATTTCTATGCAAGTGAGGCCCAATCATATTATCTCCTTAGGGCATTGAGCTAACCCTCATCTTAAAACTTTAACTATAGGCTATACGAGAGTGCACCAATGCAGTTAGACGTTAAAATTTTAAACTACTTGGATAGTACACCCACATGTACGCTCACTTCCACACACTATATAGCACGTATTGCATTAGAGATTTTTTTAAATACCTTATAACCTCACAAACTTCTATTGCGCCGCAGATGCTTTGTGTAAGACTATAACGGCGCTATAATATTCACCGGATTAGATTGGATTAGATTGGTGTCATTGGAAGAAATGCATTTTTTTTCAGATAAGCATAAATCAGAAACAGATGAATCTCTGACCTCTCACTTGTTTTATGCACCTGCAACATACAGGATTGCTGCAGTGGGGACTGCAAAAGGGAGGCATATATCAATGCAGTCTCATGCAGGTGTAGGACAATGTATAGGCATATACATTGTGTAAGGCCCCGTAACTACTTCGCCAAGTCATGACTGTTGTGACAGAAAATAACTCAATAAATCTGAACAATTTTTGTGCCCTGAACATTGAACAATGTCAACAGTCAGACGTCAGTTGCTACCGTACAAAGAGTCAACCGCGTTGCAACGCTGCAGACTGTCGCAAGGAAATGGAGACCATACTTCGATTCTTCTCTTTGACTTAACGATTTATTGACCCTGTTGAAAGGTTCAGACATACTCAGACATACATACAAACACACATATTACATACATACACAGGCCTACATAGAGGGCGTTGTGTATATAAGCCCATTCAAATACAGAGTAGGCTATAACAGTGGTTATGCATGCCAAATGGGTTTGTCTAACGGATTTTATTTCGACCCACCAATAATTTTATAATTGACTTTTATCCTTTGTATGATTGCTATGCCGACGAATCAATTGAATGTGCAAAGAGTATGTAGGCTACATGTTGGCTCTGTACAAGACGTCATGTGAGAACTATATTAACTTACTAATAGACTAGGCCTACTTTCTATGGACTGCTGGATCGTCGCTGTTTCATTCAACAAACTAGACAAATTCGTTTCCATTGGTTCACTGTGTCAAAAGTCTGAATGGAAATTTACAAAATTGCGTGCATGATAGACTGTTCGTTATCCGAAGCGTATTTGCCATTCACGCACACATTTATTTATGCTCACACCTAATATGCTTCTAAGTGTTCCCGTATACGCAAATTGTATCAAACCATATATAAAAAAGAATATGCGCTATAAAACAATTTATCAGCGGCTTCGGGCGCAGAATTCGTTTATTGGCCATTTAATCGAGGTTCACAGGGTTCACATCGATCAATTTCAATTGTGCAATTGTGTCTGGTTTGCTTGACGGGGCAGGGGGGATTCCTCCTACTCCTCACTCCCAGTCCCAGATAGTCATCGCCTGTCGCCTTATCGAACAGACTGTGTGTGTGTGTGTGTGTGTACGTGTGTGTGTGTGTGTGTGTGTACGTGTGTGTGTGTGTGTGTACGTGTGTGTGTGTGTGCGTGTGTGTGTACGTGTGCCATCGATTGCATCGTTGGTGATGCAATTATATATTGTTGTTGCTCCAGTTCTTCGTATTATAATCGTATAACGTCAATCGTTTGAGTTTTCTGAACTAAATCGCAAGAATGGTTCTTGCTTTTCCTTTTTCCTCGGGCGATGTCAGTCGTACTATTTGTTCGTCCCTTCCTCTCTCGTCGTGTATCTCTGCCTATGTCTCTGTCTGTCTCTGTCTCCTTCCGGTGGTGCATGGACTGGAGCCTGTCGCAGAATGCCCGGGTCGCCACTCGGACTGGCTAACATTTTGCCATACCCTATAAATTATGACATCACGACCGTATATATAGGCTGCTACCACATCTTTAGGTCATAGTTAGCCCATGTTTAGATCGGCCAACATGAACAAAACAGCAGATATTGATGGAGTCAGAACTTCCAAGTCATCCGTTGTCTAGTAACAAAGCACAATCTCTGTGGCCCCCAGCCAGACAGTACTGTGACCTTTTGAAGAATCGAGGATAAGCAAAACTACATAGGAGCCGGTGTCACGAAATAAAGTCTCCCCCCGATACAAAGTCTCCCCCGAAACAGAGTCTCCCCCTGGCTGAAACTCTGTATTGGAAGATATTTTCTGAAGTAAAAGTATTATATGTTTTCTTGTAATATAATCTGGCAACGTAAACTAACCGTTTAGCCTGCTCATCTCTAAATTTGATGCAACTGTAGCCAATTTTACGCTGAACGGGGGAGACTTTGTTTCGTGGACGGTGAAAATATTCTCTCCCCCACGGAGACTTTATTTCAGAATATACTCTCCGGGGGCGAATCTATTCTGGAACAGATCCTCCGGGGGGAGAGTCTGTTTCGAAATAAAGTCTCCGGGGGAAGACTTTTAGGGGAGACTCTGTCACGCGACACCGGCGACATTTATCGTGCTTTGCCGCCAGACAGTGGATGCCTGCGAGTAGGCCTATTAAAGCCACACGGTGTCTACTTTAGCAGCCATTGATATAAACACTAAACAGTCCACGTATAGTTTGCTTGTTTGTGCAACGTGTATACTGTATACCCTTTTGCCTATCCGTGTATCATTTACTGCAACCTGAGTTGTCACCGTGTCCTTTTTCTTTCTGTCCGTCTGTTTGTCTGTCTGTCGGTCTCTCAGTTTCATCAATTTCCCATAAATAAGGCTGCTGTCTGCAACTGATTAGCTCTAAGTCCTGAGGCACTAATTACAACGCACAGTCATAATTTTAATCGACCGTACAGTCACCGTGCCATAACTACCAGCACGTGCCTAATACCGTTTGTTTATTTGCCTGTCTGTCTGTCTGTGTGTATGTATGTTTGTCTGTTTACCCCACTGGCTGAGTCTTTTCCTTTTTTTCTTTCCTTTTTCTTTCTGTCTTTTAACCACTGTCTTTATATTATCTTAATTTTATAAATCGATTTTACTAAGACCTAATAAGGTTATTCATCTTTCATCGTTAATATCTAATTCTTTTCGTTATCTTGGAGAATGTATTAACATTTTCTATACTACACCATGCATGCAACTGAATGTAATTTAACCAAAAAGCTATTTCGAAGGGTAAAATACCAAAGGAGATTTCAAAACATATATATATATATATGTTTTGAAATCGGGTGCTCCAGTGCAGCGGTCCGCTATATAGACCTAATATATATATATATATATATATATATATATATATATATATATATATATATATATATATATATTACCGTACATACATACATACCGTTTACGGTATACACGGAATAATTCGGCCGATGTGCAAGAATTAAGCCAAGGACGGTGATAGAGTCCGTCTGGTCGGTGAGAATTAAAGCTCCTGAAACTGCATCCGATTGATGATTGCTCAACCATTCAATCCAATTCTGTTTTATGGTTCCAACCAACGACCAACACTTGCAGAAGCTCTTGCATAGTCATAATATCCATGCCACTTATGCATGGGCGGACAGGGTACGGTCCCCTCTATATATGTTATACATACCTACATACATACATACGTACATACGTACATACGTACATACGTACATACGTACATACGTATGTACGTATGTACATACGTATACCTGGGATATGTACCTGGGACTCTACCAGGATCCTTCCTTACTAAACTTAAAACTGTTCTTTTTGTGCGCGCTGGAGTTGGGAGCGCCTCTGAGTAGTTTTTCTTGAAGGAGCGCTATATAAATGTCCGAATGAATGAATGAATACGTACATACGTACATACGTACATACGTACATGCGTACATGCGTACATGCGTACATGCGTACATGCGTACATGCGTGCATACGTACATACGTACATACGTACATACGTACATACGTACATACGTACATACGTACATACGTACATACGTACATACGTACATACGTACATACATACATACAGACATACATACACACATACATACATACATACATACATACACACACATACACACACATACATACATACAGACATACATACACACACATACATACATACATACAGACATACATACACATACATACACACACATACATACATACATACATACGTACGTACGTACGTACGTACGTACATACATACAGCAATTTTGGATCAATCCCGAAGGGTGGTTCCTCCTCCCTTCAAACCACAAAACATCATGAGACATCATGAGACATCATGAGACATCATGAGACATCATGAGACATCATGAGCTGCAGCTCAGCTTCATGCTAATTGACCGACTTCAAATAATCTCCTGACGTCAATAACTCAATAACTATAGTCCTATGCAGGCCTATATATATATATATATATATATACACACCTGGATAACAGCAATTGGTCGGACGATGTGATCTTCGACAGACGGCAGCAGCAGACATTGTAAACACGTTTCAGATCCAAACCAACTCATACACACACACACACACACACACACACACACACACACACACATATATATATATATATATATATATATATAGGCTATACATGAGAGAGAGATATATACAATCTTTTAGATCTTGAATATACTCAGTGTATAAACGATATAGGTTGCAAGCAGATGCATATAAATTATACTATTTGACTTGACTTCAGTGGGACTCGTTCGCTCGCATAGCTCAACACCAAACGCTGAAGTGATGAACTGATGATGTTGGTGATTTGACTCTATAAATATATAGATGACAAATGACCTACCACACACAAACATGCGCGCACGCCACACAAACACACACACACACACACACACACACCTACACACACACATACACACACACCTACACACACCTACACACACACAAACACATATATATATATATGTATGTATGTTTAAGTAATATGTTGGTTCTTGATGCGTACATGTAGGTGTGTGTGTATGGCTATAAAATTTCAAACACCATGCATGCATGGTGGCCAGTGTGCAATGGGCCCCTGCTGCTGCTGCTGCTTGGACTTATCTCGAATAATCTTTCACGACTGGTTTTATTGTCAGTGACACATGTTTTGATGATAAATCTCCTCTTCCTCCTCCACCACCTCCACCTCCTCTTCCTCCTCTTCGTCCTCCTCAGCCTCCTCCTCTTCCTCTCCCTCCTTTCCACAAATTCTTTTCCTCCACTCATTTCCTTCTCCCCATAATCTCACATTATTTTCTCCTTCTTTTCCTCCTTCTCCTCCTCCTCCTCCTCCTCCTTCTACCCCTTCTTCCTACGTTCCTCGTCTTTTTCTTTCTCCTTTTTTCATTGCTTCAATTTATCCTTTCGATGACAAGTCGATTCTTTCACGTATATATGCAACCAACTCGTGTTCTACGTTCAGGTCGAGTTGTCTGCGTTTAACAGATACTTTTGTCCGAAAACGAATCAGACACGTCCAGCGAAATAAAAACAAAATATGCGATCGACCCAGAATGAACTAACCGTTATAATAACTTATCAGCATCCACAGAAGCAAATCAAATCAAATCAGAAGCATGCGATCACGGTGTGTATACTGCGGTCTTTGATGTAGACCTACACCAGTTAGGGCTGTGTGTATCGCTGTAGCCTGGCCTTTATTCGTGGAATGCAGTAAATGCGTCTGTCTTGAATTGACATTTAATTTGGAATCTGGCAAACGAAAGATATGGCACGCAGCTGAGAAAGGGACATGTCAGAATGATTCAGGGTGAAAATGGCAGGTCAAGTCCGTTTCATTTAATTAACATGGATTTAACCCTATAGACTATAGCTGTGGCAAGGAGGGAGAAATGGTTTTAGTCTGGTGACAAGCACAACCTGGTATAAACACGAGCTGAACAGAAAAGAGATTTCCAACAGAACTGGTTTCCAACAGAAGAAAGAGTAATTTATGTATCTGTTCCATCTCTATTTAATAAGGACTGCAGCCTCTTAGACGCGTGACTGCATGCATGCCGTCTCGGCAATGCATAACTTGCATAAGTGATGAACGATGAGAATAATATCGGAATTTTTAAATAAGTTATAGATAATGGCATAATGCTGTAGGCCTATAAATGCGGGGCTAAAGTTTTATCACACGAAGAAAACAGATGTTGCCAGATCCCGGAAGCCGTATAATACGAGCAATTAAGAATTAAATTCTTGCCAAGTGAGTCCATAGGATTTCTAACCGATACAATGTAAATCAGAACTGAAATCATATAGACCTATAATAAGACGCATAATAAAACCCCCAAGGGGTGAGACCCGTCGTGCCACCAGACATCAACAAAGACGATGCAGGACTGCAGAAGGTGCTTAGGCCCATCATATGCCATCGCTGATGGTCGCTAATGCCAGCGCATACACTCACTCATGTTCTCCATTCTCCTGTATGGTTTCTACGACTTCGGCGAAAGTGTGAAAATTACATCGTTCTGCACACCACCTGCTTCGTTCCCTACTGGCCTCTGTGCCCTGGCTAGCTGCTGTGGGGTGTAGGTTATACGTGTGGCTGGTCCGTGCTTCTGGTGGTTTCCCGTTGCCTCTTCTAAACCTTATTATAGGCGTATTTAGGAGTAGGTTCAGCCCTTCCCCAAAATACGTAATTCATTAATTTTAAGAACTGATTCTGGGTATAATTATGTTCTCATTGTTCTGTGTATTTTGCGGCCATGTTCACTGTAATCTCCCCCTACCACCCTAAAAGGAACCACCGACAATTTTTCTGGCAATGCTATTGTTCTTAACTATATTCTCCTTCGTGTACATGTGTGTTCTATTGAGTTTCTGTTATCTATAAGGTGACCTTCTACCTTGGTAAAGTTCCATGAATATTGATAGCATTGTCTGCCTCGACATAACTCATCTATACATCTGTACGTCTCAACATATTCGTATCTGCTTTCGTTTATTGCAAATTCCTTTCTCTCGTCGGTTATATAATATATTGCTATCGTGGTGATTATCAATCTGCCTGCCGCAAGCACAACTTCCTTCTGTACTTAATCAACGTTGTATGGTCCAACAGTAGCTTCGTTATAAAAATTAAGCTTTGTTCGGTGAAGACTCCTGTTGTTCAGTGATGGGGCAAGCTTGCCATGAAAGTTGATTGTGCTGAATAGTCGAGAGTTTTTGTATCTGCAGAACGACGTATAGGCCTACAAGAGTGCGGCATTCTGCTTCATCCAGTGTGGAAATGCTAAAGGTATATTGACACTGTGGCGATTAAGTAAGCACCAGCAGAAGCAGCCGATATTCCAAGCAACTTGCTTCCACTCATGATCATGATCATTGATACATCTGCAAATGGAACTGTCTGCATTCACAGTTGCCTCGTCTCCTTTCTCCTCCACATCCTCCTGCTCCTCCTCGTAGTCCTTCTCCATTCTCTTCCCTCCTCCTACTCATCCTCCACCTCATCTTGCTCCTCCTCGTCGTCCTCCTCCATTCTCTTCCCTCCTCCTCCACCTCCTCTTGCTCCTCCTGCTCCTCCTCGTCGTCCTCCTCTCTTTTTCCTCCTCCTGCTTCTTCTGCTCCTCCTCCTCTCTTCTTTTTCCTCCCTCTCTCTCTTTCTATTTCTCTTTAGCAACTCGTTGTCCAAAAGTCATCTTCTTAACTCTCGTCTATTTACCTGCTATTGTTTTTATCTTCTTTCTCTGCATGTCTTCATTTTCCCTTCCTCCTCCTCCTCCTTCTCCTCCTCCTCCTACTCTTCCTCCTCCTCCTCAATCATCGTCCTCTTCCTCTTATCCTGCTCTTTCTCTTCCTCCCCATTCCCATCATTCTCTTCCGTGTCTTCTTACCACTACTCATCTTTCTCCTCGTTGCTCCCGTGCTAACTTGATCTACCTTTCCATCCTCTGCTTCTGCCCCTCCTCTTCCACAGTCCTCCTATTGATTACCTTCCTCCCATCTTCATCGTTCTCCATCTCCTCCTCCCCTCCTCCTCCTCCTCCTCCTCCTCATCCTCCCCTCCTTCTCCTCCCCTCCTCCTTCTCCTTCTCCTTCTCCTCCTCCTGCTTCTCCTCCTCCTCCTCCTCCTCCTCCTCCACCTGCTCCTCCTCATCCCGAGCAACTGCATCCAGCATAACTTTGACCATGGCAGCAGATGATAAAAGTGCAGCAGCCGCAGCAGCTGACGATGAAGTCTTAACAAGGAGGCAGCAGACAGACGAAAGGACAACACAACAGACAACACAGACAGACTCAGACAGACACAGACAGACACAGACAATCTCAGACATACTCAGACGTCATCTCCTCAGCGCATCCTCCACCTGTCAATCACACGGCTTCACTGGCTGCTACTGCTGCTGTTGTTGCTGCTGCTGCTGCTGCTGCTGCTGCTGATGCTGCTGCTGCTGCTGCTGCTGTTGCTGTTGCTGTAGACATTTTAACCGCGAACCGAATATTATGCTCTGCGTTATAGCACACCGTGGCGCCACGTGTTTGCTCGAAACCGACAATCACTCTTTGTAGTGAGCATTATTATTATTATTCGTTAGAATGCTTAGCGTTTAATTTTTTCAGATGAGCTGTGGTCGGCGTGTCGTTTGTACGCATACTCTGAGGAGCCGATGACTCCTGCACGCAGTGCACGCGGTTTTTGTTTAGTGAGTTCGTCAGCATCGAACAGGTAGAGAACTTTCTATGCTACTCATTGCGAATGACGGTTTCTCCTTTGAGGCTCTTCCCCTATCCACCCCTGAGGTTATTTCCCTATGTACACCTCTGAGGCTCTTCCCATATTCACCCTTGAGGCTCTTCTCTTATCCGCCCTTGGGGCTCTTCCCTTATCCGCCCTTGAGGCTCTTCCCCTATCCACACTTGAGGCTATTCCCCTATTCACACTTGAAGCTATTCCCCTATCCACCCTTGAGGCTATTCCCCTATCCACACTTGAGGCTATTCCCCTATCCACCCTTGAGGCTATTCCCTATCCACCCTCGAGGCTATTCCCCTTTCCATCCTTGAGGTTCTTCTCTTATCCACCCTTGAGGCTCTTCTCTTATCCGCCCTTGGGGCTCTTCCCTTATCCGCCCTTGAGGCTCTTCCCCTATCCACACTTGAGGCTATTCCCCTATTCACACTTGAAGCTATTCCCCTATCCACCCTTGAGGCTATTCCCCTATCCACACTTGAGGCTATTCCCCTATCCACCCTTGAGGCTATTCCCTATCCACCCTCGAGGCTATTCCCCTTTCCATCCTTGAGGTTCTTCTCTTATCCACCCTTGAGGCTCTTCCCTTATCCGCCCTTGAGATTCTTCTCTTATCCGCTCGTTACAGTGAATAGCATCGAGTCTTCATTGACATTGAACTTTTCAGGATTAACAATCAAAGCCTCGATTCATGATAACCGTTGACAAGATTTTCGCATAACTTCATGCATACTTGCTACTGACTAAAATTAATGTTTAGAATAGCTGTGCATTGTGCAATCGCTGATTGATATAGCGCCTATCTGAGATACTAATCGGAAACGCATCTGACCAGTCAGTATTTATGCTTTGATGTGCATATATATGCAAGCAGACACTTCTGTATATGTAGTTGCATATGCTGTATGTGTTCAAATACAAAGTATAAGCCTACTATAGTAACTATACAACGTCAACAGGTGGCCGTGGGTGGTCGTAGTGTACGGAAAAGAAGAATACAAAAAACAAGAATGCATTCCCTCTTGTGAAGGTATTTCCCAGATATATATACAGAAGAGAATATAGTTGAAGGTCATTTCATGAGCAAGGTGACCGCGATCGCAACTTGAAACTTTTATAGCGCTACTAAAAGCTCTAAGCTCAAGGCACCAACTTGTTAACGTTTGCTGCGTCAAGTAAGAATGACAATGTGTGTGAAGAGATATACCATGAAGAACAAACTCTATATGTCGGAAGACCGTATAAGGCAGCGGTTCTCAACCTGTGGGTCGCGACCCCCACAGGGGTCGCCTGACGATTTGCCAGGGGTCGCCTGGACCCTTCAGAAATATGTAAAAGATACAATATCAATTTCAATGATATCTACTGTGCTAGAGCAACTCAAAATAAACTTTACTTCTGCTCTTGCTATTCGTTAGATTGGGGCAGCAAGTTAATTTAAATTTTACCATTTTACTTTTCAAGTGTAAATTTCACTCTTACCATTCTTCTTTAAAACCAATGGCTACAGTGACTATTTATTGTAGTCTTAAACAATGTCTATGAGCACTGAAATCATGAGTAATTTTGTTAAGATGACTGCTGAAAATGTAACAGTTAGGCTACAGTGTGCAGATCAAATTTTTTTAACAATTGGGGGTCGACGCTCTGAAGTTTCAGACCATGACTATCAGTATTGAAAATACGAGCTACCTTTCTTAAGATGACAGCTTTAAATGCAACCATTATGATGCGAAAATTTAAGAAAAACTAAACAATGGGGCATTTATTTAAGTCTTAAATAATTTCTTTCAGCACTGAAATTATTTTTTTGTTAAAATGACAGCCTAAAATGCTACCACTGCGATGTGGATATTTTAAACTAATTTGACAATGATGAGGAGCACATATCTCCTTTCCAAAATCCTACCGCATTCATAAAGAACACAAATAAAATTTATGAAATTGATGCCCACCCAAATCAAAACAGCTAGGTGAAATGAGTGTTAAGAAAAGAAAAATTGTCACAGTTGTCTATTGTTTAATATCGGTAGTTGCCACATGAATAGTTTTATTTTTACTGACATTTACAATAATGTCAAAAATCAATAAAACCCAACACATAAACTGATTTGCATTAAGATACTAATCATCCTTAACTATGCAGGAAAACATGACTGGCATTTTTAAGAACAAAGCTGATGACACCAAGAAGGCACTCTTGAGACAGGTTTGGAAAGTTTCAACAGCGAGACGTGGTAGCTGTGGAAATCAACTTCAACTGAAAATACCGAATAGCAGGTAGCTCTCAGAATCGCAAGAGTAAGGAAACCTCATACAATTGCCAAAAGCAGTTTTCGAATTACTATAGGATGTAAATGCATAACAATGGACAATGGTAACAAAACTGCAGTTAAAGGAGGTAACTCAATAAATTTTGTTGATGGAGCCCTGGGGGTCGTCACAACTTTCGAAATGTTACCAAGGGGTCGCCGCACTAAAAAGGTTGAGAACCGCTGGTATAAGGGGAAGAGACGACCCAGCGGCTATACACATTATAGTTCATAAAAGATAAATGAATGACAAAACAAAGATAGAGATACCATAAAACAAAACAAAACAGACTAAGCTTATCATTTGTATAGGTGTGGGCAGGGAGAGAATTGCGGGTGGGTTGAGGAGAGGGATTCAACCCCCAGTCTTTCTTAGACCCCCCTTATAGTAAAGTGTGTTTTCGCACTCCAATTCCAAGTGGATCATAGTCCCCCCAATTGTTTATTCACAATTCTTACACTGGGTGTGGGTGTAACACGAACATAAGTTTCTAAAAGCAACTTAACCCCCCGCCCCTCTTTGATGAACGATTCTAACCGGAAACACTTTTCGTTGTTTTTTTAAATGAATAAACCATTCCCAAGCATAAAATCAAAGGAATTCAGAGGATAATATATAGATAGGTTAAAATACTGCATGGAAATAAAATCCGACACCATTGCCTCCCATACAGCAGGCAGGCGTGGTAGAGGATATATAGTGTAAGAAGAGAAGAAAGTCTCAATTTTAGATACGCCATAAAAGCGCCATTAAATAACCCACCTACACAGCTGATATATATACATATGTATATATATATTTAATATAATACATATGATATATATATATATATATGCATGACGCCAGTGTACAAAATAATTATGGAAGGACAAAGCCTATATATCAAGGCTGGAGTTATCCCTTGTATACATTCGTTTCAGCTGCGGACGCCAAATGCATTCTAGACATTAGCGCCTCATTAAATGTCAACATAAATCATCTATAGATTTCCTCCTCCTGTAGGTCTACTTGTTCGCCTTTCTTACATAACTTGGCACCGTAGACACAGGACAACAGAATAAGTACAGATTCCGTACGTGAGAAGAACATATTCACTACACCATAATAATACACGAGGATGCTTAGAAGAGCGACATTAGAAAAAGAGAGCGCATGCATTTCGACAGACTGTGGCACGTGAATATATATAATTTATTTACTCTCGTTGCATTGAAATAACCTGATCGCCCGATTGGGGGACATGATGAACTTAGTGTACATGATGAACTTAGTGTACATGGTGAACTTAGTGTACAGAATGAACTTAGTGTACACGATGAACTTAGTGTACATGATGAACTTAGTGTACATTAACAACGACATAACCAGCTCTGCATTTGCATATTATGTATTTATTGAATTGTTTGATGATGGTAATTTTCCTGGGATTATTGTCTATGGGTGATTAGTCGGAGTTATTTTCATAAATAGGAGTCATTTACCGGATATCTGCAATCAATGCACAAATTTGTAGCATATGTAGGCCTATATATGTAGCCAACGTGTTAACTACCCAACTGCAGTGCATAAACGTGCATACATCCAGACACACACACACACACTCACGCACATTGTCGCCTGCAGAGATTTTTGCAGGGGGGGAGCAAAACCACGGTGACCACGGTAAACAAATGTTAGCAAGAATTTAACCGAAACCGGTTACAGTGTACAATTATGCAGTTGAAACAATATTATTCACAAGAACGCAGATCACACAAATATTAACTATAGGCCTACTAACAGAACAGACAGCCTGCAATAATTGCATTAGGCCACAGTCAGCACACACACCCGCTCCGCAGGGGCGGGTCACGTTTGGCTTTGTGGGGAAGCGGGGGTGGGGTGGAGGCAGTGCTAAAAGTGTAAAAAAGAAGTGCCTGGACGCCCTTTACCTTTCCAAAAGTAGTGCCTGGACGCCCCTCACCTTTTCAATGCGTGCTGGCAAAATAGATGCATGGCAGGACGGCATAGAGATTTGAAAATAAGTGCCAGGACGCCGTCCATGACCGTCCTGCCACACTTTAAGCCCTGGGTGGAGGGTTGGCGAAAACCCAAAATTTAGCGGTCAACGCTGGGTGCCACAGTGGAGTAGTGTTTAAAACCCTAAATTTTCCGGGCAACGCCGGGTAACACATCTAGTAATAATATTCTGCGTGTGATCTCTGCTTGGAAAGGTATGATGCATCCTTACGCAAGTCTACCGACCGACCCGCGTGCCCCACTCTCCTCCTCCTCCTCCTCCTCCTCCTTCTGCTCCTCCTCCGTGCCTCCGTCTCTCTCGATCTGCGGTTGGCGTATAGGACTTGACTTATGAGCGACGAGGTCAGAGGTTACGACGGATTATATTTAACGACGAACATCAGAAAGAAAGGGACATAGGAAGCCTACGGGCAGACCGCGGACCCCGGTATAAGCGCGACTCCCAGATTTATGTGAGGAAAACGAAGATATCGTTAGGCGGCATTCAGGCATGCAGCTATAGACATGCGTATTGCTGGGCACATGCGCCGTGTTAATCGTTGCCACATGCTAAACCTCTGTAACCTCTTGATTAGAAGCTTTATAAAGTCGTTTAATTTCCTTCTATAGGCTATAGTTTGAATTTATTTGAAACGTGACAAGGGAACTATCATTTGGTTGTCTTTGACTGTTGATATTCATAAGATAGATGGCGTTGCAGAAAGAGGTGTGCAATTATCTGATGATTTACTTTAAAGGGCTATATATATAGGCTGTTGACCCCGAGGTCGCGAGTTCAATCTCTCTCTCTCTCTCTCTCTCTCTCTCTCTCTCTCTCTCTCTCTCTCTCTGTGTCTGTCTGTCTGTCTGTCTGTCTGTCTGTCTGTCTGGGTGAAACCAAGGTTCTCAATTCGGTTCCGCATGCGCTCCAAGTGAAGTCAACTGTTAAATGGGTACGACGACCGTACACTGTAGGTGAAAAGGTCAGACTGTGCATGGGGTGTGTGAACTATATAATTATATATATATATATATATATATATTATAGTCATATACGTCGAGACTAAGATGCCAAGGTCGCATAACACTTCATATGTTATATATATATATATATATAAATATAGTCAGCTTTGGAATGGGCTCGAGAGGATTGATTATTCATCCTTTGTCTTCATTATTATTCTCTGTATTCTTATTCTTCTCTGCTTTATGCTTTCTTTGTAGTCCCTATTATACTAATCTTTTTCCACATTTTTCCTCTTCTATACTTCGTTGCAAATGCTTCTTCTAATTCTGAAGAATCGTGAAGGTCGGTTCAGCTTTGAATATCAATTGTTGAAAGGACAAGGTTCATTGAGTACGGGATGTGGTACGTATTTTTAAACTGTTGATTAACTAAATAATTACATGCAGGTATTTATCCATACATTTACTGAAGAGCATTTTATAAAATAAAAAAACAGAGCTGTCTGCATTAGTCAACCTTGTCGCAAGGTGAAGTCATTGAGAACAGATCATTAATCACTAAGCAAACAGCGATCAGATAACGAAAAGAGTCATTGCTGGTCAGCTCTCGCAGACACGTAGAACCCAACTGACGAATTCCAATGACAATAGATTTGATAATGTGAATTGACGTTTGAAATTCTCGGACTATAATACGTAGTATTGAAGGAATGAAGAAGAGAGCTCGAGGTAGGCAGTACATGAAGCTTAACACCAAGCAGTCCATCACAGATGGTGGTATATATATATGCGACGTAGGCCCACATATACATACGATGCGTGTGGCATGTATGTTCCCTCTTCCAAAGGGTCTGCAGTGCAAGGCGACATTCTTCGCGATCGGCAACAAAACGATCGGTCGTAGATCTTCATGGCAGAGAGAGAGAGAGAGAGAGAGAGAGAGAGAGAGAGAGAGAGAGAGAGAGAGAGAGAGAGAGAGAGAGAGAGAGAGACAGACAGACAGACAGACAGACAGACAGACAACAGACGGACAGAGACGAACGGTCAACACCAGTCTCCTCCAAAGTCTCTCTTTCTTGTTGTAATTCATAAACATTGCAATGAAGAGCAATGAATCTGACAAGGCAAAGCTGGACTATAGTCCTAGCTAGTTTATGTGCCAAGAATATAACATGTGTGTTGCTACATGTTTAACGACACTGACATTTCAAAGATGATTAGTGTCGCCACGCCATTTAGGTTCCCGTGGACGGACCGTGCTAGCCCGAGATTTTAAACCTCTGAAATAGCCACCTTCGGGAAGCGAACCGCGACCCTCACGCTCAGTGGCGGCGCCAGGATTTCAGTTTTGGGGGGCTGAATCAATTTTCATCCGCCAAAATTTCTTAGACCTTTTTTAAATATTTCAGTTTTGCATGTCACAAAAAACCGGATGGCCTTTTTAGGGGGCTTAGCCCCCGGGTTGCCTTTTATAGGGGGGCTTAGCCCTCCTAGCGCCGCCATTGCTCACGCTCTCTTTCACAGAGTCGCGTATACAGCGCTCTTACCGATGTAGCTAAGCGAGCTACTGATTATAACGAAAGCTTACTGTTAGGCATATATACTGTACATTGTATATAGGCTATATAATATATATATATATACATATATATTAGGCGGATATCCTTACCGGTATACCTCACCATGTCTTAGCTATTATAACCTTAGTATACCCTATCTCATCCTGCCATTCCCTTCGTATACCTTTAGCATGCATATCAAAATGACTGCATTAATTGTCGACATTGCAGCTTGCATGCTATATTATATTGCGGTCTTTAGACTATAATTATGTGTTGAGAGAAGTGTAGCCCTACGACCATTATATCCAAAAGTTCTACTATATGCATGGTTCCCACTTTCCTTTTATATAGCGCTTAACGGTGGCTGCAAATTTCCGATGTATAACCTGCGGATATTTATATCCTATATATATATATATATATATATAAGGTTGAGGTCATTCGCTGCTTCGTGGGTAGACCTACATTGAAGATATTGCCCGGTGTCCATTCGTCCTTCACGACGTGTATTATGTCCTTCTGGCAACTCGTGTATACATACAGTCGCAATTCACAGACGCGCAATGCACTGGGAACATTATAGACACACACATTATAATGCGTCTGGCTATTTATTATATGCTGCTGCATTCCAGACAATTGGTTTGTTTTGCATAGACGGTCTATCGTGGTGGCTGCTGCGTGCATGTCTGTTTCTAAGCCACGCTGCCAATGCTTCGCTGTATCACTGTGTATACGTATAAGCCACAGGAATGTGGTGCGAAGAGTCGACTTTGACCTCTATCGCTCGGGGTCGAATCCCAGTATTGCGTCATGTGAAAGTCAATACTCGTCCTCAAACCGCAGTGTAACTCGTTACAAGGTTAAAGGTTACCTGGTTCTAAGATTACAGTCTTTATACGCATGCGCTTCAGCCAAATCTCATTCGACTCTGTTCTGAGGAGTGAGTCCAGTAATGTTGTCGCATAAAAATGCGCAGTTGCTGTATACATCATCTTCAAAAGAAGAGCACAGCTGCAGAAGTTGCTTCGTCATTGCATAACACTCTATAGCTACAAAGCCTACAACAGCTGCAGTATTCTTTTCAGTCCAGCTTTTAGCTATTACTTTAAGTTTAGAGTTCAAGTTGTACGCAAAGAAACGACAAAAAAGGCGACATGCCGTATATATAGGGTGGTGTGAACTTCACACTCCCCTATGTATACAGCACGTCGCCTTTTGTGAACCCAACCTTTCTAGTTCACACCACCTTTCGGTCCCTCACATTGTACCGAGATGGTTTTCGTTATAGTAACGCATAGGCCTATACGTGCAGCTGCTGTGGACTCTGGAATTAAGTGGAAACACCGAAACAGCCATAGATATAATAGTCCTTATTAAAGCGACTGTAATCGTATGTAGGCCTATTCATACCCGAATATAGTCACTTCAAAGCGCACGTGCATAGAAAGGTACATGCTTTGTATACGCTGCTATTAGCTCTGTGTATTGCAGGCTTTCTGTTCAGTTAGTAGGCTTAAGATTCATGTCTTCTGTAATTTGCGTTGTGAATTGCTTAAATTGCATAAATTTAATGTTTTCATAATCTTAAATTATAAAACAGAAAGTTTGTCCTTCTGTGTGTGGGATGCACCAATTTTGTCCGGAGGCCTACTCGGAAATTACAGCGATTCGTTTAAAAAATTTTTTGCAATCGATTCTTACCCACATTTGGAGTTAAACGCCACTATTTTCGGCTGCCAATTCACTTTATACGTCCCGAGATGTCAACATTTAAACTTGCACGCGATAAGCGATTCAAAATCCATTCACGTTGATCGCCTCCATAAGGCTTCCATGGCCTACCAGAGAACTACAGCCAATGGCATGACGGTTTGAGGTCACGTGATATTTACTTCTATCGAAACTATTTGCGAGGATTATTATCGGCTTTTTTTCTGATCCACACAAGAAAATCATAAAGATCGCGATTCAAAAATCTTTCCATATTTTAAATTTCGCTGTTATAAAAACGATATATTAGACACGGCATAATTATGTTCACTAAACTCATGACGTCATTATTTTGAGCTCAAATCTTAACGTCCCATCTCGCCAAACCGCGCAGCAAAAATGTTGTGGACGTAAATAATGCGAATATAACTGCAAATAATCCGAATAAAAAAGCGTAGATTTAAAAACTTTCTTTATCTAAGTGGCAAAGAACAATTTATGAAAAAAGCACGTTGCGCTGAATGGTAGTATCTTTTCATAAAAAGTCCTTTTTCTCAGTTACGTGTCGCGTGGACTTAACGGGTTTTGCTCTTCAATTATCGACCGGACGTGTACACCTAGCGGAGAGGTTCGTTACTTCTCCTTAACGCGGGGGTCGATGGAAGGCGTGGTCAGAATGCTGAAGTCGGAACGGGGTCAGGCGTGGCTGGGGACAAAACTTATATTTCCCGGGCAACGCCGGGTAATTCAGCTAGTAATCTATATAAATAAAAATGTAAAACGTTACCGTAATCAAGAATCTCGGAAAGTTCTTGACCGATTGCTTTGAAAATTTTCGCAAAACGTTCCATTCGAACGTGAGCGGGTCTGTATAATGCCTTTTGGGAAAAAGCGCAATCTTTACGACAAAAAAACACAACTTTGAATTCGATTCGATATACGTCGATGGAGTCCACTCATGCTGATTTGAACTTTCACGCATCCGGGGGCTTAGGAAGGGAGGGTTGGACAGTCTTTTCAGCCACAGCAACGCGTGGCCGGGTACAGCTAGTTATATATATATATATATATATATATATATATATAAAATGAAAAAAGTGAAATCGACGTGAACGTGTATAGGTCTACTACTCTACCTACAACGCGCAGTCAAATTTTAAACAAACGATTTGTTTGTGTATATATGTAAGTGCGCGTGTGCAACTGTGCATGATCTGCTGTGCGTGCATTTGAATTCTATTTCCATCCTTAGCACGGACTAACAAACGTCTAATATACGTCATTTGTCTTAACCTAGTTTAGGTTGCATTGGATGTATTACAGATACACATGTCCTATACAAGTCATGTTTTGAATGCCATATCAAACCTTAATAAAGATTTAAACGTCTGATTTTTCTGAGTATACTATAAATATATCCTATAACGGTTGTATTAATTATAATATTATGTTGTTAGATTCAAGCCTCTATGACCTGTCTGTTCCACTTGCATTGCGCATGTCCAAATGGAACATAATATAGCAGCATGCAGGTTATGATCATCATGCTGCACGTATAATACGAGAGTTCATTCGCTAACACAGTTGGACCTATTTGTAATGTGTTTGATGTGACAGTTGAAAGACATCAAAGGCAGTGTTACCGCTTGCCATGCTTTAGGAAAAATCAGTTGAAAAAAATGTGGTTTGAGGTTTGTATGCACGCAACGACTGCATGGTGTATAGAAACCATAGAGAAAGTTACAAGGGACCAGACATGTCCTCAATGCCATTGTCTGTCTATCTGTCTGTCTGTCTGTTTGTCTGTCTATTCGTTTGTCTGTCCATCTGTCTGTCTGTATGTTTGTCTGTTCGTCTGTCTGTCTGTATGTCTGTTGTATGTCTGTCTGTCTGCTACTCGTTCCAACTCGGTCAGTCTCGATTTACCTTTGCTTTATGTCTCGGCTGTCGCAGTATCTGTCAGCCTGTTTATGAATACTTAAATGTACTCGCATATGTCTGTGTCTGGTTGCCCGTTAGTCTCTGGCTCCATAGCTCTCCATACCCGTCTGTGCATTGTCTGTGCATTGCTTCATTTTTTGTCTGTGCTTTTTTCGTTAGCTATGGCTGGGTTATTTTATTTCGGCATTTTTAGTATACTTTACGTAATATTGACTCCATATAGATATTTTCTGTCTGTCTGTCTCTCTCTCTGTGACTCTGTCTGTCTGTCTGTCTGTTTGTCTCTCTTTTTCTTTTTATCTCTGTATGCGTGTGTCTGTCTGTCTGTGTGCGTGTGTATCTGTCTGTCTATGTCTCTATCTCTACGTCTATCTCTTGCTTGCATGGGCTGCGACAGAGATACTTGGGGTGTCGTTTGTACTTGTGTGTTCTAATCATGAACAAATTAAATGCGACGACAAGAATGTCATTCAGACTTTTTGCTCACGTAGGCTTTCCTACACACACGTAGGCTCTTCTAATTTCTACACACACGTATACGCTTTTTACAAACGCAGTCAAGCACATTCATTTCTCATTCAGCGCCGCCAAACTTATGCGCTATGAACTTCGTGCGACCCCTTCCCTCTGACACGCCAAACTACACAACCTGTATGGCGGGCGCGCAGCTGATCTATATAGTGCTCGTTGAAGATGTCATGGCTATATATATGAATACATAATAATAGGAAGACCCCATATATAATTTTTATATTACATATGCCTAGGCGTAAATGTCATAATTGCACAGCGGGCGATGATATAAGTGACTGCGACGGTGGCGTGATCATCGAGTCATCGAACGACTGTGGCCTGACGAGAAAGAGGTCTGTCCTTTTAGAACTTATGAGTGCATTCATTCATATGCATGTCGTTGTATACGGTAGGTCTGCTGTTGGCTGGCAATTCGTCGCATAGAGACCTATGCAACATCATTCTCCCACGCGGATTAAATTGGATTAGATCTGGATCGGAATCGGATCGGATTTAATTGCAGTGGATCAAAATGAATTATAGACCATTCTTACTATTATAGGGTGATGATGGCAGGAGGCCTACAGAATGTTATAGAGAAGTCTTCGTGTATATCTGCTTTAAGTCATACAATAGTCATGCCATGGAAACCTCTCGTAACAGAACCCCGCCCTAAGATGTTAAGGGCGGCAGCATGTAATATGCCAATCGTGGGATAGTTTTTGCCCAACTCTGCAGTCTGTAGTCTTGCTATGCTGTCTCTGCCTGTCTCTGTCTCTGTCTCTGTCTGCCTCTGTCTCCGTCTTCGTCTCTGTCCTTGTCTCTGTCTGTCTACCTGTCTGTCTGTCTGTCTGTCTGTCTGTCTCTGTCTGTGTCTGTCTGTCTGTCTGTCTCTCTCTCTCTCTCTCTCTCTCTCTCTCTATCTATCTATCTATCTATCTATCTATCTATCTATCTATCTATCTATCTCTTTGTTTCGCTCTGGCTTTCTCTCTTGACGTCTTTTACGACTGTTCTGTCTCACTTGATTTGGATTAGACCTACAAGTCTCTTTTAAACTATTTCCACTCAACTTCGCTCAACCAATTGTCATCGTACACTTTACCTAAGGTATGCGTATACATGCATGCATGAGCCACCTATGCAATTAGGCGGTATACCTTGGCCCATTTTGTTGTTATGGTCCACATAATTATTACATCTGCAAAGAGTGTGCTACTGCCTGACACTTGGTCTTGGTCTAATGGTCCTGGTTTTGCAT
>OX457041.1:17461404-17483904 GCA_949752735.1 Lumbricus terrestris
AAGTTTTGAGTTGAACACCCGACGAGTGATAGACAGAGGAGTCTGGGGAAGATGATGGGGAGATGATGGGGAGATGATGGGAAGATGATGGAGAGATGATGAGGAGATGATGGGGAGATGATGGGGAGATGATGGGATATGATGATGGGGAGATGATGGGGAGATGATGGGGAGATGATGGGAGATGATGATGGTGGAGGAGGAAGAGAAAATCTGTGGAATTCAGAGGAAGATTGTTTCAGAGAAGATGAGTTTCAGAGTGGGATGTACCATGTCAGTTGGAAAACTTGAGGTGGGTATATAGTTACCAGGATTGGAGAAGGACTGATACTATATAAAGCCGGATGGTCTGTAGAGTGCAGACAGAGCTGGTTGGCTGAATCGGGGAGAGTTAACCAGGGTAGCTATTTGAGTTTCATGGAGTATTTTAGGGAGTTGTATAGGTTATATGGAATATTTCCACCTGTACATGCAATGCATGCATAATATACATACTTAGACATAGGCATATATAATTAAGAGCTCCCATTCAGCATGCAGATATATAGCATGATAGGATTTTGAATGTGGTTAAAACGAGTGTTCTTCACGACTAGACAAATTGTTTGCGACATTTAAAAGTGCACTTTGCCAACACACAGGTAAGTCTACACAAACGTGTCATATACACACATAATTTACTCATTCATTCCTTACGTGAATTTGTATAGCGCCTCTTTGAGGGAACTACTCTATTATATGCGCCACCAGCCCCAACGTTGCCAAAGAATACATCAACATAAAAACGCATCTAGCCTAATGTGCGCGCTCATATACACAATTGCACACATATATACACTACACATGTATAATTGTATATTTTGCGTGTCATCTCTATAAAAGCGGAGTGACAAATATATTGGTTGTATATTGAGAACTGCATGCGTTCACAAACGCCACTAATGCCTTTGCTAATGGCTCTCACACGCGCATTATATATGTCATGTCATTCCGCCATCGTTGCTCTGCGACGGTTGCGAATGCCGAATGGATGAGCATTTTCCACAGTTGTCTATCTCCTGCCATGTTCATTAGCCTTCTCCCCGAAAGTTCAGTCCATTTCAAGATGTTGTCTATGCATGCCGTTCTATCTATAGGTCTTCCTAGTCCTCTTTCTCCCTTCATCAGTCCTGTAGACAGCTATAGTCTATATATGTATATATAGTCTATATATATATATATATATATATATCTGCATGCTGAATGGGAGCTCTTAATTATATATGCCTATGTCTAAGTATGTATATTATGCATGCATTGCATGTACAGGTGGAAATATTCCATGGAACCCAAAACCACCACCACGTCTCTGAGGCAGAGATACAGAGAGAGTGTGGCAGACAGACAGACAGACAGACAGACAGGCAAGTAAAGAGACAGTTGTAGGCCCTATCCCTTGGTTATATTTGATGATCGAGTGTCACGCAAACAAAATCCACAGACAACCGCATATTATTACAGTTCAACACGTACATCGCTTCTTTATATATATATATATATATATATATATATATATATATATATATATATATATATAATTATATATATATGCGGTTTTGTTTGTGTGTATATATATTATATTGATATAAATACAGACACGCTCATTTATATCGGGCAACGCTTATCGATAAAGAGCGTAAACCATTTGCTTCTCAGATGTCTTGAATAGGCTATACCTGTAGCCTGCATTCAAAACCTGTATGGATAAAATATACATCATGGCTTTTCCTCTTCTCTTTACATAGTGTGTCGGCACCCGAACATCTGTGTACATTTGTGCATGCTTGCATGTACGTGTATTTGCATGTGTGTAAGTAGGTGTATAGTATGAAGGGTGTTCTGGGCAGGGCTGAAAGTGGTTTGAAAAAATTTGCCGGGTCTCTTTGGTCCAAAGAGTGCTAGGTATAAGTATTTAATATTCAAGCGCCAGAAAATTAATGCCGGGTCTGAGACCCGGACAGACCCGGATCTCGAAATTAAGTTTTCCTATCTACCTCTTAACACATTTCGTTGTTATAAAATAGCCTTTGTCTTAATCCCATGAATGCAAAAAATTGAGAAATAGTTTGTTTTGTTAAGCATTTATTTGAGTTGTTACTGATATAGTTTGGGTTTCCTTCCATATCACACTGTACAAATCATAGCTAGGCTACCATGTTTTGTTGAGTGCCTCTGTGGGGTAAAAATAGCCAAGTATGCATGCATTGTATACTATGTGGCTATGCGTGTTCGCATGTATGTGCGTGTCTTGTGCATATGTATATAATTATATATATGGAGTGTTATATATATCTCGAGTGGCCTAACTGCCTGAGGACTAATGAGCCTCGTTAGTCTTTCTTCTTCTTCTATTTCTTCTTTTTCATCTTTAATCTCTTCGCTTCATTGCGACCAACGAAAACTTGTTTGACCGCGGGGAACGTTACACAATGAACGCGTATTTGCAGCGGCGATTAAATAATCGTTTGCACAGTGCTGTAGCTTCAGGCACTGAACACTGACCCACAGTGTATTCAAACATCAGTTCTCTATCGCTATATTATAACATGTATATATATATATACATTATGCATATTATGTATATATTTTGTATAATTATATGCTTGTGTATATGTATAGCCTACGTGTGCGACTGTAAGAATATTATATGTAATGCGACTCCATAAAGACTACTCTAAGCTGCTTCTGCAGAGATATGTATTAGGTATACAAAGAGCTTCTTCCACTGTGCAGTATCTGCGCTAGAAAGAACTATAATACGCGTGTGTCGGTTAATCTTTTCAGAAACACGTACGCCTTAGTATAGGTCTTTGTAGTCAACACACAGCAGGAGATATTTCCCGCGCTTTGACAAATTACACGCAGACGGTTTATGAATGATTGTAAACGGTTGTTTTCTGTGCATTAGCTAAATATAATACCCTCCGCCGCTGTTTGTACTCTGACAGTACCAGTCCCAAGTCTGGATAAAGAAGGAGGGTGACACTAGTGATCTTTGCATGACGTCTTTTGCTTCAGCTGCTGTTATAGAAAAAGGTACATATGTGTGCATACGTGCATCGAGACACGTGTGTACGAACCGCACTGGGATGTAGGGTCATCTGTCGTTGCTGCATGCGGCAGAAGCAGGACGAGCCCCTCCCCTCCCTCCCCTATGCATGCGCCCATCCTGATCACACCCAAATCGACACACCGAAGTGGTATGCAGTCAATTGTTCCACTCTTTTGTCTTACCCTTTCTTTACCCGCGGCGGTAAAGCGACAATCACATTCCAGGTATACCAGATGTATACTGCATACAGTTCATGCGATCTATGCTCAAAATAAGATATAATTATACTGAGCATGCAACGACTCTTCCTTCCACTACATGCCACCAGCCACTGATCCAACCATAATTATTATTATGCGTGCGAGTGAGGAGTGTCATGCAGCACACTGTGCGACCTCTGATCTCTTCAGTCTTTTTGTGAAGATTTCATCTGGCAGTTTCACAGCTGAACCGTATATCTCTAATAATCTAATTAGTCTACTCAGGCAGTGATTCCCAACCTGTGTGCCGCGGCACACTAGTGTGCCGCGAGAACTTTGCAAGTGCGCCGCGAGAAAATTCTAATATGTTATTAATTACTAATGATTCCAAGCAAATATCCGAAAACATCATCACTGCAACACCAAACTTAAGTCAGTTGGTCTTAATCTCTCACACTGTAGCAGGTTAAGATCTCCAGGGGAAATCTTGATTGTTTCCCGCGGTCAATGAATCTCAGTTAAAAAAGAAAATTGCACTGAAATACTAAACATATTGATAGACCTATACAACCAGCAGTACAACAATACTTCTCTTCGCTTGTAATCGACAATTTTGACTCGGTAAAATAATCAGTCCATTCGTAATCGGTAAAACAAGATATCTTACAACCGATCGAGGATGAAGAACAACTCATTGATTTACGAAATTATAAATTTTATGTGAGCATTTTCCGAAAAGAGTTTGGATGAGTTTTGACTTTCCATTCAGAAATCATATCCTTCGATCGGTTCAAGAACAGTGAAAATTATTCTGCCATTTGCATCTTCGTGGTTTTGTGAATTTAGATTTTCAGCCGAACTGAAATCAAGTGTAAAGAGAGGGGAGGACTTCTTAGAATCGACATGAAATGCGAGTAGTCTATGATTGTCGTCTCTAGAGCCTCGTTTCGATTTGATCTGTTGACTCTCACTAGAGTATTATTATACATTAATAAAAACATTAAATTAGAATATTATTGAATAATAGTGACAAGTAGATAAAAAAAGTAATTATTGTTAAGTGTGCCGCGAATTTTTTTATTCTTTCTTAGTGTGCCGCAAGCCAAAAAAGGTTGGGAATCACTGGCCTACTGATTTCGATTGCGCCCTGGTCGTTTCGGTGTAGCTCACACTATAGATAAGGGTTGGATAATTGGATTGCATGCATGACTCTTTGTATTTACCATTTATTATTGTCTATTAATTGAGGAAATCTGTTCGATACCATTCAACATGAAAGCAGTGTACGGTCGATGTATTCTTTGCATTGTTCAGTTCGTTAGGTAACGCTGTGAGGCTGTGTACACTGTACAACTCATAAGCTTATTGGAACGCGAATCATGAAAACTATATACTTGTGCTCTTACAATGACGTAAACTCTGCAGTGCGTTGAGACGCTAATGTGATAATTAAGTTGTAGACCTGCGTTTCAATAAGATTCTGTGTACAATAAATTATTATGATCGAGCTGATCGTAGGATTCGATTTCGTAGACAGCAACTGGTGAAAAACTTAGATGAATCTGATCCGAAGTGGGGCGTTCCTTGCGTGGGATGCAGCACCTGAAAGAACTAGGGCGAAAGAACTCGAGAAAACTACACGGGATAGGGTATTATATTCGAAGTTACATTGAAACGTTCAATGAACCAGCTGTGTGTCGGGTATCAGGGTGTATAATTCTGCGTAAAGGCAGATGCTACTGGGCACGTAGGCCTCCCAGCTACAACTCGGGTCACACAGGCAACTTACAAGACAGTTTCATCGAAGCGACAGTTGTAGCTCCATCTGTCGGTAATAGTTTCCCGTTGGAGATAGGCCTACTCTTGTTACCTATAATGTAGGGCTTGTTCATCAGTGTTTTATTATAGGACCCTGAAGACTCAATTTGTAGCAGCGTGGTTGGGCTGAAAGCAGCTCTGACTGGGCTTCTTCAGCGGGCGCTATATAAAACCTTGAATTGAACGAATGAATTATTTGATGAACAGTACCGAGATGAATGGATGGATACACGAATCGACGGATATCGATGGATTTGACAGATGGACAAGATGAACGGACGAACGGATGGATGAATTTGACAGAGAAAGAGAGAGAGAGGCAGACAGAGAGAGAGACAGAGGCAGAGAGAGAGAGACAGAGACAGAGGCAGAGAGAGAGACAGAGACAGAGGCAGAGAGAGAGAGAGACAGAGACAGAGACAGAGGCAGAGAGAGGAGAGAGACAGAGAGAGAGAAAGAGAGAGAGACAGAGAGAGAGAGATAGAGTGAGGAGAGAGAGAGAGAGAGACACACAGAGACAGAGAGAGAGAGAGAGAGAGAGAGAGAGAGAGAGAGAGAGAGAGAGAGAGAGAGAGAGAGAGAGAGAAGAGAATAGCAGAGAAGCGATGTATATACTTGCTTAAATGTCAGCGCCGCCGCCACCTTATCGCTTACATAATTAACTGGCGGCATTTCTGAAATGGCGATAAAAACTAAACGCAAAAAACTAAATGGCAGATATGTTTCTTCGGATGATGATGTCGTGCGCACCCCCCACAGCCCCTGCACAACCAGTACGGCAGCTAAGGCTGTTGCTGGTGCAAAGTGAGGTTAACATCCAGACAATGAAGTCAAGGTCAAACGAGGACAAAGACGATAAGAGGTAACCTTGCGATGGAGTATACAGTGTACACAGCTTCAGCAGACAGACTGACAGACGGGCAGACAGACTGATAGACAGACTGATAGACAGACTGACTGACTGACTGACTGACTGACTGACATGACTGACTGACTGACATGACTGACTGACTGACTGACTGACATGACTGACTGACTGACTGACTGACATGACTGACTGACTGACTGACTGACTGACTGACTGACTAGCTAACTGACTGACTGACTGACTGACTGACTGACTGACTGACTGACTGACTAGCTAACTGACTGACTGACTGACTGACTGACTGACTGACTGACTGACTGACTGACTGACTGACTGACTGACTGACTGACTGACTGACATGCTTCGTCCATCAATGTTGTTGCGTAACTGTCTGCGTTCCTAGACGAGAGGTCAATGAGGTCAACGAGGATTTTGTTTTGCAGCGGATTTACACCGATAAGCAATGACCGCTGCACATCCATTCACCTTGACTATATTTACACCACTTCACAGCAGTGCACTTTATAATACCGGTACCATAATATTATGTCGGGAGAAGAAGCATTAGATTAAAATCTTTCAACGATGTCTGGGTTCATTTTATTCACGTGGAACGAATGCCAGACGACAATATTTCGTGTGATGCACTATGTTGATATTTCAAAGGAGAGAAACAAGGACTAGGCGTACGACGGATAGACAAAGTGAACGAAGATTCAGTATATGACTTTGGTTAACTGTTTTGTAAAAAGCACGACTTTACCAATTTGCTGATTGGTAACTGATAGATAGAATTAATCAGGCGAAGAGTGAGAGAGGGAAAAAGGTCAGAATATGAGGTACATGGAAGGAAAAGTGAATTGAAGGATGGATGGATCGATGGATGGATCGATGGATGGATCGATGGATGGATTGAAGGATGAATGGATGGATGGATGGATGGATGGATGGATTTTTTAGATGCGTCAATTAAGTCAAGTGAAACACATCGGCAGATGAATAAAGAGTTTGTCCGTGAATGTCTGCAACCTCTGCGTCCACGGTTCGAAGCCAATCGCATCATTGCAAGTTTTGCTTCTTCGTTTTTCCCGATTTCTAGTCTTCGTCTGTTTTTCATCTCTTACACAGCCGCATGTGTCATGTGTCATTTGTCATGCGTCATGTGTCATGCGTCATGTGTCATGCGTCATGTGTCATGCGTCATGTGCCATGCGTCATGTGTCATGTGCACATTGTCAACAATTGCATTTCTATAGCATGCGCGATAATCAGGAAGCGGAACAAATAAAAGTTGTTCTAGTGATGCATAAAATAATGTTAGCTGAAGGACATTGAATGGAGGGGTCGGGCATTTATTGGATAAGCTTACCTCTGCCATGACTGGATGTCCATATAGTCTAAAGTGTGTTAACCAACCATGAAGGTCGTTGTGAGATTGGGAAAATCAGTTAGATATAATGATGACGGTGATGAGAGGCAGGTTTTTTAACGTGCAGTTGTACACAAAATGTGCAGTTGTGGAATCACTTCTGTACAGCTAAACCTAGCAAAAAGGTCATTGTCCACCGATTGGAAGTAATTTACCATGGATGATGGGAAAGGAAAGAAGGAGTTGTACAGTTCTAGAAATTCCTTAAAGACAGCCCTGATGAGAGGAGACGCGCATGAATGTCTTACAGAAGGATGAGGATGTTGAGGACGATTATAATATTGCTGAGGGTGATACTATAGGTACCAAAGCGGATGAGGATATTGAGGGGAAGGAAGGTATTGTTGCGTATGACGGTGCTGATGATGATGAAGACATTGTTGAGGAGGAAATTGTTGTGCGTGCATGGAGGATGAAGATGTCATGGACATAGGCGCAATCACGTCCTAAAATTTGGGGGGGACCATAATGAATCACGTCCTAAAAGTTGGGGGGGACCATAATAATAAAGCTAGGGGACCACTCAAAAGTTGGGGGGGGACGCGTCCCGTGGGTCCCATAGGGTGGTTGCGCCTATGGTCATGGAGGATAAACATTAAGTTATAAAAAATGGGACGGAGAGAAGTCAGACAAAGAAAAATAAAAAGAACGGGAGGATCGGATGGTTCGTAAGTAATATGATCATGAGATGAAGACTTATCAGTTTACAATGTTTACTGACATATGCTCACCTATCCTGATAAACCTGCCATGGATACTGTTGACTAATACTGTATAATTGTTTACTCGATAGTCTTACCCATCGACATATTCATTGGTCGGTTGCTTAACAGACTGACTTGGCTCATCGGTCACAATTTGCTTTATTTTTGAGCGGAAACCTTTTCATAAGATAGGATTGTATACATGCATATATATATATATATATATGTTGTGTGTATTTATGTATATATAAATATAATGTATATATATATACAATTATACATTTTATCGGATCGTATATAATTATGTACAAGTGTAAGATCTATACATATGTGTAGGCCTATATATAGGGTGACACGAAAGTTCGCTCACCGTTTTCAAAATGCGCTATCTCAGTAACAGCTTCATATTTCTTTATAATATTTTGTCAGTGTATGCATCAGTCAAATGAAAGATATTGGTACAAATTTGATTATGATCCGGTCGGTTTTAGCCATTATTTATAAGAAAATGTAAAGACGACCAGATTGAAAGTAATTTACCATGGATGATGGGAAAGGAAAAAAGGAGTTGTGCAGTTCTAAAAATTCCTTAAAGACAGCCTTGATGAGAGGAGACGCGCATGAGTATCTCTTACAGAAGGATGATGAGGATGTTGAGGACGATGAAAATATTGCTGAGGATGATTAGGTCATGGAGGATAAACATTAAGTTATAAAAAAATGGGACGGAGAGAAGTCAGACAAAGAAAAATAGAAAGAACGGGAGGATCGGATGGTTCGTAAGTAATAGGATCATGAGATGAAGACTTATCAGTTTACGATGTTTACTGACCTATGCTCACCTATGCTGATAGACCTGCCATCCTGACATGATCCTGTTGACTAGTGCTGTATAATTGTTTACTCGATAGTCTTACCCATCGACATATTTATTGGCCGCGACTGACTGGCTGACTTGGCTCATCGGTCACAATTTGCTGTGTATTTGAGCGGAAACCTTTTCATAAGATCGGATCGTATACATGTATATATAAATATATATATTTATTGTATATAACATGTTTATATAGACTATGTATATATTACACGTGGTCATATAATATATACATATTATAAGTATAATTATAAGCATTTAAACAATAATATTATAGCATTCTGCTCTTCTTTCCGTCCTCTGGTCTATGCGTATTGTGTATCTCATATATAGCCTACGTGCATTTCATCACTTGCTCGGACTTGTATAGCCTACTGTATAGACCTAGTCTCCCTTCTGCCTGTATGTCTGCGTGTGCTTGCATATCTTTCTGTGAGTTCGTCAGTTTCACACAAACACCAATTAATAACTCTTGTTTGTAAACCTGGACACTTCAACTGCAGAATGGAAACCATTTCTCACCTCATGTATACCTCGTCTCTTCCTCTCCCATTGCTGTCTCTTCTTTCGTCTGCTTCCGTATCTCTATGTATTGCTGCTTTCTCTTTCTCTGCATTCCTTTCTACCCTTCTTTGTCCCTCTCTTAATCCTTCCATCTCTACCCTCGTTGTTTCGTTGCTTCGTATCACCTGCTACAGCTACTGCAGTGCAGAGTGATGTTCATATATATATATACTCCGGTCGAGGGTACTTGACCTCCGCCCTCTTTCACCCTGCGTGGCACCATGGTATGTACTCGTCTGTTGGGTGCTACTTGACCTCAGGCGGGGTCAAATATTTTTCTGTCATTAACGGTCTTCTCAGGTTCTGCTGATCGCCCTCGTCTTAAGTTCTTCAGCCCCTAACAAATGGGAGTGACCCGCTGTCTGTGGTCCCTCGAAGACACGTAGAACCAGCTGCTGACACGCTACGCTGTTGCTTCCGGTCGTCAATATTCCGACAGCAGCAGTACCACATGCGACCACAAATCCATGCATATATGTACATACATACACAGACGCAAGGCCGTAGCCAGGATTTGATTTCGGGGGTGTTTCACTCACCAATTTCCCTTCCTAAAAAACTGATGGCCTTTTCTTTTTTTTTATCTATTCAGTCACCCGACATATTTCGGGGGTTGTTTACATGGTTTTATTTCATTGCTTTTACATCATGTGCTCGTAAATGCATTATATTATTTTTCACATTTTCCGTTTGGGGGGGGGTGTTCAAACACCCAAAACACCCCCCTATAGCTACGGCCTTGCACAGACGTCTAATTAGGAAGTCATGACACGTATACCAGGGACCGTTCCAAGTTCTGAAATACATATAGCTAATCTAAGACTATGACAGAATAGAGGAAGGTGAAAAAGTTCTCGGACCCTTTCATTAAGTTCTGGATTAGACCAGGTAACGAACGCGCAAGTATAATTATACCGGTGTAGTAATATATGAAGAAAGAAGAACTGGTCGCAGAGTTAATGTGAGCATCTGTTGCAGAGCAGTGTTTAATCTAGTCCCCGTCCTCTGGGGGGGGAATTGAGGTTTCTGGGGGGGGGAGACAAATGAGCGTCCGAAGGACGCTCGTGATGCGCGTAGCACCGAGACTGGGAGGTGGAGGGGTATGGGGAGGGGATGTGCCCCTCCCCTTTAGAAACTTTTCGAATTTCCACATTGCAATGGCAGCATTTTAAGGTGTCGTCTTAACAAAATAGCTGTACTTTAACAGTGGCCCATCAGAAACTGTTTGAATTTCCACATTGCAATGGCAGCAATTTAAGGGGGGGTTATCTTAACAAAATAGCTGTACTTTTTCAGTAACCCATTAGAAATTTTTTGAATATCCACATTGCAATGGCAGCATTTTAAGGTGTCGTCTTAACAAAATAGCTGTACTTTTACAGTGGCCCATCAGAAACTTTTTGAATTTCAACATTGCAATGGCAGCATTTTAAGGTGTCGTCTTAACAAAATAGCTGTACTTTTTCAGTGACCCATAAGGAAAATTTTGAATTTCCACATTGCAATGGCAGCAATTTAAAGGGGGTCATCTTAACAAAATAGCTGTACTTTTACAGTGACCCATTAGAAACTTTCTGAATGCTCACATTGCAATAACAGCATTTTAAGGTGTCATCTTAACAAAATAGCTGTACTTTTTTAGTGACCCATTAAAAACTTTTTGAATTTCCACATTGTAATAGCAGCATTTTAAGGTGTCATCTTAACAAAATAGCTGTACTTTTTCAGTGACCCATTAGAAAAATTTTTAATTTCCACATTGCAATGGCAGCATTTTAAGGTGTCGTCTTAAAAAATAGCTGTACATTTTCAGTGACCCATTAGAAAAATTTTGAACTTCCACATTGCAATAGCAGCATTTTAAGGTGTCATCTTAACATGATGGTATCATATATTATTGTAGTTAATTATGCCATTATAATCATATAATAATAAATAATATCACGGTTTAATTATGATAACACTTAATGTAAAACTGTAACTAAAAACCAATATGATTTCGTCAAATTTTTCCTGGGGGGGAAATGTCAATCCTGGGGGGGGAACTTTCCCCCCCCAGAGACGTCTAGATTAAACACTGGTTGCAGAGTGCTTGTTAACGCATCATGCAACATATATACTGCTTTGCACAATAAACAACTTCCATGCAGCTGCAAGCAATGATACATGTATATGAAGAGGAAGAAGAGCAGTGCGTTGTACCAGACCCGAGGCAGCCAAGGTTTATATATATATATATATGTATATATATATCATATATAATAATATATATGTATATATACTAATGTCACTAAAACATCGTATATAGATCTATATATGATGTCTAAATGATTTCATTTTCTTAGCCATGATAATGAGCATGGTGTAATTCCTGTAAGTCGATCATGACATAGACGAAATGTAATAGGGCTTCAAGCCTTCAACTATACAAGAAAACTAGATAGAAGACCAAACAGAATGGAGACAGTTTCACTAATCCGTTGACCGCCAAATATATATGAGTTATAGATATATAATTAAGTATATATAACGTCACTAATGACGACGACGACGATGATGTTCTTGTTGACGATGGAATTGATGCTGATGCTGACCCTGATGATGAAAAAGATAACGATGGTGGTGGTTATGGTGGTGGTGGTGGTGGTGATGATGATGATGATGGTGGTAATGATGACGGTGATGGTGATATTGACGGTGATGGTTATGACGGCGACGATGATGATGACGAGGATGACGAGGATGATGATACTATAGTGTTTAATATTATCCCCTCAAACATTTAATCCCAAACTGTCAAGTTTTGGAACGTCACCGTCATACAAATGATTCTTTTTTGTTATGCATGAGATAGTAATTGACTGTGTCAGAATCCTGCAGACACCGGCCTTAAAAAGGTCGATTTAAATTACACAGATTATACACAGCAGACTCCGAGACCCGCTGTGCACAGTTGAGACCTTATACACGTTAGAGATTCGAGCTAGACAGCTTATAGACATGTAGAGTTGTAGAGTTGTACACCCTGCACTGCCTGCAGCCATTGCCAGACGAGAATGCATGTACAGAATGCGACGACGACCATAAATTATAGTTTTGGAAGATACCACTTTCACAACTGCTAGGTTTTTAAAATAAACAGACTCTGCGATGACATAAGGATGGCTTTGGCATTGCGGAATAGTCGATACACTTAGTAGACCCACTTAGGCTGCTAAGTACTTACGTAAACAGTTCTATAGTATATACCAATCGTCGCCAACGGCTGTAGGTGCACGTAGAGGAATGCACGCTGAAACACAAATAATTTTAGGAGGCTCTACTTAAATGTGAGTATACTAAAACAAAAAATTGATAAATACATGAGATGACGATTATGTTACATCTACCAGCTAGCGGGATTTTTGTATCCGTTATAGGGCTTACTTTTTGTGTATATAAGAGAGTTGCAATTATATGCACATGTCCCTGACTTGTTTAATTTGGTTGCAAATAAACGATTTTGATTTCGAGTGGTTGATTGTTTGATCGATTGATTGATTGTTTGATTGACTGATTGTCTGATTGATTGACTGATTAATTGATTGATTGACTGACTGACTGACTGACTGACTGACTGACTGACTGACTGACTGACTGACTGACTGACTGACTGACTGACTGACTGACTGACTGACTGACTGACTGACTGATTGCATCACGAGACACTACGAAGCATGAGCTGGACAACAAATTGCATCGACCCTGGAATTTGTCCTGCAGCTGGTCCTCAATTGAGGGTCGAAGTGTTGGAAGTGAACGTTTCATCTCTACATCACTAAATGAAGCAGAAGAACCTCATTCATATATAAATATATATATATATATATATTAGCTTAATGCGTCGATTAGTAAATTCATCCCCAAATTTATTTTAGTCCTTTTCCATGATCTCACTTCGACACGCGGTTCCCACGGTTCCGTGCATGGGGAAATAAGTGCATGAATGGTTTAAATGTATGCATATATCACACAGACAGAGAATTCTCTGCCATCTCTATGTTCAGACGCAGGTATGGGCCTTATATATACTTATATATATATAATTATATAATTATATACTGATATATATACATAGTCAGCATGGATTGGCAGGATTGCATTTACAGGTGCGTGCAGGTTAATTAAACAATTTAACCTCATAAATAGACGCATGGGGTTATCATGGGGTTATGCTCTTTGACCTCTGGAAGCTGAAGCCACCGCAGACGAGTTTCCTCATCCGGAATTCATATAGCTTATAGAAGTAAGTAAGTAGGAAAGTGAGTGAGTATATGAGTAAGTATAAGTAAGTATGTATGTAAGCATGTAAGTGAGTAAGCAAATGAGTGATTAAGTAAGTAAGTCTTTTTAAAATGTGAGACAATCGCTCGCATTTACAAAGTATGTTGAAGTTTGTTTACGCAGACAATATATCGTCAGCTGTTCTGTTTAGTTATCTAAATATACAAAAAAACTCCTGACCATCATATAGTTGCATCGCCTTAGAAGAATAACTGATTTCCAAAACCACATGTGTGCAAGCGTTCATCTGCATTCATCCACATGTATACAATACATACGCATATATTTTACACTTACAGACACACGCACATACACATACACACACACACACACACACACACACGTGTGCGCATATAGATAGCCTGCTGTGTGGATGAATGTGGCCTATTTCAGTCCATGTAAAAAAGCTATGACTTAAAAGCGTGCCTATGAAAAGTCGTTCTGCATATGTCCAAACAAATTAACGTATACATCATTGCTGTGGAGATCAGATCACTGCTGTGAAGCGGAGCCTTCAAGTCGTCGTCGTCTAATGGCGTAAGAGTATAGGCGCGTGTTACTTTAGTGAATCGTTTCCAGAATTTAAAAAGCAGAGTTTCTATGCTATAGCACGCAGGTGTATACGCCTATATAATAATATTATATTATTATATTATATAATATATCATAATATTATCATACTGCAAGGAAAAGCAAAGGAACAGATGCTGCTGCTAATTTATTAATCCCAGAACTTGGTCGTTAAGTTTTTCCCGAATTCTGAGCCAACATCTTTGTGTCTGTCCTTCTCTCTCCGTCTCTGTCTGTCTGTCTCTTTGTCTCTCTGTCTCTCTGTCTCTCTGTCTCTCTGTCTCTGTCTCTGTCTCTGTCTCTGCTTTGTTTGCCTCTGTCTTTGAATGTCTTTCACCTTCTCTCTCATCCTTTTCTTTCTGCTGTCGTCTACTTGCTCCGTTTATTTCTGTTTCTAACGTTTCTCTAATCATATCTCACTCTCACTCACTCTCGCTCTCACCATCACTCTCACTCGCTCTCACTCTCTCGCTCTCTCGCTCTCACTCTCACTCCCTCTTCCCTCTCCCTCGCTCTGTCTCTTTCTGTCTCTCTGTCTGTCTCTCTCTGTATCTCCGTCTGTCTGTCTGTCTATCTCTCGCCGTCTCTCGTCTCTCCCCTCACTGTTCTGTCTGTCTGCGTCCGTCCTTTACCTTTAGTCTTTATACACCTCCGTACGTCTCTCTAACGTGTTACATAAATAATGCTCCCTAGTCTCAAATGACTTTTTGCTCAACCTAACGTTGCGTGAACAACCTGCACAGCATATTAATCAGGTTGTCCTCACTCGATGTATATGAATTAGAATTATGCTGAATTGCATTGCATGGTCTATGTATATAATTAACTACATGATGAACTGATGTCTAGTAGACATGCTTCTCTATCTGTCTGTCTGTCTGTCTGTCTGTCCGTCTGTCTCTCTCTGTCTGTCTGTCTGTCTGTCACGCGTCTGTCTCTGATTGACCTGACAGAAGTCATTAATGACACGCATATAAGCATGTCACAACATAAAACACATAACAGCCATCGACAGGCATCACACCTATAAATCTACACGCGCGTATAAATTTTGACGAGCCAGACTCGAGACCATAATTATATAGGCCGGAAGATGTCAATTAAGCGAGAAACTGGATACTTGTGATGGCAGCTAAAACACTTATAATGGCGCCCAAAAGTTTTCTGAACATTACTATAATATATACACGGACCCCATGCAGCAGCAGCTGTCGAAACTGAGAGTTGATTCTCTTGTCTGATTTAGTGCCTGCCTGCAGTAGCGCTCAGTGTGTTATTAAGTGTTTCTGTGTGTTATTAAGTGTTTCTGAGAGGAAGAACATAATATGGGCTGAACGAGATCGTTCCGATAAGCAGTTAGCAGTCATCATGTGCTGGTGAGAAATGAGACATCTTTCAGGATGTATGCGATAATTAACTTCGTACGCCTATTTTAAATGCCTCTTTTTCATCGTTTATGACTTATTCTGAGCTGAGCTTTGACAAAGAATACGGTAACAGTTTGTAATGGCATCAACTGCGACGAGAATGATGGTCTGATATGAAATCGGCCAAGCGTATCCAGAGTTTTAAAAATGTGTCTTTTATGACACTTTTAAGTGTTCAGAATCTGCCATTCGTATGTCTGCTGGTCGTGTATAGGCCTATTGTAATTCATATTTCAATCATAAGTTGCTTGACAGGTCCATTTAAATTATATTTAGGACCTGAAAATAAAATTCTTTCTATATGGGTCGCGCTACAAGTAGGCCTACGTCTGTGTGTATATTATAGGCCTACTATATACAAAAGCTATCTTAATAGCGCACATGAAAGCATATAGACCAGTGAACAGACCGAATGATTTAACAATATCTTACGTCCGTAGAACTTTCTGGCAGATAATGTTAGGCTAAGACTGGTATATAGGCCTATATTATAGGCTGCATGTAAATGCATGTAATGCATAGATGCATTCCATACCTGACTGTTATGATATACAAAATAGTCTACCTGTCTAAATGAAGTTCAGGGACGAGACTCCCATAGGCGGAGACCTGGGCCGAGAATTGGGGGGGACGGAAAGACGCGAAATTTTCCGAAAAATTTCTGACGACCGGCGAAATCTGGAAAAAAAAATTATTTTCGCCGCCCAAAAAGTTGATGACCTGTTTTTTTTTTTTTTTTTTTAGTCATCCGGCCAAAATCTTGACGAAATTTTCAGTCATCCGGCCAAAATCTTGACGAAATTTTCTATTTTCGCCGCCAAACAAGTCTTGACGCTCAAACATTGGGGGGGGACAAATGCATGGGCCGTCCCCCCAACACTTTGATTGGGGGGACCGTCTCCCCTGTCCCCCCCTAGGTCTCCGCCCATGGAGACTCCTCGTGTCTTTCGGACTTGAAGAATCATTGTGTAGACTTCATTGTTGAAATGGAAATGACACATCAAGCAACGCGCAGAAATTTAACTGTGTCGATGAACTTTTTTCTGCCGCGGGGAGTTACTGTAGCCTATGTCAAATGCTGAAGTTCGAGAATGAAGACTTCGTAGTAGCTATAACATAACCTTTTGGAAGTTGTTCCGCCCTATAATATACAGTTATACCTGCGCTGTGTGGGCTGAACGCAACTCTTTGTAGTTGGCTGAAGCTAGTGGCCTGCGCGTGGCGCTCTAGAAATTTGGAGATTACGATTACGATTCTAATAACGATTACGATTACGATTTGGAGTAAGTCAAAGTTGAGCGACAACGGGAAAGATTCGAGGTCCGGAAGAATTATTTGCGATCGTTAGATAAGGCGACGTCCTGCAAGCAAAGGTTTGAAGCATTGATATTTGACAATATAATATGTTTGTTTCGTGCCTTGAGCTTTTAACAGAGGCGTTGCAGCTGCAGTTCTCAGGTTTTAGTCGGGATTCTGACCCCGGAAACCTTCTGATGAACAGCCAGCATTCGCTGTCATATAGATTTGGAACGTTTCTGCAGTAGAACGATCGTATTCAGCTATTCATAAACTGCAAGTTACAAATTACAATAGTGCTTGACTATATAAGCGCAGGGCACCATTGCAGCTCATTCGTGAACCCTGCGTTATGCGAAAGGGATCTCTTCCCTTCAGGCTAGAATTATTCCCTCCGGCTAGGGGTCAGCCACTCGGATCCTTCTCCTCCACTTGTCTCTGCTTCCAGTGTATTCTTTCTTCAATTTGAGCAGCGAAAGGGATCACTCAGAATGTCTAGGAATATGTACAACAAGTCTACTTCAGGTTCATTAGCTGCATATCGGGTATATAGGCCTACATTACACACCCTTCTTTCATAGACTGCTATATGCAGTATGCACGGCTCTTTAGAGATTTGAAAAATTCTGAAGGATATGGAAGGCGTAGAGAACGTGTTGCAACTGGGTCCACTGGCCAAGATTATAGGCGAAATTTAACTGTCAAAATAATAATTACCCATACGACCGCGGGGGGCGGGGGTTGGTGGCATTCAGACCAGACGGCAAAGTATAGGGCCTACATATATATATATATATATATATATATATATATATATATATATATAATTCAAATGCAGAGCAACAAGTCCAACATCTCTCAACATCCGACTTCATTTTTTTATATTGCCGAAAAATAGAGAATGGAGGACGACTTAATGGATGGCGTTGATTTATACATCGTCCAATCCAAAGTGATGACATTCTTTACTTGCAATGGCGATAACCTGCAGCAGTCTGGCGATGCCGCGAGAGCATTGACGATCATGAGCAGCGCCACCAGCATCATATCATCGTCATGATACACGCGGTGGTGGTGGTGGTGGTGGTGGTGGCGATGATGATTATGATGTCGACGACGACGAAGATGGTGATGATGATTTTAACGATGATGATGATGACGACGATGGTGATGCTGATAATGATGATGATGACGACGATGAGGATGATGATGAGTTGATGACGACAACGAAAAGCGCCTTTGATATAGCATGCACCAAGCCCAGCAGAAGTCGTTTTCTTCTCCTCAACGTTCACATAGAATGCGGTACATGCATATAAAGTTTATAAACGCCTTCATTTGGATAGGCTACACAACGGTGTTGTTTAACATTATGACTGATGTGTTGTGGTATATACTTTGTAGATATCGTCAACCGATGTTTTCGTTGCTGTATCTGCTGCTGTTGTTATTCGGTTGTGTGAGTCCTGTGGCTGTGACGCTACCAGACGTACAGCTGAACGCTCTCAGAGGTAAGTCACCAATACGCCGTATACGGTACTCAACACTCATCCTTGGATCTTGCTCCTTGGCCCAAAGCGTTGCTAAGTCGATCCTCGTCTCACTCTCTCTGTCTCTCTCTCTCTGTCTCTCTCTATCTGCCTGCCTGCCTGTCTGTATCTCTCTCTCTCTCTCTCTCTCTCTCTCTCTCTCTCTCTCTCTCTCTTTCTCTCTCTCTCTCTCTCTCTCTCTCTCTCTCTCTCTCTCTCTCTCTCTCTCTCTCTCTGAATTCTATCAGTTCTTACTGTCATCATTGACGTCCAAATCGAGAGACTTGTCTCTTTTATGTTGCTCACCATCGCACATTGTCTCATCCCTACTTTCCTGAGTTTTATCGGAATATTACTATTATTATTATTATTATTATTATTATTATTATTATTATTATTATTATTATTATTATTATTATTATTATTATTATCATGCTATCATTATTATCATTTTGGTATTATTATTATTGTCGTTATTATTATCATTAATAGTATTATTATTGTGTTATTATAATAATAGTAATAATAATAATAGGCTAATAATAATAATAACACTAATTAGATCGACCAATCAGTCAATCAATATATAAATCGATCGATCAATCCATCCATCCATCAATCAGAGTATGAACAGCGCCCTTCAAGATTCCTATCAGAGACGCCCCCGACCAAGGCCAAGCGAAAGAAAGCATTGTCTTACGTATAAGAAATGAAACTGAGAGCATGCAGTTAATGTCATGTAGGTGGTGCATCGCCAGAGGGAGCCATCTTCGTTGATAACGAAGCCATGGGATCCGTTGTATTGGATTACATCAGATTATTATATTATACACCGACAACCTTTTGTTAACCAGTCAGAAAGATTTATTGTGTGGCAGCTCATCACTGCCGTCGTGTGGAGTCAGTTCCAAATCTGGATAAGGGAGGAAGCTGATGGTAATAATGATTATTATCTTCACTATATACTATGATGCATATTATGATTGGAACACCTACCTACATGTACATTGTACACGCTGCAGGCAGTTATGAAATGTAGACATGGGCTGATTTTGGATGTCCGTTCACGATGGACGGAGGAGCAATGTGTAATCCATTGCTTCCGTTCAGAAGGACACAAGAGTGGGCGGTTGGATGGATGTATGGGGCGAATGCATGTAGGGAGGGATGGGTTGACAATTATTAGAAGAGTGAGTGCCATGCATGGGTGAATGAATGGATGGATGGGTGGATGGATGGATGGATGGATGGGTTGATGGATGGATGGGTAGATAGATAGATGAATGGATGGTGATTAGATGAATAGAAGGGTGGATGGGTGAATGGATGAATGGGTGGCTCAGCGGAAACACATGCATGAAGAACAAAGAGCTACAATGCGAGTATAAGAAGACGAAGAAGTAGAAGAAGATTGTTAAGAGTATAATTTAATCCATTCAGCATCTGACACCGTCTTCACTAATGAACGAACCAGATTTGTCAATTACAACCGACGCTAATTATAGCCGTCTGATTAGTCTCCCGTCGTACACTTAATTCGAAGACATCCCCGAATGAGTGAATGATCCCTTCAGTGGGAACTGATTTGCTTAGTAAGTAAGGCAATAAACGGCAATGCGTGCGAACTAATGGCGGTCATTAAGACCGTACCCTTTTTTTGAAGGAAAGATGGCAGCGCATGATGCAATAATGACATTGATTGAGTCATACGCCTGCCAGGCTGCCCCACAGAAAATGGGTGTTCAATTATAGCCCAACACTCAGCGGAGTGTTGTATATAGGAAAGAAAGTAGGCCTATTACGTGTCAGCCTATGTTCTCTTTACAATCCATTGTATTGGAGGATAATTTGAATCCAGCCACAGCGGGGTTTCTTTGAAATTGTCTGCGCTGAGAGTACAGTAGCTCAGGTTTCATCGCAAGAACGAAGTACAGTGAAATCGCCCAATCAATGCCGTGTACGGCTGTACGCTGCCAGCAAGATCTTTCCACTGGCGGGGGAATCTTGCCATGCACGCAGCTCTTTGTTTCCTCTGCTACTGTAGGTTTTAATGGAATGGGAGTAAACTATAGAGGTATACGGGTCAGGAAGGTCAATTCCGCTGAAGTTAGGTTAGACGAAATGAGACGAGGAGATGTTTGTTGGGGCAATGTTAAGTCAACGTTTGCGTCGTATGGTAAAGCTAGATAATGTAAGATGAGGTCAAGTAAAACAAAGTAAGGTCATACAACTGGTCAGGTATAGATCTAGATGAGTGATTGAGTATCTATAACTGTATCTGGGATAAATTTAAAACACATCGGCGATCCTCTAATAGGACAGTAGTTGCTTATGGACTATACGCTTCCTGGCAGCAAGGCACCGGGATTCGAAATCCCTAACGCAGCGGTAAAATTGCAACCTACCAGCTGCTGCTCGACTTAAAGGAGTTGCTTTGGAAAGGCTTTGTTCCCTGTGAAAGCAATCTGACCAGCACACACAGAGTGTCTATCGGAAGAGCACACGTCGAAAAGCGACTCATAAACATTCTTTTGATGCACAGAATTTGAAGGCGTGGCTATACTCTAAGGTAGTCGTGTTCCTCCTAATAAGTCGGTGTTCTAGGCGTGTCGACTGTCGAGATTCGAGCAATTCCAATTTGTATCGAGTCATACACAACCGCAAACGAGATGGATGATTCTCATTCTAAGCAACTTCTTTCCTCACCTGTTCAGAAGGGGCGGAAGTTCATCAATTCTCACCTATAGAGAAGTATTATTCATAAGACACGCTACTCGCCTTCTAACTACATATGTCCGTCAATCGATCATCTTTAGCCACCTGTCAACCTGCAGATGGCATCTTGACCACACGCATATACCTAAACATTTCTTTGCTATTTCTAATCTTATCTATTTACTTAACAACCAGTGGCGGCGCCAGGATTTTAGTTTCAGGGGGGGCTGAAGCGACGAAAATTTTCCATTTTCGCCGCCAAAATTTCCGACGACTTTTTTTTTTTAGTCATCGACCGAAAATCTTGGATATTTCAATGTAAAAAACTCGGATGGCCCTTTTTTAGGGGGGCTTAACCTCTTGTAGGGGGCTTAGCCCCCCCAGTCCCCCTAGCGCCGCCACTGTTAACAACGTCGCTACCCGACACCTGTCAGACGACGTCAACCCTTGACCTTCGACCTCTTTACCCTTGACCTTCGACCTCTCATTACCCTTGACCTTCGACCTCTCATTATCCTTGACCTTCGACCTCTTTACCCTTGACCTTCGACCTCTTTACCCTTGACCTTCGACCTCTTTACCCTTGACCTTCGACCTCTTTACCCCTTCTGTACAGTATGAGAATTGTAGAAAAATAACCGGGGTCAACCTTTTATCCACGTGGAGTTGGAGTGTGGAAAGAAGACTTCACCATGGAGAAAAACTGGGATGGTTGAAACCCCTCAACACTCTGGAGATTCTCGCCCTTCTCCTGCATGGATGTCCAAGTTCTTGACTGGTCTGAAGTGGACGACGGATCTGATTAGTAATTCAGAGGTTAACCGTCGTTTAACCCTCATCCGAACAAGCGAAAATGCAACTTAATTTGAACAATGGGGGGTCTGGCCAGACCCCCCGTTTTGATGTGGGTTTTTCATGGGTAATAGTACTTTTTATATGCCAATTTTGTAAGATGATATCAGAGTAACTCAAAACAACAATGTATCAGTCTCTTTATGCAATATAAATCATTTTTAATGATGAATTTGAAATTAATTGTTTAATTACATTAATTGTGACGGTTTGTCATACATGTTCATCGTCGCAAAAGTT
>OX457041.1:17488904-17721404 GCA_949752735.1 Lumbricus terrestris
ATGACGTCACGCACCTATGTGGAGGGTCACACATTTGTGACGATGTGTGCACATGACTGTGCCTTACTATATATCTTATGACTTTTGAATTGACGCGTGACGAGTGGAGTGGTAAAACATCGTCCAGAATTGCGTGATGTAATTTATGGACGGTCCCTTTGTTAGATTCATTCTTTCCTTCATTCCTTGTCCTCTCGCAGGTTCATCGCTCGTTGGTTCTTTGATCATTTGTTTCGCCGTTTTTCGCCACTTGTTTCGAGCTTATGCCGCCTGACTCAGCTTTTGCACAGTCAGTTTGCACCAATTCCTGACAGCATGCCTCTTCAACTGAAGTGCCGTCGATCACTCCAAACATGATCTGTTAGGTTTTATCCATCCAACATGGTTGGATTGGTATAGATATGTCAAAATAAAATAAGCCAAAAAGCGAAAGATTGTCGTTTTAAGTTAACTATAGAAAATCGTAGCTGGACAATTATAATTGATAAACGATAATTTTATTTACAGTATAATGAAGTGGAAATATTGATTGAATTTCTATTAAAGCATAATCTCCGATTCTATTAACTGTTCTTCTTTTCACAGCCATGCGGATATTTATCATCAAAGAAATGCCACCTATGCAATGTGATTCGCTGATCCTCTCTCTCTGTTTGCTTGTCTGTCTGTATGTCTGTCTGTATCTCTCTCCTTTTCAATACAAGCATTCGGTCGAGTCTTTGAGGCCTAATGGTGTATGGGGCGTTAAGCTGTCACGTTTTATGACCCATAACGTCCCATGCCAAACAACAGTTACTACGACTTATTTAACAGCGCGACCTGTTAGCGTCGCGGTTGTTGGCCCTTTGCTCTGAAACAGAAATTTACATGTCACATTTTTTGTAGGTCTATCTGTCTGTTTGTCACTGTCTGTCTGTCTGTCTGTCTGTCTGTCTCCACTCTATTCGATCATGGCCTTCATGCAAAGTGCACTTAGGAATGTGATTACAAGCTTTTATTTATTATTTTAGTATCAAGACTCTAGCAAGACACATAGCTAGCACAACAGTTTTGAGCTGATAAAAAATAATGCCTCAGCAAGAGCCCAGAAAGCAGATGTTAGCGGACTCCAGTCCAATGGAAAAGCCTCGATTCTGTTTAGCTGCAGTTCGTGTAAATGGAACCAAGAGCACTACTAGCATCTGCTGCCAAGAATATCGGGGGATGCAACCTTATCGGGCTTTATTCATACACTCTTTCGTTCAAGTATTGATATAGCACCTCTTCTAGGAAATTACTCGGAGGTGCTCTCGACTATAGCACGGTCAAGAGGAACAGTTTTAAAGTGCTTTTAGAATATGTCAGAAAGTGACCTTTAAGGAAAAGGTGCAACTCCAGAGGAAGGCTATTCCATGCTGCATGGCCAACCACAATACTCAATAGGTCTATAATTAAGCTTAGTTGACATAATTATGATGTGGCAATTTCACCTAATGTAACCTTCAGCTTAGCAGGGGACGGTATAGGCAGTATAGTATAGGCAGTATAGGTAGTTTGTTTCCAAAGGTAACATTTGTCGATGTCACGATTTGTTGATGTACTATGTACCCAACGAATTGTTTGTTTGTAATTCTACACGGTGTTAATTAGCAATCTAATGCTACATTAATTTCCCATCTTGTTTATCACTAATGATGTTTTAATGTGTGCAATTAACTACCTAATTGGTGCACACACAGTCAATGACACAGAGATTGATGTGTAGTTGATTCTCTGGAACTAAGTCGTGTCATCGTTATGTCGTTGCTTGTAGCCTGCGACCACACTGGTCCGCTGGGAATGATAACCGGTGAGATCCAGGACTGGCAGATCTCTGCCTCATCAACCTATCCTAACGAGTGGGACAAAGGATGCCACGAACGCCACGCCCGTCTCTACCAGCCGAGTGGTCTCAGCTGGTGTGCCAAGTACAAGGCCCCCTCCGAATGGCTCCAGGTCGACCTCGGTGTCGCCGCCAAGGTACACGAGCACCTGCTGTGAAGGCGTATGCACGAAGCCATACAATGCAATTCAATACAATGCGCTGAAATGCAAGAAGTGCAAATCAATATAATAATCGATTTTGCTGCACCACATTATGTCATGCTATGTGCTATACTATGCTACATTGTGCAGTCTATGCTATGCTACAACATACAGCTACTACCATACCATACTATACATTGTGCAATCTATACTATCCTACAGGCCTATATACAACAGGGTGGGCCAGCATAAATGTCCCGACTTTGCAGGCGTATAACTTCGCCAATTTTTAACATTTATTTATACTTGATGCATCAAATTAAAGGTATTTCACTCTAGTATTAACTCTAAAAAAGTCGAACTGATACTAGTTTATGTTTTAATTATATACTTGGATCAGCGCTAGCTACCGTTTTTTGTCATTACTGACGCATTATGACGCCGTTTCCCGGGAAAATTCTATCGTTTTTTGCTAAAACGCGCGTAGACACGATCATTTTGGGTGTTTGTAGGGTCCCTACCATGAATATATTCTAATCGCAAAACCGCGTCCTTTCAATTTTGCCAACAGCCGTGCACTGCCATGCGCTGCTTCAGACGCTTGCACGCTGCCAGTCGTTTCTTTGCGTAAGAGCTGGAGAGTTCGTGGGACTTCTCGTCGACAAATTACTTTAACTTTAGGTCTATAATCTTTTCCAATACGCTATTCAGTGCTTCTAAGACGGCCTGTTTTGCGCTGAATTTGCATGCAGGGCCTGCCCTGGTCATTGTCTTGACTGCAAATGTACGCGGACACACGAGCAATGTTAGCGGATGTGAGCGCCGTGCGCTCCGATTCCCATGGTTTGCAAGTAGAAAGTCCTGTTTTATTAATTTTCCGTAGCAGATAATACAAGGTATTGTTTATTCCATCCTCTGTTAGAATATTCGTTAATCATTTCAAACGAATTAAATCCCTTACCAGTTCGTAAAATTAAGATCGAAACGCGATCATCGTCTGTCAACGGCGCCAGATTGCGTCACAAATGACAGCAAAATATGGTAGCTAGCGCTGTTCCGGGCATATAATTAAAACCGAGACTAGTATCAGTTCGACTTTTTTAGAGATAATACTAGAGTGAAATACCTTTAATTTGATGCATCAAGTATAAATAAATGTTAAAAATTGGCGAAGTTATACGCGTGCAAAGTCGGGACATTTATGCTGGCCCACCCTGTATATACGGTTCTAGTCTGCCACTTATTCTGAGATACCATACTATTCCATTCTTATGCTATACTATGCTATACTATGCCATGCTATGCTATACTATGCTATCTAATCTAATCTAATAAAGCATTTGTAAAGCGCTTTTCACAGCAGAGCTATTCAGAAGCGCTCTCAGCGTGACAGGTCCATGAAAAGATAAATGTCTTCAAGCAGCGAAAAGATGCATGTGAATTTCCTACAAGAATCCTGCCACGAATTTAAGAAGGAAGGTGATTCCAAATTAAAGGACAAACAATAGCGAAAGCTCGATGTTGGGTTAGTGAGGTTCGTGATCTGGGTACAAATAGATCAAAGCGGTCAGCAGAACAAAGAGGACGTGAAGATCTTGCTATGCTATGCTATGCTATATGCTGCACTATACTGCACCATGCTATTCTATACTATACTATATTACACTATACCTTAACATACTATAACATACTATCCAATAACGGTCTTGTCTCTTGTCTCTATCGTCAGGTGACGGGTGTCATGACGCAAGGCAGAGGAGATGGGAATGAATGGGTGACGTCATTCATGGTGACGTATAGTCTCGACGCTTTCCACTGGCAATACGCCGCAGACCTCTACGGGAATCAAAGAGTAAGCATAGACACATAGAGACCGAACTATTTATGCATGTATGTATGTATGTATGTATGTATGTATGTATGTATGTATGTATGTATGTATGTATGTATGTATGTATGTATGCATGTATGCATGTATGCATGTATGCATGTATGCATGTATGCATGTATGCATGTATGTATGTATGTATGTATGCATGTATGCATGCATGTATGTATGTATGTATGTATGTATGTATGTATGTATGTAGGACATTGTATGTGCACACACAATTTTAAAGTCCTGATATTCTGAATTTCTAAGCCCATGCGGATTGTGCGCAGCCATGCTGTAGCTGTTTGTAGCTCATAGATAGATCCGGCCTTGACAATAAATTACAATGCACTACGCTACAGCAATGACCTAAAAGTTAAAACCCATCTTGTCGCACCACACTATCATCTATTACCACAACCAAAGTGTTAATACGGTCAATTATTATTATTCACTTCGTTTGTTCATCCAACACAGGTGTTCGAAGGTAATGCGAATTCACACACCGTGAAGCATTCTTACCTGGACGAACCAATCATCGCCAGATTCGTTCGCTTCCAGACCGTCCACTGGAATCAACATCCAAGCATGCGTGTCGAAATCATCGGCTGTCAAGGTATCACCAATCATTCGTGACCAGTTAATAATCAATCAATCAATCAATTGCCAATCAGTCAATTGATAAAAAAATATCGTTTACATTTATTATTTGTTTTATTATTTTAATTTATCGTTTGTTATCATTCCATCCATCATCCATGAATCTCTATAAGCAGCCAAAATTGATCGCCTCATCAGAGCAGACTACGGCGTTGTGGCCTGCACATAATTAATTATTATACACTATGTGTATGGCATCAAACGAAGAACATCCATTCGTTCCCTCGTCCTAGTAATTCAGCACTTAATCAAATCAACATCCATCGACCACAGTGGCGTAGCCAGGAATTTTTCATGGGGGGGCGGGTTTATGGCCGGAAACCCTGTTTTTTGCTCTTTTTTCTTACTTAAATGGAAAAATAACCTTTAAAAAACCTTTTTTCGGAGCCAATGGGGGGGTTTAACCCCGAAACCCCCCTTGCCTACGCCACTGATCGACCATCAATCATTTCCAATATATATAATCAATCAATCATAGGTCAATCACCAGACAATCAATGCATCAACCGCACTTCCAATCTTTCAATCAGTCGTCCATGAATCTTTTTTCTTGTTGTTGTTGTCAGTATGCCGCACTCCGCTGGGTCTTCCACCTTTTGGGAAGGTCATGGCGTCGAGTGAGAAGGTCATCAAGAAGAGCAGCACATGCATGGCAGAGGACGGATTCATCGTCACTAGCAACGGATGGTGTGCAAAGATCGACAACGGTAAGTCATCTATCCATCCATCCATCCATCCATCCATCCGTCCGTCCGTCCGTCCGTCCGTCCGTCCATCCATCCATTTGTTGGCTATAGTCAGTCCAACCAGCCAGCCATTCCTCCATTCATCCATCTATTCATCCGTCCATCCATCCGTCCATCCATCCATCTATCCACCCATCTATCCATCCATCCATCCGTCCATCCATACATCCATCCATCCATCCATCCACCTATCCATCCATCCATCCATCCATCATCCATCCACCCATCTATCCATCCATCCATTCATCCATCATCTATCCATCCATCTGTTGGCTAGTCAGTCCAGCCAGCCATGCCTCCATCCGTCCGTCCGTCCGTCCGTCCATCCGTCCATTGGGTGCGGAACGTGACATTTTTCTAAGGACGGATGTGAGACTTGCAAATCAACGCAGTATGTGACATATGCTGCACGAGTGCACGATCATGTTTAGACAATATATATAATTATAATCAATGCTGTGCGTTCTGCAGTCTGTCCGTCTATTGCATCATAGAAAATTGTTCATCGCTATTGTTATTGACTTCGGAGTTTGATTACAAGTCTGTATGATGTCGAAGTGCTTTTGAGAGGAACAAAAGGATGCTATATAAGTTATAGATTCATTCATTATATGGATTTATATAGCACCTCTTCAAGGGGACTGCTCAGAGGCGCTCCCAACCTCAGCGCGGTCAAATAAAACTGTCTTGGATGTATATATACATGTACATACGTAGAATGATGGCAAAGATTGAGGAAACGTCTGTTTTACTAGATCAGAATTTTTCTAATGTAAGTACAGGCACTATATACAGTGTCAATCCGACTCAATGGGCAGAACAAACTCTGTGACTTTACTTGGTCAGCTACTGTAGAATAATTCCCAACAAGAGTCAAACCCGTATAATGTATACGGTTCTTAAATTATCCGATGTGTAGATTACAAAATCATTCGTAATAATATCAGATCATAATATTATCACTATTATTAACCATGCATGGTCATTGGTCGTGATTGTTTCTGTTGTGCAGAGAATCAATGGCTTCAGTTTGACGTTGGTCCTCCGACGTTGATAACGGGTCTCGTGACGAAAGGTCGTGGAGAGGAAGGGAAGAGACATTGGGTCACAAAGTTCCGCATCTCGTATAGCAACGACTCACGCGTCTGGTACTACTACAAAGACGCCACTCACCTCGACATCAAGGTCATTACTACTTACTACACGACCCAGTCAGGGCTGTTTTTAAGAAATTTTTAGAACTGTACAACCCCTTCTTTCCATTGCCATCCTCCATAGTAAATTGCTTCCAATCGGAGGACAGTGACCTTTTTTTGCTATAGGTTTAGCTGTAACAGAAGTGCTTCTACAACTGCACAAATCCATTTAGAACTGCACATTTTGTGTACAACTGCACGTTAAAAAGCCCTGGACCCAGTACAATGTTCTATCCTTTTCCTCCGTTCATCCGCACTTTCAATTCCTGTATCTACCATATCGCCTGTCAATTTCACCGCCTCTCTTCCGCTTGCACTTCTCTCGCGGGTATACTTTCCACGCACGACTGAAAACCGAACTCTTCAAGATATATACTCTCCTGATTCTACTCTTGCGCCACCATACGACCATTATCATCAACAATTGCCACTGTACCATCATGATACAGTCTCTTTGGCTTCCACCTTCAGATTTTAACCTGACATCGAAACGACCAGAGCTGCTTGGCTCCTGCGAACTAAGCTTATAGATTTTGATGTTATACGGGTGAATGAACTGTTGTCTCTGATGCAGCGATGCAGTTTTTGTAGGCTATGTGCACGCTGCTGATATTCTAAGATAATAATTATCAGTAATAATAATAATTGTCAATAATATTTAATATTATTATAGGCCTACATTAAAGTTTATTCCAAGTGAAAGGCACAAAGGCAAAATAGCTGAGATTGATAGCTAACCCGTTTAACCAGGGCTAAAAGTGTGGCAAGACGGTCATGGACGACGTCCAGGCACTTATTTTAAAATCTCTACGCCGTCCTGCCACTTATTTGGTCGGCACGCATTGAAAAGGTGAGTGGCGTCCAGGCACTTCCTTTTTACAATTTAAGCACTGCATCTAACGACTAATGGAACGATCTTCTTTTTCTCTTATTACCACAGGAGTTCGGAGGCAACGTTGACAAAGACATTGAACGTGTTCACTATGTCAACTCTCCATTCGTCGCCAGACTCGTTCGCTTCCATCCGAAAGACTGGAATCGACATATCAGCATGCGCGCTGGTCTGCTCGGATGTCCATACAAAGGTTTACATTACAAGAGCACATTAATTGACACACCATCACCTGATATATACAGGTGAGGGCGTATCCCTCACCTGCAGTATATTGCTGTTCAGAAGGAAGCAGACCTCTTGGGCAATCCCGAATAGCGTTAGGTAATAATTTTACAGACTGAACCAAATGGTTTCTTTCCTTACTTATTTGCGTATCAGAGTTGTGTAACGGTCCAGTTTAAAAAAGCGTCCTATTATCGAGTGCCTCTGAGTAATTACCGTATCCTGAAGTGGCGCTATATAAATAGTATAGATAGCTAGAGAGATAGATTGCAGATAGATATTTTGTGAATATTTTCGCTAATAGGTCTACACTGTAACCAGCGCCAGCTATTGAGTACATGGACATGTAAAAGAAAATGCTTTATGGTCTGAACTAGTCCCTGGAGTGAGTCGATAGTGAATTACTTACTGACTTACTGAGTTAGCGAATGACTTGATAATCGGCTTAGTCAACTGACTTTAGACGTTAAAGTCAACAATTTTCAGCAATACACCACCAGTGACACCACCCAGCAAGTAGTAAATTAGGAACTGGTGATATCAGATAGACCTAAGTTGATGGCTATAGACTGTTAATCTATTACACTACGACTAGTTACCTCACAAGCAATGGTTGCTTCTGCCTTGCTGTTGGTGTCTTCGTGAAAATTGAACTCGAAAACCGCGATTGAAGCAATGAGCAGAGTATTATTGAACGAAGTCGGTAACAGTCGGTAGCTTATCGACTGGTTTCGACTTGAGGGCTTGTAGTAAATGTTCACATCAAAACATACATGTGGCTAAGCCAACGGAGGATATTTAATACATGGCAATTGCGTTGCTTATCTACTCCGAAGTCCGAACCTGCTATAGTATACGCTTTTGAACGAGGGCATTCATTGCATTCATTTAGCCTACCTGTTTTGTGTTGCGTTCTGGTACAGGCACTTGTCCCGTTGGATTTCTAAGGGTCAATGAAAACACGCCATGTGGTGAGTGGTCAACAGCTCATCTTTTATTAAATAATGCAATTCCACTGCCATCTCTACGCCTCTACGCCTACCTCATTTAACACTAAGTCTAACCTGTGTCTGTAAATAGTGTCAGCAAGTTTCTTCTTTTATTCTTCTTTTCTTCCACTTTCTTCCACTTTCTTCCACTTTTTTCCACTTTCTTCCACTTTCTTCCAATTTCTTCCTCTTTCTTCCACTTTCTTCCACTTTCTTCCAATTTCTTCCTCTTTCTTCCACTTTCTTCCACTTTCTTCCAATTTCTTCCTCTTTCTTCCACTTTCTTCCACTTTCTTCCAATTTCTTCCTCTTTCTTCCACTTTCTTCCAATTTCTTCCACTTTCTTCCACTTTCTACCACTTTCTTCCACTTTCTTCTGCCCATTTAGAAATGAGCAACGACAAGGAAATGTCGGCCAATTGCACAATTTCATCTAAGGCATGCTTACCTGGTTTCACCAGACTACTTCGTACCTTTTTTACACCTACCTTTAACTATATACTCTGCTGTTGTTCTCATCTGATAGTGGCGAACGTGGCTCTGCGAAAGGAGTCGTTCATAAGCAACAAGCGTCAGTACAAGCGACACGTACGGAACCAGTGGACACACGGCCACGCAGCCAGAGCGGTCGATGGGGATACGGACCCCAACCTACAGAGCTGCACTCTGCTCGACAACTTCTACGTCGACAAACCAGTCTGGATGGTGGACCTCGGAGTTAAGATGAAGATCTCCGGCCTTGTCATCGTCACGTGGCAGGGACAAGGAGAAGGTATACAGTATAGGCCTACTGCCTTTCAATCTACCCAATCTCTCTCTCTCCCTCTCTCTCTCCCTCTCTCTCTCCCTCTCTCTCTCCCTCTCTCTCACACACATAGGCCTACTCTCTCTCGTTCTCTTTCTTTCTCATCTTCTTCGTTAAAATTGAACTCGAAACCGCAATTAAAACAACGAGCAGCGTATTATTGAACGAAGTCGTTAACAGTCGGGAGCTTAGCACTTATTTTTACTGCGCAATGATATTTACTGACTGCCGTCTGACTTTGTTCACCTATGAGGCTTCCATCTATCTTCATCAGACCTGATGCCTAAATTATATCGCTTTTAACAATCACTTAGCTATCATTATTTAAACCGATAAGTCTGGGCAACAAGATAGTTTTGTAATCACGCTGAACTGTCTCCCAATAAGACATTGAACTCCAAAGAATCCGACCATTGTAACGTGGTGCATTATGCCAACATGTAAAAAATACTATACAATACAATACAACACAATACAGTGCAGTCCTTCTGCCAGCCTTCCTTTCTTTCTTCATGCCTTCCTTCCAATGCATTTATATAGCGCTCTTATTAGACGACGGATCGTCAGTTTTCCAGGGAAAGCCTCTACACAATTACCAATGTACTTCAATCCTCTGGATATGGAACCTGTAACTTGACTTTGCTCTGAGCCAATCGCTTATAGTAGCTATCGACTGACTTAATGAGTCTGTGATTGACTTAACTTATTACACCAAGTCACGTGCTTATCAACTGCGCTGGCGGTAAGGATGGTAGAGATGATGATTGTGATGATGATGATTGTGATGATGATTGTGATGATGATGACTGTGGTGATGATGATGATGATTGTTACGACGACGATAGTGATGGAAATAATGGGATTATGGGTTAATGATAACACTGAGAACGGATGCTTTCCACTGTCTCTTCTTCTTCTGTACTTGCTCTTCGATGTTGTTACTGTTACTTGGGTTCTCAATCAAATTCATGGCTATATGGTTATAAATTTATAATTATATGAAACAGGCGAAGGACGTACGACGTACCGTGACTATACGCAGAACCTGGACAAAGTGGCCGTCTACATAGACAACAAGGGAGGAACGGAGGCGATCGATCAGCAGAACAAGATGTGTGGATTCATCTCTCGTCTCAACGACGCCCTCTTCCGACCGAACCTTCACGTCCAGTGCGTCCGACCTCTGAACGGACGATACGTCTACATCGAGGCGTGGGGGGTTCCAAACAGGTGGAGCAGACTGTTCAGCATCATACTCTGCGAAGTGCAGGTCTACGAATAATCACGCAACGGATGCGGCTGCTGCTGCTGCTGCTGCGGATGATGATGATGCCACTGTAGTTGTTCATGATGATGATGATGATGATGATGATGATGATGATGATGATGATATTCTCCTCCTTTTTCTCGTCTCCCGCGTCGTCGGTCGTTCCCTGTTAGTGTGTGTGTGTGTGTGTGCGAATGTGTGTGTGTGTGTGTGTGCGTGCGCGTGTGTGTGTGCGTGGGTGTGAATATATTTCAGAATGACAACACACAATTCTGCAGCTATGCTCTGACAGATGATAGTGACGATGATGATTTTTTTATTGTTGTTGTTATTGTTGCTGTTGTTGTTGTTGTTGTTGATGATGATGATGATTATGACGACGACAAAGATGACGACGACGACGACGACGATGATGATAATGATAATGATGAAGAAGATGATGATGATGATGATGATTACCTCGCTAAGCCAACCGAAGTTACAGCAAAGTTTTGTCGAACGAACGATGCTCTGCTGTTGTTGCTGCTGCTGTTGTTGCTGCTGCTGCTGCTGCGAGCAAAAAACTGTGTACATAGACGGATTAACGGCTAAAGATGAACTGACGACAGCGGAGAGTGACAGGCATTATGAGATGATGCAAAAGTCTCTCAACCGTTCGTTACTTTACTTGAAATAACGCCAAGCTCAAGTGAATACTTACAAGCTAATGCAGGCCTTATAACATCGCAATAACAGCAGAGAACTGAGAAGAAGAAACCGAAACAGACTGACCGTCGTAATCAGTGCCTTGCCTCTCGCTGGTCTGCTATACCGTCGTTTCAACTACTCTCTGCCAACCGTTGTCGGGCTGCATGTGTGTAAGCTTAGTCTGATATCAGTGGGTGGAGATACGTATCCACCATCGTGTCCAATCCACGTGTGCCTTGGAAAGGCTTGGACCATCAGCTCCTTACGTAAGGACTGAATGTCAAGGATCTGAGTGTGCTCGCAGCGTCCCGTTTCCCATAGCAACGTGCAGTTTTATAGTTGACGATTTTTTGAAGTTGCAATGTAGACTGATCAGTATAGTAGTACAACTGTACAAATGTATTTCGTGTTTAATATTCTGTGGCGTCTTCAGGGAAAAACGTTTCTTTATGTTGTTATTGATTATATATTATTTATGTGCTCTTTATTAAACTGTGTCGCGTGACTTGTGAATAATAATAATTTTAGCTCAACATAATGAACTCTAGACTTGCCTTAGATCGCTCATTTTTCGAACAGTTTAAAAGTGACCAAGTATGCGATTCTTTTGAGAGATTCTGAAAGGCGCTATATAAGTGTGTCGATACACACGCATATACAACTATGCACACATACATACATACCTACATGCATACATACATACATACATACATACATACATACATACATACATACATACATACATACATACATACATGCATGCATATCTACATACATACATACATACATACATACATGCATACATACATACATACATACATACATACATACATACATACATACATAGGCCTACATACATACATACATAGCCTAGCCGACGAGTAGTCTACCACATGCGTATGTGTGCCTTTGCGACCAATTTAAGCGTCTGCTTGTCCAACTGCAGTTGTCTATCTATCTGTCTGTCTGTCTGTCTGTCTGTCTGTCTGACTGTCTGTTTGTCTGTCTATCTGTCTGTCTACCTCCTACTTCACTTCTCTTTCCGACCTCATAATAGATGTTAAGAGAAAAAAAACTGCATGCGAATTAAAACAGCATGATCATTGATCAGATATACCTCTATAGCGCCTGATTTCTCTACGGCGCTGTTAGTCTTAACCTAACGCATTAATCAGTCATTGTCGGTTATGACTTGCTAATTATCACACATCAGAAGAATGTAGAGTTCGATTATTGAAGGACCAGCTCAGAAATCTGCATTTGAAACAATATATTCGCCTATAGTTCACACAGGGTGGGCATATTTCTGCGTGAACATAATTTAAATGTAGCCTATTTATGAGAAGTGGATTGATTAAGTTTACCATAATTTTTTATATACTTGTTTGGACTTACAACGCGCCGTCTTAATTGTGACAGTAGGCCTTCTAGCCCAGTTCTCTGTTGCCAACGAGAGATATCATTGCAAGTTGTAGCTTTTGCCATGAACAGTTTTGTACAGTTCTTGTTACGGTTACATAACTGTATAATATATGCAAGTCACGATAGCAGTGATTCATTACCATGGGAGCCTACTGTTATGTAACAGGTCACAGTTGATTTGCAGTTTGACGGCATGAATGTTGAGAGTTAACATTAAGGATTTCTACGTTGTTGTTGTTGTTGTTGTTGTTGTTGTTGTTGTTGTTGTTGTTGTTCAGAGCTGCTGATGAGTAGTGCCTCTGGTGTTAAGTTATACAAAGACTTGACGAGGCCTTAATTGTAATGTGTGGCTAATCGTACAAAAAGTGTTTTTATTCTTCTTGCAAATGCAATACACGTTAGTTCAGTTCTTTAAGATTTCCACTTGATTCTTCTTTTCGTGAACTTTAACGCACAATACCTTGCAGTGCCCACCTATATATCCTGTCTGAGAGCCGTCGGTGTGCAGCGTTTAATCTAACCCCCTGCTTTTTTGGGGGGGTTCGGGTTTCTGGGGGGGAAGTCCGTTTTGGTTGGACATTTTTGGCGGACGGCCGGGCCACCGACGACATCTTCATCGGCAGAATTTTCTGACGACCTTTTTTAGTCTTTCGATTTTTCCTGGGAAGGAAGATCCATTCCTGGGAGGAACTCTCCTGGGGTAACTTCCCCCCCAGTGAGTTTTGATTAAGCACTGGCCTGTGTTAATGCACCCGCAGGGAAAGTTCAGTCAATGGGCATACACGCGTCGCTCCCAGAATGAGTTCTGCAGTGGAACCCGAAGTTATGCAGTAAATGGCCAGCTGCTCAACAGCCTGCGCTTTGTTGACGACGCTGACCTTGTAGCGGGATCACACGAGGTCCAGCTGCAGGAACTGACGGGCAGGGTAGACGAAAATAGCAAAAGACTGGGTCTAAGAACTAATACTGAGAAAAACCAAAGCAGTGTTTGGGAAAAGCATGAAGAGCTGGAGGTAAGACCAGGGCTTAAAGTGTGGCTGGACGGTCATGGACGGCGTCCATGTACTTAGTTTAAAATCTGAATGCCGTCTATTGGCCAGCAATGACTGGAAAGGTAAAAGGCGTCAAGGCACTTCTTTTGGAAAGATAAAGGGCGTCCAGGCACTTATTTTTCCACACTTTAAGCACTTGGTAAAACTGGAGAAGGACGTTGGAACAGGTGACAAAATTCGTGTAGGTTATAGACCTACGTATAGTATAGGGGGAGGTACGATAACCGAAGAGGGGCGACGCACAAAGGACATCAAACGTAGAAATGACCTAGCTGGAGCAATGTTCGGCGGGCTGAGCAAGATGTGGAAAATAAGCAGCATCTCGATAGGAACGAAGACGAAGCTATAAAGAGCGCTTGTCATCCCGGTATAGGCTACTGCTGTATGAAGCAGAGTGCTGGAGGGCATGCGCGCAGAGAGGACGACAGAAGACTGGTGGCGAAATTGCAATGAGCAGCTGGATGTGACGAATAGCCTATATATACTGCATGGGCAGAAGTATACGAGAGTGGATCAAAAAATGAAGCGACTCGCGATGAGCGGGGCCAAACGGAAACAGTGGTGGACAAGATCAGGAAAAGAAGACTCACATGCGCTGCTTTATTTTACGCCAGTTGCCTATTTAGTCAAATACGAGCATTAAACCAGTATTTTCAAAAGAATACTTTTTTACTCACTCATTTACTCTCTTACTTACTTACCTACATGCTTACTTACTTACTTACTTACTTATTAGTACTTTGATTATTTTGTCAAAAATTTCAAATCTCGGAGATAAAATAATATTTAATGACAGCGTGTTGCTAAGAGACGATTGTAGTCTCTCTACTATATACTGCTTGATGACGGAAATGGTTGTAATGGAAGAGCACAATGTGACCTTATCTTAAGTCACCGCGTATAGGTCTATTTTCATTCATTTATTTAAGAATTTCTATGGCGTTGTTTAAAGGTGACTAGGTCTACTTAGAGGCGCTCCCGACTCTAGCACGGCAAAAACCACAGTTGTGAGTAAACAATGCTTTTTGGTATGTTATTGTCATACAACAAAAACGTTAGACGTACCATAAATTTAACAGTCTGTGATAAAGTCACACATAGGTCGATTTTGAAGAACCAATGAGAACAACCAACGCGCTGATCAGGACAGGTATATATATAGGCCTATGACTGGGCTCACAACGTCTTTTAAACAGCGTTACGTACAGCTTTTCTTACAATAATCTTTTCGCAATGAAAATGGGTAGGCACCATGTGTAGGCCTATATACCTCGATAAAGTGTTACATAAAAAGCACATAATATCATGGATTGACAACGTCTTGTAATGGACTTGTTTCGTGGACACTTACCTATTGAGCGCGGCTCGCGACAGAGGACAGTGGGCAGTGGTGCATGTCCATTCGCGTTGCCAACCGTGGCGAAGCGGCGATGGCGACGTGAATGGCATATGGCAGAAGCACATCTCAGGTGTGTGTTCGCCACATCAAGCCTCGTCTATTAAACCCTAAGAACAGGGCCTGTGAGCATTACCTTTGTCTTATTCACATTATTCGCATATCAAACGAAGAGGTCCGATTTCGAAAAGCGGATGCTCTAGGGCGAACAGAGCATGCACTTTCCCAGCGTTTGATAGAAGACGCAAAGTCTTGGACAAACTCCCAAATTGAATTGCCAGGGGCTGCTCGTCCATCTGTGCCCTCGTGATCGTAGCATTTGTGAGAAGAAACGGACCTTCGAATTACCCGCGCCTTCCCAAGTGGCGCAAGAAATGTTTTTGTAGAATAATTCTAACTATTCTGAATCTCCGTTCACTCTTAATAAATCTGTCTCGTCTGTGCAGGTCTACACCATGCAGCATATTAAAGGGTGCACGTGAAGTTATATATATATATATATATATATATATATATATATATCCAACATTGTAACTGGTTTCCTGGCGGACTGTCGATACGCTGTGCAATGTGTGCATATAGGCCTATTGCTGATGACGATGCTGTGCGCTGGCTAACTGCAAATGCGCAATAAAGTAAAGTGATCAGTCGTACGCAGTTTAGATACTTATTATGACGTAGGGTTTGGGCTGAGGTGCGGCGACTTCGTGGTGATGATACTGTTAGCCCTGCAGTGTTGGGAGGTGTTACGTGCGAGTCGCTAAACCGACATTATCAGGCTGTTTCTACCGATCATGATTATGTTGAACCGTTGCTTAAGCTGACTGTTAACTTTGAACAACCTGTTAATATTGATGAATATGCTGTGTTTAGGGGACTGGAATCGGTCCGTGGGTCTTCAGTTGGCCCTGATGGTATCCCTTCATGGTTTTTATCCTCAATGGCTCATCTTCTCTCTGCCCCGGTTACGTATCTTTTCAATTGCTCTCTTGCTTCCTCTTACACGCCGCCACAGTGGTGCTCTATAGTTGTATCACACCTGTCCCTAAAATCCTGCGTCCTCAAAATGAGGCTGATTTTAGGCCCATTTCTATTACCCCGGTGTTATGTCGCATGCTGGAAAAAATAGTTGTGAGAACTTACTTCTACCCAATCTTCACCGATCCCGAATTAAATTCTTCATTTGGAGACCAATATGCCTTTCGGCCCTCTGGTTCCACCACTTCTGCCCTCATTGCTCTCACCCATGAAATTCTTAGTATGTTGCATGATGAACCATATGTACGCGTTATCTCGCTAGACTTCTCTCGTGCCTTTGACACAGTAAGGCACTCTTACCTATCTGAGCAGCTTGCTTTACTGCCATTACCTGACTATCTGTACAACTGGATCCTACGCCTTCTCCTTAACCGTCAGCATTGCACTAAATTTCGAGGCCAAGTCTCTACCTTTTGTCATATAAATGCAAGTATTATTCAAGGTTCTGGACTTGGGCCTGCTGATTTTGTGGTGGCTATCTCTGGCCTGAAACCAATTCACTGATTTAATCGGTTGCTGAAATACGCTGACGATAGTTACATTCTTATACCTGCCTCTGCTATAGATACCACTTGTTTTGAACTTGAAAATATTGCAAATTGGGCACTTTCTTGTAATCTTAAACTCAACACCAATAAATCCAAAGAGATGATCTTTAGGCGTCCGCGCTCTAAAATACTCAACCTCCCATCACCTATACCTGGAATAAGTAGAGTGTCTGAGTCTCTTATTCTTGGAGTAACCTTAACGGATAGACTTAGTTTTGACCCCCATATTGACCGGGTTTGCATTAAGGCTTGTCAATCGCTCTATGCGATACGTGTTCTTGTAGCTCATGGCCTCTCCGGGACACGCTTGCATGATGTAGTTCTGTCGTGTCCGCCCCCCTGCAGTAGGTCGTCGCCTGGTCTGGCACTACTCAAGAAAGCCTCTCGCTTCCTACTGACCTCTTTAGGCCTAGCGCCCCCAAAATTTACCCTGGCTGCTTCTTTGCTTACTCTCACTTCATCCTCCTCTGTCTCCTGATTTATCTCGTTGACGACGCTACAAGGGGGTTTGCCCCCACTGGACACGGGTGCTGTTCTGGCAGTGGCAAAGGAGGGCGCTACTGCTCCTATTGACGTCACTCCAGTAGGCTGTAACGGGGCCCTTTCTCCCATACTCCCTCTCTGCTCCCTTCCCTCGGCTAGGGCTGTCCCCATGAGTGATTGAGGGAAATCCACCCGATCGTGAAGGAAACCCAACCGGTTCAAATCCGAATAGTTAGGCCTAGGCTTTCCCTGAAGCCTAGCACTAAATCTACCCACCGGCTGTTCCAACAAATCCTCCCCCCTTCCTCTTCCATCTGACGCAGGTGCCTGTGTTGGCGCGACAAAAGGTCTTTCTGTAATCATGTTCATATCATGACCTGGGTTCGTTTCTTCCTCTCTTATCCTCGGCTCCTTGTAAGCTCCTTCTTGGTCTCTCCCTCTATCCATCCATCTCACTCTCTCTCTTTCTCTAACGTCTTCAGTCGAAATGGCAGTCAGTCGTGTATTTATGCCACCAACATTCATAACTTCATGATCACCAGACATCACCATCATCAATCGTTCTTGTATGTCATTCTGTTCATGCATAATGTCGTTCATTCGTTCATTCATGTCACACACACGTTCATTAGTTTCTCGTTGTTTTGTCTCCATACCTCTCTGTCTCTGGTCCATATTGGCTAAAGTCACACTCATTTGTAACATCAACTCTTCCATGCTAGACCTAGGCCTAAGTAAGGGCGATGAACTTCGACTGTCACCTCTTCTAAGCCCTTCTCCTCCTTCTTCAAAAACAGCAGTGTCTATCCTATTCAAAGATGAAAGAGACATAGTACGCTTTAATATAGCTTTCGCTACTTTTTCTTATTAATAGTAAAGCAGTTTCAAAATGACAACAGTTTAGAATAATAGCAATGTCTCTTTAAAGTTTAAGCTAGGCCTATCCGATACAATATTATTATCAAACTGAGTTTACTTTCACTTTCAACCTAATTATAATATTTCCATTCACTCAACCCATCGACGTATATCAATATACGTCGATGACTCAACCACACACATCTAGCCTAAGAAACTCGGCGGTAGCAATTATTGGACTTTTATGATGCAGGGTTTTTCCCCTCGTATATTTCTAGGTCTATATTATAGTACTCAACTGTTGCGGCTGCGGTGTTCGTTTGTAAACAAGAATCCAACGCCTCTCTCCCTCTCCAAGCCTTTCTTGTAGAAACCGACTCCCGTTCTTTAAAGAATGAAAAATCCCTTCCACAGCGTCTCTCACAGAATCCAGAATTTCCGCACAGAATTCCGTTGTTAACGAAAGCAGTTCTTTTCCTTCCTGGCTTCCGGGCTCCGATCTCCAATTACGACTTCAACGAATGCGATTCACGATCAATACGAGGTGCGTCTTACAGTACCCGCGCAACCCGCTGTTGACTCGTATACCTCCAGACAATCATGCTGAGGCTTCAAGAATCGTACCGCAATATACCGGACTCCAACGACAACTAGACGAACGTCGAGAGCGTCCAAACAGAGAGTGCCGGGCCTTATATAGGAAGCAAACTGCAAAGTCACTGTTGCTTGCAAAATTCCATCTATATTCCCCAGCTCTCACCCTTCCCAATTCCTAACTCCACATCAACAACCCACACATACCTACATATACGCACAGTCACACACACTTACACACACACAGTTATATGCAACTGTAAAAATATATCGCAGGGATGTCGTTAAACAATGAAGATAATATAGATTCTTCACACACGCCGCCACCCAGAAAGTTCTAACGTAGGGAGAACCAGTGGCAATGACTGTGTGCCCCTAGTCAATACTCATATCAATCCATAACGTAATCTTAAAATAGCAACATAAAAATCATCCATCTTCCATTAATCCAACTAATAGTTCCTTCATGACTACTATAACTTCTTACTTGTCTAATTAAGTCATTATTTTAATCAACAGTTCCAAACTACCTTTCAACATCGGTTGTCAATCCACAATAGTCTTTATGCGGCATGCACAACAGTAATTGGTTTATCCTGTTTAGCAGTGACCCTACCCTTATTTCAAGCATAGCTGCCCCCATTCGTGAACAAACCCCACACCCAACTGGCTCTTTTAACGAAATATAAGGCGTGTACAATTACATCCACAGCCCATGAATGTATACCCGCATCTCTTGAGATATCCCCTATCTCAGCCAGAAACACAAGCTCACTGGATGGCGTTCCTTGATTGATAAAACGGAGTATGACCTGTATGGCCAGACTCCACAGGCCGAAATCGCACGCATAACTCTCGTTTCCAACATCCATGCTTCGCGGTCGCCCGGTCGGTTGCAGACAGCTTTCCAGGACGATCGTATGTTCTCGACTGCTCCAGACACGTAGCACGCTATGCACACTGGGAACACTAGCGAGAGTTTGCACGGCTGTCAACATAGCCGGCAGTAGATCCACGTTCAGACTCAACGGTGGCACCATCATCCGCAAACGATAAATCTCAGCTGGCGCCAAGTAAATTGACCCTTTTTGAAGCATCTCTTCAAACATCCGGAAAAGTACGCCAGTTGAGTGTATCCTCCAGGTCGGCTGAGCAATGCCCGTAGTAGGTCCACTAGCGGTCGGCGTCAGTACGATATCCGATCTTCCGGCGGATGACTCTCCTTCCCCCACATCTGAGATGGGTGAGAGCGAGGATGGTACATCCGTCGTTCCCTCATCCTTCTCTTCATTAATGTCCACTCCAAATCCATGATTATCTAGGTGATCCAGGTAGGCGTCCATCTCGGGACCTATCATTGTCTGGCTTCCAACCTCGCCCGTCTCGTTGTTACAGGATGCCATCTCCTTTCCTTTTACACGAACAATTCTCTTTTCTGCACTAATTTGACTTATCGACTTCCGTTCATCAAGAAAAATCTGCAGACTAACAAAGAGGGACGCGCGTTCTACCTTAAAAAGACCAGCATCTCCCTGTTCCATATGGGCGGGACTTCTTCCCTCCAACCCCGCTTCACCTAGTAGCCTATTTCCAAAAACTGGGCCTAATAACTGTTACAGTTTAATATGACATATTAGTGTGAAATCATTTGTCATTGTCATCTGCTTCCAAGCGTCGGTCTTCTTCATTCGCCGGCGGTTGATCTGCATATTCCACATATCATCTTTCACACCCGCCTCCAGGCTATCCTCGCAAACATCGGCGGCTGGTCGACGTATGGTGACCTAATTGCCCAATTTATATTCAACGCCTTAATCCATGATCATTTGTTAATCTAATCTTTTCCTCTTACAATTCCTTTTTATTGCAGCACGCTTCCTTAATCCACTACATAACTACACTCTACTATATATACACTGCAGCATTGTCTCTATAGTCTATTTTTATGCAGACTACAAGTAACGCTGTGGCACTTTAATATTTCTTTTTGGCCGACTCAATCTACTGCCTTGCTGAACGACCTCTTCCTCTTCCATTTTCTCAACTGACCTACTTTGTTCATTCTCAGCGCTCCCAAAGTATGGCTTCAGCTTATCAACATACTCTATCCTGGCTTGGCTTCTTGGTGTCTTGCGTATGAGATACAATACGGGACCCAATTGCTTCTCAACAACATAGGGACCTTGATTCCAAAGGGCCCATTTGCTTTGAATTCCAGTCAAACGGCGTGGCAGATAAAACCATACCAGTTGACCTACTTTAAACTTCGCTGGTTTTACTCTCAGGTCATAACGACACGCTCGTACTTCGGCCTGCTTTTGCATTGTTTCCCTTTTCTTTGCAATGATCCACTGCAAATCTTTGTCTTTGCTCTGTTCGTCCGCAATAATCACGCTACTCCAACCATCACTCGTCCCGATAACTTCGCAAGGTGGCGCGGTTGCGTCAACTCCGTCGGCACTCGTTTCGTCATCTTCTCCAGGCGGCGCTGCTGTACGGTCCTCATCATCGCTCGTTTCCACATCCTCGCCAGGCGGCGCTGTTGTTCCATGAATTGCATTGACTACACACGGTCGTCTTGACATGGCGTCTGCATTATTATGCTGACGTCCCGCCCGATGCGCTATATCAAAGTTGAATTCCTCCATCACTGTCAACCATCGAGCTTGCTGACCAATAGGCGTCGGCGTTTTTCTCAACCACTGCAGGGCTGAATGATCGGTCCGAAGCAGAAACTTACGACCCAGCAGATACGGTCTGTATACTTTCAAGAAGTGAATTACAGCCAATAACTCACGTCTTGTTACATCGTAATTTCTTTCCGCATCGGTGCACACACGACTTCCGTAACAGATCACGCGCTCTACTCCGTCCTGCAATTGAGACAGCACCGCCCCTACCGACTGTCCTGAAGCATCGGTATCAAGCACATATGTTCCTTCGTCGTTCGGTAGGGCGAGAATCGGCGCTTCAGTCAATGCTTTTTTTAGCAAGTCAAAGGCGGTTTGGCATTCTGAAGACCACACAAATCTAGTTGCTTTCTTTGTCAACTCGTGCAATGGCTTTGCTATCTGTGCGAAGTTATCCACATACCTTCTGTAGTAAGAGCACAATCCGAGATATCCTCTCACGTCCTTCAGCTTCACCGGCGTTGGCCAGTTTTGTACAGCCGAAATTTTCTCTGGATCCGTTGCCAATCCCTCTTCGCTCACAATATGTCCGAGAAATAACACACTTTTCTGTAATATATGGCATTTCGACGGTTTCAGCTTCAGATTTGCACTGCCCAGTCTGGTCAACACGTGTACAAGTCTCTCCAGATGTGTATCTAGGTCAGAAGCGAAAACAATGATATCATCCAAGTATATCAAACAAATCGCAAAATTCAGACCAGACATCACCAAATTCATCATCCTACTAAAACAGGCTGGAGCATTGCACAGGCCGAACGGTAGGACTCTGAATTGATAGCTCCCACGACGTGTTATGAAGGTGGTTTTATGACGATCATCAGGATGCACTTCTACCTGATGATATCCGGATCTCAAGTCGAATGTGCTGAACCACTTCGTTCCTCCCAATGCATCCAAGCATTCGTTGATGAGCGGCAGAGGGTAGACGTCCTTCCGGGATTTACGATTCAAGAATCTGTAATCCAGACAGATTCTAGGTCCGCCATCTTTCTTTTGCACCACCACCACATTGGATGACCACTCAGAGCACGAAGGTTCTATTAACCCTTGCTGGAGCATCATCTCCACTTGTTCGTCAATCACCGGCAACAACGTCAGAGGTTGCCGACGAAGTGCTTGCCTTACTGGTGCCTCCGTACCAGTATCAATCCGATGCTGTAGTACACGAGTGAATCCCAAGTCCCACTCACTCAATGAGAATACGTGACGGTGTTCCATCAGCATAATTTTCAGTTTCTGACGTACATCGTCCGGGACTCCTTCATCGACATTTTCCCACAGCGGTTTCAGGACAGTTTCCGCATCTTCCTCCGTCGCTGCAGCATTCTGTACCACTGCACACTTTGCAGGGGTCGCGTCACTGGCTTCCTCTTCAAAAACAGTAACTTGCTCAACGTCACACCGCTCTCCTTTCTTAAGTCTAATGGCCTGGTCTGTAGGATTTAATACTCTCAAAGTCAAATCCACAGCACGTTCAGGTAACAAAATTCCTGCTACCAACAACCCAGAGTTCAATACGGTCGGAAAAGTAGCCCAAGGATATTCCGCGTCTTTTAAATCTGGTAGGATGGCGTAGGCTCCTACATTTATCTCGCTGAACGGAGGGACAATCACGTCACATTCAGCTGCCACCCGACGACAACGAGAAGATTGGTTCCTGAGATGCAGTGTTTCTCTTTGACCTCGTACGTTCACCCATTTTTCCTTTAAATTCCACATTACGTTCTGTTCACGCATCCACTGGTACCCCAGAATCACTTCAGACAGCTGTGGCGTCACCAAAGCGTTCACTAGGAATTTCCTGCCGTTCAACATCATTTTCAGTTTTGTTTGTCCGACTACGACAATCTGAGTATTGTTTGCAGCCAACAATGTTTGTTGAGACGGTTCTATGTCACATCGTCTCACCAGTTTTTCAGGTGCCAGGCATAGCTGCGATCCAGTATCCAGGCGAGCCCAAGAAAGTTTTCCATTCACTTTCGCTTTCAGATATGCACTCGCAGAATTTTGAATGAAACTCACGTTATTCGCTGGAGGCGCTCTCATGTGATTTCCTTGTGAATTCGTCATATAATTAGGCCTATCGTTATTGCCTCTATTAAACTCTCCTTGCGTTCGGTAGATGCAATTTCTCAACAGGTGCAGACCTCCACATCCCCAACAACGTCGTGTATCCGGTCTATACTCTTCGTTGCGATTGTAACTCTGTTGTCTCGGCGTCCATGCCTGCTGATTTTGCCGTGGCGCGGAGTATCTATATTCAGGATGATACCCCATGTCTACGTCATTCCGAGGTCTACTTTCGTTTCCGTTTGTTCTGCGCTCGTTTTTATTCTGACGGGTCGTAACACGTTCTGCTTTTACTTCTTCTTCATCCTCACCTTTCATAACTGACCTCACTCGACCAGTTGTTTTATAACTCCCATCGTTTCCCAGTTCAGCTTGCTTGTAACTGTGTAAACGCAGAGAAATTTTCACAGCACTCTGAAGATCCTTCGGTTCCCGTTCCAAAACTTTCAAAGCAAGATCCCGGTCAGATAAGGCGTCGAGATAGCTTTTTACTGCCACCATCTCACTATGAACAGATGTCTTTCCTGGATAGGCTAACGACAGAAGACGATTAATGTCTGCAGCCAATTGACCCAAATCCTCATTTGCTTTTTGCCGTCTTGAGCTCAACTGAACCTGATACATTGTATGCTGGTCTTCCGAGCCATAACGAATTTTAAGACGACTCACTAGTTCAGCAGCTGTAGTTACTCCATCCATCTCTTCCTCAGGCAAAATCAACGCAGCTTCGTCCACCAACGCGCAACAGAGGTGATTAAGACTATCTGCTTCGGTCCAATTATTCTGCCGACGACAAATCGCGAAGCGCCTCAAGAACACTGGTAGCGGCGTCTTCCCATTGAAGTAGCCCAATTTAATCTGATTACTGTTTCTGTTTGATCCGCTGACATTCGCAGATACTGCAGCAGGAGCCAGTTGCGCAGAATTCTTCACTTCATCAGCCATCGTTTGGGTAGCAACAGACACTTTCGGTACACAGGCGAATGTTTGAGCATTCGGCTGGTATTGCTGGGCCGCAACATGATTCAGTCTCGGCCATCTGTCACCCACACACGAACCTCGCAAAACAGAGTCACTCGTTTGCAGCATCGTCACCCCAACAGAGTTATTGTAGTTTGACAACACTGACGTCACAGGTAATTGTCGTGACATAAATGTGTCATGACTCGTCGATCGACCTGGATACATCCGCACTTGAGTTGCAGGTAAATAATCCAGCAGATTTCCATTGCATACGTTTGGCAATGTTCCAACAACAACGTTCGGACCCCCCAGTTCGTTTCTTATGCCACACCCAACATCATCATAGTCATCAACAACATCAAAATCACATTCATGACCATTAAATTCTAGTCTAGAATTTCCGTCTTGTCTTTTCAACATTCTATCCCTATATTCATTGTCAACGTCTAGTCTTTGTCCTCGTCTTCCAACAAAAGACCTTTCCGTCCTCTCGTCGTTCACATTTCGACCTATCCTATCCACAGAGATTCTTTCCGTTTCTTCGTCACCATTGTAACGTTCTCTCCGTCTTTCATGACTCGAATCCAATCCGTCATCTCCATTGTCGTATCCTCGTCTTCCACAACTCGAATCCCATCCAGCGTCGCCATTGTCGTGTCCGCCCCCCTGCAGTAGGTCGTCGCCTGGTCTGGCACTACTCAAGAAAGCCTCTCGCTTCCTACTGACCTCTTTAGGCCTAGCGCCCCCAAAATTTACCCTGGCTGCTTCTTTGCTTACTCTCACTTCATCCTCCTCTGTCTCCTGATTTATCTCGTTGACGACGCTACAAGGGGGTTTGCCCCCACTGGACACGGGTGCTGTTCTGGCAGTGGCAAAGGAGGGCGCTACTGCTCCTATTGACGTCACTCCAGTAGGCTGTAACGGGGCCCTTTCTCCCATACTCCCTCTCTGCTCCCTTCCCTCGGCTAGGGCTGTCCCCATGAGTGATTGAGGGAAATCCACCCGATCGTGAAGGAAACCCAACCGGTTCAAATCCGAATAGTTAGGCCTAGGCTTTCCCTGAAGCCTAGCACTAAATCTACCCACCGGCTGTTCCAACAAATCCTCCCCCCTTCCTCTTCCATCTGACGCAGGTGCCTGTGTTGGCGCGACAAAAGGTCTTTCTGTAATCATGTTCATATCATGACCTGGGTTCGTTTCTTCCTCTCTTATCCTCGGCTCCTTGTAAGCTCCTTCTTGGTCTCTCCCTCTATCCATCCATCTCACTCTCTCTCTTTCTCTAACGTCTTCAGTCGAAATGGCAGTCAGTCGTGTATTTATGCCACCAACATTCATAACTTCATGATCACCAGACATCACCATCATCAATCGTTCTTGTATGTCATTCTGTTCATGCATAATGTCGTTCATTCGTTCATTCATGTCACACACACGTTCATTAGTTTCTCGTTGTTTTGTCTCCATACCTCTCTGTCTCTGGTCCATATTGGCTAAAGTCACACTCATTTGTAACATCAACTCTTCCATGCTAGACCTAGGCCTAAGTAAGGGCGATGAACTTCGACTGTCACCTCTTCTAAGCCCTTCTCCTCCTTCTTCAAAAACAGCAGTGTCTATCCTATTCAAAGATGAAAGAGACATAGTACGCTTTAATATAGCTTTCGCTACTTTTTCTTATTAATAGTAAAGCAGTTTCAAAATGACAACAGTTTAGAATAATAGCAATGTCTCTTTAAAGTTTAAGCTAGGCCTATCCGATACAATATTATTATCAAACTGAGTTTACTTTCACTTTCAACCTAATTATAATATTTCCATTCACTCAACCACACACATCTAGCCTAAGAAACTCGGCGGTAGCAATTATTGGACTTTTATGATGCAGGGTTTTTCCCCTCGTATATTTCTAGGTCTATATTATAGTACTCAACTGTTGCGGCTGCGGTGTTCGTTTGTAAACAAGAATCCAACGCCTCTCTCCCTCTCCAAGCCTTTCTTGTAGAAACCGACTCCCGTTCTTTAAAGAATGAAAAATCCCTTCCACAGCGTCTCTCACAGAATCCAGAATTTCCGCACAGAATTCCGTTGTTAACGAAAGCAGTTCTTTTCCTTCCTGGCTTCCGGGCTCCGATCTCCAATTACGACTTCAACGAATGCGATTCACGATCAATACGAGGTGCGTCTTACAGTACCCGCGCAACCCGCTGTTGACTCGTATACCTCCAGACAATCATGCTGAGGCTTCAAGAATCGTACCGCAATATACCGGACTCCAACGACAACTAGACGAACGTCGAGAGCATCCACACATCGAGAGCGTCCAAACAGAGAGTGCCGGGCCTTATATAGGAAGCAAACTGCAAAGTCACTGTTGCTTGCAAAATTCCATCTATATTCCCCAGCTCTCACCCTTCCCAATTCCTAACTCCACATCAACAACCCACACATACCTACATATACGCACAGTCACACACACTTACACACACACAGTTATATGCAACTGTAAAAATATATCGCAGGGATGTCGTTAAACAATGAAGATAATATAGATTCTTCACAGTTCAGGCCACCACATTGGCTCGCCTTATGTATGCCTCCCCTGCTTGGTTTGGCTTTGCTAATTCTGGTCAACGCGCGCGTATTAATGCAATAATACGGAAAATGGTGCGGCTCAACTTTCTTCCTGCCGACCAGAAGTCGTTCGATGACCTCTGTGCACGGTCACGCTGATTTCTCCCTCTTCTCTTTTGTACTCTACAACCCAAGCCACGTCCTTGCTACTCTATTACCTCCCATTAAAAATGCTACCTACTCACTCCGTCCTCGTTCTCATAACCGTGAGATTCCTCATGCAGACGCACTTACCAGATGTGGCTTTATAACACGGATGCTATTCAAGTGACATTATATATATTTTTCCTGTCTAGCCTATGTTCTCTCCTGTATAGTTCCCAACATGTCTATTATGTAGTTGTATAATGTGTTTATTGAATTGCATATTTCTATTTGTCTTGATTGTATACTTGCATTAATTATTCTGTTCTTGTACATTGTTCCCGCAGTGCGTTTGCAGGCGGTTCAATAAAGTATATACTTACTTACTTACTTAGATAATTATAATAGCGACATCGAAGAATGTTCGGAGCTTACTGCACCCGCTGCGATTGCCTTTTTTACCTAGTCGCTTGACGTCACGATACCCATATAATTATGACATCATCACAAATTGATGTTGAGGAAACATTCGATAGAATCGATACATTTCGGTCAATGGGAAAAGACGACAGAAATGGCAACGAAAACTATGAAATAAGACGACGAAATACGACGAAGATGGGCGAAGAAGATGACGAACAGCATTTCCGAACTGATGAGCGCAATCGATCACCGAAGCGAAAAAGAAATTATTCGTAATGTAAGTCATAGAATATGTTTTTTAATCCTTGATATCACCGACCGAAATATATATATATATATATATATATATATATATATATATATATATACCTATTATTATATTGCATCAATAAATTTTTATAGCGCCTGTCACAGTGCACACTAATCAGAGGCGCTCCCAGTGCGTTAGATCAAGAGGGGGGAAGTGGCATTGAAACAGCGAAAAGAACATACGTGCAATCACGTCCTAAAAGTTGGGGGACCAAATGAATCACGTCCTAAAAGTTGGGGGACCAAATGAATCACGTCCTAAAAGTTGGGGATCATAATAATAAAGTTAGGGGACCACTCAAAAGTTGGGGGGACGCGTCCCGTGGGTCCCATAGGGTGGTTGCGCCTATGGAAAAGAAGCATTGGTACTATAATTTTAATTCACCTTTTTTTATTTTCCGCGTGTCGATGTAGGTTTCGTGTACGACCCACAGAAATAGAAATTCGATGAAAAATATTTCCTCACGAAGTAGAAGCGGGATTTAGCGCGTGAGGGTCGGTTAGGGCTCAGGTTAGGCGTCGTGAGGGTCGGTTAGGGTTAGTTTTAGGGTTAGTGCAGTGATTCTGCTGGATTGATGAAGAATAATTTTCAATGTAAAATTGATGAAAAAGATATACTGACAAAATAGAAACGGGATTTATCGAACAAATTCTTGTCTAAGCAGAAGCTGGATCGATTAAAATGGTTCTGGACAAACTAGAAGTTGGCGAAATTAAATCGAAAAAAAAGGTGAATTAAAATTATAGTACCGAAGCATTTGACCCTCCAGTTAATAATTAAGGAGGAACGCGTTGAAAGAGGGAGCTGCTTCCACAGTGCAGGGCTAGTGAAAGCAAAGGTTCGCGTTTTAGCCAGTGCAGGGCTAGTGAAAGCAAAGGTTCGCGTTTTAGCCAGTGCAGGGCTAGTGAAAGCAAAGGTTCGCGTTTTAGCCAGTGCAGGGCTAGTGAAAGCAAAATCAAAATTAACGAGATCCGTATCAATAAGATCTATAGGGCAAGTGAGATAGAGGGCAGACTATGGCGGTCAAGCAGCCTGGAAAAGGTAGGTTCCAAGTTTGGAAACGAATAGATATTAATGACTGAGCAGAATGAACAGGTATAGGTGTAGGAGGAGAGTCCAGATTCTAGACACAGGAACCGAAAAGCTGGTGAACAAAATATGATATCAGTTTAGGTTTTACTAGACTGTTCTTGATAAGTCTGCTAGTGAAAGCAAAGGTTCGCGTTTTAGCCATGGCAATCCTTTTAGGCTATTTGCGAGACCAATACAAGAGATCGTGCCGGTCACAGGAGCGGAGCGGCCGAAATGAAGTGACCGAGATCGGCAGACGGGATGAGGTCACATAGATAGGCCTTATGAAAGCTCGAGCCAGTTGTAGCGGTAGAATGCTATTCTTATCAAACAAACCTATTAAATGATGCATTGTATAAGTATTAAATAGGTAAGAATTAAGCTAGACAATATGTGGCGTATTGTAGATTATAATTAATATTACTTGTGGCATTAAGTTAGATAATAATAATAGCGCTATAACAATTCTTGAATACGCGCTACATCAATTATCGAAACACAACGAAGGGCAGAAAGCAGCGTCAAACTTGAGCAGACGGCAACAACGGCAGACGATAAAGTTAGACAGCGAAAAGATGGCGAAGGGAGAAGACGTAGATTTCTGAGCAAGGGCGGCCATTGACGAATGTGGCGTTCCTTGTCGGTAATTCAGAAGATCTGACGGTGAATTGGGTGTGGAAGGCGACACGCTGTCGGCCTGTCCCACTGGTGAGACTATAAGTCCTTGGGAATTGAGATACCAGGGCTTGTCGTACGGAAACTTTGCGAAGTTTGGTGAGACACTTGCGAGTGCACTGCGATCGACATCGGAGAAGATCGAATTCGGAACTACAATTGCGATTGGAGTTCGACGGCAGAAGAAAGGGGCGAAACTACAACAAGACGAGCAAGCGACGAGAAGCTACCGTTGCTTGTGGAGAAACAACGAGGTGGACGAAACTACAGAGTGCTGTGCCAACTACAGCATTCTCCGTCTACGCAGCTACAGAAGAGAATTGGAAACGACGGCAAGCAAGAAGAAGGTGACCTTCCTTCCTCTTCAAACCTTCATTCCAATCCATACGAACTGAAGAACTTCTACATCTACGCTGGAAAAGTCCAACGTGGAAGATAAGAAACAAGCTATAATATTATTAGATAATACGCCACAAATAAGTAAATAGGATTATTGATTGTATTTTACTGTTTGATATTGTTTTATTATAATATAATCTTTAAACGAATCTCAGCTACATTTGTTTTAGGTCCTAGCACATTCTAATATTGATCACCCAATGGCCTCTGAGCATAAAGTTCCCTATTAAAACTAGATTTAAAACTCTAGATTTCAATGTACGGTGACACGAGTGGGTGCCCATGCCCGGGATAAAAGTCAGTAAAGATTTAATTCAGTAAAGATTTAAGTCAGTAAGGATTTAAGTCAGTAAAGATTTAATTCAGTAAAAATTACTGTCTTTTGAACAGTATTAGAAAAGCTTTGAACAATTATAGCTAGGAGATTGTTAGAGACTAAATCTGAAATTGTAGATTGAAGATACTGCAGTAGTTGTATGAACTATTAGAGATTAGTTGTTGTTGTGGAACTGAATTGACACTTTGCAGAATTGAACAATTTCTATTTGTTAGAAATTTAAATAGCGCACATAGTTGCCAATATTTTTATCATAAGTTGATAGTCAGCAAGTAAGACAGTAAGTATGTCTGTCAGTGATTTTGAAGCTTGGTTAGAAATTGCCAAACGGATGAACATGGAAGGGGACGAGACACGTGCCTTTGTCAAAGAAAGACAGGCAGAGTGGAGACAAGATAGAGCGACTGAGAGGGAGATCGCCAAAGAGATGAAATTAGCTGAAACAGCAGCAGCAGCAGAGACGAGAAAAGCTGAAGCAGCAGCAGAAGTCAAGAGACTTGAGATAGAAGCAAGAAAAGCAGAGATGGAAGCTGAAGCAGCAGCAGAAATGAGAAAAGCTGAAATAGAAACAAGAAAAGCTGAAGCAGAAGCAGAAACGAGAAAAGCTGAAATAGAAACAAGAAAAGCTGAAACAGAGGCTGCAATGCAAGCAAAGAAGGCTGAACTGGAATTAGAAGTAATTAGGAGCGCTGAATCAGAAGCCAGATTGAATCGTGAAGCAGCTGAAACTGAAGCGAGGGGACAGCGTGAACACCAGTTGGAAATAAAGAGACTTGAAGCACAAGTGAGAATGCGTGAAATTGATTCGAGAGGGGAACAAAACCGAGAGCACGAGAGTGACTACATGAGGATCGGTGATGGTCAACAGCAGGGAGATCACCGAGAAAGCAATAAAGGAATTAGAAATATCAAATTCCCTATATTCAACGAGTCAAAGGATTGTTTAGATGCCTACCTGTTGAGATTCGAGAGAACCTGTGTTGCGTACGAAGTTAAAAAAGAAGTTTGGTCGTTGACGCTAGCTAGACATTTGGAAGGCAGAGCACTGGAAGTATACCAAAGGTTGTCTGCAGATGAAGTGCAAGATTATGAGTGTTTGAAGACTCAGCTGTTGAAGAGATTTCAACTTACTGAAGGTGGTTATCGAAACAAGTTCAAAACCAGTAAAATGGAATCAGGAGAGACACCTTCTAGTTTTGTACATAGATTGAGGAGGTATATGCAGCAGTGGTTAGCGCAAGCGGGATTTGAAAGAACTTACGAAGGAGTGGAAGATCTATTGTTGAAAGATCAGTTTTACTTGACGTGCAGTACTGAACTTCGTATGTTCATAAAAGAGAAGGGTAAAATGAGTTTGAAGGACATGTTAGTTTGTGCGGAATCACACATTGAAGCACACGGTTACAAGTACAGCGAGCAGTCTGTAAAACCAGATGTGAAATTTCATGGTGACAGGTTGAACAGTAGACCGTTCGAACACAGACCCAAAGAACAGTCTGGGTACAATTTGAACAGGAGTAGAAGTGATGTGAAGATAAATCAGGGTGTACATCAAAACCGAGGGTTCAGCAGGGAAAGAGAAATTGCAACTGGACATAAGATTACTTGTTTTTTCTGTGGAGAACAGAACCATAAGGCATATCAATGCCCAAAGAAAAACAGGGGTACATTTAAACACACTGCAGCAGCAGTACAAATATTCGAAAGTCGAGCACACTTGGTTAAGCCAGAAAGTGAAATACAGAGAGTGGTTGATATTACAAGAGGAGAACAACAGATGAAACAGGGTGAACATAGTAAAATACCACCAATGTACATGGCAGCCAGTGCAATGGTGATAAAAGACAATGATGGATGTATTAGCCTTGAAGACAAGAGTGAATACCAGGTGACAGTTAATGGAAGCACAGTGGGATGCTTATACGACACAGGCGCAAGTTGTTGTATTGTAAAACGTTCTTTGATAAATGAAGAAGCGTTGACTGGAGAAGAAACACATTGTGTATTAGTTGATGGGAGTTTAAGATGTTTCCCATTGGCTAAGGTGTATATCGAGAGTGAACATTTTAATGGTGAAGTACAAGCGATGGTGATGGAACAGCCAATAAAGCCAGTAATAATTGGGAAAATCAAAGGATTGAAGTGCATGGTTAAGGATGAAAGAACTGAGAGTGTGACAAATCATGAGCCAAAAGAAATAATTGAGAAATGTACTGAAGTGGAAAACAAAGGAATATTGAATAGAAAAACAGAACATGAAGAAAGACCTATTGGTGCAAAGAAAACAGTAAGATTTTCTGACGATGTGATAAGGAATCAAGATGAAAATTTAATGACAGTAGCAGTTGTGGAGACTAGGGCAGAAGCTAAAAAGGTAGCAAAATACAAACCATTGAAAGTGGCGGAGATGCCGAACTTGAATGTATCAGTAAAAGAGATACAGGAGTTGCAGAGTCAAGATGAAACTATGACGAAACAAATGGAAAGAGCAATTGAATGGGATGGTAACGAAGACAACATAGAAGATAAACCATATGTGAAAAAGAAGGGATTGTTGTATAAAAGATACAAAGAAGTACAGAAGGATGAGGTGAAATGGCAACTAATGGTACCTAAACCATTGAGGGATAAAGTGTTAGCAGTAGCACATAATTCATTGTTGTCGGCTCATTTAGGAATGAGGAAAACACATGATAAAATTCTAAATGAATTCTATTGGCCTGGAATAGGACAAGATATACGGAGATATGTGTTGAGTTGTGACATTTGTCAAAAGTCAGTTGACAAGAAGGTGAACCACAAGGCGCCTATGGGTCATCTACCTGTATTAGATGTACCATTCAAACACATATGCATAGACATAATCGGAGAAGTTAACCCTATGTCTGCAAGGGGTTACCGATACATATTGACCATCATAGACTTGAGTACAAGATATCCGGAAGCTATTCCATTGAAAGGAATTAGTACTGAGGAAGTTGCAGAAGCTTTGTTCGGATTTTATTGTCGTATGGGAGTACCTCAGAAGATCCATACTGATCGTGGAAGCCAGTTCACTTCTGAACTCATGGCTGAAGTAAATAAGATGCTATTGATAAAACACACCATGACGAGTCCCTACCATGCAATGGGCAATGGATGTGTAGAAAGACTTAATGGAACCATCAAAGCGACGTTGAGGAAGTTGATTGGTGAACAAGCGAAAGAATGGGATCGTTATATAGCTCCATTACTGTTTGCGTTGAGAGACACAGTACATGAGAGTCACGGTTTCACACCATTCGAACTAATATTTGGTAGATCGTGTAGAGGACCAGTGCAGATCCTGAAGGAGTTATGGACCAATGAGACAGTGGAAGAAGAAGTGAAAGACGTATATACGTATATGCAGGATTTGAGAGAAAGGATTGAGGAGACTTGTGATATGGCGCAGAAAGCGATACACAAAGCGAACGCTAAAAACAAGAAGTATTATGACAGGAAAGCTAGATACCGGAAGTTGGAAATAGGTGATAAGGTGTTGTTACTATTGCCTAGTTGTAAGAACAAGATGTTAGTAAAGTGGCAAGGGCCATATGTTGTGAGAGAGAAGATTGGAGACTATGATTACAGAGTTGAAATCGAGAAAGGAAAGATAAAGACATATCACATTAATATATTAAAGAAATATCACGAAAGAGAAGATGCCGAGACTGTAGCGTACATTTCAGCAGTGGTATATGACGGAAAAGTGGGAGAAGATGAAGAAGAAGAAATATTGGATTTATATGTAAGTGAACAAACAGAGACCTATGAAGATGTAGATATAAATCCTGATTTGGATGAAGAACAAAAAGGAGAAATGAGGAAACTACTGAAGAAATATGAAGACATTTTCACAGACAAGCCTGGGAGAACAGACTTAGTGAAGCATGAAATACATTTGACGAGTGAAGAACCAGTAAGACAAAGAGCTTATCCAACACCATACCATTTGCAAAAAGAAATAGATAAGGAGATCCAGACGATGTTAGACAATAAGGTGATAGAAAGATCAGAGGCAGCTTATGCAGCACCGCTGGTGGTTGTCAAGAAATCAGACGGAAGTAATAGGCTGTGTTGCAATTATAAACAGCTAAACAAACTTACAATATTTGATCCTGAGCCTATGATGACAAATGAGGATATTTTTAATAAGTTGAGTGGTAGTAGAATCTACAGCAAGTTCGATTTCTGTAAGGGTTATTGGCAGATCCCTATGAGTCCAGAATCGAAAGACTACACTACATTTGTATGAGCCAATGGGATATACAAGTTCAATGTGATGCCTTTTGGATTGATCAATAGTGCATCAAGTTACAACCGTTTAATCAGGAAGATTCTACAAGGAACAGAAAATCTTGAAAGTTATGTCGACGACATTCTAGCACATAATAAAGGATGGAGAGAACATTTGAAGACATTGGAGATATTTTTCGAAAGAGTGAGACAAGCGAATTTGACATTGAAGCCGAAGAAGTGTTCAATAGGATATGGAAAGATTGACTTTTTGGGACATACGTTGAACAAGGATGACATAAGTCCAAAGGAGAAATCAGTGGATAAAATAGTAGACATGCCACGTCCAAAGACAAAGAAACAAGTCAGGAGTTTCCTTGGAGCGATAAACTATTATCGGAAATTCATACCACACTGTGCGGAAATTATGGCACCGTTAAGTGACTTAACGAAGAAGATAGCACCTGGGATAGTAGAATGGAATGAAGAGCTGGAGGATAGCTTTACAAAGTTGAAGAACGAATTGGCGAAAGAACCAATTCTGAGACTTCCAAATTTAGAGAAGGATTTCATCCTACAAACTGATGCAAGTGGGAGTGGAATCGGATGTGTGATAATGCAGCAGTACGAGGGGACGAATCATCCCATAGCGTATGCGAGCAGGAAGCTGTTAGAGCGAGAGAGAAGATATTCTGTGGAAGAGAGAGAGTGCTTAGCAATCATGTGGGGTATAAGCAGGTTCGACCGATATCTTTGTGGAAAGACATTTACAATTGAGACAGACCATTGCGGATTGCAATATATGAAAGAGGGTCGAATGAAAAATGCAAGGGTGATGAGATGGAGTTTGGCACTCCAAAATTATTCCTTTAACATTAGATATATTAAAGGGTCCGAAAATGTTATGTCCGACTACTTAAGTAGAGGGATTGTGTAGTATAAGTTGAGATAAAGTAAATGAAGAAGTGTAAGCCAGTGAGTAAAGTGTATTAATTGTCATGTCGTGTATAGTAAGTGAATTAGTTTACTAGGTTAGTTTGTTAAGTAGGTTAGTTTGTTAAAGCCTGTAAACAGTCTTTTGAAGGAGGGGCATTTGTAGCGGTAGAATGCTATTCTTATCAAACAAACCTATTAAATGATGCATTGTATAAGTATTAAATAGGTAAGAATTAAGCTAGACAATATGTGGCGTATTGTAGATTATAATTAATATTACTTGTGGCATTAAGTTAGATAATAATAATAGCGCTATAACAATTCTTGAATACGCGCTACATCAATTATCGAAACACAACGAAGGGCAGAAAGCAGCGTCAAACTTGAGCAGACGGCAACAACGGCAGACGATAAAGTTAGACAGCGAAAAGATGGCGAAGGGAGAAGACGTAGATTTCTGAGCAAGGGCGGCCATTGACGAATGTGGCGTTCCTTGTCGGTAATTCAGAAGATCTGACGGTGAATTGGGTGTGGAAGGCGACACGCTGTCGGCCTGTCCCACTGGTGAGACTATAAGTCCTTGGGAATTGAGATACCAGGGCTTGTCGTACGGAAACTTTGCGAAGTTTGGTGAGACACTTGCGAGTGCACTGCGATCGACATCGGAGAAGATCGAATTCGGAACTACAATTGCGATTGGAGTTCGACGGCAGAAGAAAGGGGCGAAACTACAACAAGACGAGCAAGCGACGAGAAGCTACCGTTGCTTGTGGAGAAACAACGAGGTGGACGAAACTACAGAGTGCTGTGCCAACTACAGCATTCTCCGTCTACGCAGCTACAGAAGAGAATTGGAAACGACGGCAAGCAAGAAGAAGGTGACCTTCCTTCCTCTTCAAACCTTCATTCCAATCCATACGAACTGAAGAACTTCTACATCTACGCTGGAAAAGTCCAACGTGGAAGATAAGAAACAAGCTATAATATTATTAGATAATACGCCACAAATAAGTAAATAGGATTATTGATTGTATTTTACTGTTTGATATTGTTTTATTATAATATAATCTTTAAACGAATCTCAGCTACATTTGTTTTAGGTCCTAGCACATTCTAATATTGATCACCCAATGGCCTCTGAGCATAAAGTTCCCTATTAAAACTAGATTTAAAACTCTAGATTTCAATGTACGGTGACACCAGTATACGACCGGCAAACTAATGTCAGAACTTAGAAGCCTGAGAAACTTGAGTTGAAACCCAGCAATAAGAGGAAGCCCATAACGGTGGTCAAACGTAAAACTACAAATTGTCCTCCTAATTATAGTTCCTTTATCGCAATTATTAATTTTTACTTTGCATATGCAAAGCGGCGAGCTTGTGCTTGCGTTTAACAGATAATAATTTACTCACTTGCTTCCGTACTTACTGATTGAAATAAACTGTAATATGCCAAGCAAATTTCTGTTCAGGGTAACGGCCTCTGTTGTCATAGACCCTGGTCAAATCGGATCCATCCATCCTTAGCCCAATAGTCCGGTCAATTAAGTCTAAGACCCGCTAATTTACTATGGCAGGCAAATTTTTGCACGAAAAGTTTCTAAATGGACTAAAGAATATGTGGTAGAAATGCTAACAAAATGCGATATGGGGAAATAATTAAAATTTTGAATTTAGTTTTGAGCAGACGACCAACAGCCATGCCTAGGCTATAGGGCCTACGAGTTTGTTTACATTTCAAGGACTGACGGAAATACGATTTAGGCTATCTGTTGGAAACACAACAAAATTACCGATTTAAACAAATTAAATATCGATTAATATATTTATTATCTCGACTATGTAAATGTCGATCTTGGAGACAAAAATAAATAATATTTTATGCAAGAACTCTGCAGCAGTGGTCGATAACTACCCCGCACTTAAGGCCACGCTCATAATGCATAGGCCATGACTAAGCAAAACGCTATACGCGCAGTCATAATTTGCATCACAATAATTACCGATTTAAACATATTTCCCCATGTTGGAATTCCGTAGCATTTTTACTGTAGTTTAGGAAGGTGTTTCCGATCAATATTCTATCAAAAAAGGTCTGCCATAGTAAATTCTTGGGTTCATGTTAAATTTCCCGTATAGTTGACTGGCCTACAACCAAACAGCAGCCAGATTTGATCTGCAATTGTGACGTCATTTAACACAAGATAAATCAAGGTGATGTGATGTCATTTGAGTTACCATAACGACGTCATTAGCGGAGTTTTTGATTAATTTAAAAGGAAGGTTTTAATATTGCGACCTGCAAGTTTAAAGTTAATGTTTTCCTGATTTAACATAAACAGATTCGAAGAATAACAGCTAGACTGGGGTTATTAATTATCCCTGGATGTGTTTCATTAGCGGAGGAATCTATCCGCACGCTTTCTTTTCTGCTCGCTTTATGGCGACTGATATACCAGACGTTACCATGACACGTTGCTGATCAGTGGCCCATCCAGGGAGATTCAGTGACTGCAGTCTATCGATCAGAAGCTATGTTACGAACTTTCTTTGGAAACGACAAAATACAGGTAAAGCGATTATATATATTCATCGATTGTTTAAGTATTGAGATTGAGTACCATATTTTTTTAATTTCAGTGATCTTTTCTTCCAGGCTTTGTTGTTCCGGTTCTACAAACTCCGGATGTTCACTGTTCACATTGAACTACCATTTAGCATGGAGGAAACAGAATATAATTTCAACTCCATTTGAAATAACCTTTCGCCCGCGCTAAAGACTGAACTAATGAATTGCCGGTTTTTTTCACATTGACCTTCATTCTTTAAAGGCATTTCCTCTCATCGTTTTTAAGATGGACGTCGCCTTCTAATCTTGACGCAACTGTCCTGTCGCTTTGTTGGTTCACAATTCCATAACTGGCTCACAGCAATTTACTGGCTTACAGCAATTTACTGGCTTACAGCAATTTACTGGCTTACAGCAATTTACTGGCTTACAGCAATTATTAGATTTAGATAGGTAGATAGGCCATCTCACCACAGTAGGCCTACTTACAAAGTCGTTTCTTCTTGCTGGCTTGTCTGTGGGTCGCACCCTCTTCAGTTGACAGTTGGGATATGTACCCTCTTAAACTGCGCTGAACTTAGATGGCCATTCGGTCACTGACCATAGCACTTACAGGACATTGTTTCTCGTTGCTGGCTTAATTGTCTGTGGGCCACAGCCTTCTCAGTTGGCAGTTGGGATATATACCCTCTTATACTGCGCTGAACTTAGATGAGCATTATTTTGGTCACTGCATGGCTACATAAGACGTTGTTTCTCGTTGCTGGCTTGTGTGTGTGCCGCACCCTCCTCAGTTGGCAGTTGGAATATATACCCACTTATACTGCGCTGAACTTAGATGACCATCTGGTCACTGCATGGCTACATTATACTTACAAATACGTTGTTTCTCGTTGGTGGCTTGTGTGTGGGCCGCACCCTCCTCAGTTGGCAATTGGGATATATACCCACTTAAACTCCGCTGAACTTAGATGACCATTTGGTCACTGCATGGCTACATTATAGGCCTACTTACAAAGACGTTGTTTCTCGTTGCTGGCTTGTGTGTGGGCCGCACCCTCCTCAGTTGGCAGTTGGGATATATACCCTCTTCAACTGCGCTGAACTTATATGACCATTTGGTCACTGCATGGCTACATTACTTACAAAGACGTTGTTTCTCGTTGCTGACTTGTCTGTAGGCCGCACCCTCCTCAGTTGGTAGATGACCATTCGGTTACTGGCTACAGTACTTACAGCGTCGACATTTCTATTTCCTGACTTCAGATAGCCCTATTTCCTCCTGTCGTAAGAGGCGACTAACTGGAGGCCCCTGCGGTTCCGGGGAGAGAGTAGGACCGCTGTATCCAAATGCATGTCGTAAAAGCCGATTAAATGGAGGCCCCTGCGGTTTCGGGGTAAGAATTGGACCGCTGTATCCTTCTGCATGTCGTAAGAGGCGACTAATTGGAGGCCCCTGCGGTTCCGGGGAAAGAGTAGGACCGCTGTATCCAAATGCATGTCGTAAAAGCCGACTAAATGGAGGCCCCTGTGGTTTCGGGGTAAGAATTGGACCGCTGTATCCTTCTGCATGTCGTAAGAGGCGACTAATTGGAGGCCCCTGCGGTTCCGGGGAAAGAGTAGGACCGCTGTATCCAAATGCATGTCGTAAAAGCCGACTAAATGGAGGCCCCTGTGGTTTCGGGGTAAGAATTGGACCGCTGTATCCTTCTGCATGTCGTAAGAGGCGACTAATTGGAGGCCCCTGCGGTTCCGGGGAAAGAGTAGGACCGCTGTATCCAAATGCATGTCGTAAAAACCGACTAAATGGAGGCCCCTGCGGTTTCGGGGTAAGAATTGGACCGCTGTATCCTCCTGCATGTCGTAAGAGGCGACTAATGGAGGCTCCTGGAGTGTCGGAGACGGATGTCGTCCTGCATCGAGGTAAGCGAACACAGGTACGTACATATGATCTGTTAACTTTATGCTTCAGCTGATGTGTTTCTATTGATGCTTGTATACAGCACTGTGTTTACTCTGAATGTTTAGCGACGACCATCCGATGTTGAAGTATCTGACGATGGGTATGAAGAGAGACGACCAAGGACATGACGATTGGTAGAAGAGGATGAGGAGGAGGTGTGTCTTAGTGTTATTCTTATTGGTATTCCCAAGGGCCGTCTATCTTCTATTCAGCCTGTCCTTATTAATGTTGTTGCTCTTTTAATTGCATGCGTTCATAAAATGAATGAATTAACAATCTAGGCCTAACTGAAGTTGGAGGCTAGTGCTTTATGTGGCACTGGCTTCCTCTGTAGGCTATGTGCAAATAAAATGTAAAGACAGTAAAGTCCTTGCTCTGGTCCTCAAGTCCAAACTGGGTCCTGCACCGAAATATCTCGGTGATCTCATTTATTCTTCTCTCTCTACATTTTCTCATCGGCCTCATCTTTCTGCTAGGATTATTATTGCTCAAACTCGATCCTTTACCATGCATCATTGGGCTCTCACCTACGGAATTCCCTCCACTCTGCTTGGGTGTCTTCTTTCTACATCTCTATATCCCGCTCTCTGCTTAAGACCTATTTTTCTATCGAGGTGCTCGCACTGGCAGCACTATGGTGAGTGGCCATGGCTGTGAGCGGCGCTATAAAAATGCCATGTATATTGCATTAATTACTAGTTACATTACATTACATCATGTCTGTTCTGGAACCATGATCATCAACAATACTATCTACTCTTTGCTTCACAACCAGGTGGTGTGGATTGATCCGGAGGAGTATCGGCAAAAGATGGAACACCTGTTCATTTCCAACTGGACCAAGGAATCAAGGCGATACGGCTGTGGATGAAACCTCAGCGAGGTCAAGGTCAAGGCTTACCTACAGTGATTGAGAGAAAGGTAGGTTTCTTAGTACTTATATTTCCATTTTTGGCTTTATTCATCGTTTTTTTTATTACCCTGGAAGACAGTCAAGTCGTGTTAGTTTTGGCTTGGTGGATGCCTGTAGAATAGCATAGCACATAACCTGGCAATCACACAACACTCCATTCACTCAGCAAATGATGAGTCAGCAAATTAATGAATTTGTGAATTAATGAATTAGTTAATTAATGAATTAGTGAATTAATTAATTAGTTAATTAATGAATTAGTTAATTAGTGCCAGCTTAATTAGGAAAGTTGTTCATTCTGTTGATTGCTGTGGTTTTATAATTTTATTACGTTCTTCGAATTTTAGAGATAGAAATAGTAATATCAAACTGCTTGAATATTAATTGAATGTCTGATCGAGGCACTTAGCGTTTATAATAGCCTACTTTGCATGACGAAATCTTGTGCATCACACTACAAATACCGTTATCATCATCAGATTCACATTTCGGTGTGACCTTGCACGCGCAAGAAATTTATGTAATAATAATAATAATAATAATAATATTAATAAATTAAATCATTGGAAACGGAAAGTCAGCATTTGTGCGTCATTGCACACATCCAATTTTAATAGGCCCCTATGGCGTATTTTAAGGACCTTACACAGTCATTGTATCTACTATCTATGACTGTCTAACAGATCTAAGCGAGTACATTTGCCTGCCATGCAACTGATGCCTGTAATTATGCTAAGCTCGTCTGCTATTAAAAGTTGCTCAAACCTTACTTTTTTTAGCTGTGGCTGGGTTTGGAGTGCCTCTGAGTAGATCTCCTGAAGAGGCGCTATATAAGTTCTCGGAGTGAATTAATGAATTCAAGAGACAGTTTGCAGATGTGTGCAGATCAGACTGTTCGATTTATTTAGTATAGCTTGGAATTGAAAGGTCAATTAGTAAAGTACTTTTAAACTCTGCCAACATTTCACTTGATTTGACGAGGAGTTAATGAATAATTAAGCCTTAATGTTGTCAAAGAAATTTGCTAACAGTATGCTCTGTATACGAGCAGGAAGTGTTAATGTGAAGAATCTATATTATCTTCATTGTTTAACGACATCCCTGCGATATATTTTTACAGTTGCATATAACTGTGTGTGTGTGTGTGTAAGTGTGTGTGACTGTGCGTATATGTAGGTATGTGTGGGTTGTTGATGTGGAGTTAGGAATTGGGAAGGGTGAGAGCTGGGGATATAGATGGAATTTTGCAAGCAACAGTGACTTTGCAGTTTGCTTCCTATATAAGGCCCGGCACTCTCTGTTTGGACGCTCTCGATGTGTGGATGCTCTCGACGTTCGTCTAGTTGTCGTTGGAGTCCGGTATATTGCGGTACGATTCTTGAAGCCTCAGCATGATTGTCTGGAGGTATACGAGTCAACAGCGGGTTGCGCGGGCACTGTAAGACGCACCTCGTATTGATCGTGAATCGCATTCGTTGAAGTCGTAATTGGAGATCGGAGCCCGGAAGCCAGGAAGGAAAGGAACTGCTTTCGTTAACGACGGAATTCTGTGCGGAAATTCTGGATTCTGTGAGAGACGCTGTGGAAGGGATTTTTCATTCTTTAAAGAACGGGAGTCGGTTTCTACAAGAAAGGCTTGGAGAGGGAGAGAGGCGTTGGATTCTTGTTTACAAACGAACACCGCAGCCGCAACAGTTGAGTACTATAATATAGACCTAGAAATATACGAGGGGAAAAACCCTGCATCATAAAAGTCCAATAATTGCTACCGCCGAGTTTCTTAGGCTAGATGTGTGTGGTTGAGTGAATGGAAATATTATAATTAGGTTGAAAGTGAAAGTAAACTCAGTTTGATAATAATATTGTAGCAGATAGGCCTAGCTTAAACTTTAAAGAGACATTGCTGTCATTCTAAACTGTTGTCATTTTGAAACTGCTTTACTATTAATAAGAAAAAGTAGCGAAAGCTATATTAAAGCGTACTATGTCTCTTTCATCATTGAATAGGATAGACACTGCTGTTTTTGAAGAAGGAGGAGAAGGACTTAGAAGAGGCGACAGTCGAAGTTCATCGCCCTTACTTAGGCCTAGGTCTAGCATGGAAGAGTTGATGTTACAAATGAGTGTGACTTTAGCCAATATGGACCAGAGACAGAGAGGTATGGAGACAAAACAACGAGAAACTAATGAACGACTGAATGAACGAATGAATGACATTATGCATGAACAGAATGACATACAAGAACGATTGATGATGGTGATGTCTGGTGATCATGAAGTTATGAATGTTGGTGGCATAAATACAAGACTGACTGCCATTTCGACTGAAGACGTTAGAGAAAGAGAGAGAGTGAGATGGATGGATAGAGGGAGAGACCAAGAAGGAGCTTACAAGGAGCCGAGGATAAGAGAGGAAGAAACGAACCCAGGTCATGATATGAACATGATTACAGAAAGACCTTTTGTCGCGCCAACACAGGCACCTGCGTCAGATGGAAGAGGAAGGGGGAGGATTTGTTGGAACAGCCGGTGGGTAGATTTAGTGCTAGGCTTCAGGGAAAGCCTAGGCCTAACTATTCGGATTTGAACCGGTTGGGTTTCCTTCACGATCGGGTGGATTTCCCTCAATCACTCATGGGGACAGCCCTAGCCGAGGGAAGGGAGCAGAGAGGGAGTATGGGAGAAAGGGCCCCGTTACAGCCTACTGGAGTGACGTCAATAGGAGCAGTAGCGCCCTCCTTTGCCACTGCCAGAACAGCACCCGTGTCCAGTGGGGGCAAACCCCCTTGTAGTGTCGTCAATGTGGTGGATAGGGAAGCAGAGAAGGATGAGGTGAGAATAGATGAGGAAGTAGCCAGGTTTAACCCTGGGGGCGCTAGGCCTAAAGAGGTCAGTAGAGAGCGAGGGGCTTTCTTGAGTAGTGCCAGACTAGGCGACGACCTACTGCAGGGGGGCGGACACGACATTAAGAACAGCAATATAAACATGAATGCATTTATCTTTTGCAGTGCTTTCATGCATGAAAGGACACCAAGTCACAATGGGTGGAATATCTTGGATCGTCTATTCACTGGCCCCACAACGAGTGGTTGATATCTTGGATCTTCTATTCACTGGCCCACAACGAGTGGGGGATATCTTGGATCGTCTATTCACTGGCCCCACAATGAGTGGGAGGATATCTTGGATCCTGTACTGACGGCCACTTCGCACACTTCCTCTTGGTAACGTTTCATATGTTCCTGCTGTTCATCAAAAACATCTGAAATGCTGCCAAGAGGAAGTGGACAACGTTCTGCAAGAAAAACTAGTAGACATCGAATAGTAAGTACACAAATGGCATTGCGTAACGGCACAAGTTATAGGTAAATAATTATCATGATTGCCTATAGCTTTAAACTAAACTATGCTAACCAGTTAATGCAATTAAAGGAACTTGCTTTAAATAGCCTACTATAGTTAGTTATTGTGTGATCGAATGCAATTCCCCATGCATATAATTTTTTATAAATTCTGTATGCGTATAATTTTTATAAATTTTGTATGTGTATAATTTGTGTATATTTTAGTTTCCAGACTTATCAAGAACAGTCTAGTAAAACCTAAACTGATATCATATTTTGTTCACCAGCTTTTCGGTTCCTGTGTCTAGAATCTGGACTCTCCTCCTACACCTATACCTGTTCATTCTGCTCAGTCATTAATATCTATTCGTTTCCAAACTTGGAACCTACCTTTTCCAGGCTGCTTGACCGCCATAGTCTGCCCTCTATCTCACTTGCCCTATAGATCTTATTTATACGGATCTCGTTAATTTTGATTTTGGCGAGTCATGCAATCATAGGCCGACACCATTAAAAAGTTTCTGATTAACTAATAAACAGCTGTATTGTATTGTGTATTGTTTACTTCAACCCTTTTGCTTCAATTTTATTATCTCTATCTTTAGTGACGACCTTCTAAAGTTAAAGTATCTGACGACATGTATCAAGGAATATTCTCTGATATACTTACAACGACCTCTATTATCCAACAAAATATGACCTTGGATCGATGGAAGACGTGCTCCAAGTGGAGCATTGATCTCAAAACGACAAGGAGGATGTGGAGGAGTATATCAACTGGAGAGTTTCTCTAAAGAAAACCTACACAAGATGAATCCGTATTCCTTCTGTCCATTTTCCGGTAGGACCAGGTCAGATAGCAAGGCTATTCAAACCACAAATATAGAATTTTCAACTGGGTCAAGATACTTACTTACAATATCTATGTAGGTCAAGGCTTACCTAACAATATCCATTATTTAGATAATTGCAATTTTCTTGTTTCTAGGGCTCGAGGCAGATTTCAATGTCTAACAGCCTCGTTTGCCTCATAAAACACTGGATGAAGCAGGAATAAAGCCGTCATAGTTTCGTTTGGTTTAATGTCTGTAGAATACGACATCACCTGATAATCTCACACATCACAATTACATAAGTTACTAATCAAATTTACAGAATAGTTTGTAATCGCATCCAAATCTGTCTGATAAATTCCATATGCAGCCTTATAATATGATTATGCATTTATTAATGTTATCTTATACTAAGGGGTTGAGCTAGGGTTGCCAGGCGTCCGGTAATGAACCGGACAGTCCGGTATTTGCACAATCCGTCCGGTTAGAAATTTCACGCATTACCGGACATGGCAGTGTCCGGTAAATAATTATTGCTAGAAAAAAGTGTTGGGGGTAGTTTCTTGGGTCCATAAAAAGAATAATTTTGTTTGCGATTTCTTCTGCCTCTTCAAGTGCAGTCAGCCTGAGATACGTAGTAGGTGCACACAGTGAGACAGATCTATAGCCTAGATGAAATGCTGTTGCTTACTTTGGCTGGCTACATAATTAGGTATATAGCTGGAGACAAGCCAAACCAGCCATTCAACTGTAGGCCTACAAGTCATCCGATAATAGGTCTACCAACATGATGAATGTAACTGACTCACGGCTCCAGAATTCTTCATATACATGATTTATACCTCAAATTAGTTCTACCCTGCATATTGTGGTCCCTCCCTCCATTTTTTACTGTAGGGTAGTTGGCTGCTTAGTCCTCCCCGCGCAGGTCTGCATATCGGGCAACGCATCAATCCACTCCACTAATCTTGGCCGATCGCCAACTGCTCCGACCTCTCCCACCTTACCAAGACTTGTCCCAACATCACAAGGGTGGCATCTGTCATCAGACTATTTATCTCCCAAGCACAATCAGCTTTTCATGCATGACGACATGCAGGGTTGCAGTATATCAGATTTCTAGCCGTTGCGTTTTAGATAGACAAGAGTTCATATATATATATATATATATATATATATATATATATTCAATCCCTCCATGAGATAGGCCTACGGACCTCCCATAGCCTAAGCGAAATCAAGGACGACACTTTTTTTATCTACATGTCCGTGGCCAAATGAAGCTGGACAGCTGCCACGGCATTACATTATATATATATATATATATATATATATATATATATATATATATATATATATAAAGCATAGTCCGGTAATTTACTCAAGGCTACCTGGCAACCCTAGGTTGAGCTTAGAAGAAGTATATAGTGTGTAAATCAGATAGCATGGCTCTTTTAAGGAAGAGTGGCAAGTAACATCATTGTCATTTTTTTATACTCTGTCAGATTCGACGCTGAGTCCCAACAAAGAAGGCAGATACCGAATAGCACATTCGTCATGAAAGCCGAGGATGGAATATCTAGATGAAGGCAGCGTCTAGAAAATAAGATCGATTTGATGACAACCTTCGAATCAACCATGTTCAAGGCCTTCAACCCTATCAACGTTCTGATGGGAACATACCCAAACACTTGATCATTACAATTGCTGTAAACCTCGGCTGACTGTGTTACCAGATAAACCTTTATTATAAAGATGATTTATAAAATATTAACACCAAGGGATTCGGATTAAGCAATTTAATTGCAACCTGCATAAGACAAACCCAGGAACTGTGAAAACTATCTTAACTGCTCAGACCACATGATCGAGCATTGCTAGAGCTAGAACTAGTAGTATATTTTAAAAACTACTTGTGTAAGCCAATTTGCAATCGCAATTGGTCGACTAATAAAGAATAATCTCTTCTCTTATAATTTACATTTTTCTCATCTTTGGTTCTTAGCTAGAAGTATAGAACTTATTTACCGTTGATGGCAAGCTCAAACAAATGATGATGATGATGATGATGATGATGGTGAGGGTGGAGTAGGGCTGAGGAACTGATGATGATGATGAAGTGGAAACCGTTAATTATTGTAAAACCAATGCTTTTTGTTATTTGTACTAATCACTTGCTATAGAGGTTTGTTCTTTAAACTGCATCGTACGACTTAACTTTACCTGGCCATCGCTGATCATAGAGAGTAAACATTAATGAATTACTGAGGTAAACTGACATCATGAATAAGGATAAAGTTATATCTGAATGCACGTGTGTATGCATGTATGTGTTTGTATGTATGCATTTATGTATGTATGTATGTATGTATGTATTGTATGTATGTGAGTACTATGTCACATCAGGTCGACCCTAACTGGATATGTCTCAAACCATTGCCTTTTCTCTTGTCTCCTCTCGCCTTGATTATGCTAACGCCGTTTTTGTGTGTGTCTCAGACACAGCTCAACCGGCTGCAACACATCCACAACTCCTGTGCGTGGGAAGTGCTGCATGTCGCAATAAAAACTACTTCCTCAGCCCTACTCCATCAATTGCACTGGCTTCCTGTTCAGTACAGGATCAAATTCAAATTGACAGTCTGACCTACAAATCCCTCAGCACCAACACACCTTCCTACCTTCAGCCACAATATTAATTTCTTACATTCGTCCTAGGCTCCTAGCTGCTTGCGTTCATCGGGCACAAGTCTTTTAGCTGAACCTCAATGCAAAACAGTAAGACTATGCGCTCACGTGTATTTCATGCCCCGGCACCCAGGGAATGGAATCGGCTTCGACTCTCTCTACGAAGCTCAATTTCACTTCGTTCAAAAAGAGGCTCAAAACTCTACGTCTCCTTGGGTTTTCAGTTACTACATGTTAACCAAAGACATCAGTCTATAGTCGTAAGACCAAAGATCTTAAGTCTTCGACTCATAGTCGTAGGCCTAGATCTTTAGTAAGACTCTAATCCACATATATTATATTACAGTAATAATTATTATGTACTCTAATCTTTGTGCATAGGCCTACTCAGAGCCGTATATTTCCAAGAGTCTGGCCATCTGCAGCTAACGAGCGGTTCCGGTTAATTCCGGGTCTTAGTTGTGGATCACGTGGTTACTGGCCTCCATTTTGTCTCCTTGCAACTGGATGAGTTGTGTTTAGTGTTTACGCTAAATTGTGTGTGAAATATTTGAAATAATGCCTTGTTGCGCTGCCGTTAACTGTTCGAATCGACACGAAAGGGGTTTCGGTTGTTTCGTTTTCCGAACAACAAGACGCGTCGTGATTTGTGGATCGCGAAATTGAAGAGAGACAACTGGAAGCCGACATCGTGTTCAGCTCTATGCGAGGTAAACAGCATAAATTACTCTTGGCCTTCCCAGTTAACTTCATAATTGTATAATAGTCAACTCGTAAACAATCGGAATATCTACAGCGTCCACAAAAGCCAAGTCGCGGGAACCATGGCGATCATGAGGCGTACCCTTGACCCGGCCTGATACTGGCGGGATTTGCCTTAAGTACCTACCGCCAAGGCCGTCTTAAGGTCTTGGTTATTCCTAGGCACTCTTGCAATCTTGAAAACGAAATTACTATGGGAAACGACATTTGAAGACGTTATGTGATTCTGCTATTGCAAATAGCCACAACGTTCAGATAATGTTTACTAGCACATGTGCAGTAGCACTGCTTAACTTAAACTGATACAGTACAAAATATATGAAATATTTTGCTTTTTCCATTTTCCCGGCCAGTGTTTCAATGCATATCTGATTTTCAGATTACAGACTTGGTGGGCCCTAGACACAGTGCACAATATGCCTAATGAATAGCACTGCCTTGCATACAGCAAACCTTTAATAGATGTTCATATCGATATGTACTCTATGATGTTAACGCAGATACATAAATAAGCATTATAAGTTAAGGAGGTTTAACACATGATATCTCTTTCCTTCCTAGTCTTCCTTATTACTTAATTCCTTAATATTATTATTATTCCTTAATATTACTTCAAAGTCATTGCAATCCGATTGAATGGCGCCTGTTACGAAGGATTGGGTTAACTGTTTTTGGCGTTGGATTGGAAGTGGATAAGCCCATGCCTGGTTGTTTCCTGGATGGATGGATCCAGATTTGATGAGGGCTTATGACAACAGAGGCTGTACACTCTATATTTTTGTGGCCACCTTAATTAAATTTTTGTGAGATATATAAAGATGGTGATTATTTTGTAGGCACATTTCGATGAAAGTCAGTTCGAAAGAAATCGTAAGGACGGATGGAGAAAGTTACGACCCGATGCTGTTCCAACACTCTTCACACACAGTGCTGTGGTGCATGTCAGAAAGCCGCCACTGAAACGCAGCCCATGGCAGAAGATAGCCCGACGAAGGCTATTGCAAAGAAGCGATTGCGTGTCGAACACAGCTACAGCAGGAAATCCTCGACAGACTTCTCTACCGCTACCACTACTGTCACGGCAAGCTCTGGGTCGTCCACAGCATGTCAGCTTCACGATGGTAATTCATTGTCACTAAATTATTGCATTAAAATGTTGTTACTGAGCATACAGGGGCAGAGTCTGGATTTTTGAAAGGGTGCTGGAGGCAGAGGTATGCAGCACCTACATGAATTCATTCACAAATTTGTGCCCTCAACCCATCTAGAAAATGCAGCACGTTACAGAGTGCTGTAAGCTTGTGCAGTGGCTAACAAAGTTTATGGCCATATCATACTTAAAAGAGAACTTAGATCAATGCTGGTCTGCTGAAAATCTAAGATTCAATGGGGTAATCAGGTGGTGTCTGGAACAGGGTGAAGACCTCTGAAGTTGAAAACATTACGTTAAATGACGACATGTTTCATGCTTGTAGGTTTCTAAGTGTTTAATGTTAGTAATCTATCCACACCTCAGATTCACATGTTCTGTGTGACCTTGCATGCGTGACAAATTTGTATAATGACAATAGAAATATTTAAAAGTAATAAATAATTATTGGTGACTGTAAGGACTTTATGTCTGTCTGTCTGTACCAACTTTTTAAGAAAGTTTAGCATCATGTTTTGTTGGTGTCATGTAGTGAGATGTAGAACAAATGGAGCCTTGCGTGGCTGCCATATAGCTAAATTCGACTCCTGTATTAACTTGTGATCAATCATTCATACTGTATCTGTAATCACAATGCGCTGTGTCAGTTTGAATATTAATAAACGAAGATTATTATCATAATTATTTGCTATCATTATGTTAATTCCATGCAATCATTGTTGTCTCCATGAAAGCCTGAGTTATTTACTTAGATCAAAAAAGGCACTAATTGGACTTGATTATTGTCGTTTCAGTTTCTAACAAGAACGCCACTGCTTTCTCAGACGAGTACCTGACTACATCTGGAAACTTAGCAAAAAGCAACGCAGACTCTACATCCCACTCCGTTACGGCTTCAACATTGTCAGCAGCTGTCACTGCTTCTGATTGTTTAGGTTGTCGCACTTTCAGTCATTCTGTTTCAGCAGCACTAAGGTTGATGGTTAAAACAAACAACTGGGACCGTAACATATTGACTACGTGCTGGTTTCTTGACATGATGAACAAATGGTTTGATTTGATGTCATCGCGTCATCCCATCATTGCAATTAGCAAATTTGATGTTAATCAGTACAAATCCACTTTATCTTTTCTGCATTCGGTTGTTGATGTATTTGAAAGTATAGCTATTGCCAAGCCAGGCATGACGGCTTCTTGGAAGCCAGTTCAGAGTGGTGTTATACTGTCTACGCTGTCGGTTTTGCAGTTACAGACACATTAATACATTGTTTCAAGGATCTTTCCTTCAATATGAATAATTAAACTTTTCTAGGACAAGCTATGTTTATGTTTCCCTTAATTTCTTCTTTGGTGTTTGTCAATACTTGCATATAGGTCTACATTAGGCCCTACGTAATAACATTTAGAGTGTAATATGATACGTTACATAGCCTTATATTTGCTATGTTCATGCAATTTATTCCGTTTGTATTTCATCAGCGCTCATGAATAAGCTCAGCGCTCATGAATAAGCTTGTGCCCTGCACTTGGCTTTCGAGTGGCACTCAATAAATTTGGAGATTACCATTGTAATTTTGCTGTGCATAGTTCTTGCATAGATTATGAAATAAACTTGTCAATATTACTGGCCCACCATGATGCCAATATGCAGATATAAGCTTAGGTCTCTTTCGGGTTTTTCCTTTTTTCTATTATGTAAACGTTTTAATATCCTGTTACTATCCTGTTACTATCAAACTTGCAATATCGACTTTAATCACATGTCATTCCACTATTTGAAGTTGATACTGCTAATATTCAACATGATTGGACTGAATACTGATTTCTTATATATTAGACTTACTGCTATGATCCTGTTTGTCGTGTTTGATTGCATTGCTTGTCACGATTGAATAAAATTTAAGATTTCGTTCCATTTGATAGTGTTGTGTAAAAAGGAGTAGAAGCCTAAGATATAATATAGTCTTCCCAGTCGGTCTGTTGGATTCCTTGCACCAATGACAGTATTATTTATTTATTTAAATTACAAGCGGTTTTAACGTGCACACTGCACAGTCGCACAGAAATGGAGTCTAGCAACACTATATTAGCAGGGTCGGTGGGCACATTAAACCGTTAGTTTACGTTGCTAAGTTATTTATAAAACAGGAACAGGAAACATCATTGGGAATAACATGGAACACAATATTTTTTTATTGTACACAGAACAGAGCACATGGAACATACAAAAACAGGAACACGGAGCATAATTGGAAATATTGTAGCGTTTTTGAAAAAGCTACAAATCTTACTTACTTTTATCTATATTGCGCATAACGGTTTTAACTAACTCTATGCTGCACCAGAGCGAGGCTGTAGACAATGCGCCAGAATGACACGTGACCTTTTGGATGACGTGGCGAAAGCGCGGGCGCCGCTGATTGGCCAAGAGCGGCGCGTGACCAGAAACGGCGGAAAGAAGTCGTTCCTGATTGGCTGCCATGACAGAGAACGCCAGTCGTCGAGAAATTGCTGAACGAGTGAGACCTGCGGAGGTCGAGGCGACCATTTTCTAGTCGAAATTGACGTTAAAACTAATAATTTTAAGGGTATAAATTATCGGAAATGCAACTAAATTAATCGCTAAATGACGGCAAAGATTGGGCCTTGCCTCCGGTGAAAGGAGAGCTTTGGAGGAAGCAAACTGACCTGAAAACCAGGGAAGTAATAGATTTTAGCGTAGCACGTGCTGAATTTGTGACTTAGCGATTGCAAGGTTAAAATGGCTATTATGTGTTGAAGTGGATAATATTGTTTAATGTAGACTGACAAATTAACGTGGCCATTGCATTACAGAACTGAATATATATATATATATATATATATATAAAAGATAATTACTATAAATAGCGGCGAAACGAAAAGATTATTGTGGCATGGTAATTCAGTCTGTAGTATTGAAGTTAAGTATCTGAAACGTTGATAATTAATTAGAGGTTACAGAATGCTATTGTAATAGTTTAGGAACAGAAATCTAGTCGATAGACGACTTGCATGTAAGAATTGAACTGTGAGTAGGGTTGATGTAAATCGCGTAGTGGCAGTTCATGATGTTGTCAGCGCTAGAAATGTCTAAGTGAACTGACCTAACAAATAGAAAAGACTGTATTTGCGTAGGTTACTGCTAGCTAAATGTTAGTTAAGTATTTGTTACCTGAATAAATAAGGTGTTAAATATATAATCAACGAAGGCGATTGTTTGAGTGCATTGAAACTAGGGCGAAGAAGAGTAGGCCATGTCCCGTGTAAACTCTTTAAGCGGAGACACCCCAGGGGAATCAGACAGTTCCGAGGAAGGGGGTTCGGGTAGAGAAAACGAAGCATTTGTTGAGCGACCTGGAAATAAGGCCCAGTACAACCCACTAAGTTCCCAGGAAATCGGTGACCTTTCACCCAAATCTGCCGAAAGGGGCATGAACCCAGACGAGCACCGACGCGAGGGTGTTGTTGCCAGTCGACCAACAGCCACGGAGATATGTAGTTCCGGCCCTGGTATCCGTGAATTTACCGAGCGCACACGTCCCTCCCTGTCACCCAGACCTGAAGTTCCCGAATACATGTTCCTATCGCCCCGGCAGTACGCCGCAGCGCTAGCAGGGGGAGTTGGAAGTGAGCAAGTAAGTGAGGCCACAATTGCACGAGCTCCTGCCCCTCTAGCGGCTAGGGCGGGCGTCACAAATGGTACCAGAAGTGGGGTGGAAGTGGAACAAGGGGAACCAGTGGAACAGGTGGAACCAAGAAAGATTGGAAGGACAGAATTTCCTGGAGAAAGAACGAAGTGGGAAGGTGAAGAAATGGCTTATTATGGCGCCAGGCCGAAGTGTCCTTCGTACTACCCTGATGCAAATGCAATTGATGCAAGTTTTGATTTTGAATTTCACATGAAAGATAAACAAACGAGGCTGATTAACAGAAAACTCGGAGGAAATAATTATGAAAGTGAAGGTTCGGAGGTAACTGATTTGCGACCCTTGCATAATGTTTTGTTACATCCTGATCTGTTAGAATTGAATAAAGATTGTGCTGGGATCTTTGCTAACTCTGAGTGTATAGTTTCAGATATGGAGGATGGGGATTCGGCGCTGCCGAGGGAACGGGGACTCCCGACTTCGGATGCACATCCCGGGCACCCAACCCTCGTCCACCCTCGGGCTACCACCTTCCCGCCACCGCCTCCTTCGTCGCACCCTTTCGCCGTCCGAGTCCCTCCTGCTCCGACTCTGAATTCCCCTCCGCCTGCTGCTGTCAAGGTGGGAAGAAACACAATCGGTGCTGTCTTCGAGTCGAATCCTGGAGTGAGAACAGTCACCCCGGTCACAGCCTCGGTGTGCAAACTGTCCGCACCCTTCGTGTCGTCGACTCAGTCAATCATGTCGACCTTGTCCTCGTCGTTGAAACCACAGGTCACACAAAGTTCTGCATACCTGCCTCCGAACCCTGGCCCTCCCGCTCACCTGCCATGTTGTCGACCAACAACCGCTCTGTGGCATCCTGCTTCCGCCTACGACGAACGATTCTGGGTAGCTACACGAGCAGCTCAGAACAACCTGGAAACGAAGTTCCATGTTGTGTCTACATCCGGGAGCGAAAACAGTCAGTTCCAGTTCGAACAGTATGCTGAACCACCTACAGCTGAACCTCACCCAACGATCCAAGGTCGTTTTCAGCCGAGTACGACTCCAACCTCGTCGGTCACTGTGCAGTCCCAAACACACGTGAGCAGAACTGTTGATTCGAAATCGAGACAGTATATGAAACTGGACAGGTACAATGGAAAGACATCCGTCGAAGCTTTCCTCAAGAAATTCGAGATCTGCGCGAACAGTAACGGCTGGACAGATGGGGAGAAATTCGCTCAGCTGACCTGTGCCTTGACAGAGCCAGCCGACCAACTGCTCTACGAGTTCGACTCCGAAACCATAGCATCCTGGTCTGACCTGGTTGATCGTCTACGCCTGCGGTATGGAAGCTCCGATCAAGCCGTCCTCTACCAGACCCAATTGAACACACGACGTCAAAAGGTGGGTGAAGATCTCAGCTCTGTAGTACGAGACATACGACGAATCATGATTCTCGCGTTCCCCGGTCCCACCTCGGTACACAGTGAAGTCATAGCTATTCGTGCTTTTCTCGACGCCTTGCGAGACAGAGACTTAGCCATGAAGGTTCGCGAGAGAGAACCTGCTACCTTGGACCAGGCTTACAAGACTGCCATGCGTTTAGAGGGTTATCGCCAAGCAGATGAGAGTAACCCTGGCCGCGACGAACATCGACCTAGTCGTGTTAAAACTGTGACAGAAGTGGACTCTGCCCCTGCTGATAATCAGAGACAATTTCAAGAAATCGTACTGAGACAATTTGAACAGATAGAGATGAAAATAAGGTCACTAGAGCGTAGCAGCCCCGACCACCGACAATTTCGTCAATGGCGGCCCCAACGTCGAGCGGAGCCCCCATACCGACATCAGAGATCAGGCCGTCGCCAACCCCGATTTCCCTTGCACGAGCGACGTTGTTACGGGTGCTACCAGACCGGTCACCTCGTTCGCCGCTGTCCCACCCGCTACCGTGGCGAGGACCCAACAGAAAGAAGAGACCAACCTGCACAACACGGAGATGGGAACGTCCGACACGTCCCGGGGAGCACTGACGCCTACCTGGAAGTGATGGTAAACGGGAAACGTCGGGCGGCGCTGCTGGATTCCGGCTGCGAGGTGAATCTCTGCCCGGCTTCGCTAGTAAGGGACGACCAAATCCGGAATTCTCGACAACAACTTCACGCCGCCAATGGGTCCGCCATACAAGTGCTTGGTGAAACCCGACTCAAATTACAGATCGACGGACAACCGTTTGACATACCATGCTTAGTCACCGAACAAGTGTCTGAGCTCATCTTGGGTATGGCCTGGATGCGGGCCGAAAATGCCTTGTGGCACATGGGGCAGAACTGGATTTTGGTAGGAGGTCGTCGTTTTGAAGTTCGCCGGAAACCCTATGGAGGAGCATGCCGTCGAGTCATAGTCTCCCGAGATACCTTAATTGCTCCGAACAGTGAAATGGATGTTGAAACTCACGTTGTGCTGACAAACATGAAGCTATTGAAGAATCAGTGGGCGGTTAACCCTCAACTTCTAGAGACAGGTCTTATTCTGGCGGGTACCTTGCTACCGGATAGGAACTTTGACCTGCCACTCCGCGTGATGAACCCGACGAACAAAGCTGTATGGGTGAAGAAAGGAGTGCGGTGCACGGCTGAACCAGTTACCGTCATGGGAGAAAATAGCTCCACCGAGGACAGCACGAGGTGCGCCGTTGTGACAGAGACACCAAGAGGACCGACCGAAAATGAAGTGAGAGAGGTGCTCTCCCCCTTGTGGGAGGGGGTAGCGTCGGACGTTCCACAAGAGACACAAGAAAGACTGAAGACCATCATCTGGGAGAACCAAAAAGCCTTCTCCGTAAACGAATGGGACTTGGGTTTTACCGATGTGATCCAACACGAGATAGAAACCGGGAATGAGACTCCGGTGAGACAGCCACTTCGCCGACAACCACTGTCCTTACTTCCCGTCATCGATGAGCAAGTGGGTCAAATGTTACAACAGAGGCTGATAGAACCCTCCGCTTCCGCCTGGGCCAGTAATGTAGTCATGGTTAAAAAGAAGGACGGAACCCCGAGGTTCTGTGTTGACTATCGTGCGGTAAACACTAAAACTCGGAAGGATGCCTACCCCCTACCACTTATCAGCGAGAGCCTTGACACTCTGGCGGGAGCCAAGTGGTTCAGCACCTTTGACCTCCGTGCGGGCTATCATCAAGTCGCCGTCCATCCGAAAGATCGACCGAAAACAGCATTCATCACTAGACGGGGGAGCTTCCAATTCCGCGTGCTACCCTTCGGACTGTGCAATTCGCCGGCCACGTTCTCCAGAATGATGAATTTGGTCATGGCTGGATTGAACTTCGAAGTATGCCTCATTTATCTTGACGACATCATCGTTTTTGCGGAGGACCTCGAGACCCACTTGGCCAGGCTAACACAGGTGTTGGAGCGCTTGTCTAAAGTAGGACTGAAGCTGAAACCATCCAAATGCCATCTGTTACAACGCGAGGTGCTGTTCCTGGGACATGTGGTCAGCGAGCGAGGGATCATGACTGACCCAGAGAAGACTGCGGCGGTGAGAAACTGGCCAACCCCGACGAGTCTAAAAGAAGTTCGAGGTTTCATTGGGTTATGTTCTTACTATCGTAAATTCGTCCTTGACTTCTCGAAAATCGCCCAGCCTTTACACGCACTAACGAGGAAGGGATGTCGTTTCTATTGGTCCGGCGAATGCGAGGAAGCATTTACACAGCTGAAGCAACTCCTCACTGAAGCCCCTGTCCTGGCCCTTCCCACGGATGACGGGATGTATATCCTAGATACTGACGCTTCCGGAGACGCCATCGGAGCCGTTCTATCCCAAGTTCAAGGAGGACAAGAGCGGGTAGTCTGCTATGGGAGTCGGCTCTGTTCGAAGGCGGAACAGAACTATGATGTGACGAGAAGAGAACTCCTCGCAATCATACATTTTCTGAAGACCTATCGACAGTACTTGCTGGGAAGGCGTTTCCTACTCAGGACTGACCATTCAGCACTACAATGGCTGAGGAGAACACCCCTGCCGATCGGACAGCAGGCGAGGTGGCTGACCATTACCGAAGAATTCGAATTTGACATTCAACACCGAGCCGGGTCGGCGCATCAGAATGCAGATGCCATGTCCCGCCTTCCCCATCAGGTACAAGCCGTTCGAGAACTACGAGATATCGAACGGGAAAGGATGACCCTACCAGAAGATTGGAGCCAGACCACCTTACGAGACGAGCAACGAGCGGATGCTGACCTGGGTTGGGTGATAAAAAAAAAATATGACTCGAACGACCCACCTTCGTTCGCCGAGGTGAGGGATCGGAGCGGAACCGTAAAAACGTTAGTATCCCAATGGCCGCAACTGGAACTGAAAGAGGAACTGCTAGTCAGGGCTTGGCTCGATGCGGAAGACAGCAAGGTCGCCAACTACCAGTTAATTCCCCCGCCTCATCGCCGTTCGACTCTGATTCAACTGGCTCACGAAGGAATCACGGGAGGCCATATGGGCATCCGACGTACCCTGTCTCAGCTCCAGAAAAGAGCCTACTGGCCAGGGTGGAGGGAGGACGTCCGCGTGGCACTACGGCGATGCAACCCTTGCGCCCAGTACTTTAGAGGGAAACCGCCCAGGCAAGGACGATTGCAAACAATGACCGTTGGGGCACCCATGGAGTGCCTGGGAGTGGATATCACTGGGCCACACCCGACCTCCAGCACTGGATACCGCTACATACTGACCGCAGTCGACCATTTCTCACGTTGGGCTGAGGCTCATCCGATCCGCAACCAGGAAGCCGCCACTGTGGCACGAGTCCTCGTAAAAGAAGTATTCTGCCGTTTCGGTTGCCCCCGCCAGATTCTGACGGACCAAGGACCCTGTTTCGAAGCAACTCTGTTCAAAGATTTGTGCAGACTTCTCCAAATCGACAAAATCCGCACCTCACCCTACAAACCGAGCACTAACGGTGCTGTCGAGAGATTCCACCGTACCCTGAATACCCTTCTGGGAAAGGTGGTAGCCCAAAACCAGCGGGATTGGGATGTGCATCTCCCCTACGTCCTCGCCGCCTATCGAGCCAGCGAGAGCGAAAGCACTGGCTTCACCCCGAATCGCCTTTTCCTGGCGAGAGAATTGTGCATGCCCATCGATCTAGTGCTTGGAGATGTGCAAATTATGAGTGCCATGTCGAATGTTGATGATTTTGTCGCTAGTCAAATGGAAAATGTACAAATAAACTTTGAACTGGCTCGAAAATTTATGCAGCGCCAAGCCACCACCCGGGAAGCACGGTATAATATGAGGGTCAGACCAGCTACCTTTGCCATGGGATCCTGGGTCTGGTATTTTTACCCGCGACGACGGCCAGGGATCAAAGAAAAATGGAGTAAACTTTACACCGGTCCGTATCGTGTCCTGGAACAACTGAGTCCGGTCCTTTATAAGGTCCAAAAGTCGGCAAGAGCCCAACCGAAACTAGTTTATGTCGATAAACTCAAGTTGTACAGCGGGGAGCCCCCTAAAGATTGGGACGTGAATCCGAGTCCCGATACCATTGGACCAGTTGACCTGGATACCCTGGCACAGGCCGAAACCCCTGCTGAAGAAGAGGCAGTGACCCCCCTGAGACCACATCGAACGATTGTGCCACCTCAGCGGTATAGGGAGTAATGTAGTGTAATGTGATGGCAACGTCGCGCAATGGCGACGAGTAGAGATTGTGGCGAGGATCCTAGGTTTTAGTTCCTTTGGATGAATAAAATGTTCAGTTTTTAACTTTGATCTAGGTTAGATCTTGGGGGTAGCTAAGAATTGCCTACTTGTGTGTTTTATTGCATTGTTGTTTTTATTGCCACAGAAGAAAGGCAAAATGTTGTGTTTGCATGTTGATTTTTAAAGTTTGATGTGCATAACCTTGATTGCAGATTAGATTTTGAATCTAGAATGTGCTAGATTAGGAGCAAATTGCATTTGTGCATTGAGGGAAAAGCAATCTGCTAGAATTTGGTAATGAATGTGATACACTCTGTCCGTTGGTGGGAATGGATGTAAACTTGTTCCTGTGTGGAAATGATGGTGATATATTCTTTCCGTTGGTGGGAATGTGTGTACTTTGTCCTGTGTGGACTTCCTGTGTGGAAAGGTGACGTAGAGGTAACAGCGTAGGTCATGGAATCAATCCGTCCTAGTGGTCATAGGTACGCTTCGCTAAGCGGTAAGGCCTTATGCAGCTGGTTCAAGCCTTGATGTAACGTGTGGTGCCTGTAATAATGTGTCAGCTACTGATGTTGAGGATTTGTGCTTGCTGGTAGTTAACTTTGGGCTGGATACATAATAATGGAAGATGATGCATCTTTGGTTTAGCTGGCTTTTGGATAGAAAAATGCTTTAAGTCAAATTGCCGTAGGTTCCGTGCTAGTCTAAGTTTGTTGTTAATGTTTGTAGTTAGTAACAGGTTAATTGTGTTAGGATTATCTGTAGGATGTGGGCCCGAAGCATGATTGTATGTGTTAGAGGACAATCTCTTGGTTTGTGGCTTCGAGCTGTTGCTGAAATGGATTGTAGTGCATTGTTTACTGTAACTGTTCGCTGTGCATTACCTGAAACCTGGGTGGGAGGATAACCCGATAGCACCTGATAATGTGTAAGAGTATGGGCAATATTTTTTTATTGGGATTCCCAACTTTGCTTTAGTTCAGAGACTTTGTGTCTGGTAGTTAGTGGTCCCGGTGTTCGTGGAAACAGAGTCTGGTGATTAAACACCAATGGCCTGTATTCCGACGAGGATTGGTTAAGTCAGCTGTGTGCGGCTAGGGCCAATGGACGTAGATAAGTAACCCTAGTGAGGTAAGGGCTGGTCTCGTGGCTTTCTTTGAATAGCCTGATACCTTGACCTAATATGCCCTTGCTGATTAGTGGTCTGCGTGGAGAAGGGAGCAAGAGTGAGCTGGGGACCCCCAATTTAAGTAGACGTCCCCCTTCTTTTTGCCGGTGATTCCGAACAGATGGTTTCAGGGAAATTGCAAAGTAAGGATGTTACATGAGCGTAAACATTGCTCTGCAGTCGCGTTGAGAATTTAAGCAGATGTGTTATTAATGTTTAGTTAATATGAGTAAAGCTGTGCTAAGATGCTATATTTTGTATGCCTGAACTTTTACAGCAAGCGTTGCTATGAGTTTGATTAATTGATTTCTCATTTCGCGAATTAGGAACCCTGTTGGTTCTTGGAGTTAAAATGAGATTTCGTGTATCCGCAATATGTTGTGCACAGCTGCTGACGCAGAATTGCATGCTTTCTGTTCAGACTGTTCTTAGTTAGTATTGTCTTGTAGTATAGCTAATGATGACCCTGATTTAGCAACTCATGTAAAACGGATTCAGCACGCGACCTCTGCTGAATTTTCCAGTAGTATGGAAAATTCGGGCTAGGTAGGGGGGAGTGTAGCGTTTTTGAAAAAGCTACAAATCTTACTTACTTTTATCTATATTGCGCATAACGGTTTTAACTAACTCTATGCTGCACCAGAGCGAGGCTGTAGACAATGCGCCAGAATGACACGTGACCTTTTGGATGACGTGGCGAAAGCGCGGGCGCCGCTGATTGGCCAAGAGCGGCGCGTGACCAGAAACGGCGGAAAGAAGTCGTTCCTGATTGGCTGCCATGACAGAGAACGCCAGTCGTCGAGAAATTGCTGAACGAGTGAGACCTGCGGAGGTCGAGGCGACCATTTTCTAGTCGAAATTGACGTTAAAACTAATAATTTTAAGGGTATAAATTATCGGAAATGCAACTAAATTAATCGCTAAATGACGGCAAAGATTGGGCCTTGCCTCCGGTGAAAGGAGAACTTTGGAGGAAGCAAACTGACCTGAAAACCAGGGAAGTAATAGATTTTAGCGTAGCACGTGCTGAATTTGTGACTTAGCGATTGCAAGGTTAAAATGGCTATTATGTGTTGAAGTGGATAATATTGTTTAATGTAGACTGACAAATTAACGTGGCCATTGCATTACAGAACTGAATATATATATATATATATATAAAAGATAATTACTATAAATAGCGGCGAAACGAAAAGATTATTGTGGCATGGTAATTCAGTCTGTAGTATTGAAGTTAAGTATCTGAAACGTTGATAATTAATTAGAGGTTACAGAATGCTATTGTAATAGTTTAGGAACAGAAATCTAGTCGATAGACGACTTGCATGTAAGAATTGAACTGTGAGTAGGGTTGATGTAAATCGCGTAGTGGCAGTTCATGATGTTGTCAGCGCTAGAAATGTCTAAGTGAACTGACCTAACAAATAGAAAAGACTGTATTTGCGTAGGTTACTGCTAGCTAAATGTTAGTTAAGTATTTGTTACCTGAATAAATAAGGTGTTAAATATATAATCAACGAAGGCGATTGTTTGAGTGCATTGAAACTAGGGCGAAGAAGAGTAGGCCATGTCCCGTGTAAACTCTTTAAGCGGAGACACCCCAGGGGAATCAGACAGTTCCGAGGAAGGGGGTTCGGGTAGAGAAAACGAAGCATTTGTTGAGCGACCTGGAAATAAGGCCCAGTACAACCCACTAAGTTCCCAGGAAATCGGTGACCTTTCACCCAAATCTGCCGAAAGGGGCATGAACCCAGACGAGCACCGACGCGAGGGTGTTGTTGCCAGTCGACCAACAGCCACGGAGATATGTAGTTCCGGCCCTGGTATCCGTGAATTTACCGAGCGCACACGTCCCTCCCTGTCACCCAGACCTGAAGTTCCCGAATACATGTTCCTATCGCCCCGGCAGTACGCCGCAGCGCTAGCAGGGGGAGTTGGAAGTGAGCAAGTAAGTGAGGCCACAATTGCACGAGCTCCTGCCCCTCTAGCGGCTAGGGCGGGCGTCACAATATTATAGAACATAATTTTTTATTGAACACAGGACAGAGAACATGGGAACAAGGAACACGGAGCATCATTGAGCATCATAGGGAACATAATGGAACAGAGACTTAGGGAGCTGAGAAGAAGATAGATAGATATTCGTTTTATTGACAAAATAACCGATCGACATAACGCGACAGTTAACAAGCACAAAGGAGCAGCGGATAAAGCCTAGTAAATGTTTTTATACAGCATCCGTGTTATGAAGCTTTTATTGTTTTTATTGGTTAGTTCGAATGGATGTAGCCTAGGAACATCACAGAGAGCAGAGGTTAGGAGATGTGCTATTGAGTGCACGGTGGGCACAGACACAGGGAGACGCACAGACACATGGAGACGCACAGACACAGGGAGACGCACAGACACAGGGAGACGCACAGACACAGGGAGACGCACAGACACAGGGAGACGCACATACACAGGGAGACGCACATACACATGGAGACGCACAGACACAGGGAGACGCACAGACACAGGGAGACGCACATACACAGGGAGACGCACAGACACAGGGAGACGCACATACACAGGGAGACGCACATACACAGGGAAACACACAGACACAGGGAGACGCACATACACATGGAGACGCACAGACACAGGGAGACGCACAGACACAGGGAGACGCACATACACAGGGAGACGCACAGACACAGGGAGACGCACATACACAGGGAGACGCACATACACAGGGAAACACACAGACACAGGGAGACGCACATACACAGGGAAACACACAGACACAGGGAGACGCATAGACACAGGGAGACGCACAGACACAGGGAGACGCACAGACACAGGGAGACGCACATACACAGGGAGACGCACAGACACAGGGAGACGCACATACACAGGGAGACGCACAGACACAGGGAGACGCACATACACAGGGAGACGCACATACACAGGGAAACACACAGACACAGGGAGACGCACATACACAGGGAAACACACAGACACAGGGAGACGCATAGACACAGGGAGACGCACATACACAGGGAAACACACAGACACAGGGAGACGCATAGACACAGGGAGACGCATAGACACAGGGAGACGCACAGACACAGGGAGACGCACATACACAGGGAGACGCACAGACACAGGGAGACGCACATACACAGGGAGACGCACAGACACAGGGAGACGCACATACACAGGGAGACGCACATACACAGGGAAACACACAGACACAGGGAGACGCATAGACACAGGGAGACGCACATACACAGGGAGACGCACAGACACAGGGAGACGCACATACACAGGGAGACGCACAGACACAGGGAGACGCACATACACAGGGAGACGCACATACACAGGGAAACACACAGACACAGGGAGACGCACATACACAGGGAAACACACAGACACAGGGAGACGCATAGACACAGGGAGACGCACAGACACAGGGAAACACACAGACACAGGGAGACGCACAGACACAGGGAGACGCGTCTCCCTGTGTTTGTGCGTCTCCTTGTCAACGTATTTGCAGATCGCCGCCTGGACTAAAAATGGCGTCCAGCAACCACGTGACTTGGCCAACTTCCGGGACACTAGTTGGCCAGACTCTTGGAAATATACGGCTCTGGGCCTACTGTAACCAAAGATTTTAGTCCCAGCTGTAATCTGTTGCTGTTTATACCTATTCTTAGCTGTTTATTATCTGGGCTGTTGTAGTATGTATCTATGTTTCTATACATGTGTATGGTGACTTCCGGAATTAATTCAGTGATCAAAATGGCGGACTTTAGGTCTATTATGAGCCGCTGGTGCAAGCGGTGTTCATTACTCCCACTGTTTATTTTGTTTTCGCTATTAGCTGTCGCGGTTTGTAAATTGAAACTTTTAAAATACTTATCCGAATGTGGTTGATTGAATACTAAACTATAATTATGTCGCTATTAATGTACATCGCACCCTCGTGAATAAGCTGGTGCACTTCGCTGGGGTCAACCTGAATCCCCGAAACACGATCATAACCATAACCATCAATTTTATTGCACCAAAATAACAAAAACCCTTTTTACAAAGTATATATACATAACAGTTGGTTACAACCGGAAACCCAGAAGGGATTAGAAGTCCCACTGGTAGGGCTACCTAAATGCACGCTTACATATTCAAGATGGTAGATAGGCAAGTATACACATTCATTCATTCGGACATTTATATAGCGCTCCTTCAAGAAAAAACTACTCGGAGGCGCTCCCGACTCCAACGCGCCCAAAAAGAACAGTTTTAAGTTTAGTAAGGAAGGATCCTGGTAGAGTCCCAGGGTGTAGGCGTAGCTCAAAAGGAAGGCCATTCCAGACCACTGGTCCAACCACAGAAAAGGCTCGATTCTTCATGGTGGTAGTACAAGCAAAAGGAACTAAGAGGACTCTCTTATCAGCAGAGCGTATCTGACGACGTCCTTGGATACCCAATGTAAAGCTGCATAGTTCTCGGAGGTAAATTGGGGCAAGACCCTGGCAACATCGCCATACCAATGCAGCTACCCTGAACTCAATACGCTGGCGAATAGGGAGCCAGTGAAGTACCTCAAGCATGTAGTTTGAGACATGACCATATTTAGGGATTTGCCCAATTAGGCGCGCAGCAGAGCGCAACACCCGGTCAAGACAAGTCAATCTGCTGGATGGGAGGCCAATGTAGAGTGAAGAGCAATAGTCGATGCGAGATGTAACGAAGGAATGCACTAAAGTAAGAGTAGCAGCAGACGTAAGAGAACGGATGACAGTGCGAAGCTGGCGCAGCTGATAATAGCAGTCTCAAGCAATATAATCTGATGCACTATGACACATATACACATATATATATACACATATACATATACACATATGATGCAGTCTTAACTAAAAGTGCTGAATCTACACAAAAGTACGAATTCCCGAGAACAGTTTTATGGAAAGCAGTCGAACTCTCGAAAACTATTCAGTGTTGAACTAAACGCATGACATAATGGTCCTGTTAGTGCTGTTGATAAATGCAGTTTTTGTGTTTAAACCCAAATTGGTACATGATTACGATAAACTTTACCCTATTGGATAAACGAGTACATGTTCGCCGCAGATTGAGAAGAAATAAGAGTGCTCAGAACTAAATCTTTGCTCTGACCTACAGCCACCGAAAGTAAGTAAGTGAGTCCATGATAGATGCATTCGACTAGAAAATATTACTTCTTAATATAAATAACATACGTAAGAATGTACACTTTATGGGCAAGTTGCTCTCGGACGTATGGTCAATGTGCTCATTAGAGCCGAGTTAGCTAGAGATTCAACTGAAACAGAAATATCTTAAATTGTTGCCTGTCAAGGATTTGAACTCTCTACCTCTGACTTGACAGTCCAGCATGCTTATCGCTAGACTATCATGCACCCTGACTCACGGTGTTAATGTAAGGGACTGTGCTTCTACTAAAACGATGAAAACATCAGTGAAGAAAGTATAGCCTGTAAGCAATAGCCAAGAATAGCAAGAAAGAATCAAAGAAAACAATACAAATATGTAAAAGAAATTTAATAGGAGGTTTAATAAAAAAATTGTAAATTTATATTATTGTTAGTTTTTAAGCTTTTGAAAATTTTAACACAAAATTTCTAATGTAATTTTTAAAACAGAGCAAGTAGGGTTGCAGATTTAATGATTGATTAATCAATTAATCATTAAAAATTTGATTTATTGATTTAGACTTGCTCGATTAATTTTTGATTAATATTTGTGCTTATTCCACGATGTGAAACGCTCGTTTTCCTGGTGAATAAAAGTAATGTGAAGCTGTTGAGTGGGCAATTAAGTGATCATTTTGCATAAATTTGAGGTAAATGCTGATGGCATAATCCAAATATGGCGACAAAATTATTCGTTTTCATGGCAATAAGCACTGAGCAGCTCAAATTGCTTTTTGTGTAAGAGGAAAGTAGTAAAGTAACTCAATGACTAAATTTTTGACAGTTTCACGCTCTGCCTCACATATGCCGAATTAATCGGTTAATCGTGATTACATTTTGGAGATTTTTAATCAATTAAAATCAGCAGCAATCCTAAAACAAGCAGAACAATTAAGTAGCAACCTTTTTATGTCCTAATTTTTTAATTTTCAGTGGACAGAAGATGAACATGAAGGCTTCTACACGCTCAGCATCGAACACAGCTTTGACTCTGGTAATTACGTATTTATGTATAAAGTATGAGATGTCAGATTGTCAGGTGTCAGATTGTTCTTCAAGGACATTTCATATTTTATGATTACTAGATGATTGTCCAAGCTCTAGTTTCAGCAATTTAGAATTGAAGAGTTTTCAGCATATGTAACGGTTTATTTTAATTTTTTTAAGATAACTAGAATTAGAGTTGTGTTATTTTTATTATCTAAGTTATTTTTTAAAATCCGAAATCTGGTGTTTAGGTAGAGAACCCTTGTTTACGAAGCGTGGAACGGTCACTCTGCATTCGCTGAAGTCGGGCGTTGCGGAATTTCTTCCGGATGGTGAACTCTCCGACGAGCAGAGACAGCAGATAAAAGTTAGTATATTTTCTTCTAAAAAGATGTTATATTTGTATTTGTGCTTAGTAAGTTCTAGTGCATTGGGCAGTGTGTTGTTGGGTGTACAGAACTTTTACAGAGGTCTGTTTTATCATCATCATCATTGGCGTGCCCCTCTCTGGAGCGTAGCCGTTTCCACCGTTCGTTGCCACAAGACCCTGTCCAGTGCTCGTCTCCACGCCGTGCCACTCTAAAAGCTGTTTCTCTCTCAATGTCTAGTATTATGTCTGTTTTATGCCACTCTAAAAGCTGTTTCTATCTCAATGTCTAATGTTATGTCTATTTTTGAGTGCTTTTATTAAACAGTGTGTATCAATTGTGTAAAGCAACGCACATTTGCACTACTTGATTAGTGCACAAGGGATCTATGTTACCGTTCTGTGTCAATATCCACAGTGGATATCGATACCAATTAAGAAAGTGATACCACAGGAACCAGGATTTTTGTAATCATAAAATTGTTGTACAAATATTTGACTTGGTGCAAGGATTTCATTGTTCTAAAATTAACCATAAATGAATGAATTTCACAGGAACTTGCCCGAAGCAACGGCATCTACAGAATTCGTGTTGGTCGACTAACAGCAGATGAGAACTCGATGAACTACCTGTACTCTTTTGTCAAAGCTGTAAGTGCTCGTTTTGACTACGTATTACACAGGGCTTAAAGTGTGCCTGGATGGTCATGGACGGCGTCCATGCACTTGTTTTAAAATCTGAACGCCGTCCAGCCACTTATTGGCTAGCACAGACTGGAAAGGTAAGGGGCGTCCAGGCACTTCTTTTGGAGAGGTAAGGGGCGTCCAGGCACTTATTTGTTCACACTTTAGGCACTGGTATTACACCATCTCTTCACACATACATGTATGGAAGTTCTGAAAATCCTAATCACTCCTATAACTCAGTGAATGAAAGAAGTTTATTTCTAGCAAATGTACACATGTGTGTTTCTGTAGCAACCGTAATGACCTTGACCCTGCTAGGTTTCCAAGGAATTCATTTGATAATGTCCTTCATTACCACTGCCCATTTGAATGGATGCCAGCCATGCCAGTTAAGGTGCGTGTGTTTGGACCATGCCAGCCGAGATTCAATTATTTTAAAGAAGCCATGAAATCCTTCTCGAGCTTTCTTCTGTCATCTTAAGACAGTTTTATTTGGCCGCGCTGAGGTTGGGAGCGCCTCTGAATGGAACGTCTGCTCTATTACCAGTGTTGCTGACCAGGCCGATCAATTTTGTTGTGAATCTATGAAATTCAGTTTTCTGTGTGATGTTTTCGCTAATTGGATGAGTGCTCAATTTAATTTAGAGTGTGCCATTCTTAAACACTTTAGCAACAAAGCAACTGGGAAGCCTACACCACTCGCTGTTAAAAAGTTAAATAAATACTGCATATCCATGGACCATTGGAAAATTCCTGAGTTTTTTGTAGTTTTGTACTCTTTACAGTGAAAGCACACCTGTCCTTGTCTAGTTTGCTGGAACTATCCGATTAAAGGTTTAAGATTAACACAGATACTAGCCAGATGTTATCCGAGCGACTTGTACAACATCATGTAAAATAGGAAGTATAAGGTAATTTTGTGTATGTAATCCGCTTTATTCATTGACCACCTACACGCCATGTTAAATAACTGGCTGAAGGACGAGTTAACTCGTCCTTAGCGGTCAACGTGTTAAATATTTCTTTGTGTAATGTAGCTGGGTTTTGACACTACCTGCTTTTTTATGTTTATTATGATCTTGAATGTAGTGTGCGCTTGTTGAGTCTCGCCTTTCTGACATCATCACCATTCACGTCGATCACTCCGGAAGTCTGATTGCGGTTTCTTCGACGACAACAGCTCCGTACTGTTCTGGTCAATCTGTGTCAAATGCTGATCTCATGGATTTCAACACCACCATCGACGTACAACAGAGCGTCAGTGGTCCAATGTATGTCAGCAGTTTTCATTAAGTTTGCTTGTGGTGATTAACTTGACCGTCTCAAATTCATTATTCACCACAGGCTGTATATTTGTCTTCAGAAGATTACATCTTTTTTGTGTGTGCCATTGGTTGACGCTTTTTGTATTAAACACAGACACAATAGAAGTTACTAATTACAAACAATAGAAGTTACTAATTACAATACCTCACAATAGAATTTACTAATTACAGTACCTCACAATAGAAGCTACTAATTACAATACTTTGCCATATTGCAAACACCTTTTCAGGGTGAGGACTGTCTACCCTCTTACACTGAGGCCAAGAGTTCTCTATCACTTCACATTGGCTGCCCAAATGGTTTATATTCTTTTAAGGCAGATATGCAAAATATAAGCAGGACCAAACCTAGAATGTATACCATTGATATGACATGGAATTTGAGTAGCTTGAACAATGTTTCGTTTTCACTACCCATGTAATAATAAAACTCAGGGAAATTTGTGTTTTAGGCCAGAAACGCAAGCCTACATACAGAAGATGGAAATGGAGAAACAGCAAGCCAAAGGCCAACAAGTAGACAATAGGTCATTCTTTGCCAAATATGTAAGTCCAAAAAGCTTGAGGCAGTCTTTGAAAGTTGTATGCTATTTTCCATATCATAAGATCTGCTACAATTGATAAATCTTTATGCTCCCATGTTAAAATGGAAAATAAAAACCTACGTGCATACAGGACTTAGTGTGGGGCGTGGTGGTGTAGTACCGTAGTTATGTTCGTTGCAGCCGGAGGGTTGCAGGTTCGAATCCACCTCCAGCCGCCATGTAGGGACCTTGAGCAAGTCCTTCACTCACAATTGCTCAGGTGCTTTGGCGTGAAACTCTGATGCAGTGTAATCAATCAATCAGAATTCATATAGCGCCCCTTCCGGATATCTACTCTGAGGTGCTCCCGGCCGTGATCAAGCGAAAAAAAGCAGTCTTCACCAGTTTGTGAAATTGAGAACAGCTTAGGAAGTGTTGCATAGTCAAGGGAAATCCATTCCAGGTTGTTGGACCAACCACAGAGAACGAACGCCTATGCATTGTGTAGTAGGTGGTGTAGTAGGTATGTTCGTTGCAGCCGGAGGGTTGCAGGTTCGAATCCACCTCCAGCTGACATGTAGGGACCTTGAGCAAGTCCTTCACTCACAATTGCTCAGGTGCTTTGGCGTGAAACTCTGATGCAGTGTAATCAATCAATCAGAATTCATATAGCGCCCCTTCCGGATATCTACTCTGAGGTGCTCCCGGCCGTGATCAAGCGAAAAAAGCAGTCTTCAACAGTTTGTGAAATTGAGAACAGCTTAGGAAGTGTTGCATAGTCAAGGGAAATCCATTCCAGGTTGTTGGACCAACCACAGAGAACGAACGCCTATGCATTGTGTAGTAGGTGGTGTAGTAGGTATGTTCGTTGCAGCCGGAGGGTTGCAGGTTCGAATCCACCTCCAGCTGACATGTAGGGACCTTGAGCAAGTCCTTCACTCACAATTGCTCAGGCGCTTTGGCGTGAAACTCTGATGCAGTGTAATCAATCAATCAGAATTTATATAGCGCCCCCTTCCGGATATCTAATCTGAGGTGCTCCCGGCCGTGATCAAGCGAAAAAAGCAGTCTTCAACAGTTTGTGAAATTGAGAACAGCTTGGGAGGTGTTGCATAGTCAAGGGAAATCAATTCCAGGTTGTTGGACCAACCACAGAGAACGAACGACTATGCATTGTTGCAGAGCGAGTGAAAGGAACAATTAAGTCACCATGGACAGCAGAGCGCAGGTGCGGTGGCCAATGCAAGTGGTAAGGGGAGGCAAAGCTCACACAGATAGGAGGGTGCCCAGCCTGATAAGCATCGCCACACCAAAGATGCAATCCTAAATGAGATGCGCTGCGGGAAAGGAAGTCAGTGCAAGACATTGCGCATATATTGGGATACCAGGTCGAACTTGGTGAACCCCCAAAAAGTCATGCAGCAACCCGACGGATCCTCTCCAACCTCTCAATCCGAACCCGCGGGAGACCAACAAAGATGGGGGCGTAGTAGTCGAGGCAGCTCAGCACAAATGCATGGGCAAGAGAAGCTGCAGCTTTAGAAATCAGAGAGCGAGCAATGACCCTGAGCTGCCTCAGTTGGTAGTAGCAGCTGCGGCACTCCTGATCTATATGATATGCAAGGGTGAGTTCAGAATCCAGGAGCACCTCAAGGTCATGCACCACCAAAGAAAAAGTTAACTCTGATTAGCGAGCTTGAAGGGCAGAAATAAATAAATAAATTAGTTACAAGTCTTCAGTTTTAAGCAAAAGATAGTAAGGACAATATTCCATCTTGGTCATGTGGCTGCTGGGTAATTTTGAGGCTATGCACTGCAAAACAAGGAAAGGGATCACAGGGTCCAAGGCAAGCTATCTGAACCCCACCCATTATTATATATATAAGCTGAATTTATAATCTTTGTTTCTGTCATTTTGCAGTGGATGTATCTGGTGCCGCTGGTCATATTCATGATGCTCATCCAGAACGTGGATCCAAACGCTGGGCAGGGAGGTGGTGGACGCAGCTAGAGTTTTCTTCATGTGTAATGGGCTTTCAAATCCACCATGTACAGGTGTTCCATTCCAGTGCAGCAGCTCAGAACACTGATAATCAGACCATGCTCCCAAGTCTAAAGACAAGAAGTGACGGCACTATATGTACAAATGGGACAACGCGTTTCTAATCGAGTTATAAAAAGACTCTTGGGTCAAGTTTATGGAAATGGTGCAGCACATGTGCTAGGAATAACAAAGTTTCTGATGTTGGTTCTATGCTTTATTAAAAAGAAAAATGTTGAAACTGAATATCAGTATTTTTTTATAATACGGTTCTTGCATTCAGTTGTGTTCCTTGCACGCCATCAGCAATTCTTCGGTCCTTGGACTTTATTCCTTACTCCTCCATCATTTATCTTCACTTGAAATCGCTTACTAGAAAAATTACTTCTCGACAATTTCAGCAAAACATTTTGTAGATTGTTTCTTTGCATTCATGCTGCCTTGCATATAAATTAGGAGGCTAATCCACTTCAGGTTTAACATTTCATGTCGCTTCATGCTTCAGCAGTCGAAGAGCCATCCACGTTCCCGTTTTCATTGCTTGTTGGAGAGTCCTTGTTGTCTGGTTTTGCTTCTTCCAAATCAGATTTCTGTAAAAGCAAGTTTCCGGTGTTTTAATTCCTACAATCATGCACTGCATTACACCAACAGTTCAGCCTCATTTAATGCAAGTGAATTCTAGGCTACAAATAAATGTCGGTCAGTGCCAGATTAACTATGGCGCACTTGCGCCAGGCCTTCTTTCGGGGGTAAAATTTTTTAAAAAACATTGAGAAATCCGATTATCCGATCGAATTTGTTTATATAAGTCACAGTCTGGCTTATTTAAAATGTTTAATTTCTAAAACAAGCATTGCATATAAAATTTGGTGGCATTATAAAAACAGGCCTTCTACAGTACTACTACTATAATGATGACGTACTAATTAATTGTGTACTGTAATGATGACGTATGACGTAATCAATTTATGCGCGGATCGACCCCATCACCAAATAAAATATAGATATGCGAACGGTACAGACGACACAGTGTATGTTCCATGTAATATTATTATCTACTATTTAGTGTTTATGTAGCTAAGCTGCCTATTTCTTTTTTTAAATTTTAATTTTTAAACAAATAAAATAAGTAGGCCTAAAGAAAATGAAGAAATTTGAGTCCGGTTGGCAGAAACGTCAAAGAAAACGCGAACTTGACGAGGTAGGCTGTACAGCAGTTAGAATCTACTCCACAAAAGATGCTGAATATAATGTACCGCTATAATCTGAAAGACGGCTTTCCAAATGTTTGTATTGCACTACGTACTTACTTAACTTTGCCTGTAAGTAACTGCAGTGGAGAAAGATCATTCAGTCATTTAAAATGCATGAAATCATCTTTGAGGTCAACAATGGGCCAGGACAGATTGGCAAATTTAACTCTTTTGAACATTGAGTCGGAAATCTTGACAGATCTTGACTTTCAAGATATCATTGATTCTTTCTCTACTTTAAAAGCGCGAAGGAAAGACTTTTAAACTCGACGAACATTTTTGAACAGTTGAACTGTAACAAGTAAAATTAAAAAATCTCCTATGATCCTATCACAGCTTCATTTTGTGTTCATAAATTATTAAAGTATGTTTTTCTATATAATTAATTTTTCCCCATTTTTTGATAATTTGATTGGATAGAGGACCTACTTTAGTTTTGTTGCATTGTTTGCGCCAGGCCTCTAAAAAGTTAATCCGGCACTGATGTCGGTGCATCCACATGACCACACACTCACTAGCATTAGTCAAGTTACAGAGCTCACCTTTTCCAGATTGCTGTCTAAACTGTACAGAACTAAACTTCTTATTTGTCAGGTATAACCAAAACTGTTCACTGCTCCTAGTCACGCTAATTTGTATATTGCATTGCAAATGTAGGGGTCTATTCCTATGGCACCAGTAGCTTGATGAAAAGCATGGACACAGACATATCGTTCAACTAATTGTTGAAAAGCACTTAATATAGCACAAAATATCAGGACGCTGACCTAGCACCAATAAGCAGAAAGACCGCAATGCAGAGATATTAACAGACAGAAATTGGAATGGACAGAGTTGAACAAAGGTAGTTGTGCAAGCGAGTACTGCCGACTACCTTAACAAACAAGTTTTAGTGACTGTACTTAGTGACAGCATGCAGCTGACAAACAGATTCATAGCTACAATTCATAGTTTGTCATCTTAAAAGTTAAATATGTTGTTTGCTTGGCCCACGCAATTATTCTGTCAACCTTAATCGTTGCCCATGCTAATATGAAAAGACCATGATTATGTATTTGTCACCACGTAGTTATACTATCACTTTCTCTTACATTACAAGCACCATTCCTTGTACATTACATGCTTACTACTACCTCCACACTACACAACAATATGAAAGTTACCTTTGGCTCACTTGCGGCGAGCTTCTTAAACATCCCAGAGTACATCTGCTTCTCACGTTCATGCAGCTGTTTCTTCTTCTGGTTTGTGATTGTTATCTGGTTTTTAGCTGCCTTGTTTTCTGGATCAATGTCTAAAACTGCCTTGAAGTCCTCAAGTGCCACATCAAAATTCTGGAGATTGAGATTTGCCTGCAATAATAATAGTGTACCTTCCATTAGAACTCTAACTTTTCAAATGTGCAAGCAATGCAATTGCAAGTGGTATGCTTTGGATTTAGGTGATTTGCATAGGGTGGGAGGTGAACCTGGGAAAATGTATCTGTGCAAAATAAACGTCTAATTATGATGTCCACATTAAAATATTAAATTTTATAACTCTATTATCCTGTGGTCGTCCGACGCCGTTTGACTAAATTAAACTTATATTCTGTTCAGATCTAAAGATTCTAAACAGTAAACTATAAGTTAACAAATTTTAACTAGCAAATATGATGTTTAACAAAAATTAATGTTAGCCTATGGTAAAATACATGTTCCATATACCACTTTAGCTAGTCTTTGTAACTGTAAGGGGGCAGAGAAGCTTATATTTTTGTATGTATGCATAGGGGGTCAACAAAAACAAAAAGTATGGGGGAGGGTTCGAAATGTGTTTTTTTGCACGTAATATATGGATGCGCGTAATAAATTTATGTAATAATAATAATAATAATAATGATCCCTAATGTATATATGTGTGGCACATCCTCCTAAGTTTTATGTGTAGTGTATGCAGAAATTCACTATCTGCAAAGATTGCAATACATTGCAGGTTCTTGCAAACTACTATCCATATCTCTACTGGTGGTTCTTGCACGTTATTGAAAAACGTTTACCACATAACAATAGCGTTGAACTTTAACCTTCCATATAAACTCGGAGTTCATACCGTGCCACGTCGGAATAGACCTTTCTCGTTCTTCGGGTCAAGTTGTAACGCTTCATCACATGACTTGCAGGCCTCGTAGTCTTCCTTGATCTTCAGGTAGCACATAGCAAGATTTAGGTGTGCCGCAAGCATAAGGCTCTTCCTTTTATCTGCCTCCTCTCCCTTCAGAGAATCTTCACTCTTCAAACATTCGAGGATTTTCTTGTAGTATCGTATGGCTATGCTGAACTTGTTTGCCTGTAAAACAAATTCTCATGCTATATATTTAAGAACACAAGGAAAATTGTTGAACACTAAAATATATTATGGATAGACATGCCATCAGCTAGCAATTAGAAGCAAGTGCTCAACGACATAATGCAAAGTTACAATGTTGTGAACACAGAACTCAAGGCTGCAGGCAATAACACAATTTGCATGGCTATCAAGTCTGCGGAAGTGTAGCTCTAAGCTGAAGAATCATCTGCCGGTGACACGAAACGGAGTATCCCCCTGAAAGCTATCCGGGGGATGAATTAATCTATCCCCCCGGATGGAATTAACCGGTCTATACTATCCCGGGGGATAAACCATTCTATCTGCATTTTTGAAAAATGCGCATAATAAAGAAATTTTTGCTGTAATCAAAATTTAAAGTGACTCTAATTGTTTTAAGTGTCCTAAGCAATGCTCAGATAAAGGCAACTCGAATTTATTTAGTGACTCCGAGTGTTCTTAAGTGTTTTAAATGTTTTAAGTGCTCTAAAAACAGGGCAAAACAATTATCTAGTAGGAATAAGCATACCTGTTAGTGTCATTGTTCAAAACAAAGCAGATGAAAATTAATTTGCAGAAAAACACACGCGGAAGCGGTTTTTTCGACTTTTTGGGGGGGATACAATTAATACGGTGATACTCTATTTCGTGACACCTGCACCAATGTAAAAATTCAGTACAACCTATCCTGAGATAACAGGAATCAACAACAGTTGTCAATTTAAATTTAAAAGATAGTCAATCACTTGGGCTTTCACCTCCACAATCAAATACTTATTGCTACAGCTACCAGCATATCACCATACCCATGACACCACTTACTAAATACTGCTGACAGTTTGCATAGTAAATATAGTTACTTTGAAAAACTCTGTTCCTTTGTTTTTGCTGATCTCGGACTGCTCTAATTTCTCACTTGTTTCCATTTCCCAGGATTCCTTTGCCTACAATGAAATATGTACAGAATTTATAGCAGTATTTACACTTCATAAGCATCTCAAGATTTACTCCTCAATAAATTTGAAGTTTGGTAGACTGGTTGGAATTCAATTCATTAAGCAGCACTTTTTAATGAGCATAATAAAAGGTGGCATACATATACCAGATATTAGAATAGGTTTAAAACCAATTTAGTTAAATATATTTGATAGGTTTCATAAATAGTAATGTCAATAGAACGCCAGTTGAGGCAGAATGTGCATTTTCAGCGCCAGGTGTCTGTACTGAGACAAGGATTGGAGATTCCACCACTGACACTAAATGCTTCAAGTGATTATTTTGTCATACAAAGCTCTTAACAATACATAAACAAGCTTTAAGTGATCATTTTGTCATACAAAGCTCTTAACAATACAAAAACAATTGAACAGTTTACTTTTAAAATTTAAGTAACAAGTTTACCACACAACACCACAACATTCTTAAAATCGTTGTCATTAATACACAACTGTGTTACAGAATTAAACACATCTTTATGCTACAGTGACGAATTTTTAATTGATCAAAATAAATCAATCGCAGAATTGAAAGAATGCTCTAGAATCACACGCCCTAGTCTCACCCGAATATGGCATGAAAATTGATCTAAATAGAACTACTTCATCACACAGAAGTTCACCAACTTGGTGTATTAACTTCGGAGAATAAACGATCAATGTATGCAGTTTGATGCAAACAATAAAACTTATTACCTTTTCAAACTTCTTCAGTTCAACTTCATATTCGAGATCAGCGTTAGGAGGTATGCTGTGCTGCACAGAACCTTCAGCACGGTATGCATATTTAGATTTGACAAGTAAACGGGCTTTCTCTCCCTTCTTCATCTTCTGTAATCCTTGTTCCACGCCATCGACGATGCCAACGTCCGATCCTTCACCCAACACAAACGATACGTCACGATCGTCAAACGTTCGTCCGTTGTGCCGACCAACAACGCGAACTAAAATGAAAATATAAAATCTCAAGATTAACAACAATCAAATTAATTTTACAGCAACATTGTTTAACACTCATCTTCAAAGACAGATATTGTAGCTGCACTTCAGAATCAATTCTGCAATTTATATTTTATACCTCGCAACACTATTAAGAAGCAACAGAAATGAATGTACTTGGCAATAACATTGCTCTGGTACTATACGTGCTGCTGTAAATAGCAATGCTAAAAAGGTAATCGCAAATCCGATTATTGGTTTCTAAAATGATAACTGGTTTTTATTGTTATGACACCTATAATCGAATAATTGATTTTTAAAAATCATCTTAGGAAATTATAAGAGATGATCGCATGATTCACGCATTTTTGCAGACTATAACCTTAAAGGTTGCCATGAGAACAGGCTAATTGCAACAAATGCACAGTAGCTGCATCCACCATGGACCATTATGTATATATAAAATGTCGTTGACCCACGCACGGTATGACAAATGTCAATGCATGACACTACAGCACTTCAAGTGCAACATCGTCACATATATCGTCAAACTTTGCTTATGACGAAAATGAAAACCAATATAAATTTCCTGTCGGTGAATGAGACGATTAATAACGGAGCCACTTAAGCATGTTTTGACGCCAAAAAGACATCGAATTAAACGAGTCCCAGCGGTTGTCATCTTTGTTTACGGTGCCAGCTGGGAAAATCAAGGCCAATTAATAAAACTGATAACCGATTTTAAAAACAGACTTCTAAACACGATAATCGATTTTGTCCCCCCAAAAAACATGTTAACCAACCCAAACTGTAAGTATGGCACACCTGTAATGCAGTACAATGCATCTATTCAAGAATTGCATTAAAGAAAAGTTAAAAGTTATAGATGAGTTTCCTTTTACCTATAGATGATAATTCCATCAACAGTGGCTAAATCTGAACAAGGTCAATTTTGTCAAACACGGAGTTTAAAAGCATGCTGTTTTCCTTACTTTCACATGAAGCACCTTCTTTGGGTGTCACATAGCCTTCACCCTTCTTAATCTGGCTCTTCAGAATTCCACCATCCTTATCCTCGGATACGTCTTCACCTATGCACAGAATAACACATTCAAAATCAACCATACAATTCATTCCAACTACGCAATTCTGCCAATCCAGCTCAAGATATAAAGACATGAAGACAACACAGCGTACATGGTGAAAGCTCAACCATATGATGTACTTGGTGTGTCATAATACAACACATAGCAACTGCATTTGACGTTGATTTCCTCCCAAGTTCAAAGGTGCACGTATGACAATGCGACAGAACACCGATGACTTGCTCAAGGTCCTTACACTGTAATTGACTATCTCTGGAGAGGATCGAATCCATACTCTTTACTTTAAAAGTTGAGCGTACCTTCCACTTGGGTACTGTGCAGCATAGCCAAAAACTGTGTAATGACCCTGAGAGTGGTGTCAATAAATATTGGACATCGTCCTGCATTACAAACTTCAGCCAGCTAGTTTATAATACGAATGGGGAAAATAAAAATAAAACAAAAAATTGTTTTGAATTTTCATAGGAAAAAGTTCTTAAGAGGAACTGCTATATTATGCTAATAACAAGACCATGCCACCTACCTTTCCAGTCAAATAGTTCCACTTCAAACACCAATGTAGCATCAGGTGGAATGCTAGGAGGAGATCCTGACTTTCCATAAGCGTACTCGGACTTGCAGAGCAGCACCGATAGCTCGCCACGCTTCATTGTTGCAACTCCAAGGTCCCATGCCTTGATCACTGCACCTAGATGTAACATATGAACATATTCATTGTCCTATCTTTAATATTAACATACATTGTCAAAAACAGATTTGGGTAGTTTTGTCTAAGAAGTTCTAATTATCAGTATGAGAGACCCAGGCCTAACTCAATCTGAATTTCTAGAGCCAAGTCTTGGTCCCCTGAATTAGAAGAGAGTGCACCAGTGCAATGTCTCTATGCAAGGACAGTTAGACATTTTGACCTCAGGCCTGTCAAATCGAATAACCACCCTTCACAATAAATTTAGAACATCTTGTGGCTCCATACATCTTAGAAACTAACATCATTTAGGCAGGCAGACAGCGTTTTTAAAAGGCGCCACATGTGGCATTTTGGCAACATACACAACTTTTCATTTAATTCAAGTATCCATCGTGTACAATAATACCTGATATGACCTGATTAAAATCAAGCAGTGTCTCAAAAGTTGATTTACCTGTGCCCAGCGAAAATTCGAAGTGTTCGCCTCTATCCCGGCTGGAATCGAACTTCGTCCCGTCAAGAAGGGTACCGACATAATGTACGAAGACTTTATCACCAGTCATAGGATGAATATCACCTGTTCCCGGGCGACGGATTTCCTTCAAGACACCGCCGTCTTTGTCGGGAGTGATGTCGACTGCTTCGGGGCCGGGCACGTATCCTGGAAGCTTTTCCTGCTTCTGCGAGAGAACGTCTTGTGCGGTCTGGTCCTCCATTTCCGTCTCTGTGCCTGTCATTATTCACGTGAATTGCAGAAAAAGATTTCGAGACCTTTCGTGGCGATATGAATTAAGTATTGCGATTGGCGATAGAAATACACTTTAAATCTCTTTGAAGAGTTATTTAAGAACATGCAACACCACGTTATATATTAAATAATTCGGCAACAGTATTCCAGAACATTCGCCGTTTCTGTGGCCGCCTTCTTTGAAAAGTTCTTTCTGCTAAGCATTTCATAGATTATTTAACTTTTGATTCAACATTCAGTGACGCGCTTGTCCTATTAATGGTGCGCTAGAGCAACAAAATCCTAGTTTTGTAATTTTTCTTTAAAATCGAATATACTGTATAACATACTTATAATGGGTAGGGGTTAAGTTAAAATAGTCACCATCAGAATCTAGTATAAACTTGTTCATGGCGTTAATGTACACTTACAGCGTTTTGCTTGTTTGTTTTAATTAAACGAATATACATACATGCATTGTAATGTACAAGCAGCTCTTGGGTATACGAAAAGGTAAGAGCAAACTACTTAAAGTCTTGTGTATGCGTATAGGTCTACTGAAATCCTGACCTTTTCGGTCTGAAAACTACCATACACCCAATTATTTGTTTTGCAGATATGGATATCCATTTGGTCAATCCAAAATTCCAAACTCAAGAGAAATTTTTTTGCAACATGCCTAATATAGTTATACAAACCTCAAGAACTAATAATAAAGCTTTTACACAGGTCAATATGGACTCAGTTGACTGACTTTTCCCTGATCCAAGTAAAAAGCCTTTGCCCTGGTCGTTGCCTGCCATATTTTTTGTCATGCCAGGAATTTATTTGAGGTTTAAATGACCCTTGCACTGTATGGTTACTTCAACGACTGCCCTGGCTATGCCATGGTTGAAAATGTCTTGCACTGCAACTGCAAAGTGACTGCATATGACACCAAATCAGGGCAAGTTACGAAGAATTATAGGGCTGCCAACTTTTCCAGTCCAGGATACTCGCAGTCACTCGATGTGCCATCAACAATTACGTAAGTTGTCTCCACATAACTGAATGTAATGGATATTGCATCAGCCTAATGTAGGCTTCAAGGTCGGAGACTTAATTAGGGGGACGGTCCCCCTCAATGGGTGAGGTGGGAGACGGCCATGCATTTGTCCCCTCCAACGTCCCCCCCCAGCGTTAGAAGAAGAAGAGATCTTAGAAGAAATCGAAAAGGAGGACTGAAATGTAAAACTGATTGCAACACATAAACCCAACAGCAGGCTAAACCTCACAAGTCACTGGGTGAGTGGAGAACATCCCTGTCAGCAAGGCCGTAGCTAGGGGGGTGTTTTGGGTGTTTGAACACCCCCCGAAATGGAAAATGTGAAAAATAATATAATGCATTTACTAGTACATGATGTAAAAACCATGAAATAAAACCGTGAAAACACCCCCCGAAATGAAAAATGTAAAAAAATAAAATGAATTGGTGACAAAACACCCCCCGAAATCAGATCCTGGCTACGGCCTTGCCTGTCAGTAAATGCAGTAGAACACGTTTGAACGATTTTTTTCAAAAGGAGCTTGACAATGTGATAACCTGAAAAGCCTTTGGCTTTAAAAAAATATTTTGACAACTGACAATCTGCCGTGAACCCAGTATAATATCTAAGCTACATGCACAAATCCACTTTGTTCATCCAACAGACTTGAAATCTCGGTTTCTCGCTTTAGGATTTCTGTGGCTCAGTCTCAATCATTTGCGCCAAATGGTCATTCTCTTTGGAATATACTTTCTCCTTCTGTTCACTCTAATCCTGCCTGTTCACTCTAATTCTCTTCTTCCTTATCTCTTCTCAAAAACCGTTTCTTCTCATGCCCCATGAGACAGTGTTTAATCTAGACGTCTCTGGGGGGGGAAGTTCCCCCCCAGGATTGACATTTCCCCCCCCAGAAAAATTTGACGAAATGATATTGGTTTTTAGTTACTGTTTTCACCATTGTTTTACATGAAGTGTTATAATAATTGTACTGTGATATTATTTATTATTATTTGATTATAATGACATTATTTACTACTATAATATATGATACAATCATGTTAAGATGACACCTTAAAATGCTGCTATTGCAATGTGGAAATTCAAAAAGTTTCTAATGGGTCACTGAAGAATTACAGCTATTTTGTTAAGATAACACCTTAAAATGCTGTCATTGCAATGTGAACATTCAGAAAGTTTCTAATGGGTCACTGAAAAAGTACAGCTATTTTGTAAAGATGGTCGACCCCTTAAAATGCTGCTATTGCAATGTTGAAATTCAAAAAGTTTCTGATGGGTCACTGAAAAAGTACAGCTATTTTGTTAAGACGACACCTTAAAATGCTGCTAAATGTGGAAATTCAAAAAGTTTCTATTGGGTCACTGAAAAAGTGCAGCTATTTTGTTAAGATGACACCTTAAAATGCTGCCATTGCAATGTTGAAATTCAAAAAGTTTCTGATGGGGAGGGGCGCATTGCAATGTTGAAATTCTAAAAGTTTCTAATGGGTCAGTGATAAAGTACAGCTATTTTGTTAAGTCGAAACCTTAAAATGCTGCTATTGCAATGTTGAAATTCAAAAAGTTTCTAATGGGTCACTGAAAAAGTACAGCTATTTTGTTAAGACGGCACCTTAAAATGCTGCCATTGCAATGTGGAAATTCAAAAAGCTTCTGATGGGGAGGGTCGCATCGCCTCCCCGTACCCCTCCCCTCCCATTCTTGGCGCTACACGCATCACGAGCGTCCTTCGGACACTCAATTGTCTCCCCCCCAGAAACCTCAATTCCCCTCCCCCACCCCAGAGGAGGGGGACTAGATTAAACACTGCCCACGAGAAGAAACGGTTTTTGGTCACTGGAGGAGCTTCTGAACGGTACACCCTAGTAGTGACCCTACCAGAGGCACTTTATAAAGTTTATATAAAATTCAAATACATGCAATTATCCTTTTATTTGGTGCCTTTATCCTTCAATGATGAGTCAGTACATGCTCATCATAGCTAAGTGAAAAACTCAGCTGACTAAGAAATGTCAAAATCGGATTAAATTAAGAAACCACTAGGAATTGGCACGTGTATATATTGTATACAACTAGTTACTGACATACTGGAAACAATGTTAAAGTTAACACAGAACATTAGCATAGCTTCCAGCAAGGTAGTTACACAGAACATAAAAACATGCAGAGATTTTGGTTCCGGTAAACACACGGTCATCCCAAAATACAGTTATACTAAACAAAAAATATCAAACTCGCGCCTCAGTGCTTTAATTCAATTCCACACAAGCATCTCTTGAAATATCATTCAATGATGTAGATGCTTCTTGTCTCAAAAGGTTCATCGAATTAAAGTTTAGAACTGTTCTTCTCTCAGTAATAGGCAATTTTTCGACCGAGACTCGCTGGGCCATGTAATGTTAAAGTCTCTTGTTAAATGGCACAGTTGTGATCACTGGTAATAAAGCTCCAGATTCATTCCATCATGAATCTCATCTACGATACCAGAGTTAAGTAGCTTTGTTCATCGTATGCTCATACAAACACAACTAAAAAATTATAAAAAAAACAACTAATGCAGAAAACCAAGAACTGTACACTGCTCTATGCTTAGACCAGTGGTTCCCAACCTTTTTTGACTGTCGGGCCACTTTTTCTAGGTTGGAGGACACGAGGGCCACCTTTCTTAGTTGAAGGACATTAGGGGGCCATAATGCTAAAATCTAAGTAACCACGGGCGTATAAAATTGTTATAATTGAATCAAAATAGAATGTTTGATGCGATTTATTAACGTCCAAACAAAATAATTTGTAATAACCTTAGGAATTATATGTTCTATTATGTCCGAACTGTAAATTTTTGCATAGGCCTATGTTTTTCTTAATTCACTGAGATGTTGCGGGCCATTTTTATAGACCAGGCGGGCCACTTTTGGCGGGCCACGGGTTGGGAACCGCTGGCTTAGACCATTCCATAGTTTCAGGGTGTTAGTCAATCATAAATATGATATAGCAGGAAACACATTTACACAATACACATGCAATGGCATGTCTCAACTTTTCTTCATCACAAGCCATTGCCAACAGGACTAACCTACACTTTGAGGATAAAAAGAAAAAACACAAAATGTCACTCAATCTGACTACCTGTGCAGCAATACTGAATACAGAAGCAGTAGCTTCATTATCAAATGCACAAAAAAATAAACAGTTACAAAATTACTGAAGGGGCCAGTGTTCTGGTCGAGGGTTTACACGGGCATACACAATATAATTCACCTCACAAATATTTGTGTTTATTATATGGGAAAATGGCCTGCAGACAGACAGGTCTATGCAACTGTAGTGTGTACTGCACTCACCTCTAATATTGCCACTACAACCCTATAACAGGCTACATTCATTTATAATTTTCAGTTACTTGTAAAAGGATACAATCTGCAAGCGTCACGTGATCTTTGAAAATTGTGTACCTTCAAAGAAAAACAGCCAATGCTAACAATCACGTGGAATAACGCAACAATCAATCACATAGCGGTAAAATAACTGACTGGAAACCAGAAGAAAAATTCTGCAGAAAATCTTGATAACCTGGGTATGCTGTAAGCTTCATGTGTCAGGAACTAGTGTGTATTAAGAACTGAAACTAAAAGAGACCTTTATCAAACACACTCATCTACAATCTGTTAACAATACAAAATCTGAGACAGTGAAGTATAAAAGAATCCCAAAACTAGCTGAGTTCACACAGAATCATACATAAAATTAATCAGGTTATCAAGACTCAGGATATGTATACATATTTTATATATCACCTTACCATTTTACACTAAATGATCAGACTCTCAAAACCTATCATCTAATCTGTTCCAATGTATACAAACTGGTAAATATAAATCTAATTTGTGAAACGATTGTGCGCAGACATGTTCAGGGTAATAAACAAAAATTGACCATGCTCAGTAGGCTCCAATCCACAATCAGTGTGGTACTGAAAAGTCCAATGCACTGTACACAATCAGCAGAAATGCTGTATCGCAATGTATTCAAACCATTTTGCTAATGAACAAATTACAGAAACATCTTCAAGCATAAAATGAGAGAAATAGTAACCACATACCATTTCTTGAGTACGATTTTTTCTGGACGTGTGCCAGTTTGAGCAGCAATCAATTTCTTCAAGTCACCAATTGAGTCATCGTGGCTATGGTTTAGTTAAGTCAGTTAACACATTATCCTTTAATTAGTCAATTCATTCATTGCCTCCTGTATGCACATATACTTTTTGCATTCCTGCCTGCATATGTATACTTGAACCCTCGAATTCTATATAACAGTCTATAGCCATCAAAAAACAATCAAGGATTAGCAATTTATATTACCATGCATGAATAAAAAGAAGATAACCCACCGCCGGCCATAGTCCTAGGAATACAAGCTGCATCTCTCATACAGTAATATTTCTCTGGGTAGTACCTGTCTGATAGCTAATATAATGTTCTGCAGCTCATTTTAACAAGGCCAATATTAGCAACCAAATTATTATTGAGGCTCTGGCCATTTTCAATGCATATATGCACAATTGTAGTACATCACTGGACAGTGGACCCCAGCGGCGCCCGCAGGATTTTTTTCTTGTACGCACAGAAATTTTCGATGGAGGGGCGAACAGGGAAAAATTTTCGTTAGGCCGCCGAAAAAACTGATCAACCTAGAATTTCCCCAAAACATACCTTTTCTATCCGCCGAAAAAACTGATGACCTTTTTTTTTCCCAAAACATACCTTTTCTATCCGCCGAAAAAACTGATGACCTTTTTTTTTTTTTTTTTTTTTAGTCATCAACCTAGAATTTCCCAAAAACATACCTTTTGGGTCATCGCGCTGTACGCACTTACCTATGTGCGTACATCTGCGGGCGCCGCTGCTGTACGCACTTGCGTAAGTGCGTACGCCTGCGGGCGCCCCTGGTGGACCCCATATGCAAGCATACACATTTCAATGAACATTCCCTCACTTTATGATCTGCACACTGCGCATGTCAAATATCATAGACACAGAAAGCAAAAAAGCAGCCCATAAGAAAAAATATATGTCACCTTGTCTTGGGGATGGCTTGACCAGATATGGTGCTACATCTGTTAGCAAAAATCTTTGAGTTAAAAATCACATTTTGTTCTGTACATAAAAACTCACACTGTTCAATAATTGTAAGAAAAAGTATTTGACAGAAGCACTTTTGCTACGCTTTTTTATTAATTAAATAGAAGCACCTATGGATATTGTGCTTCTTTCTAATGCACAAAGCATCAACTCAAAAGCACATCAAAGCCAAGCTGCATATCAGATCAAACTGTGGTTGATAAAATTTATATCTGTTTGAAAAAAGCAAGTCTTAAGTTGAGAATGAAATGAGACTGCAGCAAAGGATACTTGCACTTTACTCGAACTTTCTTTCCCAACCGATCATTGCATGTCACTTCGATCATCATTTTTGCCTGAAGATAAACAGATGACATCAAAATTATGGACAACTGCTATCAAATCATTGTATAAAACATTGATGCTCTGATATATGATTTGATGATGCTCTGATATATGATTTGAACACAAATTAGGGAGCAGTAGTCAATTTGATAATATTACATCATGACTTGAGAGATGATTACCGGTAACCTGAAGAACTTTATTGCAAACCACTGATTTATTTGTTTACTGCGCATGGATTTAAAACGCGTGACTAAATTTAATGAATATGGAACCAGAACAAACGATATAATTGGTTCAAATTTGAAAATATTATTTGTGTCATTTAAACTAGAGCTGTTAATTAACTCAATTATTAGATTATTTAACCTCAATCTTTGCTCAAAATCAATTTTCAAAGTTAAACAGATTATTTGCACAAATCTAACTTTTCAAGATACATTCCAATTACAATACTGTGCACTTTGTGCAGCTTGGCTGACTAGTCCGCAAAAGGTTTCGGGATTTTGAACAAATGGCAGAGAATTTTTTCTCAGGAATTGTGTCAATTTTGCATTTTTTTCACATCCAAGACATTGGGTTTAGCAATTCAGTAGATCCTAAACATAAGTAATGTGGTAGTAAATGTATTACAATTCTTGTTAACATTAGCTCGCATCACCATTTGACTAAATTCTGGAAGGTCCGAAAATGAATGGGTGCACATGAGCAAGCATTTTAGGTGAATGGCAACCCTGACACACAGAGCAGAAGATCAGCATAGACGCAGGATCTATTTTCGCTACCCTCCTAAAGGTCGACTCAGCCTTCCACTCGCTAGGTGATGGTTAAAAATGAGCTGCGGTAGGATATGACAGACGATAATAGATATCGAGACTTGTAGCTCATACTGCAGTGCGTCAATTTGAATAAAACAAGTACGAATATATAAAAGATTTTACATGTACCGGCGGTACTAAAAAAACCAAGCTATCAGGGCAATTTTCTGTAAGATAACAATAAAAGGAAACTGCATTACATTACATTTGACTAGATCATAGACCAATGCTATTCATAGGGTCCGATTCATCATGCGAATAATTATTAATCGTCAGTGTTACAAAATTCAATAAAAAACACTAGTTTCATTATTTAAGATCACATTTTTACGTAAATATTCACATACGGACTGAACTTTTACACAACAATTTCGAACGTGTAACTCGCAACAATTGAAGCAATTTCTATAAACTGCGTGCTAGTTGTCGAAATATTTATTTTAATGTTCCGCTCCACAGTTGACCCGAGCGTGCTCGGAGAATGTCTCTGAACGCCCGACAATTTATATAGTAATCGTAATCTCGAGACTTCTACAGCGCCAAAAAAGCCAAGTCGCGGGAACCAGCTTATTCACAGGCGCTCAATCAAAACAAAATCGATAGGCAGCGGGTAAAGTCCGGAGAGTCAGGCAGGCAGATAGATGGACGACTAAGGTGGGTGATGTTTAGAGTTGAAGTGGCGGGGGATGTGAGGAGAAGAGGAAGAATCAGGATAGGATTTTTGAAAGAGCAATGTTTTCAGTTTTGAGTGAAAGACCTGTGGGGAGATAGCGAGAGGTGGAGTTTTGGTGAGTTCGTATGATGGGTCGGAAGTTTGCCGAAGTGCTGGCGGAAGTTTGTTCCAGAGAGGTGGAACGGCAATGGCTATGGAGCGGTTTGCGAATTTCAGTGATGAAGTGATGGGAGGGCGAAGCAGTGTAATGGAGGATGAGGAGCGTGTTGAACGAGGTGGCTGGATGGTGAACAACTGACGAAGGTAGAACGGCTGCATTTATACACTTCCACAGTTCGCCATCGAAGACGTGTAGAACCAAAAATCGAACGGTTGTGAATGCTGAACATTAACTCGCATCACCAAACATAAATTCTTGTAATTGGAGAGACTCGATCGTGCTCGTATTTGGTGATTCCACAATGCATATCAGCAGACCCGGATCTACAGTTTTGGGGGCCCTGTGCTGATCGAATTACGGGGCTCCTTGCAATTTTAAGAAGCAAGGCAGACATACAATAACCCGAAACATAATTTGTTATACTTTACAACATATAAAAAGTAGATTATAGATAGGACAATTGTCACGAGCTCACGACTCACGCACTGACATGGAAACAACAGTCTGTCAAACCTGGGTTATTTTAAAAGAATTTTTAGAACCGCACAGCCCCTTCTTTTCTTTCATAATTATCCTCCATTGTAAATTGCTTCCAATCGGAGGGAAATTGCCTTTTTTGATAGTTTTAACTGTACAGAACGTAACAGAAGTGCTTCTACAACTGCACAAATCCATCTAGAACTACACATTTTGTATAGGGCCTACAACTGCACGTTAAAAAGCCCTGTGTCAAGCAACACTATTCTGCAGGTCTTATAAACCATTACTACCGTATACTGTGCCACAGTGCTAGAGTGTATAGACTATACAATAAACGTAACATAGGCTACTACGTAGCCTACCCACGTTCGTTTCCTACAAGTCTCTTCTGCGAGTTTTTTGTTTGGCGAAGTCGTTCATTATATAATTATGTCGTCAAAGACTCAAAGTTAACACTTTGCAGGACTTCCGATTCGATGCACATAAGCAACAGAACTTGAAGTCTCTGCTGGGTCATTGTTGTGCACAGATTATTCTTCTTCACTTTGGAAAGCGTCGAGAATGATCCCTCACCCTCACAGTTAGTTACTGGAATAGTGAGATATATCCTCAGTGCAATCCCCACACTCAGGGTGAGAATTGCCGGGGGGGTTGGGGGTTTCGACCCCCCAGTCTTTCTTAGAGCCCCATGTTAAAGTATGTTTTTTACACCCCAATTCCAAGTGGATAATGGTCCAACCCCCCCCAGTTATTTTTCCACAATTCTCACACTGCCCACACTATAGGGAAGGTATAGCCTACCATGCAATAAACCTCCTTCAGCATCTTGTTCATGTGAAATACACTTTGGTATTTCTCTGTCATAATGAGAAACGTAAATTGTACAAACTCGTCCACAAATGAGGGCTCAAGATCGGCAGGATATGATGCCACTAGCTAGGTTAGTAGCACGAGCTCGCAACTCATCTGCAGGTAGAGACTTGAAGTCCGTTATGAAGCCAAACACTTACGTAATCGTAATCTCGAAACTTCTACAGCGCCCACAAAAGCCAAGTCGCGGGAACCAGCTTATTCACAGGCGCTCAATCAAAACAAAATCGATAGGCAGCGGGTCAAGTCCGGAGAGTCAGGCAGGCAGGTAGATGGACGGCTAATGTGGGTGATGTTTAGAGTTGAAGTGGCGGGGGATGTGAGGAGAAGAGGAGGAATCAGGATAGGATTTTTGAAAGAGCAATGTTTTCAGTTTTGAGTGAAAGACCTGTGGGGAGATAGCTTTGTGACACTTTGCGAAGGTTAGAATACGCAGTCAATCTCTTGCGCAATTCAGCAACAAGACGATCGATTATGCAGTTGAAGGTTTCTATCTTGAATTTTCCCTACAGGACTATGCACAGTGTTAGGAGCGTTGCTTTCATAGAAGAATCTCTTAGGCCTACGCTTTACTACACGGCGTTCGGATTCCTTATATTGGTGATTCATTCATTCATTCATTCATTCATTCATTCATTCATTCATTCATTCATTCATTCATTCATTCATTTCAGACTTTGATTGATTCATTCATTCATTTCAGGCTTTGATTGATTCATTCATTCATTTCAAACTTTGATTGCCCACGTAGCCCTGGGCCTTCTTCTCTAGGCTTATATAATCGAAAGTCCCTCGCATTTCCTCCACAAAAGTTATCAGTGACTCGTACAGTTTCAGAGCAGTGAGTAGGTCAATTTCGACTTTGAGAGGGATACATCAAAGTGACGTAATCATATGCTGTGACATTATTTGGTCATAGCTATGAATGCTATGCATAATGCATTGCAATTTGCACTGTTCCTTTCCTGAATCCTCAATTTATTTCTTATTCTTATAATTTGGGGGCCCCACCGAAACTGGGGGCCCTGTGCTGCAGCACAATCAGCACCGTGGTTAATCCGGGCCTGCATATCAGTGGTTAAGAATCAATATCCCGTTCTTAGTAGTGAATCTCTTCTGATGGTAAATCTGAGTTTCATTTTATTTTAACGAAATACCTTTCTATATAAATTATGAATTTAAAGGCACATAAGTTTCCAGTTTTGTAAGACCTTCTGCTGTATTTTTTTACAAGGCCCATCAAGCTTTATATAGCTTAATCAGAGCTACATCAAAACAAAATCCGGCACTGAATAAATGAGTCATCGTCATAATCCCGGTAGAGTAGTGGTTAGCACGCTGGCCAAGAGTGCGAGAGGTAGTGAGTTCGAGCCCCGTTGGGCGGATTAGCTTTGTAGGCTGCTATTAGAGCCGTGTAATTACAAAGCTGTCTGTTCAGTTGGTAGTTAAGTTTAATTAAGATTACTGCATAACTTGTAAATGTAAAGCGCAGTGCGTATTGCAGGCGTTTAATTAAAGAAGATATTATATTATTATTATTAGTCAATTTGTATATCTGCTGTCAATGAAACCAACATTTTAACCAGTTTCGATCAGCCACCAGGATTTAAATTTTTCACTCCAAATTACCGTAGTCTAACCTCTTCAAGACTGTCTGTAGTGTCTACCCTTAAACATCCACTCCTCAGTTATCCTATCTCTCTTATCTTAAGTACAACCCACATAACCAGTATCTCCTCTGTCTTCTTTTCTCCAGTCTTCTGGAAAACAGATTGGTTGTTCACTTGGTATCTCTGACAACCTATCTAACACAACACAGCACTTGAGTTGAGTAGGTCGGCTGAATTTCCGAAATACAAGTTTCTTTCAACACTTTGGCAAACTTACTAATAGTCAAGCTCATCGACCATTAAGAAACGATTGTTACCAATAGCTTGCCATATTTTAATAAAACAGCAATAAAGAATCACATGTTCTCAAACAACTTACTCTCTAATCCAAATGAAATTAGATTTTGTGCCAACTTATTAGACTAGAAAAACTGAATTCTTGTTTAACAGACAACTCTTATATGTTCATTCACTTTTAAACACAAACGACCCTCCATTTTAAATCAGCTGGATTGTTGTAACGACCTCCATTTAAGCGAATCACTCAAATCACATTGCTTTAATCTTACCCAGGAAAACTATGAACGAAAGTACTATGAACGAACACACGAAAGTAACTTCTTAATGTCAGTAACTAAATCAATCCAGCACAGACGAACAGTTGACATCGTGGTTAATCATCCCCGTCATCAGGATAATCATCCGTCTCAATGGGAGTGCTCTGATCGTCAGTGACTTCAACTTCCAGATCCTCCACAGTTTCTTTCAGTATGGCAGTTGTTCCATGCTCATAAGCGTATGGCAGATACCTATGAAATATTCAGTTACACAATATGATTCTAATCGTAACCATTTATAAGTACAGGTAATAGATAAAATAGTAAAACTTCTTTAAAAACAATTCCAGTGTGAAGTACAAGAATGAATGAGTACTGACGGGTAAGGGACGATTCCATATATTATGTATGCAAAATATTGTATTTTCGACCACTCTTCCCCAGTTGCAACTAGTACATTTTGCGAACCAACCCCATGCGTACGTACAAATAGGCTCTACCCACCCTCCCCCGTTTACAAAAGTTAATTAGCTAAAGTCATCCATAAAAATATATCTTACCGTTGACTACTATTTATTTTCGTTAAACATCATATTTCCAAGCAAAAATTTTGTAAGTGTCGTGGTTTACTGTTTAGATCTGAACAAAATTCAATTATAATGTACTGAAAAGCCACCGCATCATGATTATAGTATAATACAGAGTTACAATATTAGGTTAATGTGGACGCCATAATTAGACATTTATTTTGAATCGTCTCAATCACGTGAGACCTCACTCCCTTCATGCGTATGTAATATATGGACAGCCGCTAAAAGGACAATGAAAATGACTGAACACTTTAACAATGAGATTGTACCAAATGCGACTGGACCACCGCTGCAGCCTGTCGTTAACATGTTGAAGAAAGCAGTAAACAATTAACAATTAAAAAAAGACAGTGTTCAGACTAAAAGGTGCTATGTTAAGTAGGATGACACATAAGCACAGCACCGATACTTGCCTACATACATACATACAAATGTGCGTGCATGGACAAAAATAATAATAATATAAACAAGCAATCCAAAACATTATAGTGACTTCTGTGACATTCTTTTCTGTTGCATTTATAAGCATCAGCAGATACTCAAAGAAATGAATAAATGAATGAACAAATATAAACACATAATTATGGTGGTACAAGATGGCAAAGGTGCAATTGACAGAACTGTTTAATACATGCTCGGTTCTAGGCACTCATTGCAGTAAAATTACTATGGTAATATCTGGCTAATGTTATACTTCACTCACTTGGCTTCCTCCCACCGTCCACTTCATTCATCCAACAGACTTGATTTGACCTCTTGGTTTTTCGTCCAAGAACTGCTATGGCTCAGTTTTGTTCATTTGCCTCAATTGGTCCTTCTCTTTGGAATGCACTTTCTTCTTCTGTTCACTCTACACCTCTGTCTGGTTTTATCTTCCGCTTTGTCTCTTCTCGAAACCTGTGTCTTCCTGCGGGGCCTTGCACACTGGGAGCACATCTGAACGGTCACCCTACTAGAGGCGCTTTATAAACGTTTAAATACAATACAATATTATAAATGTTTAAATGCAATACAATATGGTGGGGAAGCTTAGCTGCTTCATTCATGTTCCAGTTGGTAAACAAATAAACTTCAAACTCATTGTAATGCTGTCTTCTGAGCCATATCAAAAACTACTTTATAACAAGACCATGTTACCATGAAGTGATTTTCTATGTACTTAGTACTCGCCACGTACTTAGTCCTTCCAGTTCAGGACAATGCATCTCCTTCACTCATTTCTGTCTGTGATATTTCTGGGTCTTTATACCAAACAATGTTATATTATATCCAAAAGTCGCATTATAATGGAGCATGCAACACAGTTTTCTTGGCATACAAGGGCATTTAAGCCTCTATAGACAGGAATCAGTCATCAATGACCATCATCTGGACCTAGCCATAGCAGTGGCGGCGCCAGAGGGGCTAAGCCCCCCCAAAAGGTCGTCAGATTTTTTGCACAGGAAAATGAAATATTTTCTTGAGATTTGGACTAAGCCCCCCCCCTCTATAAAAAAAAGTCATCAGGCTTTTGACACCAGTGGGAAAATGAAATGTTTTCTTGAGATTTTGGCCAAATCTCAACCAGCCCCCAAAACTGAAATCCTGGTGCTGCCACTGAGCCATACAAGTTATTAGAATAGAAAAGAAACTAACATCTAGATGCCTGGATGCATCACCGAGTCTACTCTGAAAAGCGATTTTAGAAATTTAGTAATCGTCTAACCTTTCTAATTCGTTGAGAGTAGCAGGTGTCTCTCTGCTTAATTGATAGGTTTTCTTTTTGATAATGCACAGCTGAATAACTGACCCAGAACCAAGGTCGTTGTTGATTCCAGCCAGTATGCTCTCTATTACTAATTGCTTTGCATGTTGAAGCTACAGAGAAACAGAACATATTTAATTGTCTATTATTGCCATTGATATTAGTACCGGTACATGAATTCCAATTTCACGGCCCTTATAATTGGGCTGCTACAAACTCACCAAATCATATGGGTAGGTAGATTGCAACTTTATGTTCTTTCTTAGATGACGATAATAACCGCTGTTTCTAAGATGCATATGGCATAAGGCATTGATTTATCAAAACAAAACCAAGTTAAAAGTCACGCCAAGTTCTAACATATGCCTACATTTGTGGTCTTCAGTCCATTTCAAATAGCAAGTCTTGAATCAATACAGAAAGTATAAATGAGATCATAGCTCCCCGAGTAATATGATCTAGTTTCACTTTGCATCGCCTAATTGTGTATCACACAAATAAGATCACTTCAATTAGATTTTTTAAATTAGCATTTATGAAGCAATATAGCGAGAAGCAGTAAAAGTACAAAGATCTTTATTTCTAAAAAATGTTCATAAACTATTTTCAGAAGTATTTTCAAAATACTATCATATATTGCATATTTATTAGTATTTTGTATTTTGCCATAACTGGACTTAACGACTTTGTTTCAAACAAAACTGCTCATGAACTTACTGGACTCAATTTCAATTTGCTGGTATCTCTTATCTCAAGTACATTTTTCAACAGATTATGACTTCGACTGGAGTGTCACCTTTGATCAATATACATGCCTTGGGCTATCAAAAACGATGCTTAAATTAGGCTAGATTACAAACTATGCTGCACACTTTGGCAGTTTCATTTACATGGTAACATGTGTAAATGCTGGCTTAACTGCAACTATCAAACTTGCATAAAGCAGACTGGCCTACCTACAGTGCTCATTTGTCTCATCGCATTCTTTCTTACCTGGAAGCATAATGAATCCTAAAACCATAATTCTGGAAACTGAAATTTTATTGGATTCAAAGAATTTATTCTTGAGGTGAAAACAAAACTATTTATGCAAATATAAATATTACGGGACGTTCTCTGTATGTAATCAGAAAATTTCGCTAAACCGTTATCACCTTACAGAATTTTTATTGCGTGGTAGAAAGATTATTTTTGGAATATTGGCCCTTATTGGGTTAATTCTGCAGTTTCATCTCATTTGGGAAACAAATGTTGGCAAACCAGTCAGACTCCACTCATCTGCATTCTGGCACACCTATAGACTGGATAATTATTATTTTAAGTTAGTATGAAAGCAAGCTGGATGCAATGCATGTTTAAGTTACTTGCTAATCCGTACCGGCATTTTATCCTCGAAACCTGCCTCCAGAACACCCATCGCAGCGTAGCCACCAGATCCTTCAATAGCAAATGACAAGATCAGATGCATCACAGCAGATGCCTGATGCTGTTGCTAAAACACTAGCAAGCACAAAGCAGATAAACATGCATCCTGCAAAGCACTTGGATGGCAATCTTCCATGAACACCAGCCCTTCTGACCCAACTAAACCATACATCTTACAGTATTCACGCCTATTCGGGAGATAAGTAATGACAAAAGTGAGAAGGATTATTACAAGGAGACAAAACACCAGAATTACTTGATTACCAAAGTGATTTCAATTAAAGTAACATTTAACATCAGAGACTAAAATGCTTCACAGTCAATAAAAGTCAAATCAACACATGGCAGCTTTTCTTAAAGAAATGACGAAGATCCTTGAGAGTACAACAGATATCTGCAGACACGTTCTGTATGTCTGACCGTTTGTACCATTAAATCAGCACTTCATACATCCTTGCATTCCACATAATTTTTATTATAATATTGACAATTTCAAATGCTCTTTGGTCGTGTCTTGTTGAAGCCTCAGACTGGTTCGATTTTCAGGTGAATAGGTTCTCGGCTGGATAGTCGAGTCTCAAAACTAGACTCGTTAAAGCCTAAGCCATCCGCAACCGGGAAATCGAGGATTCAAAAGTGTAAGGGCAAGGAGAGTTTGCAAGACTGTCAACCACAAGAGATTTCTGGATGTTGGTTTTCTACCATCTACCATCTACAAGGGACTGCTACATGTATAACAGTGCTATCATGCACTGCGGACATGACCGCCTATAACCATTACTCTCTGGTTGATGATTGTTTTCCTTTTAATCAATGAAAGCATTGGTGGCACATTCATGAGGTACTTAAAAAGTGCCAGGTTAGTACTTGAATGTGTGCATATATGTATGTATGTATGTATGTATGTATGTATGTATACATACATCTGGTTCTGGCTATTGCGGACTTGATTTGATATAGCGCCAGTGATTAAGCTGTCCCTGACGTGGCTTTTGTGGGTGCTGAGAAATTCTCGAAGATTTACATTACCGGTACATTACATTATGTATGTATGCAGTCTATGCATGTGTGTATGCATGTGTGTATGCATGTATATATTATGCATTCATTCATTCATTCATTATTAGCATTTATATAGCGCCCCTTCAAGAAACTACTCAGAGGCGCTCCCAGCCCAGCCACGGCAAAAGAAAAAAGATTTAAGGGACTTAAGGAATAAGGATTGACTGGTCAGGTGGAGGAGATGGAGGTTAGGGGGGAGGTCATTCCAGATTGACGGCCCCACAACCGAGAAGGCTCGACACTGTCTGGTAGCCAAGCGAGCCCGTGGAACAAGCAGTTGTCCCTTCGCAGCAGAGCGAAGGGCCCGACGCGCTTCAATGTCAGAGACTGGGCGACAAAGAATGCGCAGGTAGGATGGAGCGCAACCAAGGATACAACGTGAGACCAGGGCAGCAATTCGATAATGGATGCGTTGGGCTATTGGCAACCAATGCAGCACATCACGCATGTAGGTAGAAACAGAGGAAAATTTAGGGATTCGTCCAATGAGCCGGGCAGCAGAGCGCAGAACCCGATCTAACCGACCCAGAACCCCAAGGGGGAGGCCAACAAGGATTGAGCAACAATGGTCGATTCGACTAGTTACGAAGGCATGAACAAGAACTACCAGCGCATCATGAGAGAGAGAGCGTGCAATCACTCGAAGTTGACGAAGCTGGTAGTAACAGCTTCGAGCAACAAGATTGACATGCTGGCTGAGACTGAGTTCATGCATGTAATAATAATAATGATGACAATTTATTTGGCAACCCTAACACGGCCATGCCGTTACAAGGGCGCTTACAAAAATAATAATTAATGTACGTATGCAAACTATGCATGTATGTATATATGTACGTATGCAAAATTTGCAAATGGACATCTGTTTCTCAAAATCGGTTTACCCATTGTTGCATAAGGCAGGACATCAGAGGAGCCATATGGCTGGACGCAGGTGATGTGAGGACCAGTTGCATCATATCCTCCAATGATCAGAGACGCACATAGGTTGCCGCCATACCTTCAACACAACATATCAAATTACCAGCAACTGGCCAGATGCCATGCGAAAACTTCAGCAATTCTTAATTTTTGGAAGATATGGGGGTGGTTAGTTTAAATTAGGCTCTATAATTCTTCTGCCTAATAATGCCCATAATAACTAGCCTACATTTATCAATGAGTAATGCTAAAACAGATGGAAACAGAAGTCAATATGTTGTGCTCCATAGATCATAACAAACCGTTGCTGACAGGAAGAACTGAAACATTTCTTATCGGCTCTCCCCACTGTCCTAAATGATGCCATAACTCAACAAGTACAAGTTTCATTCATACACAAATGATCATAATGATGTGTGCATGCATAAAATTCTTACAGATCTATGTATGAAGAACTATATAATATAAAATTTATACAGATGTATGAATAACTATATTATATATATATATATATTTATATATATATATATGCATGTGACAATAGATATGTCCGTGTAAAATTATAGATGTATTCAAGTGACATTATATAGAGTACAAATCAATACCTCACAAAAGTGCAACCTAAGCAAGCTCAAGTGGTGTTTGATGTTCATTAAGAGCAAACCTTCAAATAACATGTCAATCATTTGCCATACTAATTTCAATTCATGATGCTTAGGCAGCCCTAATAAGCGGAACTTCTTGGTCTTCCTGTTGTATCCCTACATTGCTGTTTACCTTGTATTTGTCAGATTCCGATTGTTTGAACTCAATAAACGAATTAGACTGAACATCAGATAAAAATTCGTAGAAAACTAGTTATATCAAGGCTTCTCAAGTCTCACATAACTCGAAATTCAATACGGTAAGTTACTGGTTTCCGAATGCACACGGCGCCCAATCAAGTGATAATCAAAGAAACCAGTGAAGTTAATATGGTGGGTCGTGCATCCAATGCATCCTTGTTCACAGGTACCGTTTAGGTACCTTACTGACTATGCATAAGTTCCCTGTCAAGAATAGACGTACCGCAGCATCCGCAATTCTCACCTGAACAGCATCTGTTTCATCATTCGAGTTGCATGTTTAACTCGCGGGGGTCTATCGCTATCTCGTTGAAACAGCTCCAAGCGTGCTGCAATGATCCGTGTCACTGCCTCTATATCTGCTGATGTTCCTGCTCCACAACAACTGCAATTGCAATTGTACCACACAACCACATCATCCCTCTGTAAATGTACGTAGGTGCTCATTTGCTGCAATTGCAATTGTACCACACAACCACATCACCCCTTTATAAATGTACGTAGGTGCTCAATTGCTGCAATTGCAATTGTACCACACAACCACATAATCGCTCTATAAATGTACAGGAGGTGCCCATTTGCTGACCACTATTAATGGATAGCAATTATTTTATTTTTATTCAAACGTTCATTATATATATATATATATATATATATATATATATATATATATATACACAAAATCAGTAAATCTGAAGCTGATGTGCAGAAACGTCAATTCAAGTCGGATCCAAAGCTCAGATTCTAACTCAGTGCAGTGTTTTTACCTAAGTTGTCTAAACTGAGAGATGTTTAGACATATGGTAGTTCAGTAGCTGAGAAAATAGGACGATAGTCTAGCACAGCGGTTCCCAACCCGTGGCCCGCGGGCCAAAAGTGGCCCGCCAGGCCTCAGAAAATGGCCCGCCAGGTCTCAGAAAATGACCCTCATCTCTCAAAGAATTGTCAAAAATATATGAAAAAGTTAACAATTTGGACAGGATAGAACACATTATTATTTTCTATTACAAATTGTTTTATTTTAGCGTCGATAAATCACATAAAATATATTTTGAATCAATTATAACAATTTTATATGCTTTTAGTTAATACAATTTTGACCTTGTGGCCCCCTATTGTTCTTCAACTTAGAAAAAGTGGCCCTCAAGTCAAAAAAGGTTGGGAACCACTGGTCTAGCATATAGCATGCCGAACAGTCACCCCCAAGGTAAGATTTTAGATTTCTGGATAGATTGAATATTTCTGTTACCATATCACATTTGCTTGCTCTAGACTCTAGAGTATACATGTATACCTTTTGCACTGCTAGTAGGTGGATCAGGTGAGCCAAAAACACCATCTCTCATATTCCATCATAGGATCGGTTTATCATCCACCACAGGCTGCCTCTGTCTCTGTCTACCTACCGATCTTATGGATATTCTTCTTTTGATACAATACAAGCTTGTGCCTTGTGCATTAGACCCCAGCATGATACAATACAAGCATATGCCTTGTGCATTAAACTCCAGCATGATACAATACAAGCTTATGCCTTGTGCATTAGATCACAGCATGATACAATACAAGTTTATGCGTTGTGCATTAGACCCCAGCAAAAAGCCAGCATGATACAATACAAGCTTATGCCTTGTACAATTTCAGCTGAAAGGTCACAATTGAGGAGATTAGTTCTACACTTACACCTATCAATCTTTATTTACCTATTCACTAACCTTTCATGAATTGGCTTACAGGCAGACATGTCTACTAAAAAAATTGCACTTACAAGATGTTTTCTGCCAGAAAGTGTATCTTCTTGCAGTCGTCATCAATTACCAGTGTCCCAGCTTTGCTCGTCATTGTGGCCCGAGTGTCTGCACCAAGCAGAACACCCTCCTAAACAAAGAACATTTAATGATCCTATTAATGCTATACCATACTGTACAAACTTTCTGATGGGTCATATAATTCGCTTAAACAATTTCAAGTTACAAAGGGTCACTGAGACCAGGGTTTAAAGTGGATGGGAATGCGTGGCAATTTCGTTCCCACTGCTCTCAAAATTCTTGGCCTGCCTTCCTACCGCTCACCATGCATTGAACCATTGAAACACATGAGTCCCAATGAAACTCCAATGAAACTCTTCTTCAGCATTCTCACTGCTCTCACGTTCGGCGTTCCCACTGCTCACCCAAACCACTTTATGTATGAACGAGCACTTGCTTGAACACTTTAACCACTGACCAAGACAGACAGAATTCAATATCGTAAAATGCTGTCATAAACAGAGTAATCGATTTACATACATGCATGCACACATACATACATACATACATACAGTGCATAAAGTGTGGGAAAATAAGTGCCTGGACGCCCCCTACCTTTCCAAAGGAAGTGCATGGACGCCTCTTACCTTTCCAGTCTGTGCTGGCCAATAAGTGGCCCTTGATTTCACAATGGCTGACCTCATTTATTTATTTTATTTTATTTATCTATTTCTCATTTCTATGGCGCCCCTTCAAGCTTTCTGCTAAGGGGCTCCCGACTACAGTGCGGACACCGCATCAGAGTTTCACGTCGAAGCGCAAGAGCAATTGCAAAGGACTTGCCCAAGGTCTCTACGTGGTGACTTGAGGATGGATTCGAACCTGGAACCCTCTGGCTCCAAGGCACCGAGCCTATCACTACATCACTATGTCAAACAATATAGCCCTATACTGTTGATTTAAATTTACTGTAATATTTCTGTGAGAATTCTTTTGCAATATTGCAATGACTCCTTCAAAAGCTGAAGAACTTATAATTTCTAACCATCTTTTACCATTTACCAGTACGTTTTATTTTTGTTTAATTTACCGAAAGGATGAAATCCAGATAATGTGGAAACTACGGTACTGTAAACAAGGAAGAATGTATTATAGTAATTATTATTTGTTATTGCAGAGTATTGTAATGACCTATTTGTACCTTGGTCAGAAACCTTATTAACACAGCACCAGGCTTTTGCCTTTGTGGGTCCCTCATTGTAGAATGACCTTCCCTCCAGTGGTTACAGTGGTGTGAGGGAGCAGTGGAACGCCAATGTATGAGCAGCAGGAACACTGAAGGATTCTATGGCAAATTGACAACCCATCTCTTTCAATGGTTCCATGCATCTTAGCAGTGGGAACGCAAGCCAAGGCTATCGCGAGCAGTGGGAACGCCATTCCCACCCACTTTAAACCCTGTTTCCCTCTGAAATTTGTAGCAGAATTCTGGTTGGAATTAACCTGCATCTTTTAGCTGCTTGAAGACCTTTTTCATGGGCCTGCCACGCCGAGAGCACTTCTGAGAAGCTCTGCTGTGAGAAGCGTTTTACAAACGTGAAATTAGATTAGATTAGATTAGATGAAAATATCTTTCAACAGTATTACGACAGCACTGAATTCTTCATGATATCAACAACTGGATCTCGTTCTACACAGTGCCTAAAGTGTGGAAAAAGAAGTGCTTGGACGCCCCTTACCTCTCCAGAAGAAGTGCCTGGACGCCCCTTACCTTTTTAGTCTGTGCTCGCCAATAAGTGCCAGGACGGCGTTCAGATTTTAAAACAAGTGCATGGACGCCGTCCATGACCGTCCAGGCACACTTTAAGCCCTGGTTCTACATGCAAAGAATATAAGATAAATTATTTTAAAATAATCTGACAATTTAACAAACCATATCTAAGAGTGTAATCTGGTGCAAACAAAAATAACTAAAGTGCAACCTAGCAAAACAAACCATAACTAAAGTGCAATCAGCCAAACGAAACCATAATGAAAGTGTAATCGTGTAATCAGACAAAGAAAATCATAACTAAAGACTAAAGTGCAACAGGTCTAGCAAAACAAACAAAATAGCTTTTAAGCAAAATCCTTTAAAAATAAACCATAACTAATGTCTTTCAAGTGCATACCTCGTATATAACCCCTGAAATGGTTGTTCCAGTTTTGTAAGGCTCTGGAGCTTCAATGTTCAACTTTTCCAAAACCTTATTTCTGAAAAAATTGAGCATATAAATTTCAAAATAAACCATAACTAACGTCTTTCAAGTGCATATAATAAGCCTATAATGAATTGCAAAATTTATGACGATTGTGAAATGAATGAATGCAACTTAATTAAATGCTGTGAAAACAATCTAAGTAAAATCAATTGACAGTGATTAGGACTCAACTTAACAAATAGAGCAATTTCAATACCACGGATTAAATTATAGGCTCAATATTGAAATACATGATAAGCCTATTAGCCTCAAATCTAATGACTACTAAACACAGCCCTGGGCATTTTTGGCCTCCAAGGTCCAGAACAGAACAACAGAATAGAAATTTTTTCATATTCATTGATATCTTAGATTGGAGTTGCTTTAACAACACCATCAGAAATTATCAGCATGAAACTCATAGCTGTGGTGCTGAAAAAAAATCAGTTAACTACGTTTCATGCTCATAGCAGCACAATCACAGCATAACTTGCCATTATCGTAAACTGCTCCATTCTCATTCAAAAATGTCTGAAAAATTGCCAAACTTGTCTTCAAGTCCTGTGATAAAACTAAGAACTTTAATAATTAGAGGTTAAAATGCCTATCTACTATTTTATATTTCTACAACTACTGGGTATCTAGAAAAATTATATGACGGAGTAACCAACTACATTGCATCTAGGAACACCTTAACACCAAACAAGTATAATATGTTCTGCTCTGTCCATTCTACTTCTGTGGCTCTGATTTAAATGGAGAACTAAAGTCTAAATCCCAATGCAATTCGTAATAATAATTATGCTTTGCATCTATATGGATTTCTTTTGACTTACAGAAAGTTTCTGATACAGTGGAGTCACTGGTAAGTAGGTTAGAAAACTATGGCATACATCGTGGGGCGCGGTGGTGTAGTGGTGGCGTTGTTGCCTTGAAGCTGGAAGGTTCGAGGTTCGAATCCACCTCTAGTCGCCGCGTATAGGGACCCTGGGCAAGTCCTTTACTCGCAATTGCTCAGCGCTTCGGCGTGAAATTCCGATGCAGTGTCCGCGCTGTAGTCGGGAGCACCTCTGAGTAGCGGTTGAGGGCTGGAAGAGGCGCTATAACAAGTCCGCATACAAACAAACAAACATTACAGACTGCATACGTGGGCTCGACTCGACTCACTCGAGTGATCTCGACTCTATAGCCTATTCGTTTATCTGTCTCATTGTCTACCTACCCGGCGGGACTGCCCTAACCGTAACCCCAACCTCAGGGTATACTTGTATAGCCTACAGTGTAGCCTATAGCCTACGGCAAAGGACCAGAGGTAGACAAAAACGGCAATTATACTTGGAAAACCGCAAGTTGATGTATTTTACGGGCTCAAAGAAACTGCACTCCAGCACTTGAGCTGCTAGTAATAATTATTTACCGGACGCGCCATGTCCGCTAACGTCTGAAATTTAGGCTAATGGCGTAAATATATACCGGACTGTCCCGTTCATGGCGAAACTATAGTATCCGGGACCGACGTTTATAACATTGTCTTAGTATAGTATAGTATATAGAATCTAGTGACGACACTAACCCTAACACTGACCCTAACCGACCCTCACGACGCATAACCTAACCCTAACCGAATTGGAAAATTCCAAAGTTATAAACATCGGTCCCGGATACTATAGTTTCGCCCCGTTCATTACCGGACACATGGCAACCAGACTGCTGAAGCACCCGGGCCGCAGTTTTCAGAGGCCCGCAGTTATGAATGTGTGCGTGGTAGACGGTTGTCAGAATGGGGAGGCATTGGATCGAAGGTGATCACTGCTGCACTGCACCCGGGCCTGCACTAGCCTTAAGGCGGATTTATTGTTTCTTAATTATATAGTATAAGAATTCTCGCATTTCGCGTAATGACATTTCTTGAAAATCGCATTCACCGGAAACAGTTTTTAAAAGAAAATCCAATCGCTGAAGAACTCGATGAAGCAGACATTTTTCTTGGTCACTAGACGCTACACCAAAGCTTACATATCGTGGAAGATGTTAATGTAGCCTAATGGTCAACCGTCGACCGAAAATAATGTCGTCGAGGACGGATGTTGTAAACCAATCACACTTTAAATTCTTTAATTTAAATTTATTACTTGTTTCTCAACCAATCAGCAATATATCGAATCAGCATTTCATACAATTCAAGAGTCTACCGTGCATCACAGTCGCACAATAATTTCTGCCTCGTAGGTTTAATCATGGACGGAGACTTTGGGGGGGGGGGGGGGGGAGCGGAAAGACGCGAGATTTTTTGACGGACGAATGGCTGAGTGTCGCCGAAAAATTAACATCTTTTGGCGGCCAAAATTTCTGACGACCTTTTTTTCTATTTTCACCGCCAAAAAAGTTGATGACTTTTTTAGTCGTGACGCTCAATGATTGGGGGGGGAAATACTAATGCATGAGCCATCCCCCCCCCAACACTTCCATTGAGGGGACCGTCCCCCCTGCTCCCCCCTCGGTCTCCGCCCTTGGGTTTAATCCGTGCATATTCACATTTTATAGCGGTGACCAGCGCTTTTCTCAATGGCAATGCGCCGTACTTGTTGAACAGTTGCCTGTAGGCCTAACAATTTTTTTATAAATCAGGCATGATTCAGTCCCCGAAGCCGTCGCCAGCCGCAATTAAACCGAAACCCGCCGCTAGGCTATTGACTGCAAGTGACTTCAATCACTTAATAGTTGCTAATGCCGATTTTCTTAATCGCAAATTTCTGGTCTCACTTTTTTACGAAGACATCAAAGGCAGGACAGAAGCGACACTAGTCTTGCTCTATAAAGTGCGAGTCACATTGCAACAGACTAACAATCGGTTGATGTCAGATTACACTCTTCACTAAGTCTTGATGCCTGTCCGAGTGCATGCCCGATGCTCTGGTTGATGGCAGGCAAAGCTGCACACAACCAACAAATAACTAAATTGAAGAAAAATACGTTAAGCTAAGGCCAGTTGCCATAATGTCATTGATTGAAGAATTTTGGTAAGGGCAACTTGCTCTGCAAAAGGTTGGGGAAACACTAGACTAGCAATCAACCTGGAATTGATTGCAGGCTTTACGAGTATTGCAGTGAAACCACAGTATAAATAACAATAAAATTATTATTTATACAGCGGTGAAACTCAGACTGAGTCGAATTTATGTCCCTTTTATAAAGGCTGTGCATTGGCCACATTTGTTTCATAAATTAACATTAATTTTACATAGGCCTATCAGTCATTTGTTCTTCAGTACAGTAGGTGTAAGTGGTAACACACCCAAAAGATTATTTAGGTAACTTTTAGGCATACCTGGTAGGCTGGTACCTAAGAAGTTGATAGCAAGTAGGTAAGGCAACAAGATAGTCTAAGTAACTTAGTGGATTGCATGTGATTTTAGTCAATTAAGTTGGCTTCAGTCACTAACTGAATAAGTCAGTTGGTAATTCGTTAGTGACGGACTCCGGTTATTGCATTTAGATACCTACCACTGTGCGGACTGTAAATCCTACAGACTATATAAAAGCTTGGTAACTAATAAATAGAATACCCTCAATAACTATTTTCAATCAAGCAATCAATCAGAATTTATATAGCGCCCCTTCAAAGTACCTACTCAGAGGCGCTCCTGCCGAGATCAAGCGAAAAAACAGTCTTCAACAGTTTGTGAAATTGAGAACAGCTTGGGAGGTGTCACATAGTCAAGGGAAGCCCATTCCAGGTTGTCGGACCAACCACAGAGAACGAACGCGTCCGCATTGTTGCAAAGTGAGTGAAAGGAACCACTAAGTCACCATGGACAGCAGAGCGCAGTGCGCGGCGGCCTATAGATGCAAGTGGAAAGGGGGAGGCAAGGTGTCATGAAGTGATACCAGTCAAGCAATGCTGCATTGCTAATAATGTGTTTGCTTACGCAGTAATGCTAGAGTAAATGGGAGAAAGTTATAATGGACCAAAATACACTAATTTCATATGCATCACAGGAAGAACTGCTTAATTACATCAACAGTTATGCCAACTATAGAGCTACAGGTATAGTGTCTCACATTCTGACACAATTTTATATAGTAAGGGGTTAAAATTGAATAACAGCAAAAATTATCTCCTTGACCCATTTTGAGTTATTTATCAAGGCACATCAAACACATAGCAAAACTGTTTTACTACAATTCTTTAACTTATCAACATGTAGCATACTCTATAACCATAACAACGTCAATTTAATGTTCCTGACTGTATTAATTGTCAACACATCCTTATTTTGAAAGACGATCCACGTTCTTCCGCTTTTGGAAGATCTCCTTCAACTTCTTCCTTGATTCATGCTTATTCCTAAAACAAAACATGAATGCAAGAAACTCGGTTTACAAGTCAACAAATATGGTGATGAGGCAACTGCAAACCTTTCAAAGTAACTTAACATTAAATTACAACAAATGTACTTTATAAACTGATGCAGACAAGTACGCAAAGTCCTCAATGTAGTAAAATATCAAATAAACGAGACAATTAGAGTACATACAAACATAACTAACATGGATACACAAATTCAGATTATGCTACTTCTTGTATCACATTGATACGTTTTTGAAGTGAATTAGTTAATTAGCACATTAGATCCTACACAACAATTATAATTTTCATTGATCAGAGTTCCATTTCATTTGAAAATCACATGAAATAGTCCTACCGTTTATTTGGAGGCGTCAAGCGAACGTATTCGTACGCATATGTAGAATCTCCTTTACCCTTCTACAAACATTAAAATACAATAGATTTAATATAAATCTGTCCAACAAATACAACATCCAAAGTTCAATGGGCAAGAACTACAAAATCTAAAACATCATTTTTGGTAGCTCTTGAAAATGTAGCTCATTCCTTCCTCTCTGGCCTCTGAGCTGGCAATGGACACATACAAAGAAGTTCCAGTGAATCATAAGACTATTCATCTACTTTCCAGGCTATGCAAAAACTCAAATTCTGGCAACTGACAGATAAGTGCACTTGAATAATTTGTGCAAAATATTATAGCTCTAGTCCAATCTGCAAGATCACATTTATAATCATTAGACCAAGTGTGCTGCTGAACAGATCTTGCCAAGTGGACAATTATTTATGTAAAGTATTGTATACACATAATCTGAAGATGTGTTTGCAATTAATCATAATCACAAACACATATTCAAATTATGCTAATTGTATCGCAACGACAAAAGTATAATATTAGCCTCTCTAAATTAAATTCACCATTAAAAATCCAACACCACCCGTCCTACAAGGCCGATATATGAACAGAGAACAGTGGCAGTGACCAATAAATTAATTTATTGACTGAATGGGTTTGTGGCATATCAGGTAAAGGCTTCGGCCATTAAGTGGCTAATAGGCAGTGTCCAGGAGTATACAGAATGACAATATAATGCAACGCCTACAGAATCTTCATTGTAAGTGGGAGCGCCTCTGATTAAATTGTACTGCGAGAGGTGCCTTATAAATCCAAAAATAGTATATAGTAAGCTTATAGTCTCTTGTAAAGATAATGACATTTGGAATGTGAGCTCCAACAATTTTGCATCAGATCATGCATAATAACGAAGGTTCTTGTAATCCAGGGGTTATTTTAACGTGCATCTGGACACAAAGTGTGTAGTTGGGAAAGAGATTTGCGCAGTTGAAAATCAGATCTTGTGCAGTTACTTTTTGCCTTGTTGCGTGAACCGACGAGAAGTTAGTGGTAAAAAGTTGGACACAAACATTATAGTCACAGCCCAAAGTGAACATCTTTGAGGCGGTTTATATGGGTGATATTTATGTTCAGGAAAAGAGCAGGCCTGTTGAAATTTGGCGTGAACTATTATAATAGATATGGTGATTACATGCAGTTTTCAAGTCAAGCATTAGACTGATACGGCGAAGGTCACCCGTGTGCATGAAGTAAGAGCGGGGAAAATGGGTGATGTAATCGAAGACTAGGTTCTGCTAAAAAATCACACATAGGCTGCAGACAGAAGAATTTGCAGTAGGCTAAATGTATGGGCGAATGCAGATTCATGGCCTGCTGTAGGTTGATATCCTGATAAAGTTGTAAAGGCCGGGGTTATCCTTAATACCAGAGGCCTAATGACAACTTCTTGGCCATCGTAGTCTACTTTCTCCTGCTTTGCCGCTTACGTTGACAAACTGAAGCAGGAAGGGACGTCGACAGTCAGACGCATAAAGCAAAAATAGTCCACTATTTTAATAATATAACAACCCAAGTATCTAACTGGAGACAGGCGATGAGAAGAAAGTAATTGATCAGGCAGACATCCAGACTGAGCTAGCCTTTCAGCCACACAGGCTATCCAATACATACATAGGGCCTACATGATGTAGGATTGTAGGTCAATGCATACTCAAATTTTCTTCCAAATTCTCCATATATCCTCATATTACACGCACCCTTTTTGAGTTTATGTGATCCCATCGAAAAATCACTATCCTCAGAATCTGAAAGATACACTAATCCTATGTTATTGAACTAGCATCTTGCACAGGGGTGTTGACTTAGATGGGATAGGATCGAGGAACGGAACCCGGAACTTGTGGTGGTGACGGAGATGCTTATATCTTATATCCCCAAATATTTCAGAAAAATTATCACAAGCATTATTAGACCTATAGATTTCTACGGTGTTATCCAGTGTAATCCACTGCTTGTCCATAATTATCAATTTTGATACAGATGACAGCCTAAATTGAACTGCCACCATTACGCTGTGTAAATTTAAAAAACTCTAAGATACAGGTAGGGGGAATTATTCAAGTCTTAAACCACGTTTCTGAGTACCAAATTATTTTTGAATTTGTCAAGCTAACAGCCTAAGATGCTATTACAACAGTGGGCAAAAATACTTTTTCAAACAATGGACGAGAAAATAAAATTATGAGTAATTTTTTCAAATGACAGCTTTAAATGGCAGATTAACCCTCGGGCTACCAGGGGGGTGGTTGCCATCCCGCCTAGGTTTTTTCCAAATCATACTTGTTCCGTTTGGAATAAAATTTTGAAAAAATAGGTAGCTGTAGAGGGTTCATTGGCACACATTTTGAGCTAAAATGTTTTGATGATGCCCCCTACCGTTCAAGAGTTATACCCGATATAGCCAAGGTACCAGGGGGGTGGATACCACCCCCTAGATTATCGACTATAACTTTTGCGTCCGTTAATATGAAGAGACACAAATTATACCATTCTATAGAGGGAATGTGGGGATACATTTCCATGCTCATTGAGTTGTCTTTTGACAACCGGAAGTGCTCAAAATAAATTAAAATGTATATAAAGGTGTTGTATTTTTATAAAATGTTCATGTTTTTTCTATTGTAACTTACCCATAATTTATTTTTTAGTAGAAATAAATTATGCCATTCTGTAGAGGGCATTTAGTGCTATTTTTTGTAGTAAATAATTTGTCTTTTGATGACCGGAAGTGCTCAAAATAAATTAAAATGTGTAAAAATGTTGGGTTTTTTACAACGCAAGCCGATAATGTCTGCGTAAACGTTTTTCAGCGGCTACAACATGTTTTTTTTGATTGAACATAAAACCGACTTATTACTAGTTTTTATAGTTGAACATTGGACTTTATTATTATGTAAACTATTTTTTATATATAAATCATGTTTAAAACACGCAGAATTTAATATATTCCCTATGCGTATTGTGGAATCGACGGGTACCCATGGTAAAAAATTCATAATTTCGAGGTGCATTCTTATTTTCTAAACCTAAATATATCATTTTGTGCAGAAATGAATGCTGAATCCAATGGTGTATTACAAGTTATGATATCTCAAACGGAACCCAAAATCCAGGAGGTGGTAACCACCTCCCCCCCTTGGTAGTCAGTGTTACAAAAAAGCATGGTAGCCTGAGGGTTAACAGCGTGCAAATGAAAGAATAAACAATAAGGAGGAGACTCTCTAAACTATAAAAACCATAGCTGTCAGCATTTAAAAAGAGCAATTTTGTTCAGATGACAATTACAGTGTGGAAATTCAGAAATGGAAACAATTGGGAGGGGCATTTATTGAAGTCTCAAACCATGCCTTTTGGCGTGAAATTTGTGAGCAATTTTTTAAGATCACAGTCTAAAAGTTGCCAAATTTTGCCCATATAATGTTGTAAAAAATATTTAAACAATGGGACGGGACACCTATTAAAGTCCTAAACCATGACTATCAGCACTGAAATGATGAACAACCTCGCTAAATTACAACTTAGAATACCACCAGTGCAGTGTGGAAATTAAACAAAATTCGAAAATGGGATTGGTACATCACCTTCAAAACCCCTACCCAGCTAGGTGCTTGTGCATTGGAAATTATTGTCCTTCGATCGCTCGTTTGTTTCCACAAACCCAGGACCAAGTCTGCGGCTATGTTCACACATACATTCTGGTTCTCATGAATGAATGACACCAGAGCTTGTAGTATATAACATTTCCAGCAGTCGTACCCTAAGCCAAGTCATGGTGTAGTAAAATATCATTTACATGTAGATCGGCGACGCGGCTCCTGGTTAAAACTGCTATTAGCCTAAACAGTACATATTCGTGTTGATGTGGGTGTCAGTATAGGCCTATCGATCAATAATAACCATTTGGGTGGTTTGATAATGATAGGCCTATTTATCTGTCTTACATCGTATTTTGCAGTTAGTGGGTTATTTTATACAAAATTTGAAATTAGCTCAAAGATTTTATTTCTTGGGAAAAGATGAGGAAAGACTATCAGAGAGCAAGGTGGAGTGAACTGATGGTGGAAGTCCACTCCATATAGAGAGGGGAACCAAGAGGTGTCTGCTAGCTTTAGCAAAACAATATCAAGCTGTTCTTAATGGTCAGGGTTTCAGAGCAGAAAAGCAACATTTAGACATACCCTTACATAGGCCTACTAGCGAAACTTTGGAAGTGTCCAGGAACATAGGTCCATTTGACTTTATTACACTTAACAATCTTTCTCAGCTATTTCCAATTCCAACAACAGCAGAGATCTGTAAGGGATCTTTAAGGGATCTCTAGTCGATTAAAGATATTGAAAAGTCAAAACGTCTATATACATGTAAGAACGTCTAGCTGATTTCATTCGTTAATTCATTTGGAGATTTTGCCATGATGTACTTTGAGTCAAACATTGTCATAACAATTGATTTTGATCTTTAATATGAATTTTTATAAAGTCGGAAAATCTTAATATTCAAACATCTAAAGCTCCAGTCGAAGGCCAAGCGCAAAGCACCGGCTTATTAACGAGCGCTCACCAAAAGCTGCCTCAGCTTTGGGGAACAAATCCATGGTCAAGGACTTTCTTATGTCCAGTCTCAAAATACGTCATTCATGTGCAGTTGAGAAAATTCCTTAAAATAACCCCTGTTGTAATCTTTTTAACCCTGTTACCTTTGTTTTGCCTTTTGATGGGTCAGTTTTAGCCTTCTTGGCAGGAGTAAGTTTTCCTTTGCCCTTGGGTTGATCGGGTTTTGTCTTCCCATCTAGTGGTCGGTGTATTCCATGTCCTCCAGCTAAAAACAAAACAAAAAATTCATAGTCGTCTCACAATAATAAAAAATTAGCTGCATCTTGTACACAAAATCAGAGAAGCTCAATAATAAGTGCAGCAATAAAATAAATATGCTCACTATATAAACAAAATATTCATTCTGAAGAAAAGTCCCTGTTGTGCTTTATAAGCCATGCTCATTGTTCTCTGTTATCCCCTTCCATGTTTCCTACCCAGCTTGCTTCCTTTCCTACCTTGGTAACTAGTGCAACTGCTGGACCAATTCTATGGATAGCAAAAAACAACTGAGAATGTAATACAGAAATATTAACTTGTTTTAACTACTTAAGCTATCATTAGTAATGCCTGTTAAAATCATTATTTAAATAGCAAAATGCAATAATGTTGTTTATAATTACTGAACAACATTTACCTCGGTAAGATTGTGTTGGCTGGAGATCGGTGATATCTGCATCACTTCCACCTTCGTCGTCGTCTTCCATATCATCATGTTTGCGCTTAAGATTTACCTGAATAATTCAATAGACACATAATATAACAGATGCATCAAGGCAAGCATCATCGAAATTCACATTAAAAATAAATATTCTTCAGCATAGTTCCAGGTCAAGACCCAAAGGGTCAGGCACACTAGCAGGATGGTGTTTAGAACAAATTATTTCTTTCTTTCTTTCTCCTCCGTTAGGTGTTCACCGACGATGAGGCTCTAACAAAACTTCTCCATTTCGGCCGGTCTCTTGCGAGTTCTATTGCCTTTCTTAGCTCCAATTCTCTGTCTTCTATGTCCTCCAGTACGTTATCTATCCATTTCTTCTTTGGCCGTCCTCTGCTCCTCGTTCCTTCCACTTCTCCGTGCAGCGCCTTTGCCGGCATTCTTCCGCTCTCCATCCTGATCACATGTCCATACCATGTTAGTCTTCTTTTCTTTATTCTTTCCACTACTGTTTCCTTCTGTCCTAGTTCTTCTCGTGTCACCTCATACCGTATCTTTTCTCTCCGTGATCTATTCAGTAGACCTCGTAGCCATCCCATCTCCGCCACCAGCAGTCTTATCTCGTCCTCCCTTTTCATGCACCAAGACTCTGCTCCATACATGAGGACTGGTAACACCAGTGTTTCATAAAGCAAAGTATAAGCTCTCATGTAAAGGATTCCTAGATAACTCGCATAACTGTTACACTTAGCAAAACAGAAAATTTCGATAATGTCATAAAAAGTAATAAAATTATAAAGAAATAAGAACGAACAACTTATAATTTAAAACAATGCAGCACATAATACAGGATTGCTCTTGAGGAAACTGCATGCAAAAGTCAGGAAATTTCTAGAAACTACCAGAGCAAACATGACCACCAAACCCAAAATATGCCATTTTATTAATTCAAAATGTGGCAAAAATAAACAATATCTTAAATGAGGCATAATACTTACATCAGTCAAATCAATCTTCTTGTTTGACTTTTTCTCACCTACAAAACGTAAAATAACCAATACTTCAAAGTGCATAGAGTTGGGGCACAGGCTCAAGTGTGCAAAAAAGGTAGAAAGGTTCAGTTTTACAGTTTAGCTTAATAATTTCATCTAAGTGAAGTGGCTTTTCGAATGTCCTTTGGACATAAGTTTGTTCCTTCAGCTGACGCAATAAAAAATGCCTCCAATGAAAGGAAGAACAATATACAATCGACTTAAAAAACACTTAAATCCACTGCACTAGAAAAAATTAACCTCACTGGTTCTCCTCTTGATGGCTTTACTTGTTTACATGGCTCTATAGAAACTCTGATGTTGGGATTAAAGGATTTGTCAGGCTAGACAAAAGATCATATACAGTTTATACACACAAATGACAACACAAAAAACTCATCATACTTAATTTAGTAATCATTCACTGACTCTAAAAAGATGCAGCCACAACTGGGTGTCCGCTCACGTGGCATTCTACTGAAAGTCATCAACCCAAGTACTTAATGAATTGGATAATGCTTTAACTTTCCTGTTCCTTTAGTGCAGTATCAACAATGCCAAGCGGATCACATAAGAAAAAATGAGAAGGGGAGCAGCATAGAGTAGAGACATATGACATTGCCAGAAGCATGTTTGAGATATCTTTTTAACACCAAGCTCAAAATTCTGATAAGTAAAAGCGTGAAATGACTCACTCTCATCGTCGAGTATAATCAGACGACCATCTTTGGCTGTCTTGAACGGATTTGTATCCTTCTTTTCTTCATCATTTCTCTGCACTTTCTTGGGCCTCGTTGCTAGAAATTTAACAAAACACACCAAAAAGTACATAAAGAAAATGATTTTTGTCACATTTTACTTTTGAAAGCATTTGGATATGCCAAGTACTGACCCACATGCGACAGTAGTCGGACAAATTTTAAGTAGTTTGGTAGTCTGTAAATATCAGATATATAGAAATAAGTTGGAAATGCTCTACCCAGTTTTTAAAGTATTCACTTTAAACTTTTAGCTACTATTCTTTCTGAGCAGTTCCCATTGGGCTGACTGGCAACCAAAAGTCAACTTCTCTCCTTTTCTCCCTATTCAATAGCATACCCAATTACCCATTGGCATTGCATTACGACTTCTAATAAATACCAGTAATGTTAATTGCATATTTATTTAATTCCACTTCAAGATCGAGCCTCTTTCATAAATAGCAAAGCACATGATGCCGAAAAAAGAAAACACGCAACACATCTTAAATATACACAAAGCAGATACATAAAAAATTGCTCCTTACCTGTTATATTCTGAGCAGCCGACGGATGCGAGAAATCGAGAATCTCTTCATCTTCTTTAATCCAAACCTTTGTCTTTTTCTTGGCTCTTCTTTTACCATCAACATTGTCATCATCACTGTCGTCATCTTCATCATCCGAATCCTCAAGCAAATCATCGATGCTGACAACCAAACAATAAACATCAATTCAATGTATTATTATCTTCCAAGAACTTTGAAAACGATGGACTGGATCACTTAAAGGAACAAATGCACCAGGACGAACGGTACAGAAATTGGACATAAAGACTTAACAATCACACGACATGTACCTTGTGTGGCCTCACAATGGTGGGAAGGGATGGTGGGATGGAGGAAAATAGGGTGGGAGAAATGGTGGGAGGGAGATAGGGTGGGAGAAATGGTGGGAGGGAGATAGGGTGGGAGAAATGGTGGGAGGAAGGGGGAGGGTGGGAGAGAGGGAGGGATGGAAGGAGGGGCGGAGGGATGGTGGGAGGGACGGAGGGAGGGATTGGCGGGGAACGGCCCGAATCCTAAAATTCCCGGGCAATGCTGGGTACCCCAGCTAGTATTATATATCGTATCATAATTAAAGAGCACCTTTCGCAGCATAGGCACTTTCAGAACAGAAGACTCAGGAAAAAAGAAACATCTTGAGAGAGCAAGAGAATGAGGGGAAGAGCCCAGATGTGAGGTTAGCCCGTAGAATAGGGGGAAGGCCAGGTATGGGGTAAAGATGTTTAGCACATACCTCATAAACCATTTTTCTTTCTGGTTTCAAACTTAGGACTCGCAAAGTTAAAGTTAATTAAAAATATTAACTAAACAAACCAAATATTGTTTGCATACATGTGTGGATCAGCTTGCTTGTTCCTATGAACTTCAAAACCACTTAAGCAAGAAGCATTTGACAGACCTGTACGTAAGAAGCACTAGATGACATTGTAATGGTTGAGAAGAGAAGCTCTGCTATGTTACTGAAAAGGCAGTTTCTTACCTCTTTGGTTTCTTAGTCTCTGCAGATTCATCTTCTTTTGATGGCTTTGTCTTTGCTTTCTTCTCCAATTTCACCAGGTTTTTCAGAATTTTGCGGTAAACTTCGGGCAACATGCCATGCAATATTTCAAATCTGTTGTAAGGATATACAGATTCAGTCCAATATATTCAGTCAGAATTAATTATTCTAGTAATTTTGCTAACCTTGGTTATTGCATCCATCAGCTCTTGCCATCTCTTTGAGAGAACAAATATCTACTCTGCAAGAGAGGACGTCCTTTCATGCTGCCTCTTGTAAAGTCAACTTTGTTTAGAAATAGTTTTATCAACAGATGCATTTCAGTTATATTTAGCTATCCCGAGTGACTTTAAAATCGGCCGTCATCAATCACAGTTTTTAAATTATGTAATCCTTTTATACAATATATTGCATTGCATTTGTCAGATGCACATAAAGGCTACTTGCTTACATAAATTTAATTAATTCAGTAATCGTTATACTGAGTATTTGTAAATAGTGAAAAATCATACAATCGAAGAAGATAATGTATGCATGCAAAAAAAGACCTACATGTACTACACATAATTCAAAATTTCAAACAAGTTAGTTCAGATCATGAAATACAAAGAAAGCGTCTTTATTAAATAGCAAGATATCTACATTTCAAACTTCAACTTACCCACACTTTTTTAACAGCTTTCGAAGAATATCTTTGATCTTTTTCCTAAAACTTGGTATATTTTGAAGATGACCCAGACCAGTAACCTACAACACGATTTAAAAAATAACAGTTGCCTAAAAAATTAGAAAAAAGGTAAGATTTTAGTTTGACACATCAACTAAGAAAAGTTTTAACCAGCAAATAAAACACAATTTTTTTTAAATTTTACACTTACTACCCGACTATCTAATATTCAAAATGTTTGTTAAGCAACTACAGTATACACCACAAATGCCTCTCTATGTGAGTCTGTCAGCAGCAAAGTTGTCTATTTATTTTAGCATTATTAATGAACAGATGAACTTTCTAGCATTAACAGATGTCAACAGCATCAGGGCGAGTGTTGAGGTGCTTTAAAAGACACTACATGTACTGTTTGTGGATATGTACAAATAACTTTGCTAAAATGCTCCTTAAAAATGCTGATTATCAGCTTGGATACATAATTTTTTGGTAATTAGTCAAATGTGTGAGCTCACCAGATCTGGCAGGAACTTTCCGCTAATGGCGTCACCATATCCAGACATAAGAACATGGACAAGACCAAGAGCTGACTGAATGATTTCCCGGCTCTTGTGACCAAGCAGAATGCAAGCCATGTTGCAAATCGCGCCAATCTCATCATCGCTAACGATTTCTAAAATGAAAAAAAATTAGGTTGCAAAATATTACTAGACAAATAAACTGCAATTACATTAAGGGACACTATGTTGACTCTTGATAAGTATAAACAGCTCTACAACATTTTAATTATCGCAAGACTGGTTCAATCATGAAGGATCATTCTAGCTTACGTTTAAGGAAAAACTAACTAAAGATTAACAACAATGGATAATATGTACAGGTTTATTTACAGAGGTTAAAGACAAACAAACAGAATAGGCCTACTTGGAAATGTGCAACGAAATAAAGCCAGTGGTTTGTGAATGCGATAAACAACATAGGTGAACAGATTTGTTTAATATCAAAACAATTTACAACACAGGTTAAAACAGTGCTCATCAAGTTAAAAAAAAAATTAAAAAATTTAAGAAACAATATTGGTCATTTAGAAAGTACAGTATCAATTCATTTGTAGGAGTTACCAGTTAACATCTTATTCTGCAAAATGTGAACTGGTCCCCAAAGCTATTAACACACCGTACCAGTCACTGTGCCATATAAGAAATGTAGTGTAACGCCAAATAGACATTTACAGCATAATCCACTTTTTATATACATACCCCATTACCCCCCTAATGATTTCACGTTAACAGGTCTACACTGTATAAGCAATTTGATATTTTTACATATGAAATATTACAAATGCTTAGAAGCAAGTGCTCAAGAGTCTTGCATTTACAGATCACAAAACTTTGTGCTGTTCAGCAGAGTAGATGCTTTAGTAATTAAGAAACCTAAAAAGATCAAAAAGTTCACCTTTGAAGTGGAACAGGACTCGTGCCAACGCAAGAACTGTGCATGAAACGACGTGCTGGTTGTCGACCCGTAATCCATTCACAAACAATTCCAGGTACATATGAATCGACTCTGAAATTACAAAGAATAAATACATTTAAACTCATCATTAAAACCAGAAGCTGAAACCTAATAATACGGAAAGATTACCTGAAATCACACTCAAAGTAGCAACTGATTTTCTATGCGTCAATAACAATATATAATTTTAGTAATCAATTTGCAAATGCAATTCAAATGCAATTCAAAATGAGAAAACCAGTACGGAAGCATAGTAACAACGAATTTAAGAAACCAGCATAGTTTCACAATATGGTTCCACACTTACCCTGTGGTGACTTGCCAGGGAACCAGCTTTGAAACTTCTGCCCCATTTTAACTAACAAATCATAAGCAGCCGTTCGAGCCCTTTCAGAAGTTGCCTTGACGCACATAATCACCTGAAAAGCACAAAACAAAGAACATCGCATTAAGTTCTTTGCATCTGCGAGCGGCATCATCCGCTCAACCCAACCAATCTAATTAAAACAATTATGCAACCTACCATCGATCAATGGAGACAACCAAGCTACCATAAACAATGAAAGTTAACCCGTGAACCTACAGCACATCAATCTACTTAACGAAGCCAATCTGATTAGTAGGGACGATCAAAATATCGCACCAAATCTTGGCTAAACGAAGTTAATCAATCCATCCCAAGCAAAGCCAATGCAAAATTAAATTAATGGAGCCAATAAAATTATCACAGCCAATCAAAGTTAACCAGGCAACTTAATACAATGCGTCAATCTTATTAATGGAGCCAATCAATTGTCTGAACCATTTAATCCAATGCACCAATCTAATTTAATTCATATAACCTATAACTTAATTAAAGATTAAAATAAATAATAATAAAAACTGAAGGTCAAAGTGCACACAACAAATGTTTCCACTAGTTATGTCAATGATTGACCACTAACCTCTGGAGCAAGAGCTGCAACAAAGTCTACTTGCGGTGTGTCCAGCATTTCAATAATAGCTGAAAGACAGCGCAATCGTGGCTGCAAGACAATAAAAAATTAATTAGATAAAAAAACTTAATTAGCCAACAAAAAATACATTGTCTCTGCCTTGGTGTGGCAGAGCGTCTTAGGCGCAACTCTGCTTATTTGCAATTGTTCTGTCTCTCTACTCTCAATGCACAAGGACGAATGTGTTCTCCACTCCTCCCCCACAGGGTAAACTCCCCAATCCCCTGGTCACATGATGGTCTTAGACAGAACTGTTCTGTTGTTGGCCCCATGGTATGGAATGGCCCCCCATCAGCTGTATGCCCTATGTCTTGGGCTTACACAGATGCATTTTACTGCAGCCTTAAAACTGTCCTCTTCAGCCGTGGCTGGGTCGGGAGCACTCCTGAGTAGTAACCTTGAAGGGGTGCTATAGAAATCTCCATAGAAACTGAATCAATGTGGTTGATTATTATGCACACACAAGAGTACAGCGTAATCAAAATATCGACTTGCTTGGACTGACTTAAGTGTGACACTGTATAAATGATGTTTTAAAAATAACCAGCAAAAAGAAATCAGATGCTCATTTGCTTACATAACATCAAATAAAATATAATTAAATAAAATATAATTAAAAGCTACTACGTTAAATAATCACAATCATTAAATGTATGTATATTCGTTTAATTCAATAAACAACAGACAGAACGCTGTAGGTTTACATTAGCAAAATTAACAGTATGGCTGCTTAAAGCTAATAGTCAAAATAGTTAGTACATGTTTTTGAATAACATTCTTGGGATAAAGTTTAACGAGTCTTTATTGGGGGAGGATGAAATTGTTAGCCCTTTCTCTAAAGTTATATGCATGAAGAACATGCTTAAACCCTTTAGTTCCCTTGTACAGTCCCCATTTCAGCACAGGTTAGAACATGAACAATAAATTACAAGTCAATCAATATCAAAGTTCTGCCAAAAATCAGATATTCAGTCCACCTGGTGGCAGAAAGAACTTACCCCTTGAGCAGAAGGATTTGCAACTGTAAACTTCTTCTCACTGTCATTCTGAAATATTGCAACAATCATATAAAAACTGTCATCTCCATAAACTCATGTTATCATTTACAAAAAATCAGAAACCATTAAGCAACTTTTATTTTGAGATTAGAATACAATTAGACTTCTATACTAAATAAATTAGCAAACATGCAAGATAAAAATCAAGAGATGACATACATATGAGCATGTTAATAACGTGAAGTTGATGAGACATGCTTTATGGTAGCATGTAAACCAAGCAGAAAGAGTACAAAAAGTGAATATTTAATGCTACTTTACAGTTATTGCATTATGTAATAACCAACACAGCTTGTAAATAGCTTTAGGCTTAAGACCATTTTGCATTCAATCAATCAATCACCTAAAATTATATAGCGCCCCTTCAAGATCTCTACTCAGAGGCGCTCGCAGCCCAAGCCTGGTCGAAAAGACATGAGAAGATGATAGAAAGATCCTGCAGAGTAATGGGGAAGCGAGCGTAGAGCCACAGGGAGGCCATTCCAGATAGCTGGACCCACCACGGAGAATGCTCTTCGTTGCACGGTAGTGGTACGAGAAAAAGGGACAAGATAGTCGCCATGGACTGCAGCGAATAGCATCATAAACAAATCTAGACAGTATATAAATTAGAATACAGAAAGACTTGAAAAACCTGTAAAACTCACCCTAAATGTTGTTAGCAAAGGTAGCTGTTCAAGTATGAAGTCGACAGGACAAACTTGCAGCAGTCGATAGGACTTCTTTTGAATTGAATTGTTAGAACTCTGAAAACAATAGCCAGAGCAATACTTAAAAATAAAATTCATAGACTGTTGAGTCATGTTCATTTTCAACCCAAAACACGTTTCAGCATGTTTGCCATCACAGACAGCATACTCTGAGTAGCGGCTAAATAAAAAAAATAATTATATTTATCTACATGCTTGCTTTAGGAAAAGGGGCTATATAAACATTCAACCTCCCAACACATGCATATATATAAATATAAATTCGTACATACAAATTACATAGATGCATAACATATACATTGTGGGCCGTGGAGCTGTAGTGGGTATGTTCGTTGCTTTGCAGCCGGAGGGTGCAGGTTCGAATACACCTCAAGCAGCCTCGAAGGGATTTTAGGCAAGTCCTTCACTCGCAATTGCTCAGCACTTTGGCATGAAACTTCGATTCAGTGTCTGGCACTGTCTGCGCTGTAGTTGTGAGTGCTTCTGAGTAGTAATCTTAAAAGGGCACAATAACAAGTTCCCATAGATACCTATATAATATATTAACAATCCTCATTAAAAAAATAACGAGTCTATGCTTTGAAATATCTAGCTGATGTAATATTCTGGTCTCTTTACACAACTTTCAGCCTCCTTGCATAATCCATTCTACTCTCCAAGAACAGCTCAGTCCTAGTCCTTTACCTCAATCATTTCTTTGGAATATGCTGTCTCCTACTTGACCTCAAATTCTAGCTACCACCTCCTTCGCACTTCTCAAAATCAATTTCTTCTCTTGTGGTCTTGTACACTGGAGCACCTCAGAGCTGCTCACCCTACTAGAGGCGCTTTCTAATTTGTGTGCAGGCACAAAGTAATATACATCCATATATGCACATTAGGGTGTGTCTAAATATTAAAGTCTCGAATTAAACATCGACCAAGTTGGTTTTCTGTTCCATCATGATAGTAATTATTATCTGCCAAATTATGTGAAAATCGAAATAAATTTAGGACTTGCGCAAAGCCCTTTAAGATTTGTGACTTTGTCATCAATGTGATTCATTGTTATTTTCAGAGATCCAAACAATTTTAGAACCTTGAACATTAGATATATGTCATAATCAAAGGAAATACTGTCAGTTATTCGTCATAATTTATTCCCTTTAGTGCTTTCGGGAATTTATCTCGATGGTACTCAACCATTTGCAGAACAAATTGTTTCTCTTCCTCATTTCTTACCAGCGCTTCATTGAAGGTCTGCATAAGAGCCACTCCTTTCTCTGCCAAATCATTCGTCACTCTTAGGGCAGATATGATGTCTTTTGCCTCATTGTATGATTGCTCTGACTCCCACTGTTGCGGATCTCGTTCAAGAAAAGAGTCATCCAATCCGAGGATCCTGAATATTTTTGAGGTTGAAGTGGAGACGAAATCGGGCAGTGCTTTTGTAAGTGGATCATGTATCGGAGGAATCCTCTTTGGAGGATCATCAGATCCCTGATTGTTCTGCATGTTGTAGACCATGCGCTGCTTCTCATTGACGGTGACTGAATCATCAAAAAGGCTGAGGCCAACCAGGGTCTCTGATAAATACCAAAGGTGTCGCGAAAATGCTGTTGAGGCGACCTGTGAGACTTCCTTGTCTTGATAAGTGTGGATTGCCTTCAAGAATTCAAGATCGTTCCTTGGGGCCTCTTTAGGTGAGACACATGTGAACCAGTACTTCACATAAATTGTTGTCACAAAAAGGGACACTCGAACTAAATGATTCCACACCTTTTGAGAGTAGGATGTTCGTGATGCCCTCTCTGAGCTCTGACGTTGTTGAATGGGATATTGATCTCTGAAAAGCCACATTTTGATAGCATAGATCGCACGTGCCATCCAGCGTGCTCTATGAACTGCCCCTGGGTACCTGAACTTTATTCCTTTTGGCGGAATTCCTCCTAAGAAAATTACTGTCAGCTCAAGTAGCTCTTTGTAGTCATCTCTGTAATGATCAGTACTCAGTTGCTGCAATGCGAAGCTGATGACATTATCTCGAATTTCTGTGATATGCTGTACTGCATCTTTATCCTCCATTGCTGTGCGATACTTGGTCTGATCGATTTGTGGCCAGAAGTCTCGGAAATGAACAAAGAGTTCCAATTTTGGAGACCTTGCAGAATCATGCAGTGAAAACACCTTTTCCAGAACAATTTCAGAAATATGATGTCGGCAAGCAAGGTTCAATAGGTCCTTTCCTAATTCTGTTTCCAGCCTGATGCATACGCCGCCCTTGCAACCCGTGTTGCTCGCTGTTGTATCGAAACACATGGCCACGATTCTGTCTTCCAATCCCCAACGTCTGATCTCGACCAAACACGCATCTGACATGACGGCAGCTGTACCAGATTGGAGTTTGGGGATGGCCAATAGCTTGGTCACCTCCTTACCAGATACCATTATCGGAAGGCGATCAACACACCCTCGTCCTGTTCCTGTAGCATCTGGCATGATCTTGCCATCCCAGTGAATAGTAAGAGGAACTTTCGGATCGAAAGATTCATGAATCTCTGCTGCTAGGGCTGCACGGCTATCCTTCCTTGCTCGATGAATCGCAGAAGGACTGATAATCAGCTCGCCAGCTGGTGCTGCACAAAGATTGGATACAGCGAGAGCAGTCAAAATGTGAGAGGCCTTCCTGCTGCTGGTTTTGGTACGATCTAGAGCAGCAGCAACATCACGAGTAACGACAGAGATTGTCCCCCTTCGCCGTTTTGGTGGCCAAGCAGACGTCGAAGGTTCTGGTTCTTTTTCTGAGCTACTGGATGACGCCTCTTCTTCGGATGACTTTTCCAACACAGAAACTTCTGTCGCTGCAGCAGCTGTGCTAGCACGATAGCGTTCCATACGCTCTGCAAGTGCTGCTGATCTTGCTGCCACTCTCGTTTCTTGCTTTGAAAGTTTGACATCAATACCTGCCATTGAACCACGTCGTCCTCTCTCACGCTGTGCTTTCAAAAACTGTCGATCCTCTTCTATCTTGATTATTGTCATGGCATCACTGTGGGCAATATCAAACAGATCCTCCAGGGAATCCTTGAAAGCCTCACGCTTGCCATCTTCGGTTTCTGACGTCCTAGAAATACTTTTCTTAAGGTTTTGCCATTCCTTATGGAGATGTCGTAGCCGATCCCAAACGTGATTCCTAGCCTTCGTTGGAATGCGGGCTCTTTCCCAAATTGGGAGTACCATAGCTGCCGTTTCTTTTACGCTATCATCCAGACTCTGATTTCTTAGTGTATGGAAATTAAAAAGCACCTTCAGAACCTGTCCTCGTGTAGGTAATTTCGCATAACTGAAATGATCTTCCGTACTGCCTATCAACCAGATTTCAGCCTTTTTTCTAGTAGATTTAGCCATCCCAAGTGCGATATGATATATTAATTAAAACAAACACTGTCCGCCATTTGCAGCACGACACCCATGACATAAGCAAAAGATAAGCTGTCATTGTCACGAATATTGATTAGTTGGGAAGCGGTCATTCAGAAGGGGTCAAAGGCTGGCAAGAATGGGAATCATGAAAATATTGCCTATAATCCAACCTGGTTCCTAACTTTGGTCGCTTTGCGCAAGTCCTAAATGTTGAGCTATTAAGATATAATTTTGGATATGGAGGTTATTCATGATCTGTCACGATAATCTGACTTGGTCGTTAAAAAATATTCGAGTTTAAGATTTCACATGTACCTTAAAAGCACCCTAATGCACATTAATAAACCTGCACGCATACGCACAATTCTGTATATATACAATTATACATTCATAAATACAAGTTGCTTTCCCACCTGAAGGTTGGTAGTCAGAATTTCTTTAACTCTCTGAAGTTTGGCAACTGGAACATATGGCACCAAAGCAGTGATGAGGTCTGCTAAAGAACACCTAAAATAAACATGACAGCTCAGCTTAATTTAATCTTTATTATTTTACAAATTTTGTCAATTTATACAGCATATGGAAATTATTTTGAATCAAATATATGACCAATACTCCACAGAACCAAACATTGATAAGCTTAATGCATTATACATGACTTTACACATTTCTGAAGTCAGTTCATTTTTGCATTAGAAAATGTCAAAAAGAGTCATAAAAATTATTTGACAGGAAAACAAAGAAACGGAACTTTGCTAAAAATAACTGACATGCTCAAGAAAAGTAGTATAAAAACACATTAAACCTCACAATTTCACAATTTTCAAAGACAAGTGCTAAAAATAATATAAATACCAGGTCTCAACGCAATCTTTCTCTTCTTTAATTTTTTCTGCGTCCTTCGGTTTATTGCTGGCTTTCCGGTCTTTTTCATACTGCTCTCTGTTACATATACATTAAAAATTTTGTGAGATTTTTAACTGCATACTCTCCTGTTACGTATATCAGCGATTCTTAAAATACCGAAAACTATCTCAGTATGATTCCTGGTCATACAGAGCAACAGACGCAGCTATGGTATTCGTATCTCACATGTGCAATAGAGATTTGAACTTTAGTGCATCAGGTGAAATAGACAATTGTTGCCCCTGGAGTCATTCAACCTAAAACAAGGTTTTGAAAGGAAGCTGGATGTTTGCACCTCATATGAAATGTCCTACTAACCTCAATAATAAATAACTCTAAGGAACTCTGTGTACAAAGTACATGTTATTAATGTACTTTACCTTATCTGATTTAGATTTAATCACGGATGATTATTTTTTTTAAAGAAAAATAGCTGAACACATACACCTCATACTTTATATTGAAAAAAAGATTTCCTAGTGCATGTATAGACCACCACCACTCAGATTAAACTCTACATATCTATCAGCAAATCATACAGCCACTTCTTTTTAAATATTGTAATCTTAGCCAGGAATAGGAAAGATAAATAAAATAGAAAGAAATTAGAATGTACAGTTCTTTGTGTAGGTCATCCATTTTCTCCAGCTTCTGAACACATTCATCAAAGCTTAACACAACCACCTAAAATCACAGCAAGAAGATTTGAATTAGACAAATTGTGTTATTACATACTGAGAAGAGTAAAAAGTCTAATGCGAATAAGCTAACAGAGTCAGAGTAAATAACTGATTTTTTGCATATTTAAACTAAAGTATTCTATAGCACCTTCATCACAATGCAAAATACATCGAATAATGGTTCTTAAGGCATAAAAAAAAAACTGTAAACGGCTGGAGAAGTCTCGTAGAAATATGATGGGTCAGAGGAACAAACGCTAGTGAAACAGCAAAACACGATGTTGCTAATTTCAGAGTTGGTAATTGCCTTCTAACTGTCAAAATGGGGGTAAAAATGAATTAAGCATTATATTAGATCAACTTCTAGCATTATGCTCAAACAAATGTTTTAAAGCAACTGAAAAATTTCAAATTTTATATCCCAAGAAAAGTGCGACATCAATGTATCTGACGTGTCCCATAAAACGGCATTAACTTTCATACCTTCTTTCTGTCGTGCAGAAGTGATCCGGTTAGTACAGCACAGAAGCTGCACTGTGCTCAGCTCGTCCTCTCGTACAAGTGTCACAGCAACAGAATCTTTACATGCACCACATACCTCACCCCCTGATCTTTCTGTCTAGCTGTCTGTGAGCAGCCCCTGTAGTGGTACGGCCGCATTACGGTGCCATATAAATTGTCAATATTATAATTATAATGCTGATATTATTCTGTGCCTCTATGTTGCAAGCACTTGAACACCATTCTATTCAATCATGGTTTCTATGGAAGTGCTATAGAAATTTACAGTTTATAAAAAAAAGAAAGCTGCACGAGTCTCTTACATCGACAGGGGAAACTTTGAGGTAGCACTTGAGTGTTTCCAGGACGCTCAGTCGAATCCCTTCATCTGAATCCTTCTTTTCCGACTCTTCCCTCACCATGTACACAGTGAAGAAAGCAGGAAGGAAATTTTTCGCATAGTGAGCAAGCTTCTTCTTTTCGGCTTCTACAAAAAAATATTAAAACATTCGCTAAAATAAAACGGAACACCTAACAGCAGAACAGTTAAAATTTATTTAATTATTTTCATATTTAACCAAGACAGACATCATCTTGCTAGATATAACCAAATACTCCAAAGAAATAATATTGATTTTTAAACAAGAAGATCATTTCAAACCGGATGCAAACTATTGAAGAGAGACTAAAATACGGAGTTGTCGATGATATCTATTGTGAAGATAAAAGTGCCATGAAAAGCAATGGCTGCCAAAATTATACGTATGCTGAATTCTGAACAAAACAATCATATGAGTATGTTCTATTCCAACTCAAAATTCCTTTTTATCCGTGCTGTGGTCGGGATTAATTCTGAGTATTAACTTCAAAGGGTGCAATATAAATCTTTGTATTGAATTTTATTTTATACGCTTTTAAAAAATTATTATCTATGTTTATTTATTGTTTATTGACTTGCATGTCACAATGGTATTTAGATAACAATATAATACAGTTATAACAAATACAAAAGAATTTATAAAAGAACGAATGATTGATCAAAATGTTTCTCTAGCTCATAATTCTCAGCCTTTACGCACCATTTTCCATGCTCTGGTTGACCAGTTTTCTTAGAGCACTCAATGCATCCATTGTCACTTCAGATCTTGTCTTTATGGCAGTGCCGATGAATTTGGCTAGCGTAGGAAAGGACTACAAAATAGAAAAAAGGATAAACAAAAAATCTAATAAAATTTACAGAGACACATGACTAATCAACCAAATTTACTACAGGCAGATGAGATGAGCTGGTGCACGGATATGTTCTGTGCCTTGCAGCCAGACGGTCACAGGTTCACAGCCAAACTCATTCATCTGTTCAATCGTTCTTCGTTCTGACATGTACAGCACTCTTCCCAACTGACTGCTTCAAGTTCAACCAAGATACTTAAAATCAAAGAACATTTGCTCTTTGCCAATTTCTAATTAACCCGCTCTACGCTTAGTTGTGTATCCCTCTGTAACATAATATGTATCAATTTTCAGTACAATCAAATAGAAAGAGCATCAAGATACAGACCTGAACGACATCTGTAGGTTTGTTACAGAAGCTCGGCAGAAGCGACCAAAGCTGATGGAGCAGAGCAGTGTAGGCCAACAACCTTGATTTGTTGTTCTTTTCACTCAGAGCCTTGCCTAGGTTGAAGACATGTCACAGACACAATTGATGCACAATTGAATGCTCAACTTCAGACAGCACATCGACAATTATCTAAAGTGCAGTGACATTTGGCTGCCCTTATCATAACACAGCATCAGTCAAAGCATCCATCTATCTATCTCTCGCATTTATATAGCACTCTTTTAGATAATCAAATTCTAAGGCACTTCCAAACCCAATTCTGGCAAAAGATCAAAGTCTTGAGCAGTTTATAAAAATAGCTAGGCAGGTTCAATGAGAGGTGAGGCAATTCCAAGCAAATGGACCAATTCTATCTGGTTACAGTGCGAGCATAAAGAATGTGTAAAGTTAACAATAAGATAAAATAACAATAAAAATTAAAAATCAAAACTCACATGTTTCACTAATTTTTCCTATCAACGGAACAAAATATTCGCCATAGAAACCAAGCTCAGCTTTCTGCACATAGTCTCTTAGAACTGGTATGAGCCAGCTGCGTGGAAAATCGCCATCAGAATCGCTGTAAAAACACACAAATTTAATTAAGGCTGGGCAGTCATTCACATTGTAAAACAAATAAACAAAGTAATAAAATTGCAGCAGTAATAAAACTCGTGATTGAACCATAATTATACTTTATTTTACAGGATATTAGAGCAAACAAATAATATATTCAAGAAAACAAATTAAAATGTTCAATTACCTGGCACCAGTGATCTTCAGTGGCAGGATTTGAAGAACTTCCCTTGGTCCCAGCTTCTGAACCACCACTCCCATGAGTTTCTCAATTTCTTCCTTATGGGAGTAGCCTTCGGACATGTAAAACTGGTCGAGAAGTGGTAAATACTGCAACAGAATTCAATTTATTAGTCAAGCTTTGACTTCTCATTTAATGTACTGTTAGCCATCAACAAGTCTGGTATGCTAAATGAATCCACTTGCAAAACCAGGGTTCAGACTAGTTGAAATCTGGCTGAGCAGCATATATGCAATAATTTGCAGGATGCTGGGTGGCATTTAGCAAATTTCCTTAAAAAAGTGCAAGCTAGCAACTAAATTGCAGCAAATTTGTCTAATTTCTAAGTTTCTATTCAAGTTTCAATTCACTGCACTGCAATTATGTCATAAAAAGTGATTCAAATAATTAAATGACACATACTTGTAACCCTTGCAATAGCATTACTGACCAATGAGACACCAAAGTTTAATAAATAATATATATGAACACAGTGCTTTTACTGAAACCCTACGAATATTTTGTGCAATCACACAAATGAGAGAAATAGTTTAAAAGATACTGCTCTTTTTCCTTTGAAGAGAGTATTCTGCAAATTGTGACTTACCTTTTTGAGAGCTGTAGGGTAGAGATTGCCAACAGTCTGAAAGAAAATGAAAACAATCCAAATTTAAAGAAAAGTGATAAGTGCAGAGCTGTTAATCTTTACCACTGGATAAAAAGCCATCCATGAATTACTAGTCGTGCAAACATAACTAAAAAAATACCAAAGGAATAATTAAAATACAGCACACAGAACCTAGTGCTGTTCAAAACAAAACCTGCCACTTTCCTTCTGAATGCACCTGACTAACACCAGTGGCACTTTTCATCACAATTTTAATTTTAGGTGCTCCAACTTACAAAAACGCAATACATAAATTTCAAAATACATCACATACAGTCGGGCGTAACAATAGATTTTTCTCCAACCTTAAATGATTGAAAGACCGTTGGCTTGGCATTTTCCTTCATCAGTGACACCATAACATCCATCAGTTTATCAACCTGAGCACTGGCTTGTGGCTCCTTCTCAAACCTGAAAGAACAGTAGTTACAATAATGAGTAAAAAAGAGATCAACAGTAAAATAGTTCTGCATATATAGCCAGATGTAATTAATTTTAAAGCGTTACTTTATTAATTTAAAAAACTGAGAGAAATTGACAGACAAATCTAATCTTATCCATTCTAATCGGATTTAACCGTCGATGATTTACAGTGATCTAAACCAATAACTTAAATTTGTTATTGCAACAATTAATGGTTACTTCAATTGAAAGTGTAGTTGTAGTCATAGGTGCAACCACCCTATGGGACCCACGGGACGCGCCCCCCAACTTTTGAGTGGTCCCCTAACTTTATTATTATGGTCCACCCAACTTTTAGGACGTGATTCATTTGGTCCCCCAACTTTTAGGACGTGATTGCACCTATGGTTGTAGTTAGATAATCACAATCTATTAAGGCAACCCAATCAAGGAGAAACAAAAATCAAGCTTCAATGAGCAAATTCATTAGTGAGTCAAAAGAGATGGAATTATTTTTTTAAATGCATCCGCTTAATAGTAGTAATAACAAAGCAATCTATATAACACCATAGTACTGCAATCGCCGAAGAAAAGGGTGCTGTACACTGCCACTCATGGATTTTGTTAGTTACGAAGGTGTATAGACTTGTATTGCAGACCATTATAGGCCTGTACTTACATCAGTTAGCAATCTTTATGAGCATGAGGCAAATGCCAACACAAAACAACAATACAATGAAGAATAGAAGATACATGAATTTGTTACCTGCTCAAGTTGCAGTAAGCCTTCTCCATGACAGCCAACCAACCAAGCATCGCATCTGGATCCGCTTTCGGCATGAAATCGTACAATGCCTACAACGGAAACACAGTAGAAGTTCTCAGGCAAAGTTCGTGCATAGTCCATAAATTTATGCACAGTTATTAACCACTTATGACATATCAAATTAATTCAATATGTAAATAATAAAATATGAAACTCTCAAATAGACTTGTCAAATCTTCTGACTTGCAATTAAGTCATACATTTAACATTTTTTCACTACCTTCATCAATGAAATACATGACATAAAACCATAGAAAACACTACCACAAAACTAAACATGGATGAAACGGGTTTTCACCTGTTAAACACTCTATCTTTACATGGCATCAGCTCTGTATGGGAATCCTTCTGTTGGGATCTAACTGTGTGTAGGAGTCTACCAGTGATGATTGTTCAAATCATCTGAACACAGTTTGTTTACTGATAAACTTTCTGTTCTCATCGTTTAGTCTAGCACAGGTTTTTAATTTTGAAGCTATTTATGATGGCATCAAAACAAAACAAAAAAAAATAAATGCATTGAAGATACATTTACATATTTTAAAATTAATTTAAAGTTAGTCTATATGACCAACAAAAACAAACTAAATTTAATTAAGTAATTTAATCTGTAGGTTTAAATCTTTAATTAAATTCATTAAACATTCAAACTAACTTTCCTTTCCTACTGAAACATCAACAGAAAGAGAGAATTACATTACGCTCATGCAAACCTACATTGATTATTTGGCAGTTAAGTTTCTGCGTCAGGTTCTCTGGTTTCGGAGCCATGCTGAAGAAGCTATGCAGAGTCTTGAGGGTCACAGATTTCAGCAACTGGAATTCAAAATAAAGAACATTTAAAAATATCAGAGATAACAATCCCAAATTGATGAAAATTCACTTTGTATTTAAGCACTATAATGTTGTATAGATCTTATGTTTTGTGGTACATTATATCTATTATTCTTACATGTGTCTAAAAAGCTTAGAAATGTGTCTAGAAACTGTAATAAAGGAGCATTAATAATCATTTTTAAGACATAATAATAGATCTATGACAAATTAAAAAACACAATCGATAAAGCAAAGTACAAGTGCAGCTATCAATTCATGCAATCCAAAAATATTTCTCTCAAATAATGATCTTCATCATGCTCAAGAGATACAACAACATAAATTCCTCTACAAAGAGCAGCTGCTGAAATATAATTTAAATTCAATTCAGCTAAAACTGCAAAAGAAAGTACTAAATAGCCTTTATCTGCTTCTGACAAGCACATATGAATAAATGCATGTTGACCATAATAATAACACAGTACTACAGAACAGTATTTCATATCTTAAAAAAAGGTCATGTTACAAAGATGTCCTCACATACATAGAAGCATCAACTACTTTGGCCACTAAAACCAAATTCAATTGCAGAAGAGACATAGAAGCTATTCTAACCACGTCGGTTGATCCAAGGAGACTAAGCATCAGATCACAGGTCGATTTGATGCCTGAAGTAGAGAAAGCAGATAGAACATTCTGCAGCAGTCCAAGAATGTGCAAGATTCTGGTGACATTTTGAGCACCTGCAACAGAACCACCAATGTTATCAAATCATATAAAAACTCAACTGGTACCACAGACATGTCTTGGAAAGTTGAAAAGTAAACAAATAATAAAATTCATTGCCAATTTTAAAATTCGTAAAATTTCGCAAACTTTTTGGCCTGTTTCAAAATGCATAAAATTTGAATTCCCGAACGATGATAAAGACAATCATAACACAGATCGTGGGGGCATGGTGGTGTAGTGATGGCGTCGTTGACTTGAAGACGGAAGGTTCGAGGTTCGAATCCACCTCAAGTTGCCACGTAGGGACCTTTGGCAAGTCCTTCACTCGCAATTGCTCAGCGCTTTGGCGTGAAACTCCGATGCAGTGTCCGCTCTGCAGTCGAGAGCGCCTCTGAGTAGAGTGCTTGAAGGGGCGCTATAACAAGTGCACATACAAACACACGCACAACAAAAATGGCAGCTGTTAGTTAAGTCTAATGTATGTCTAGTGACTCTAGTCATTGTCTACCTTTGGTGTTCTCCAGGATCTTATTGCAAAAAGTAGACGTGTCATTTGCGATCGGATGGAAGTGAGGCGCATGATCCGTTGTCATGAATTTTGAGCCACGCAATATGGCTCCAATGGCATGCTGAGCGGCCTTGCGAATCTGAAAAATCACCAACATAACGCTGAGCCATTACTAGCAGCATAAAGGAAGAGTGAAGACTTTTAGGCCAAGAAGCCTAATGAATTGGTGTGCAAAAGACTAGTCATCAAAAGCTTCACCATGACAGAAATAAGTGTTAAACATTCTTCTCCGTCTGAACACTTTGCAAACTCAGCTTCAAATTTCAATCACGGGAGAAAGATAGTTGAAGTTCCTAGTCTCTGCTTCACTTGTATCCCTAGCAAAACTTAGCCATAACAAGAGTGAACAGAATACAGACAAATGATATGAAATAAAGATAGGAATGGAGCTCGCTGGTCACTTGATATACTGAAACTAAGCATACTAATTCAATAAACTATGCATCAATTGATATTTAACTTAAAAGTTAATGCCTTAATGCTGCATTTCTTACCCAGTCACTCTTGTCATTGAACTGCTGATGGATCGCCAAAAAATAATTCAATGATTTCTAGAGTGTCGTTAAAGAATGCAACTTTGTTTCAAGGTCTAGCAACTTGAGAATTGTTGTCCATTTTTGCTCTGCATAGCACTATATACGAGTATTGGCACAAAACCCAGCAATGTGTTTAAGCAGTGCACAAGTGAATATTTAAATATCCAATAAATACCTATAAAATTCATGTTCAAATATATTTTAAATGGTTTCTCTGTCGTGGTAGCAATTACCTTTGGTTTCGTAGAAATTGTTGCTGACAATATTTTCATGTAGTTGTCCCGTATCAATACTGACTGCCAAGCAGTCTGCTGCTGGGCACGCAGGCAATGTGTCACACACGTAATTAACTATGGGTAGAAAGAAAATAAGAATAAAAGTTATTTTACATCATCGTTAGAAAACACAGACATATTTAAACTTGAAGCTCATCATCGTAATTTGCAGTGTCCCGAATTATCAGTAGCAAACTTTTAGAATGCTTTACACACACTAGTTCTGCAACTGACCAGTGCTGCCACATGTGGCAACCCAATTCACATGATGACCACTGACCAGTGCTGCCACATGTGGCAACCCAATTCACATGATAATCACTGACCAGTGCTGCCACATGTGGCAACCAGTTCACATGATGACCACTGACCAGTGCTGCCAGATGTGGCAACCCAATTCACATGATGACCACTGACCAGTGCTGCCACATGTGGCAACCCAATTCACATGATAATCACTGACCAGTGCTGCCACATGTGGCAACCCAGTTCACATGATGACCACTGACCAGTGCTGCCACATGTGGCAACCCAGTTCACATGATGACCACTGACCAGTGCTGCCACATGTGGCAACCCAATTCACATGATAATCACTGACCAGTGCTGCCACATGTGGCAACCCAATTCACATGATGACCACTGAAGAGTGCTGCCACATGTGGCAACCCAGTTCACATGATGACTACTGACCAGTCTGTGATATACAAATACAATGCAACTATAATCTGACACCATGCAACATAATAAAGTGTTCAGAGCTATTTATGTGCAATTGTTATAGCCTTCAAGATTACTACTCAGAAGCACTCCCGACTACAGTGCGGACACTGAATTGGAGTTTCACGCCAAAGCACATGAGCAATTGCGAGTGAAGGACTTGCTCATGGTCCCCACATGGCGGCTTTATGTGGATTTGAACCTGCAAAGGGTAACTAATAAACCCACTACACCACCACACCCTGCAAATAATAAAGTAGCCAAGGTTATAAGTAAAAAATGAATCAAGCTGCAAATCGTGATTTTGTATTGATGCAACGACATTTTACTCAAAACATAAAAATTCAGCAACAAATATTCAGCTAAATTCAGCAACAAATATTCAGCTATATATACAGAAGCCGACAATTTCATTACTGATTTCATTAGGGACTGATCCTCGGATTCTTCGTCTGAGTTATTTGCCAATGACGTCAGGATGTCCTTTGACTTCAACTGCAAAACACTTGGAGGAACTCTGCAATTGAAAACATGGGCAGCACATTAAAAAATAAAAACAGCTTTGCAAGCGAAACATGGCAAATTAAAAAGCATACAACTTCAAACCAGTACAGCCGAATCTTCTTTTTGGTTCTGTCTTCCTAAACAGGTTGTACATCACATGGTCCGGCTCGCTCTGAAATTCTTTTGTGCTATTTCAATCCTTGCTTAACTATAACATAATCCATCAGGCACCATCTACTGGAGTCATCCATGTATGATGATGATGATGATGGTGCTCTGCCCGAAGGCAGGTTCATTGGCTTTACGCCCCTGGGGATGAGATGAGTGAGGTGGTTTCCCGTTGCCTTCCCCACAGACAATGATGGGTAAGCAACTTGCCCAAGGTCGCTCCGCAGGAGCTTGCACCCCTGCGTCCCACACGTGCTAGCCCGAGATATCTAAATCTCTGAATGTTAACTCCCAGCCCGGGGCTTGAACCGCAGTCCGTTGCAACCAACAGACGAATGCAGCTCGCGCTTACCGGTGTAGCTAACTAGGCCATGTATATCTTCTCTTTATTTCTTACTGGAACCAGGTAATTTGTTATCAACAGTTCAAGATTGTCTTTTAAAAAATTTTACTAGCTACTCTAGCTATATAAATGTTAACTAAATTCTGACTGAAAAATCACTTTTAAATACATTACAAGAGTGCCCTCATTCTCTCTGGTTGTATCTCTTCCTCTTTCTCTCACCTTAACACCTTCTTTCACTCTTTGGGTACTTCACACTGGGAACACCTGCGAAAAGGCTAATGTCATGAGAAGCACCTTAATAAATAAATGACCAAATGCACTATAATAAATCATGTATTTGCAACATCAGAATGCATCTTGCTCACCTTTTCATGGATAACTTCAGCAGATACAAGACAGCCGTCTTCTGATATATATCAAGTGGCTCTTTTGAATTAAGTAAAGAGAGCTAAAAACAGCAAAAGAACAATGACCTTTCTCTTCCCTTGTTTCATAAACACTTGAAGACTATTCTATTTGATGGCGGGAGCACTAGCTGGGGTAGGGAGCGCCAAGGGCGGATACAGAAATTTTTGAAGGGGGGGTCAAAATTTTGGGTCTTGTTGGTGGGACAGGGAAAATTTTTGTTGTGCCGCCGAAAAAACTGATGACTTTTTTTAGTCATCATCCAATTTTCCGGGATAAGATACCATTTCAACCGGCGAAAAAACTGATGACTTTTTTTAGTCATCGTCCAATTTTCCGGGAAAAGATACCACTTCAACCGGCGAAAAAACATATGACCTTCTTTTTTAGACGTCATTCATAGTCATGAGGTTAAATCGAGCGGGGGCCACGTCACATACGATTTTGTAATAGGGGGGCCCTGATGTCCTATTTTTCTCTCCCGCTACATAAATTTATTTAATGGTTTGTTGAAACCAAATGGGGGGCCCACATCCCATGCAATTTTTAAATGGGGGAGCCATGGCTGGATTGGCCCCCCGCCCTGGATCCGCCCCTGGGGAGCGCTACTGAATTTGTGAGCGGCACTTTATAAATGTTCAATTACAATTACTGCATGTCAGCGTGTTACAGTTCACTTACTTAAAATATACTTAACACAAATGTAAAAACTTCATACAGCATGGTTGGGCATCTGAGCATCATAGACAACCCATATACACTGAAAGGAAATGTTGCAATTTCGAAGTGTCTGGCTTCTATCCTTAATTTCCAAGATATCAAAACAACATATTTTTTTCTGAACTTCGGAGAAACTGAGAAAAAGTGAAGCTACATTTTAAAAGTATTAAAAATTAGGAATTGCTCTAGAAAATGAAATTCCACTGCACAAGAACAATGTGCATGCAAGCCACATTACACATCTCAAAGTATGTCTTTTATCTGTCATCGTCACCTTTCTAAATTCAATCACTGAATTTTATTTTTTATATATTAACATAATTCATAACATAAAACTCTTGTGAAACCTTATCATTTGTTAAATTAACACACCAGAGCTGCACAACATTCTGTGTCTGTCTGCGTTCCACCTTTTGCAAGAATCTCATCAGTAGTGGCTCCAACTATAGCAAGAATCTACAATAAAATTAACATCAGAACTCAACAACTATTGTATACTAAATTTGATCGTTACTAACACGTCACTCAATCATTTTGGGATGCAGCTCTAAAATCTGCGTGTGGGTCACATGTTGTTCATGCCTTGGCCCGGTAGCACATACTTTTGCACATCAGAGTTTCAGTACAACCTTCAAATAATGTAGAGTTTTGCAACCTACACGTTCACTATTTACCCGTGTACTTGATAACCAAATCATATCTAGTTGTAATTTTAAAAATCAATTAGGAACTCCAACTAAAAAACCAATCAACTACTTTTAGGATCATTAGACTGACCATGATCCAACTTCAGAATTGTCGAACACCAACATGAGACTGAAAAACATCAGGTCAGCACAGTTAAGTCTTCCATATTGTAATTGATCCCAGTGATACGAGATAACTCACAACATTTAAGGCCTCAACAACAAGCTGTATTGGTTTCCCAGTTACCTTTAGAACACTTCTGTCATTAAAGTGCTAAGTGCAAAAGACTTTTTGTTGTATGACATGGAAGTTAGAGATAATTAGTAAACACAACCTGTGTGTTAAGCGCTGACTGGGATGTTGAGATTCTGCCAATAACCCTCATGAAGGTCGTATTTGAGCAATTACTGGCAACAGTAGAAGCCACGCTTTTGAATGACTTGACATCTTCCTCCATTTCAGTAGCATCATCTCTGAATTTGGAGTCATGCTGTGCAAGCTGTTTCTGTGTCAAGTTGCTGCTACCAGTGGCTGCAAACGAAATAGAAAGTTTTAATTCTGAGACAACCTCACTTCTGGATATTAAGTAGAGGCAAGTTCTTTGATGCCTTCAGTATTTAGCCTTTGTATAATTAATGTTAACATGACATAAACGCTATAAATAACTACTTAGTTCTTGATGTGAAACTGGCTTTTTAGACACATGCAAGAATAATAGATATAATGTACTACAAAACATAAGATCTATACAACATTACAGTGCTTAAATGCAAAGACAAATGCAGGGAATTTGAGATTGATAGACACGACATGAGGAGTAAAGTGGAAAAGATGCTTTGGGTCTGTCCCAAAGAACAAGCACAGAGTCTAAAGTTTTGAAAAAGAACGATCAGATCTGGATGGCTGGATGAATTGCAAGATATCTTATATGCATTTCACACAAATGTGTTAACAGATTCGCTGATGGACTTTTAGCCAGAGTTTATTAAAGGACTTAGGCTATACTTGGGTTATATATTTGCAGCTTTAGGGCATGTACATGCAAAAGTGTTCTAGACTGTGTGAATTCATAATTTTTTAACTATAGATTTAAATTAGCTTAAATGTGCCAGTTAAGCACTCATCTCAAATTTTGCAATTACATGTATTTCCAACTGAGCAGGTACAGGTTCAGCTCCAATTGTGTGTATTTGCAGTTTAACGTCAGTGTGGTAAGAAAGACCATTATCGACGCCCTCCTCCTCTATCCAGGCTTGGGACTGGCATTACAGAGTGCAACCAATGGCGGAGTTAGCTCCAATTGTCATTACGGGTACAGTTTTATGCGTTGAAAATGAGACGACTGACGAGTCATGATTCTCTACATAGCAGTTACAAGTGCTTCCAAACTCTTCATCACATTGACATCCGCCAATAAATAAAATAATAATAAAAGTCAACAATAAAAATATTAAAAGTCAATTTTAATAAAAAAAACTGTGTACTTACAGAAAACACTTGATTTCTGTTTAGAAGCTAATCTGTATTTGTTTACGCTAGGTTTGGAAACACAGCTGTGTCCTTTCTTCCATCTTGGTGGCTTATTTTTTCCGCCTTTGACGACAGCACTATCCTTTATCTGCTTTCCTTTTTTATAACCTTTTGGATTAGCCATTTTTACGAAATCTAAATCAACTTGTCAGCGATTTCTTTTAACCACGAGGCACTAAACTTAAACAAAACCGGAAATCTCAGTTTGCATGAGAGGAAGTAGTTAAACATTTAAATAATGTCACATTTTATAGCACAATAACATATCATAATAATAATATAATAATAATAATAAATTCTTTAATGAAACATCTGCAAACTCACTGGGCTGTACACGTTATGCAACGATCTTAATTAACATCACTCTTAACTACTAACAGAACAGACAGCTTGCAATACGCGGCGCTAATAGCAGCCTTCAAATCACGTCCGCCATACGCCATACGTCCGCCGATCTCGGTACCTCTCGCCCTCAATAACAAGAGTGTTAACCAATGCGCTGTCGAATCGCCCCATTCAATTATCTATCTTAACTAATTATTAAGTCTATATATTGGTTACATAGCTTGCATTCACCTTAACTATCGCACGCCTAATAGAATTTGTTATTGGCGCACTAACTACAATCGTAATTATGAACTTCTGATATTTTTAAAGAAACGAGACAATCCTAAAAGCAAAAAAGTCTTTCATGCTAAAAAATTGATTTTTACAACCCTAGTTAACCCCCAGGTTATACACCTAACTTGTTACTTGTTTCAAGCATATTATTGCAGCATATTTTGATGGATTGTAGTCTTTCTGACTTGCAAGGCAGGCGCTATACAATATTTTTGTACATGCTTTATCGTTATTGCAGGAAGACCATGTTTATATCGATTAGCGGCAAAATCGAGTGTTATTATATGTTGACATTTTATGAGCACCTAAAACAACACTTGTTTTTGGGCAAAGTGTATTATACACTCTGGTTTTTGGGATAAAAACGAGCACGTTAATTAACCACTAAATGCATTATATTTAAGTGCGCGGACATTGCAGTTTTCTACAGCTCGTGCGGCTCAAATCGAGAATTCCTAACCGTTAGCGCTCAGTTGTATATTATTCATTCATTATATGCATTATATTATATGCATTTATTGTTATTGAATTTCGTGTATTTGGGAGGAAGCATGAGCACACAAAAAGACTCAACGGAGGATGTAGTGAGAAGAATAGGGCTGGCAAGAGGGATACTGCAGGCAATGGGAAAGGTGTGGAGTTCAAGGGAAATAGGGAGAGCAACAAAAGTGCAGATGTATGAAACACTGGTGCAGAGCGTGTTGCTATACAATGCAGAAACATGGACGCTGAGAGAAGAGCAGAAACGACGGCTGAGAGTCTTCGAAATGACTTGCCTGCGGAAGATTGAAGGTGTCACACGGAAAGATAGAATAAGAAACACAGTAATTTATGATAGATTGAACATCAAACAGGATATAGTTGACAAAGTGCGGAATAGAAGAATGCGATACTTTGGACATGTGTCAAGAATGGGGAACGAAAGATATCCAAAGATAGCGCTCAACGGATATGTACATGGGAAAAGATCAAGGGGGAGACCAAAGAAAAGATGGATCGACACGATAAGAGATGACTGCGAAGCAATAGGAATGACGATACAGGAGGCGACGCATGTGGCGCAGGATAGACAAAAGTGGAGAGCTACCATGGGAAAGCGGCTGACGCGTGCTGACGGCATCGCCTGACGGCCATAAGTCAAGTAAGTAAGTCATATGCATTTATATAGCGCCTCTTCAAGGGGATTACTCAGAGGCCCTCACAACCTCAGCGCGGCCAAATAAAACTGTCTTAAGGTGAGAGAAGAAAGCCTGAGAAGGATTTTTACAAAGAGAGCGGAGGGTCAAAGGAAGACCATTCCAGGTAGAGGGTCCTACCACCGAGAAATTTGTATCTATCTCCAATCTAGATTCTATATCTATAAAGGAAAATGTGAGTATGTTTGTCCAGAATACATGCCCACAGTTTTGCAGGTATTGATCTGAAGCATTGCACCTAGACAGAGGGCCACCAGATCCACACAGTGGAGGGGTCGGCGAATTCCCTTCTTAATGGGGGCGGGATGTGGGGGGGCTGAAAAATTCACTATTTCCCCACCTTTGTCCGTTTCGCAGATATTCACCTGAAACCTTGCAGCTAGACAGGGCGCAACCAGGATCACCCTGCACCAACCCTACCAGCCGGAGCTGGGTGGAGCAGTGTGAACCAAAATTTGAAGGCAGTACCAATTACGGCATTCGCGCACTTATTCTATTGATTTTCATAGTTTTGACGCACCCTGTTCTAGAGCTGACTCTGCTCTATCTTCCTAAGCCCATGTCACATCCTTCATGACCTGCATCCTTCATGACCTGCTCCTTCTCCCAGAAGATTACACCATGCAATACTTGACCCAGTCCACATGATCTAACCCTACTTAGAGTTGATTCCTTAGCCAAAAGAAGTTTTATTATGAGGATGTTGTATGACTTTGCATGAATGTTTCTATTATTTATCTATTATTATGTAAACTACTGTGCATTTGCTGGCAGTCCAAAAAATAATATTCTTACTTATGCTGCATTTTTGTTGCAGATTGATGGTTAGTATTGGTGGCGATGGGGATTCAGGGTCTGCTTCCGTTTCTTAAGAAGGCCTCACGTCAGGCGAGCATAAAAGAATTCAAGGGATGCACTGTCGCCATCGACAGCTACTGTTGGCTGCACAGGGGAGCATTTGCCTGTGCTGAGAAACTGGCACTTGGTGAAAAAACTGACCAGTACGTCGTGCTAGTATTTTTCCTGGTCATTTAATTATTCGCATAATTTTAAGCAAATGGATTCTGTAGCACTTATGGCAATGTACGAGGAATGAATCGGTTGTCATTTGATTCATTTAACGTGAAGCCATCTATAGTCAGGGCCATAACACGTTGGAGAAGCGATAGTTAAAAATTTATGTAAAGAAATGCCTTTGTCTATTGACAGACGATTGTAAAAGTACTCAGAAGATGCTTGTTTTGCTATGAGCAGTTATTTTTGTCTGTGCAGTGCAGTCTTTACCTGTGCTGGAAAATAGATGTTAGTGAAAAACTGACCATTTGTTGTCAGATGACTGACATGTACTGGTAAACATCTGTACTGGTATATAATGAAAGCACACACACACACGTACACACACACACACGTACACACACAATTACATATACCCTTATCATTATATATACAAATGCATCTAAGTGTATGGACTTTCTTTTAAGTTGAAACTTGTATTGCTTGGTAGGCAATTGTTATTTTACTAGCACTGTCAATTTTATGAACTTGACGTTTGAATATAAAGAAATATATGTAGGTGTACTTTATGAGATCAATACCCGCAACCCAAAGACGAAGGAGCCATTTATATGGCTTGTAAGGCTGTACCAGAGTATTATTACCATAATCTCCCTTGTTTTCGGATTTGAACCTGTTTTAGCAATACTCTACCATGCCACTCCAGCATTAAAAATGTAATACAATATTTAACAGAGTCAGATTTATTGATCATTTTAATGCAATATTGTTTGTTCCAGGTATGTGTACTATTGTATGAAGTACATAAACAATCTTCTTTCATTTGGTGTTCGGCCGATTATGGTTTTCGATGGCTGTCGACTGCCTTCCAAGAGGGAAGTGGAGAGAACAAGACGAGAGTAAGTTAATTCATCTGACAGATCTGTATAATTATGTGATGTAATGTAACAGAACATGTGTACAGCACATCTTAAGATTCACTGTATCTGTACAATGTAATGTAATGTAACAGAGCATGTGTGCAGCATATCTTAAGATTCACTGTATACACAGCTATGAGATTGATTGAACCCTATGTACTTTGCGCATTCTCTTCCTGGCTGCAGACTAAGACAGTTGCCCTAAAAAGGCAATGACCTGTTTTATTTCAACCTTCTGTCACAGCAATTTTGAAGCCTTGCCATTTCTACTATTGCTGTTAATCAGAGGTTTTTCAGTACATCACAGTCGTTTATGAACGCACTTCGAAGCAAAAGATAAGTTTTCATATATATATATATATATATTATTTGTTAAATAAATAAGAGAAGAGTTCTGCGAAGCTAGTGATGGTGAATTGTTTTAGATGTCAGACAATGTGTGAAAAGGAATGGATGGGACAAATAGTTAATCAGAGAAAGCATGTCTTAACCCTTCGAACCCGACGGGCCGGAAAACCGGCCCGTTATCCATAGAGTTACGGGAGCTCCGGGTTCAAAGGGTTAAGTTTACCGCATGAGATTAAGCATGAGTGGAATTTGCAGGTCTGCAATAGGCCAGAAAATGCCCTATATAATTGGACACTAGAAAATAACGACCTGAGGTGGCAATGATAATTTGCATAGTTTGAATATTGGACTTTCATCGTGAATTGATTGCCAATTGCTTTTATCGTTGTACAGCTTCATTCTAGTGCATTACATTTCCTGTGAAGCCATAGTAATAAATGTTTGAAATCTGAAATATCAATCTTAGGATGATACAGCAATTAACTTTAATTTTAAGTTGCCAGTGAACATGTTTTCACATGTACTGCGGAGGTATGTGATGTGCAGTTTCATACTCAGAACATTTTTTCTTTAGACGTTTGTAATGTTGTGATGATTGACTGAGCTCAATTTTACGTGTAAAAAAGTAATTGTGCTGAATATCTTGTTTTAGACGAAGGGATATGAATCGAAAGAAAGCGGCTCAACTTTTGAGGGAAGGAAAGCGAAGTGAGGCAAGAGATTGCCTGGCTCAGTGTATCGACATAACGCCTCACATGGCCCTTGAGTTAATGAATGTAAGCTGAAGACGTCATCGCTTTCCTGTAGCAATATAGCATTTGCCTGAAACTTTAATGGTACAACTGACTTTATAGATAACAATACACTTCATATCGGCCATGTTTTAAAGCCTGGCAATAAGAATCAGTACAAACCGTAGACAGAATTGATGAGGTGCAATAAATTTTCAGTTTAAAGTGGCAAAGCCCTTAGTGGTAGAATTGTAACTATTAGAATGGCGAATCCAGCTTCTGTGGATGAGCATCAAGACAGGATTTATTGTGTTTAGAAATGTTAATTACTTATTTATTGTGTTTAGAAATGTTAATTACTTATTTATTGTGTTTAGACATGTTAATTACTTATTTATTGTGTTTAGAAATGTTAATTACTTATTTATTGTGTTTAGACATGTTAATTACTTATTTATTGTGTTTAGAAATGTTAATTACTTATTTATTGTGTTTAGAAATCTTAATTACTTATTTATTGTGTTTAGACATGTTAATTACTTATTTATTGTGTTTAGAAATGTTAATTACTTATTTATTGTGTTTAGAAATGTTAATTACCTATTGTTATGTTGTTTTATACAGTTGGCAGCAGTGCAATTCCTTCAGAATGCTACTTTACAGCGGCTCTTATTTTGACACAGTGGCTGTCTTTGAATTACAGGCTTGCCGTGAGAAGGGCGTTGACTGTATCGTCGCCCCATATGAGGCAGATGCTCAGTTGGCGTACCTCAACAAGATTGGATTGGCCGATGTTGTGATCACTGAAGACTCGGATCTTCTGCTTTTTGGCTGTGAAAAGGCAAGTGCACATGTGGGCCATGCAGCGAAGAGCATTACCTACTATTTCTTAGTTTAAGACATTTCTTTTAAAAAACTTATCTACATGTAAATTTCTTTTTGTAAATATCTGGTTCTTGAAAATCACCAACTTCTGTAGCACTTTTATGGTGGATGTGCAAAAGGGTCAGCCAGCTAGCATTATTATCTGAAGATGCATGTTGATAAATATTTTCAGACAATGTTTAAGATGGATATTGCTGGGAATGGGATTCTGATTGAGAAGAACAATCTGAATAACGCTCTTCAACTTCCACCGGACATCTTTACATTCGACAAATTTCGCTACATCTGCATCTTGTCGGGTTGCGACTACCTGTCGAATCTGCCGGGCGTCGGTCTTGCAAAGGCGTCAAAGTTGTTCCGACTCAGTCGTCAGAATGACATGAGTCAGGTAACGTCGGGTGTCGTCTGTGTGTACATACGAGTTCTGATCTGTTCAACAGAAGTAGATATGTTCATTGTTCAAGTGTTGAACTGCTGCACTTGGCAGTGAAACGGTTCAATGGATCTGTTCTGCTTGAACAATTATTTATTCTGTTGAAGTAAAATTATTTCTGAACTGTTCAGCATTGTTATGTAGCAAAGTGCTGCAGTTCTGTTTGAAAGTAGATCCATATGGTTATGAATAGAAGAGAAATATTGTGCAAGCAAACTGTTCTGTTGGATTAGAACCATTTGTTTGATGACTCTTGACTTTGAGGCATTCATTTGCAATGTTGTTAATGAAAAAGAAGGGATTTTGTGAGGCTGAATCATTGACCAGGTGATTTTAATATATGCATTATGCAAGGCATATATAATTATGTGTATCTGTTATTGCTTCTGAAATTGCTTTGCTATGAGCTACAAAAAAGTGGATCAACCTTGTGACATTGCTTTTGCAGGCAAGTAGCCAAACTGGTGCAGTGATAATCTTTGCAAGTAGTCAAATACAGATGCTTCTCTTCGAATTACATAGTAAACTGTTGCTTTCAGGTTATTCGCAAGATTCCATCCATTTTGAGGATGTCCAGCTTGGTCGTGCCAGAAGATTATGTGGATGGTTTCTTTAGGGCAGACAACACGTTCCTCTACCAACTTGTTTTTGATCCTCTCAAAAGAAAGTTGCTGCCTCTGAATCCTTACTCGGATGACCTGGATCCAAAGGATCTGCACTATGCAGGACCGTATCCTTTGTCTTCCACTTGAGCTGGCGTCATTCTAGAGTTGCTGCACTTTGCATGGAACTGCTGTTGTTTAGTGGGACTGTTTGACGGATGTAGAATTATTGGTCCTTCGTTTAATATAGATGTTCTGTTGGAACCAAACTGTTCTAGTTTGACGTAGCTTTTGGAAATAGAACTGTTCTAATGCAGTAGATGTAGATGGTGAACTGGATAGAACTGTTGCATTTTGATGTAGCTTGTACACTGCCATCCAGTGCTCTCATGATGGCATAAAAAAATGTGTCTTCATAATAGTAGTAAATAACAAAGTAATCTATATAACACCATATGTACTGCAATGGCGAAAGAAAAGGGCATTGTACAATGGCACCCAGTGCTCTCACGATGGCATAAAAAATGCGTCCTCATAATAGTAGTAAATTTATAACAAAGCAATCTATTAGATCTAGTTGCCAAGTGTTTAGAGAATATGGATGGAATGTCAGCAGTATACATGTGTACAGCATTTCTTAAGATTCACTGTATACACAGCTATAAGTTTTGATGTAGCTTGTCTGTGACAAATAGGACTGGTCTAGTTTAGAGTAGAAGTGCTGCTGGAGTTAGGTTAAATTGTTTCTTGTTCTTGCTGACTTGTTTACAAAAGCCTTACTTAAAGTCTTTCTAATGAACCCACACGTGATGGCTCCTTATCAGTTTCTAACAGGTACATGAGTGACGATGAAGCTCTTGAGATCGCATTGGGAAACACTAGCGTGAATACAGGAGAAAGAATTGCAGACTTCGATCCAGATGCGTTCAGGGTAGGACTCGACTCTTGGTGATTCTTCTGATCTAGTATTACAACACCTGTAGAACTACTATAGTAATGAGCAGAACATCATTCAATGTCACCGAATTTATTCTAAATAAATTCTAATGGCCGATCTAAATCCTTTGTTGGTCTCCTAGCCTAGGACATGGTATTTTCTCTCTCTTAAGGAAATTGGATGGATGGATGGATGTATGTATGTATATGTGTATCTGGCTACCATTTGTTAAGTGCTCATTAAGAACCTTGCGATAGTACTTGTTTAGTGATTATTAAAACAAATTCTCCTATATAATATATATATATATTATATATATATAGAGAGAGAGAATTTACCCTCCTTTAAGTCAAATACAGGATATGGGATATGACTATTTACTTTATATATTTTAATATTATAGCATAATTCAGATGTCATTAAGTGAAATTCGCATGTTTGCTTTAAAAAATGATGGATTCATTTACAGTACTGAATGTTATTAGATTTATAAGTGCACGTGGGAATTTATTTAGAATGGGATTGAACGTTAATGCAATAGGTGAAGACGAGCAGTTGGAGCCAGAATGCCGCTGAGAACCAAGCGATGAGCATCTGGAACTCGGGGCTGGACCCTCGTGCATTTCGGAGTATCAAGACTGCTCCAGACATCAAGGCTGTGGAACGACCAAGTACCAAGGGCATGGAAGTGATTGTCAGAGGACCTGTACTCAGGGACAGGGCTAATACTGCCGCATATAAACGAGTGAGGCAAGGTATGTTTGCATGTGTGTGTGTGTTTGTGATCTACAGATTTTTACCTCTTAGGACCTATTAAAAGATGGCTAATACACGTGCTCAGATATCATTTAATTTGTCAAGTGAATGAATTTGTATTATATAATTATGGCATCATAAGTAAAATTTGCTGCTTTCCTTCTTATATGCTTTCGTTAATTAGTAAAGTGTTTTCATGCTTCATTTGAATGTAGCTCGTTTCCGAGTATAAGAAATTTACATAAGAATCTTATCTACCATTTTTCTAAAACTGTTTTTCTCAGCATTATTCATAGTCTTGCAGTAATTGTTAATGAAACTATTTGTTAGATTCATAAATCAGTAATATTGTAATAATTGTTGTGAGTGGCATTTATGTGCGACAATGATAATTTGTTTCTGTTTATTTGTTGAAGAAGAGGAGGAAGACGATTTCACCGACCAAGATCTGATGAAAATGTATTCTGAGTTAGATGACAGCGCAGAGCCACTGATGCCCTGTACCGACGACACTTCATTTGCAGATGTCAATCAAAGTAGTCCCTCAAAGAAGCGTTCTAGAATATCAGGACCTGAATCGGGAGCAGACGAAGCAACGCAGAAGTTAGATTTGCTGACAAAGGACAACCGAGATATGACAACCGGCAACATGCTGGTCGAAGCATTGAACATAGCAGCCGATACGATGGAATGTGGTTCTGGTGATGTTGAGAGAAGGGGAAAGCAAAAGCACGTGTCACCCGTTAAAGAATGTCTACCAGGCAATAAAGAGAACAGCCCAGAGCCCCAAAAGAAGGCCGTGCATTGTCTTTCTCAAGGCCAGCCAAAACAAAAGAATCCTTTTGCTGTCGATAGAAAAGTGGGGAAGGAGCCAAAAGTTCCTTTGAACTCGTCTAATTTAGATGCGCCTTTGGAGAACGGCTCCGATGTTAAAGGAGAAGACACACCGAGTCAACCTCCTCAGACCGAGGGAAAACGAAGGAATATCTTTGCTGTAGACGGAAAGGCACCGAAAGAAGCGAAATTTTCTCTTAATTCACGTAAACCCGATACAATGGTCCACAGAAGCCCAGAGGCAGAAATGAAACTTCGAGCTTCTAGTCCTTTACTGGTTAAGTCCAAGCGAAAAAATCTCTTTGGACTGGATGAAGACACATCGAAAGAGCCAAGTTTTTCTCTAAATACGTCAAAGCACAATACAGCTGTGGAGAGCAAGGGTCAAGATACGTCCAGCCCTTCGCAGGTCCAACTGAAGCGAAGGAATGTCTTCGCAGTGGACGGAAGGGCACCGAGAGAATCGAGGTTTTCTCTTAACTCTTCAAAACAGGATGCTCCTGCTGTCAATGTCAAAAGCAGGTAATAAAACGTTGCGATGTTTATGATTTACTCAAAGGTCCAGCAATTTGAGGTACACCCAAAGCTGCGTTTAACACAAATTCTCATTCAATGTGATGGGAGGTTTATGAATTCCACATTTCACTCTGCTTTTAAAATGGCCAAACCTCAAATAACAAGGCACTTGGAATGGCATCCAAGATTAATACTGATTTAGATGTATGAGAAGGTACATCGTACTCTACAATGTCAAATAAACAGTTTCTAGAGATAAGCTAGCATTTAAATTCTTCATGGCAGATGTTTCACTAAACATTACAGATGTTTGGATCTGCACAATACAATACAATGACCATAATTTGAACATGCCACTTAACCCTCTATAGTGGCCTAATGCACATTGTAAGCATAGATCCTTATAAATTTTGCAGCACAGTAGGCTATTTTGTGAGCCATGGGATTACTTTGCAACTGACAAAAAAAAATTAAATTAAGAATTATGGTGTGCTTTACCAAATATTTGATATTTTTGGGTCATGTTTAGGTTTTTTACCTTGTCATCGCCAAGCCGTGAAACAAAGTTCTTCCAGCAGCTGAAAAGAGAACACTGCGATAACGCTTTTTCACCTGAGGAAAATTTGGATAGCCAGAGTGATGATGAGCAAGGAAATGTGGAGGAGGGTGATGAAGAAGAGGAGGAGGAGGAAGAAGAGGTTATTATGAACAAGTCAGAGAAAAAACCAAATGAATTTTTTCCAAGCACCAGAGGCAAGTCTTTTTTCAGTATACAGTCAGTATAACAATGAGTTTTATTACAATGAGTGTTTTATATCATGGACACAGCAGCATTATGTGTATGATAGCCAGAACTACTTTGTTTGGTTAAATGGATTGAGAGATGGTTGATTGGACGAAAGATTAAAATCGGATGAATGTAGAATTCCGTCCGGTTGAGTGAACTTCAACACTTTTATGATGAACTGCATTGCTTTCCTGTACTCTCATCATCATTGTAGTGTTACAGCCAGTCATTGTTATGTTGTGAATACATTGTTTATTAGATGGATGACGCAATGAATGTGTAAATATGTGGAATGGTGGACAGATGGATTGATGTTCTTTTTATTTTTGTTAATCTCTTCATGTGTTCATTTTTCAGATTGCATATCACCTGGACTACGATCGTCAGATCCGCACAAAAACTTCAAATTTTCGCAGTTGTCTAAGTTCAAAAGCCAGTTTGACGGCCGAAAAACGGAACCACAAACGACTGCAAAACTCAATCACCCATTTAAGCCAGTGGTTGCTGCACCTGAGATTCGTGATTCTTTTTCTTCTCAGTCGTCAGATGTTGATCCTTCAAAGGACGACTCGGATTGTCTATCAGAAGACCCATTGGACAAATCTAGCAGTCAGATCATAAGTTCAAATACAGATAGGTCGGCAACTGAAAAATTTAATTACCTGCCATCGGACAAAAGCTTCTCAGATAGAAAGTTTGCCTCAAGTCAAAGGTTTTCGCCTGACTGTGAACGCATACGGCCAAATGAAGAGAAAGAAGGACCCAGTGGTGTTACAGATAGCTTGTTGCATAGGCAGAGGTTGTCACTGGATAGCAAAACAAGGGAAATGTCAGAGAGTCCTACTGGGAAGTCATGCACATTGTCGGAGAGTCCTACAGGAAACTCATCCACTGCCACAAAAGGTAAAATCACCTGTATTCACTTGCCATTGTCCAAAGATAACTATCATTGTTTTAATTAACTCGTGTTGATCATATATTCTTTGTTACATCCAATCGTTATTGTTCTTACGAAACGACATTCAGACATCGGATTCAATAAAGGTTTTGAGGATATATTTTTGCTAGATCTCATACAATTTAAATTTTCCTTTTCATGTTTTTGCAGTCTTCTATAAATTGCTTTAAGGGCTGAAGTTTTGATTAATTAACTTTCTTGAACAACCGTATACATGTGATGGTCCCACACTATTAAAAAACATTTCCAGCAAAATTGCAAAATTTTCTATATATACTTTCCTTGTAGTTATCAATTTTACTAATTTCAAAGTGACTGGTGCCAAAAACAATCTTTTTAAACTGGTCTTCATATGCAAGTACTGATGTGTGTACAATGTACATTGTACCTGCCTGGGCAATTGCATGAAAGTTTATGTCTTTCTATTTACTAGTTAAACTCTAGAAACGTTCTCTTTTCAAGGATTTCTCTCCAACGGATGTAGAACGTCTGGATTACTGAAGACAAAGACGAAAGGTCGGAAGAGTGCAGCTGTGGACGGATGTAAACAGTCGGCCATATCTCAGTACTTCCAGACTAGCTTCGCCTTAAATAAAAAGTAATTTCAGTTTTTGTATGCTTGGATTACTTGGTAGCATCTAAGAATTTGACTATTCCTTGCATTTCATGCATGACATATTTCATTGTCTGCCCCAGCATATTCAATTCACGATTTTTCATTTTGGTTTGGTGATGCCAGTAGGAAAATCCCTTGTTATAGATGCAAACTCTGTTCAGTTTCAGATGTTGGCTAGCTGGAGAAATCTGTGCTCGTCAGCATGGGCTGAACTGGTTGCTCCTTTGCACACACCTTGACAATGGAGCATCATTTTTTGGTGGTTGAGTCAAATATCTTTGAGACGTGCATGTTGTATTAAATATGGGGATTATGCATGCACTTCCTATAAACACTTGAGAGCTGCTATTCCACTGGTTGAGCAGGGAGTGCATCTTAGATCAGTATACTATATTCTGGTACATGCTCTGGTTCTGAATAAATGAAGGATGAATCTATGAAATTAAAATCATTACTCTTTCATCGTACGGTCAATAAATTAAATGATGAATGGTATTAGATCATATTCAGTTGGCCACAGTGCGTGCAAGTCCTTTACGCACAACTGTTTAGCACCATTCATTGGAAGCTAATTGTCGTTAATAGGAAGTAGTATTTAAATACCAATATTGTTGCCTTGATCGTAGAACTACATAAATAACAAGTTGTAGTGATAGTAATCGTAAACTCAAGATTTTGCAGCCTCCACAAAATGAAGTTGCAGCTTATTCACAGTCGCTTAATTTAAGCCAAATCAATATGCAGAGCTCTGGTAATGGGTAGGCATATAAAACGATGATACAGCATAATATTATGCAATGCATTTTCTTTGTGCCATCAAGACCACACAGGAATGATATTCAACAATAGTGCCATTATTTTGCAACTAACCTATCATTTAAAAGTTGAATATATTTTATATCATCATTATCCATGGGTTAACAACCCGTAGGTGTCCAATGCACACTTTATCGTTCTCCAAAGTCCGTGGTCCTGAGCAGATCTGCTTAAGCTGTAAATGTCTTGATTACACCACTCTTTGATGTCGTCTATCCACTCTCTGTTTGGTCGTCCTTTTATTTTTATTTTATTTACTGAAAGTAAATGTAAAAGTTAATCACGGATTTGTTTTTATTTTTAGACCTATTGCGAAGATTGCATCGTCAGTGAAAAGTCCTCTTTGACAGTTCTCGAAGAACTAATGTATATAATAAGACAGCAGCAAATGCATTCTTGTGATAACTTGACTTTCAGACTTATGTGTGGTAACCCATCCAAATGTAATGATTGAATTGTTTGAGGCATTGGGATTTGTTGCAGTAGTGATGTATATCGTCGTATTTTAGATGTGTTTAATAATTATAAATAGTCAAACATTTGAGTGGTGAAATTAGGAAATTGCTTTAAGCGAGAATGGTCTGTGCACTGAGTTTGTACTTGTAAAAGTCTGAAAATTTGGCCTTTTGCTGTTCAAAAGTCTGATTTAGAGCAAAGTTGATGCAGTTCTTCAGACAGTTCCTTTGCCGCTGTAGGCCCTTCTATGTGGAATGACCTCCCTCCCACTATCCGTAGTAAGATCTTATTGGGGTGTCATCTTCAGCCTTTTGCTGCTTGAAGTCTTTCTCGGGGCTGTCACGCTGAGAACGCCTTTGAATAGCTAGTCTGTAAGAGGCGCTTTATCAATGCTAATATAAAATACAATATGTTTAGCTGAACAATTCAACGACGAGCTGCATTGGTTTCCCAGTCGCTTTTAATACATCATTGTGGTTAATTTAATACATCCTGGTAGTTGATGTGAAACAAGATGATAAACATAACACAACGTCCATCAAGGGGCTGTCCATATGTTACATACGCAGGGGAAGAGTGATCGAATTTACGTGATTTTGCATACGGTGGGAGATCTAGAAAAGAGATGTAAAAATAAATTTCTAATTATGATGTCCACATTAGCTTATTTAGAATTCTGTGTTATCCCATTATTCCTATAGTCGTCCGGTGACAATTTATTACATTATAATTAAATTCTATTAAGACCTAAACAGTAAACGATAAGTTAACAAATTTTAGCTAGCAAATCCGACGTTTAAAAAAAAATAAACAGTAGCCTATGGTGAAATAAAGATGATTTGTAACTAGTTGGTTCTTTAAAGTGCAGAGAAGCTTAATTGTATGTACGCCTGGGGAAAGGCTTCACAAAATGTGTAAGGTGCAACGGGGGTGGGGTTTACAGTACGACTTTTGCCTTCTTGCGTATGTAACATATGGATTGGTCCCAGTCACAAATAAAGTACACATTGTCATGTAGTATGTTAGTTAAATCATATTAAAACAATCTTGAAAAGACTTGCTAGTTTATCACTATCATTCTATCATGGTTGCAATTTACAAAGTTAATACAAGTAAATTTTCTCCTCACTGGTTCTGACTGTCACCGATTGAAGATAAATATACTTCGCAAGAAATTTCATTCCTATGTACTATTGTACTCTCCACCTGCTTTCGACCATGTGAATCAAGTTATTCAAAGAGCCAAGACTCTACTGCTTAATTCAAGTTACATGTTTTTTGTCATGCTGTATAGTTTTTTAAATTGCTCCCAAATAGAATCAGTCTTCCTAATGAATTAATTATACTAATGTATGTGACCATGCCTGAGGAAGCCCTTATTCAGTCCAAAACTCACGGTTCATACTACACGCCACTGTGTTGGAATTGCAGAATACATGGTGTACAAGTGATTAGGGAGAGAGCTTGTGCTTCTATCACAGACTAACAGAACTTTGCAATTTCTCGCATATAGCTCTGCGAGTGTGAATCAAGATTTAATTATACATAGAAATTTATGTAGCACCATGCAATAATACCACCAACCAGCCATCCTTTTTCGTGGTCACTATCGCTTGAAACTTTGGGTGAACAAAGAACAGCTTTTCGTACGGCTTTACGAAAACGAGTAATATAAAGTTCTGCAAAAAACTTATTTGATCTGTTATATGCCTGCCTGCCTTCTAAGTGCTTTTTTCACAAATTTATTTGTTTAACTTTGAGAGTTTCTTCAGGCACAGTCATAAGCGCAACCACCCTATGGGACCCACGGGACGCGTCCCCCCCAACTTTTGAGTGGTCCCATTGACTTTATCATTATGGTCCCCCCCAACTTTTAGGACGTGATTCATTTGGTCCCTCCCAACTTTTAGCACGTGATTGCGCCTATGGGCACAGTCACTTGTATACAACTCTCCCGATAGCAGTAATAACAGTAAGCAAAAGCAGGTCACTGGGCTGGTTTTCATACTGAAATCTGACCAAACATGTGATTCTATTACCTTAATGAACTTTCTTTGACTAACAATATATAAATGTCCTATTAATTTATCATAGAATTTCTGCGAAACACAATGTTCTTGTAAAAATGATTTCATATCATCCATGGCATATAACTGAAAATTAAAAACACAAAACTTAATAATTTATTAAGCATGTACAAATGCCTCTTAAAACATTGTATTAAGCTAGAGGTAGCCTCTACGAAAACATTACAAAGACAATGCTGCCTACGAATGTAGCCAGCTGAATGACTGGAATATCAGTAAACTGCAAAAATGTCATCTGTGACAAGTGCATATGATACTTTTTAACAGTTCCAACTGTAGCGTAGGATAAAATTAGTAAAATCTTCTTGTTCCCCAATGCTGATCACCTGAGAGTTCTTGCCTTCAACTAAGTCTTATCGTAGAATTCATTTGTGATCGTGCTCGTGGGGCTGTGGAACGTCCCAGCGCTCGTGTTTCACGCCTTCCTTGGCGTGCTTTATGCGCACGTGCACCGCAGAGAACTTTTCCATTTTTGGCGGGATTGGGCAGAGTTTGTACGTGACTTCATCGCCTTCCTTCAGCACAAAGTCTCCATCTATGCTACAAACGATTCAATTACCAATATAATTACAATTTTTATTTAGTCTGAGCAAAATAGTTAGTTTGCATACATGTGTCAATGACCAATTCATTTCTGTATGAAATGACATCAATTGATGATGTTAAAAAGTTAAGCAATGACTTTCATGGTGCTACCTGGAGAAGGCCAATCAACATCCAAATCAGGCTGCTATGATGCATAAACATATAGTGCTAAGCTCACTGCATAAGAAGATCTCTTTCTCTTGGGGTCGATCGCACTGGAAGCACTTCTGAAAAGCTTTTGCTGAAAGTCTCGCTTTAGAAATGGTCATGTGCAATACAATATGCAAAATTGCATATGTCCTGCTATATAGTTATCCGTATTCAACCAATCGGCAATCACAGCGTACAAGTGCATAGATAATACATATAGCTGCATGTGCAACTGTGTGCTTAGAACACAAAATCCAGGTCTGTAAAAAGCAAAATCACTCACTCAAGCTTTTCACTAAAGCCCCAACAAATTGTTGCACACTGTCATTTTGCAAGTCACATCAATCCTACAGTCGATATGAAACCTCAGTGCATAATCCCTTCGCACATATTTAGCTCCAAGTTCAGACAGGCTGGTCAGTAAGCAAATGAATAACCCTCCCTTATAAGCGTGACCTATCCCAGAGGTGCTACATAAATACACAACTAAAGCTATGTACAAGTATGTATCTGAGCACTTATGTACCACCTTTCTAAGGTGCTGATTAAATACTACATATTTACAAGCTCAGAAGCTTGTTTAGTGATGAGCTGCATTGCTTTCCCAGTCACTATTGCATGCTCATCGTTAGCGTTAAGATTAAGTGTCCCCCTTCCGGAAGGCTGACATCGAAAACTATATAATCTGATTACTACTGTTTTTGAATGCTTATCTACAATGTCGTGTGCAACTCCGAATGTGGTGTGCAACTGAGAATTAAAGATGATACTTACTACCTTGCCTACACATCAAATCTTCACTATTTAGACCTACTCGGAAATGTGGAGAAATATTGGCTCGGTTCCGTCTGACGGCTGAATGAATCCATGACCTTTCTCGCGACAAAATGTCTTCACAGTGCCGACAAGAGACGGCCCAGCATGCGCTCTCTGTGACCTAGCATCAAGCACAAACAGCAGCCATCACCACATGACTCTAAATTTAGATACATTAAAACAACTTTGTACTCAGTACAGCATTCCAAATCTAACAAATCTACATTTTGTGAGAACATAGTGAAATACCATACAAAGATGCATGCAGCATGCATAAATGTGCGTCTGCGCGCGTGCATATGTACATGCAGACTCAAACACACATACAACTTGCTTGCAGCACCACCTGAAAGCATCATCAGATTTTTCAAATCCCCAAAAGGCATCCCATATACACAAGACTATCAGTTACACATCCTGCAGTAATCTGCTATTGTATTTTTATAACACTGTCGTACTAAACGTCACATGCACAGACACGCATCCACACACAAACTCTGGAATATTAATGTTCAAAGCTTCTCTACTGCATATAATGTAAATAAAAACAGTTAAATGTAGTTGCTTTGAACCAAACACAAGCGCACTCTGGAGATAAATAATCAATCTGATTTTCCCTTTTAGACATACAAATCAAAAGAAGCCTATCTAAAAGCAGAACCATTTTCATTTCTGCTCAGTTTTATTAATATATATATATATATATATATATATATATATATATATATATCCCCAGGGGCGTAACGCCAATGAACCTGCCTTCGGGCAGAGCACCATCATCATCATCATCATCATATATATATATATATATATATATGCACAAGTTATATATACATGCGAGTTTTAGATATAAGTCTTACATCGAGTCTGTTCTTGTGCGTCGGGTCGGTACTGGGCTCGGTACAAGAAAGCTGTGACCTCTGGGTGACCCTACGGGCGTCCCCTTCTTCCCTCCTTCACTCATGGCAGCTGATCAGACAAACCAAGACAATACAAAATATAGCAAATTGCAATTGACTACTCCATGGAATCTGTTTAAACATAAATATAATAAGTTGCTTGAAACTGTCCAGTTTACACTCAAATTTGGTGTCAAATGCTATATTGCTGCGATATCTGTAATGTTACAGCGTTATAAAATGCCATTTGGTAATAGCTGCTGTCACGTATGCAATATAGTGCAGATCTATATAAATGTGGATTTATTCTGAGGTATGCTTCAGTAGCAAGCAACGCATACTGCACTTATCAAAGTCATAATATGTACTGCAAGCAAATCCTATGGATACCCCACTAAAAAGGAGTGCTCAGTATCTGAGATGTGTAGCACATGATGCAGCATCTGATTCGTGAATGTCTTGGGAAAACACTTTTGAGCTATGCTTTGACAAAATGTAACATTTACAAGTATAAATACTGACACTGCAGAAATGTGTTAAATACTAAAAACTTTCAACAAATAAATAAATAACTCTAAGGGGACATTTATTCTAAATGACTTCAAAAGACGCTCATAAAATTCCTTCCTTTATATGCGCAAAATGTCTTTATTCTCTATCTTAACCATGAGTCACCATTTATCCGATAAGAAGAATCTGTATAATTATATACTTATTTACTTACTTACTTGGGCGTTTCATGACAACCAGCATAACGCCAATCCAGTACACAACGCAATACATCTGCGTTTGATATCGCCCTCCATCAAACACATACATGAATACCTGATACGACATTGATGGAACTGAACAACTAAACAGTACTGTGGGTGAGCGACTTGCATACTACACGGCTATTAATAATCAGTGTGGCAGCTAGAATCCGTACTCTGTTACAGATCAAGCGCCCTAACTAATCGGCTATCCTGCCCACTGTATGGCGTGTGACATCTAGACTGAAATTTAACAAACATCTTTACCTGAAGATATATTACTGTAACTGAGACGTCAAAAGTTTTCTAATGGCTTAAAACACAATACTTTTAATATGACGCCAAGCTTTACATCGGACTTTTGCCCACCGGAAGCAGTGTTGCCACTGAGGTTTCAGAAATAAACCCAGATTTTCTTAAGCAAAAACCCAGAAAACCCAACCTATTCACATAAGCAATTTAGACCACTTTGCTCAAGTTGATTTTCGCTTGTTCTGATGAAGGTCAAAAAAATGTTAAAATGAAAGTATGCATACTGTATGATTTCTGACTGAGGAACCTGCATTCGGCGGTTTAACAATTAAGGAGAGGAGTGACCTGACTGAGATGTCAAAATATAGCTTATTTTCTGCCCAGAGCTATATTCTTCTGCATCACCAGGTTATAAATTATTTGTGAATTGACAATTTGAGATCTCGATTGTGGAGTTTCAAATTGCAATTAATGGAACAAAATTATGTAGCACAACCATTTTGCATTGAATTTCACGCAATGGTCAACTCACCAAAATAAACCAGATTTTCTACTAAAAAACCAGACACCCAGACGAAGGCCAAAAAACCAGATCTAGTGGAAAAACCAGCTGTGGCATCACTGACCGGAAGCGACTTCAGATCCTTTCTCGCCGACCAACTCGATGGAAATATAATAAAAAAGACTTTAAAGAGCCATAGATATATATTAGGAAGTCATGAAACCATCGGTGTTCTATTCCTTTGTAACTCTCCCGTGAACAGCGTATTTTGTCATTAATTGTGGTAAACATTGTGCAGCAAAGTTTGCTTTAAAAATGTCGTCGTCGATCGTACAGAAAGCTTTGAAGATGTTTGAGCTTGATGAAGAACCGCATGGTATTGAGCGATAATAGAGCGATTGAATTTGAAGTAATGTAATCCTAATTGGTAGAAAGATATATACAGCGCCAAAATAGAAGTTTCGGAGACCTGAATCCCTGAAACGCTGAAAATGCGTAAAAGTCCGATTTCCTGAAAGCAGTTTTATAGGAAGAGACCAACCCCAAAACTTTGGAGTTAAATTCAATACATGACATGTGGGCCTCGGTAGTGTAGTAATCGTAATCGTAATCTCGAGACTTCTACAGCGCCCACAAAAGCCAAGTCGCGGGAACCAGCTTATTCACAGGCGCTCAATCAAAACAAAATCGATAGGCTGCGGGTCAAGTCCGGAGAGTCAGGCAGGCAGATAGATGGACGGCTAAGGTGGGTGATGTTTAGAGTTGAAGTGACGGGGGATGTGAGGAGAAGAGGAAGAATCAGGATAGGATTTTTGAAAGAGCAATGTTTTAAGTTTTGAGTGGGTATGTTCGTTGCCTTGCAGCCGGAGGGTTGCAGGTTCGAATCCACCTCAAGTCGTCGCATAGGGACCTTGGGCAAGTCCTTCACTCGCAATTGTGGGTATGTTCGTTGCCTTGCAGCCGGAGGGTTGCCTTAATTGTTTGGCCTAACAGTTAATGGGATTTTTGCTTCTGGATTTTCTTAGACACCCGATGATCGACAGGTTTTGTGAATGCAATTACCAGTATGCATACAGTTGCAATGAAGACTTTATTGAAATACCGTTATTCAAGTATGTGGTCGGTTTTGCATTTTTGCCTAATTTGTGGTCGTATTTCAGTCATGCTGGTCTACCCCAATTGCACAGAAAGGGTGAATTGAGGGCAGCCTATTTTGTAAAATATTTTGACCACCTCAAGTAGCAAGATAGAGTAGAGCACTGCATCTTACAAAATAAATACTGAGTAAATAAATAATTTTAATCTGTAAGTAGTTGCCATGACAATAAAAGCACCATTAAGAATTCTTATCAGAACAGGCACACAACTCCTGCAGCTAATGTTATTGACTGGTTCAATTTCTGCAGAGATAAGTGCTGACTTGATCCGTAGATTTAAACAAAATTGCTTGTATTAATTGTTTACCTGAAACTTTTGTTTTTGTTGTTTAAAGAAGTTCTACTTAAATGTAATTAATGAGAATAACCCAGACTGTTGCAGAAATAAGGATGATATTTGCTCTAATCATTTATCCCTTAGTTTCCGTGGACTGTTTGATTTTCAATGGGAATCTCCTTTGATTTTAGTCAATGCATTCATTATTCCCTTTAAGACTTTTTATATGGAATAACCCATGAATGGTCTGTTATAAGGTGACACTACATACATTGACATATGCAATACAAGGCAATCACTGAGTCATTCATTGATTGATTGATGCATTGCACATTATGCATTGCCTGCATTATGCATTGCCTGCATTATGCATTGCACATAATGCATTGCATTATGGTAACATCGCTTTTTGAAGCCACTTGTTTAGATTATAATTTTTGTTAGCCTTTTTCTTATTAAAAGCTTCTTGGGTGCATTTGTCTTCATGCAGGTTTTTTGAGGAAAATCATTTGGGCCAAGAAGGCAAAGTGTTTTTGTGTGTTTGTCATTGTTACATTTGTTTTCTGTGTAGGTCAAGTTGAAGACAAAAAGAAACGAAAACAGAAAAACACTAAACACAAGGATGTGAAAAAACAGAAGATTGGTGGCAGTGCTTTTGGTAAATGTTTATCATGCAAACGTTACTTTCAGTTTTTGTAAAAACCATTTTTAAACGTTGTATTATTTTTAGCGCTTGTACGAAATTAACAAAATTAATCGATTAATGTCAAAAAATAACTTCGATTTAATACGAGATTTACTCTGACTAATTTAGTACCTATTATGCAAAGCATGAAATAGTGTTCAAAGTGTAGTTACTGAGTCAGTTACTGTTTTATTTCTATAAAAAAATTCAATTATCCATCATGCTGAAGGTGAATTATCAGCAATGCGTTTGCTCTATTATAAATAAGTAAATTGTTTATTTCAATGAAGACAAAAATCCTGACTCCATTTTCGACTTCTGTGTCAGCATTTACCTTTATTGCAAAGTGATAGCTTAATTTGCCACTAAAACTTTTCACGTTGTTTGCCAGTTTGTATATTCCGGAAATGGATCGCTTGATAGTATGAAATCAAAGTAAACGAATTAGTTGAACAAGCCGAAATTAATCAATTAAATTTTGTATGATTAATTTATTGATTGTAAAAATCCCTCATTATTTTATTAAGTTTTTGTCAATTTTATATGCATGTTTTTTGCTTACACTTCGTCTGTAAGTTAGAGATTTGTCTATGGAGTATAATTTGTTGTGGAGTATAACTAGCCATTTGTGTGTGATTATTCAGACGAAAAGTGGCGCTTTGAAGAAAAAGACAACACAGAGAAAAATCTCGCATACATAAAAGCATTGCGGTCACTACAAGCGGTTGATCGGGAAACTGCAGAGATGGTAAATGATGTTTTTGGCAAGATTTAGCATAAATGGCCTCACTTCCATATCTCTACTCAGAGGCGCTCCCGGCCCAGACCAAGCAAAAAAGGGAGTCTGCAGCAGTTCATGAAACTGAGAACAGCGTGGGAGGTGTCGCATAGTCAAGGGAAGCCCGTTCCAGGTTGGACCAACCACTGAGAAGGAACGGCTCTGCATTGTTGCAGACGGGCAAAAGAGACCATTAAAGTCACCATGGAATAGGAGCGCAGTGCATGGCAGCATGCCTGTGCAAGCGGAAGGGGCAGCAAAGAGGGTGTCCACTGTCCAGCCTGATGAGCACCATTACACCAAAGGTGCAATCCTGGCCGAGATGCGCTGCTTTATGCTCGTTTGGCACTCTGTGTGCAGTTATGAAGAAAAAAGTTGGCATAGGCTGTTGTGCCTTGTAGAAATGTGACTTGATCTCAACACAGTGGTAAAAGCTGTGGACTGCAGTAGCTATGCAAGAAATTTACGATCTAATTTTACATTACGTAATGTAAGATTTTAATAAGTATGATAACAAGTATGAAAAGCATCTGCTCGATAGATCATCATTGGTGGTGACAGAACTGCACAAATAACCTACCAAATATTCTTTGGAATTTTTAATATGTTCTTTGCTTTTAACTTAGACTACGACCTGCTGATAACTTTGGACCATGATCCTGTGTGACCTGCTGAAATTGTATATCTGATGCCACATGAAGCTCGTACCATGACTGTTTGGTTTTCCACTTTGCATGAAGTTTTCCCCCGTCTTTCGATTTATTTGGTAATAATTCGTTCTGTGGGTGTCCCTCCCAGCGGGATTGTGATCCTTTTGGGCTTCCCCTTTGTAGTCAAAGTCTGTTACGGTGTTGTGTGTGAAATTGGTTGCAATAGAAAATTACTTGGCTTGATGCATGCCACCACTGTAGACCTTGCTTGGCTTTCTTGCAGATTTTTGATCATCACAATAAACGCTCCAGAAGAAATCAGACCAGCGAGCCCAAAAACGACTCGTCAAAGACCATCTTTACGGACCGTGACTTTGATAAATTTGAAAAAGAATATAATTTTGATTGAAAGAATTAAACTGGAAAGTTTTTTCAAATATTTGTCGATTTCATGTAGGAAAATAATTGCACTGGTTCCCATGATTTGGGCTATTTCAGGTGCTGAATGATTCCAGAGATTATGGTTAATTTTCTCGGCAATACTTAACAGACCATGAACTCTTATGAAATTTTTGCTACCGTTACTTGTTGAGCCAGTAACCCTTAACGTAATATTTTTCCTTGGTAGTATTTTCCATGGAAATATTAATCTTTTTAAATGATCACAGTACTTGTGATATCATGTAATGAAATAAATGACATGCTTCAGTTATGCTTGCAGGGTTTTCAAACTGGCCAAAATAGTTGCAACTATACTACAAGCCAACACTATACATATCTGCAAGAGTTGCTTCTACTCGATTCTTAAGTACCGGTACTATGGACCATGGTGCCATTGATGTGAGCCTCCCTCTTGTATTATAGCCTCTATTGTTGCAAGTTTTAGGACTACTATTGTACACAGAGGTCCAGTGTGTGATTTGTCAAAAAAGAAGTGTGGGGGTCGGCTTAATGTCCTTGTTTTGGGGGGGCCAAAATACGCCGCGGCGACTGCGGAGCATATCCGACTAGGGGGTCTGGGGGAGCGTCGTAAGCTCCCCCAGCGGGGTCCGGGGCGGAGCCCCGGCCGCTATTGATTTGGTGCAATCCAAAGCAAAATCTTCTATTGAAAGTGAATTGAATGAATTGAATAATATCACCTTTTTAAAGATCAGTTAACATGTTATTTATGTTAAAGGGTTTGAAGTTTTTCTGTTCGTTAACCCAGTAGTTTTCAAGTTTAATTAACTTGTCATTAGCAACTTTCATTGTAAACAAACACAGTACTGCACAAACTTGCTCTAAATTAGAAGTAAAATAATACAAAAACCACTCCCAATTGGACTTAAAATATGAGAAAAATAACAAAGTCCAATTGAAATTTTTGTTTTACTTTTTTTTTGTTTAACATGGAAAACACATAAACATGGAGCAAAGACATATGGGTATTCATTTATAGTGCCATAGTGGCACTATAATATTCACTTATGTTGCACTATAGTTAGTACAACGCAAAGTGAGAATAATACTCAGCAGTCAGCAGACTCAGCACTCAAAATAATAAAACAATAGTAAGGTCCTAGGATGAACGAAGTGCTCGGAACTTCACAAGTCACAAGCTGTAACGCATCAACTAAATACTGTTCTTATAACAACTCACAAGAAATAACTTCAAATAAGAACTTTCTTAATAAGAAGATATTTGTGTTCCTATTGAGGACTAAAAACTGAAATAATTTCAAATGACAACAGAAACAAGAATCATCAATAACGAAGTGCAAATTATTTATGATAAACTAGTCATCATGCGAAAATTATTGAAATGAAGTTAGGCTATGTAAATTTTAACAGTGACTTACAGCCTTTTTCATCCAGATTTGACTAGCATTCAGAAATCGTGAAAAGAAATACAAATGATACAATCATCTATTATCGCTCAGTTTTGTTGTTTTTGTTGTTTGTTTCTTCTTCTTTAGAGCCTCACAATCTTTGAACAGTATGCCTAAACGTTAAGGCTTCCACAGTTTCTGAAATTTGATCATTTGGGAAATTGTGTCACTGTCACGGGAGTCGACGGGACCGGACAACGTCACAACAGTACAACTTGAAACTTTGTGTCAACTGTGACCTGTCAAGTGTTGAACGAATGAGGAAATGAAACAAATAAGTCCTACTAACTGCTTGCAGTCCCCCTCTTGTGGCACTGGCCGCCCGCACTGCCAAAAGAGGGGGTCGAAATTGGACCCCCACACCTTTTTTTTGGAGGTGGAAGTGTGGGGGTCGGGCCATAGCAAAGAGGGGGTCCGACCCCCTCAACCCCCCCGGCAAATCACACTCTGCAGAGGTCTGGAGCTCCTCTTCTAATGAGGTTTATTTGAAGAGATGCTATATAATGATCAGTTGATCACCTTATAATTACAAATAAAAAGATTGTTTGAACGGAAGATCTAGTGCACAAGAAACTTGATGAACTCACATCATCATGCGAGTGAGGAATCTGTAAAACTCTATGTACAGGAGTGTATTGGGAACTATGCCAACTGATAACTGGGACAGCTCTTTGATGCAAGCATACTATGCAGTACCAACCAGTGATATTTCAGTTATAAAATAATGTCTATTCTAATTCTTTAATTCTTTTCAAAGGATAAAAAAAACTTCAATTCTATTTCCATTCTGAAAATAATTCCTATTTTCGTCTAATCGAAGTTCTGAAATAATTCCAGTTGTAATTCCGCTCTGAAATAACGGCGCACAAACACGAATAGTTCTTAGACAGCTAAGGTTTGTTGTGTAGCCTAAGTTTCAAATGTTTTTGTTAGGCTTCAGAATCATAAATTCAGAATTTAGTTCTTTTTCTCGTTAATGAAAATTTTCAATTTTACTTCCGATTTCTATGTCCATTGATGAAAATATCGCTGGTGCCAACCATAGCATAATCATCCAAACACATAATTGGATGTTGAATTGAATACATTCATCCACTGGAAGCCAGTACGCATATCTGAATATACATATTTTGGTGGACAGCGCACTCCTCAGTCTCTGAAGCTGGCATATTTGGACTTTTGGTAGTTGTGCCATGATGGAGTTAAGTATGAAAAATTTATACACGACTATACTGAATAACATAAAACCAAATGCCACATCAGGTAGTGTATGTTTTACTTATTATTCAGAGACACCAACCATACTAAATGAGCAACAGTTTGGATTTCTACGATCTAAGAACTTATGTACAGAGTGTGTCTTGCGATCTACAATGTTCTGTTGGTACACTGTACAGCCATCATGTTGTATGAGCCTGGGAGATGCAAACTCTTAGTCATAAATGACTGCAAAGTATAAAATGATTTGCACATAAGATCAACAGATACCCATTTATTAAGTTATCTTTAACTTTGGGTAAAGATAACTAAAATGGGTATCTATAAAACGACTGCCTGGTGGGTTAAATTGCACACGTTACACGTATAAACTGTCCGAAATTGTTCAAGACAATCGGCCTTTTCATCATGAAACATGCTTCATATGTTACCTCAAATTAAATGTTATGCATAAAAATGCAACTAAGGTAAATATAGGTAAGCTTTCAATTGCAAATCTAGAGAATTCTAAATAGGTGGTGCAAAACAGAATCATACCAATTATACACTTAACAGAACAATACAATTCACTTCAACAGAGTTGGAACAATCTAGCAGTAAGAGGGAGGCCCAAACAAGTAATCGAAGGCAATGCTTAACAAACGATATTAGCAGGTGTGAATAGTTAGAATATTCTGCAACTGCACTAAAACTGTTAAATTATGCCAAATACATGAAACTGATTATTTTCTTTCCATTTGTTTTTCAAATGTTATTTTATTAATCAACTATATATTAGTTCATTGTCTATCATGACCGAAAACAGACAAAAGTAATACTGATGTTATCTTTATACAATTGAGCATGTGTCTTTGCCATTTCCCAGTTCAACATGTGATGCAAATACAACCAATTTTGATTGGACAGACAAAGTTCTCTGCAAGTGGTTGGCTTGATGTACAATTCCATGGCAGGTTCACCAAGTTAGTACCAAGCCTGAATAGTTAAGGAGATCTATGCAATAACCTTTAAATGTGTTTCAGTCAACACATAATATGAGATCCAAATGGTTGCAGATCATGGGAAGTAGCAGGTGACTTACTCCAACTGGGGACACATGACAACCTAGTGTGTGGACCCCTGCACAAGATAGACCAGCTAAAAATTGCTTCAAGGCTACGGTACAAAGCACAACCCAATTCTCGCTTGTCAAACATCACCAATCTTCTGCAAATAATCTCTGTTTACAAAGACAACCCAACATACTGAGGCAAGCACAGCATAGACACACACACACATGAACACTAATAAATAGAACGTCTTTTATATCGATTCGTGCAAACGTCACAAAACGAATTTAATCAGATAGCATACAGGTGACTGCATATATTTGAAGAGCCAAGTCATAACAACCACTCTTATGAGCACTGTTTTGTCCAGGATCTGATCAGTTGATGCACAGAATCGGCCTAAAATAAATCATGGGAAACGAACTGAAGTTTTCTGCAAGTCGCATGTTCTCTGCTTCAGCCACCTAGTGGCTGCTGATCTCCTTCATTCTGTTCAGAGCGCTTCCTGCGCGGAACCATTCGATTTGCTGTTCGTTAAACGTGTGGTTCAACTTTATTTCTTCCGACTTGCCATCCTTGTGTGTGATTCGACACGCGACAGGCTAAAGAAAAACATTCTCACAATTAAACATTTATTTTTGAATCAGTTTTAGAAACCTGAATTTCCATGTGGCTAGTTCAAAGTTGTGCAATTCGCTTGCCCAAAGGGAGTCAAAGCCATAATTACTAAACATAACTAAATTACCTATTACTCAACTTCAAACACTTTCGTTCACTCGGCTTTTTTTACGAGTGATTCATATGAAAGATCACTCTGACGCAAGCTTATCTGTCCACAGATTTCAGCATTTGAACATTGTATTATGGTAGATATTATACTCCAACTGTAAGATATTGGTAAAAAGATATTAAAACAATATATCTATTCGACATGAGGAAGTAAATGGATGCTGTAGAAGCTGATAGATTTAATTACAATTCAAAAGCCAACAAGCTAATAAACAATATTCATCTGTTAACTGCTACCTTCAGAGAAAGCAATATAAACTGTGTGTCGGTATTCTACAACCTAAACTTTTCATCAGGTCAAAAAGTTCATCCTGACAAATATTCTACTCGCACTGCATAAAGGTGTCAACGTACAATCTACAATGTTTATTTAACTGGCTCTATACAAATGCACCACTGTGGTACATTATTAATTCATTTCGAGAATTTATATAGCGCCTCTTCAAGAAACCTACTCAAAGGCGCTCTGAGTATTATTATTGACTTTTTATATAACGCACTCTCAAGGTAAACTACTCAAAAGCGCTCACAGTCCAACAACGGCTAAACAGGGCAGTTTTTAAATGAAAAAGGAGCATAGTGATGTGACCTCTAGACACAAGGAGGAGCGCAACATGGAATTCATTCCAGGTTCCAGGGCAGCCACTGAGAAAGAGCACCATTGCATTATAGTAGTCCAAGAGCTTAGCTTGATCAGCTGATCAGATGTCAGATCGCTGCTGGATACCAGAGGTGGGACTGCCGGTACATGGTAACTAGACCGTCCATTATATGAGCAAAGAAAACATCACTAAGTTTTTTAATACTTCAATTGCTATGACCTGCATCAATTCCCAATCGCTTGGTAGTCTACTGGACTGCAAAGTGAGAGGCCGTGGGTTCAAATCCACTGATGATGAGTACACTGACTTTATACCTGTCAGTGAGAAGATGAGATGGCGAGGGAGAGGTCCAAATGGGGACACATGTATGTGTCCCCATTCTGGCCTGTGATGGTCACCCGCCCTCATACGCCAAGGTTAAGAAAATGAAGTTGACAACACTTCCTCAGTGTACTCTTGTTGCTATGTACAGTGTAAAAACCAACATACTTTGGCCGGAGCGAATTTCTGCAGTCCAAGAATGGAAATCCTATCGTCTGGCTTGATCTTGTCGTAGTCGGCTGGGCTTGCAAATGTAAGCGGAAGCATACCTTGCTTCTTCAGGTTCGTTTCTATGGTTAAAAAAACAATTACACTCGTGCAGCGAAATCATTAAACTGTCACGAACAATAATTTACAAATCCATTCTTTAATTTTGATTGAAAAGTTGAACCATTATCAAAATGGTGGAGCCCTGCAAATATTTGCATGGAAGAACACCAGTTCCTTGTTATCTAAGTAAATATATAATATATATCTATTAAGCTTTTTCTTAATGAAACACGTAAGTTAGTATAGGTAACACAGGGTGTTATATTAAGTATGCATAAATTTACATTACTAAAATTATTGTATGCAGAAGATATACTAAAATTATTGTATGCAGAAGATATCCCTTAACAATGTTAGTCTACAACATGCATCAACAAAAGGTGAATTTTGGGACATAATAAGGTAGCAGTTAACAGGGACCACATTTAGGGGCTTTGGTATGGATCCACAATCCAATGTAATAGCAAAGATCCAGTGCATAATTGCTGATCATTGATATATATTAAAAAATAGAAATACTGCTATTACTCACCGTGGATTCGAGCAAAACTCTTGACAATGATTGCTCTTCCTCCGAGATGTCTTGGCTCAAGAGCAGCATGCTCACGACTGCTGCCCTCCCCGTAGTTCTCCTCTCCAATCACACACCAGTCAATGTCCTTCGACTACAAAAATTAAAAACAGATGCATTCAGATAAGAATAGAACATTAAGAGAAGCTGTCAAAATGTAGTTATTCTCCAGAAATTAATGAGTATACTGCAATGTAATCATTGACCATGTTGGAACAGCAACATAAAATAATCAATACATGTTCTCAAACCAAAGAACATCAGACAGCAAAAAAGAAATCACAAAACAATGCAAGCTAATTGTATGTGAATTCTGATACAAGCTCTGGAATACGGATCCTGATGGGGACTCTGACAACACGCGCTCTAACTCGAGGCACACAGATAGTTTGGTAGAGTGCACACCGCACAACACTCAGGGCTTGCTGACCCTTATTTCTTCCATTTTGGTGATGTGGGCTCACAATCAGTGTCATCACAACAAAGCCTTTGCAGTTACTAAATATAAGATGGGTCTAGAGACAGTAGTTTGTCTTAAGATGAAATTATATAATTACCTTGTAGTAACGAGCAGTTGCTGGCACCGGACCATATTCGCCAGTCAAAACGTTTCGCACCTTATTTGCCTCCTCGTTTTCCGAGTTAATAGCACTGAAAAAAGCAGAAACAATATATTTCCCTTTGTAACACAGACCTCAACGACAAAACCTTCCAACATCAGCAATGAGTGCATACCTCTGCACCATCGATATGACACAAACAACTTGCACAACAACCCCACAGATGTAGAGGACAAACCTTAAAACTCATTTTTGTGCATAGAGGTCTCAGTCCATTGGCAACAGTAATAACCAAGACTGGTATCTTCTCCAGCGCTTTCCACCAGGAATGTTTGATGCAACTTTTATCAACGCTTGAAAACTCTTGTCATGTGTGGGATCACCTCCAAGCAGACATCTTCAGCGGGCACAATAAAAATGTTTAGAACAAATAAATTAAGGAATGGAAGAAATGATTATATGAATGGCTGAATCTAGATATATAGCGGACACATTACAGTCACCTTTAAAGAGCCGATGCTCCTTTCAATGTCCTGTTTCACAAGCAATTGAAGACCACTCCATTCAATCATGATCTTGAATAGGTGCTATATAAATTTGAATAGGTGCTATATAAATTTGAATAGGTGCTATATAAATTTGAATAGATGCGATATAAATTTGAATAGGTGCTATATAAATTTGAATAGGTGCTATATAAATTTGAATAGGTGCTATATAAATTTGAATAGGTGCTATATAAATAAGCACTGCAATCAAAATTACATTCAGATCTAACGACTTCGACAGCACCATCATCATAATGCCCAAGACACCAATAAGTGACCTTTTTTGTAAAATCATGAGAACAAATCATACTCAATTCGTGCACATGTGTGTAACTAAGCAGCATGATTTGTCACTAGCGTAAGCAGAGAAGTAAATGACAAGCTATGCGATGCATTGACCTCTATGTCCAGTACCATGGGATTCCTACAGTACCAGTTCAAATGCCACAGAACAGGAAACACGAGTGAGTACCATAAAGTTCCACGCAGAAGCTTTAATTTACTTTTACATTTGCGCACAAAAAATCTGCTGGTAGAAAAAACATACAGAGCAGGTCAAATAAAGCAAAAGCATAATTTGACGCAGAAACACCAACTCACCCGATAAACATGTTGTTCGAAATGTTATCCAAATGTCCACGATATTTCAGCCACGGCCCAGCTGGACTGATATGGTCGGTCGTACATTTTCCTTTAACCTATCAGCGATAAGTTATATCCCCATATCAATATCGCACATCAACCAATATATACACAGTGAAACCGATTTCCCTTGGAAAATGTTTTTCAATCACAAACCTTCTTTTCTTCCACTTTGGATGTGTTTGATACATTTGACATTCATGAGTCAATGACTATACATAAGAACAAGTAAGAAAGTACAAATTGACTTGAAAAAACACTTAAGAACTGTTGACAATCTGAAAGAAATGATCTAACATGGTGCATGTGACAATTGTGACATCCATTGTGGATCTTGAGACTACTGAACCAGATAATTAATTATTGCAAGAAAACACAAACAAAATCAACAAAAACCACATAAACTCTACGACTATTAACTAATTTCAAACACGTATACCAGATATCCCATAAACACTCTGTAGAGCTACTGAAAACATAGCATGAATTGGATAATTTCCATGCGAAGCCGTACATACCCTGATCAGAATCGGAAGATCGTTGATATCTTTTCCATCCCACTTTTTAAATGGAGTTAGAAGCTGAAGGCGGTCACTCTTCTCATCGACCAGAACGTCGAGCTTGCCACTATCAGCAGGTGGCGCCTGGTATGTATCCTCACCCGCATCAAATCCATTTACAGGAAGCTCATCACCATATGGTGCATCCAGTTTGAACTTGGATCCTGTTCAAAAGTTCGGTATAAGAAAACAGCAATTACAAGGCAGCAGAAATTCTTATAGGCGTTTTTCTTACAATATATCAAACACATAGCAGCAAAAAAGTGATCAATTAATATCCAAAACATAAAGTTCTTTTGTCAATCAATTAAATTCGATTAAGTTGACCTATAAGTGGGTGCAAAGCAAAAACTTTAAAATGTCGCTATAGAGTAGTCTATATCTACCAAAAACTTCAATGCTGAAGTTGATAACAGCTCAGAGATCCGTTTGAACTACAGTAGGTGAACCGAAGAAAGTTTATTTAGCCACCATCTTTAACCTTTACATCAGCAGTCATCGTCAACATTTACCATAATCTCTTCATTTTCAACTCAAACGTCACGTCATCATGTCCACCACATCTTCTGCTCACAGATTGGTCACTCAACATTAAGAAGTAAGCAAGAAAATTAAACGAACAAACTTAGAATTAGCTGATCAAAATGTTTAGTGATGAATCTATGTTAAAATCCACAGTCCGAGAAAAAAAGGAAATGGTAGTTTTGCACTGAAACTGACCATCAGCAGCAGTTAATGAATCGCTGACCGGGTTGAAGTCCAGTCTTCCCGCGATTACCATTGCAGTGACCAACTCAGGAGACGTCACAAAGGCGTGAGTCTTCGGGTTTCCATCATTACGTCCAGTGAAGTTTCGGTTGTAAGATGTAACGATAGTATTTGCTTCGCCCTTCTTCACGTCATCTCTGCACGCAAAAGAAATCAACGTAGCGTAAACCGCTAGAGCTCTATGTGTGAGAATCCATTAACCGCCAGCGTTGATTTTTCTAGTAATTTGTTAGTAAAGCAGCATGTGGTGGGAGTCAAAATGTCTGCACCGATTGATAAATGGAACAAGTCAAGTTTGTTTATTCAAAGAGATCAATGAATGAGGACAATCAATAAACAACAAAGACGAAACTGAAAAAATAGCAAACACAATGTAAATCATGAACAAAACATCAGCAGCTATTGAAATCCCTGTGAAAGGGTTACCCAGAAAGTGGAGTTATGAGTCATTCCTAAACTTAGACCAGAGTCATCATCCAAAAAATTAGCAAATAGAAGGCTGGAGTTAATACAATCGTTGCAACACCACTTATTTCCACTTAGATCGTAAGATTGAAAAACATTGCATTGTAAGTGAAAATAAGCCCCACATACATCACATTCAATCACATCAGACAAATCATTAGCTGCATAATCACAATGAGAACATTTATGAAGTAACTGTGACATAAACTAGCAAATTACTCTATATAAGAGAGAAAAAAACAATCAAACAAACAAATAACTGAAAAAGAAAAAAGTCAACACAAAATGTGTAAACAGTGTGCACTGCACAGTAGAAAGAGACAGGAGAAGGACAAGTCAAAACGAGATATGTGACCCGTCATGACGAAATGAGTCGGAAGTCGCTGAATGCAGAACGCTGCAAATCGCTTTTAAAGGTGTCCAGCCTTCAAATTATTGTTTTTTTATTTTTCCATTTTCGGAATCTACATTATATAATGTCTCAATAAAATATTAAAATTGACTTAGTTTGCCGTTTTTAACATGCTATTTGCGCAGATTAAATGACCAATAAGATTCAAAACACATAAAAATTCAGAAAATCGCGTTTTCCCAACATTTTCTGTTAGGCATGTCGATCAATTAAAAATTTGTATAACTCCACAAGCACTTGGTCGATTTTTGACGAGGATGCTTTATCATATTTAAATGTAATACCATATAAACCAAAGTGCACAATAAATTGTTCGTCATTAAAATAACTTCTTTTTTAAATTTAAAATTTATATTGGATTTGGACTTAGGATTTTATGCTATTCTAAAACACTTTGACATTGATTGGATATAGAAATTATGTACGTTTGTTTATTATACTTTGTATGTACACCAAAATGCGGATAGCAATTGGTATATTAAAGAATATTCTTATCTTATCTTATATATTAAAGTGAAAACATGATAATCATAAATCAAAACAAGAACTTTGCGTAAGAGCAAAACTATCCGTCATCCATGAAATAAGAAGAAAAGCATAACTAACCGCCTAGAAAGTCCATCAGTTAATTGAAGCAAAAGAAGGAGCATAAGGATCACACACAAAGCAAAATAAACATGAGAATGAGTTATCAGATTAGACAACTAAAGAAAACAAAAGACCATTGTTAAGCATATAAATCCAGTATAGGAATAGTTGTGAACGCAAAATAGCAAAAAGACAACCAAACAGGGTCTACACTAAGATGTAATAACACAAAGAGGAATTAAAAGAACATAGAGGAAGGAATAATTTTTTCCTTTACTCCTCCTCATTTGGTACATAATCACACTAACCCCTATCATATTATCTATTTATTCCGGGAGAAAAAAGAACACAGACAAGCAGATAAAGACTAAGGCTGAGTAAACCTACAAAAATAAAAGATCTAGGGGATATCTAGAAACTGACAGCAAGATACCTGTAAGGTGATTTCTGACATAGTACAATCCAAAGGGTCAGAATTCAAAGTGCTCAGTTAAAACGACTGCATCTTAATCATTGTTGCTTTTAGTCAACGCAATAAAAACGACAGTTTAATACAATACTGGCAATACTGCTAAAGGTAACAACCATGAATGTATTGTACAGGTGTATAAATTTACATAGCGCCTTCAATTGGCCCTTACCTCTTCCACTGACCGATGCAAGGTCCACACGCATTTGCCAACACTGTTCCTCCAAATTCCCTCAGCACTTCAGCCTAACACAAACATTTATAAGTTTCTTCAGATTCTACTTCTTTAGAAAGCATTTGAACAAAATGAAATATCAGTAGGAAAGCAATGCGTAATATTGAGTAGGGAGGCGACACGTAATGCACCGATACCTTTGTAAGTTTCTATAAAGGTGCTATACAAATGTACGGATCTACATAAATACACGAAAAAGCACATGCACAGCACACCAAGTATACGATACATGCAACGCATTCAAATTGTATGCTGATTGCAAATTATGAACTACAGCAACAATGCTTTCAGCATAAGCTCAGCATTAGTAAATAAGCTGGTGCTCTTCAGCATAAGAGAAGTGCTCCATAAATTTGGAGTTTACCATTACGATACAAATACAATATATAGTGAATTTCATTGCATCTGCGCAAAACATGTCTCTTCCTAGCAAAACTCTGTTAACCCTTTAATGCCGGAGGGTATAGGATCTCCCAGACCATTTACCACCATCTTGGCATTAAAGGGTTAACTTGGACAAGTGTCAACAATTTGCATTCATGACAATTTGTCTCATCATCATCATCATCATCATCATCATCCTTACCAGACCATCTCTTTCAATTGTAGCCCTGATCTGTTCTGATCCAGGAGTAATTGTGAACGGGGTCTTCGCCTTGACTCCTTTGCTCAACGCCTGTCTGGCAATGGCCGTTGACCGACCCATATCTTCGTAGCTGCTGTTAGTGCAACTGCCAATCAAACCTTCAACAACGACAGCAAAAACAACAACTGTACTTTAACACATCACTGGCCAAACATGGGTGTGTGAAGGGTAAAAATGGCACAGACTTGTAACGATGTGCACAAACTGTGTTTATTGGGGCTAAAGCAAATTCTGCACAAGCACACTAGTTGGCATCTAAACTGTAATTTTCTTCTGTACATCATAAACAGTATTCTGAAATCAAATACTTCTTTCTAAAACCCATTCATTGAAATATCATTTAGCATTAAAATGACAAGCTGCATTGGCTTCCCATACAGTTTTAGTAGACTAGACACTTGTCACTACAATGTCAACCCACAATAGCCACTAAAAGAGCTAACGCATTTCAAGGTTTTAAAGGTACTAAAAGGTTATCTATTATGTGTCCTCACACACACACACACACACACGCATGCACGCACGCACACAGAGGTTCCAACATAATTGCAGAATACAACATTAATATCAAGATAATGAATGCATGAAAATTCATTCAGTTAAACATCCACTGATTAAGAAAACGATGTTCAAAGAATATGAAACGGCAATGTCATTCAGCCAGTGGCTACAAATTCACGTTGAATCAGTGGTGTAGTGGGGCGGGGACGCGGGGGGACACCGTCCCCCCACTTTTTTGCAAAATTCTTGCACGATTTCACTTTTTGCTACAGTTTCTACTTCAATTTTCATGGCGTCCCCCCACTTCAATTTCGAGGCGTCCCCCCACTTCATTTTTTAGAACTACACCACTGCGTTGAATGTGATGAATCCGAGCATACCAACGGATATATCCATCGGCCAACCCTTCTGCAGGGCGGTCTTTCCAAGCTTTGAGATCGGATGAGCCAAGTCAGGCGTAAAGGGACCATTGACGTGTGGTTCAAGCTGAAAACAGACCACCTCAACAAATATAGACTCTCTCTAATTGTCCACCTGCGTCTCAGAATGAATCATCATTCGCCTTTATCAACATCTGACAAACAAACTGTCAGCTTTGCAGGGCTCTTGGCACTTCTGAAATGCCTGTGTGGCGCAGTGGTGCATGGGTATGTTCGGTGTCTTGGAGTCGGAAGGTTGGAGAAGTGTAGGGACCCTGAGCAAGTCCTTCACTCGCAAAATTTGCCAATGAAACTCTGTAAGTGTGCATGCTGTAGTGGAGCGTCCCTCTGAGTAGAGATCTTGAAGAGGCACTGTAACAAGTGCTTATATATGCATGCATGCTTCTGAATGGATAGCTTCAATGGGTGCTGTATAAATAAGCTGATTAACAGCCAGCCAGTTACACTAAAGTCACTGGATTAGTTTTAAGGTGGGTAAGTAACCTTTTCGCATACTGGAGCAAAGCATTTAACGTTCATTTGCTCATTGGAAATATAATACTACAACATGCTTGGGAGGGGGTCATAGGATTAAATTTCTTAACTTCTCAGAGAAAGGAAAAACATTTTCTTTGGAGCAAAAATTGATCGAGTACACGTATGCAATCGTTCAGGTGTATAGACTTCAAGGAGTTAAGCTCACCGTGTCGAGGTTAATTTCAATTGTACTGTCATACTGACAACCTTCATCAGCTGTCAACAGAGACTTCGTGTATTTGTCTGCTGCCTGTGCAATTTCTGAAAAAGACAATGGCTGTCTACAACAGTTGTCAACGCATAAAAGAGAATATATATATATATATATATATATATATATATATACACGGTGTCTCAAAAAAAACTGTGCAAAATTGTTTTTGTCAGAACTTCGTCAAATTTCCACCAATCTTAATAACTTTTGGTAGGTAGAAGGCAAAATGGCTGAAATGTTATGTTATATATAAATTTTCCACCTCACCTGACTCGTTTCACCGCACTACCTTGTTAAACACAGATTACCAATTTTTAACATAACGCTTAAATTTTATTACCTGCAACAAACTTTCTGACAACTGAATTAGTACGCAGTAAAGTAAAATGTGATTTACTTAGCAGAGTTTTTCAATTGCCATGACAGATCTGCTTAAAAAGTGTTAGAGTTGGTGCACTAAATGTGCCCCGCATACACGGACCCAAGCGCTTAGACGGCGACGCAACTGGCCGATAGCATCAACGATCAACTGGTCAAAGCTCGCCCACTCGTCAAGCAGGAGCGTTTTGAGTTCGTCGACGTTGGCTATTCTGGACCGGTAAACCTTCTTCTGCAGCACACTCCATACGCTATAGTCAACTGTGTTAAGATCCAGTGAATTCGGTGGCCACAGTATTGGAGGGATGAAGTCGGGCATCTCTCGCTCCAGGAAAGAGACGGTGTCGCGCACTTGATGCGCCATCCTGTTGAAAGACAATAAACTCGCCCTGGGATATCCAGCGCATGTCTGACGGTATCTTCTGGGCAAGAAGGTTGTCGCGATAGTAGGCTTATGCCCCATTCACTTCGGCACCCAGCTCGATGCAATGGATTTCAGTGCAGCCAAGCTTCGAGACGCCGTTATATGAAAAATTGGTAATCTGTGCTTAACAAAGTAGTGCGGTGAAATGAGTCAGGTGAGGTGGAAAATTTATCTATAGCATAAAATTTCAGCCATTTTGCGGTCTACCTACGAAAAGTTATTAAGATTGGTGGAAATTTGACGAAGTTCTGACAAAAACAATTTTGCACAGTTTTTTTTGAGACACGGTGTATATATATATATATATATATATATGTGGATATATTGATAGAATTTTGAAAATTAATGTTGGAAACAAAATATTATATACGGACATGATACTGCTGTTATTGCATCAGTAACATATGTCCCCAAAAGTCTACTCTGTGGTTGAGGGATATTTCAGATAACAGTTTTTCAACAACTGGAAACTATTCCATCAATCCATCCTCCTACCTCCCTCCATTCTTCCGCTGATCCAACCTCTTTTCCTCCATTTTCGGATAAGAATTTATAAGAATTATCAACTTCACACAGTGCTCTGGATACCAAGCTCATATAAATCTAAGTCAAAGGTAAATGCATCACTGACGGTAACTAGTTAGTTAATATACATCCTGCTATATAACAATACAGCCCTGCTTATCAATAATAACTGTACATGTATCTCTCGAAAGTAGTGGCAGCACCAGCTATACAATTTCAGAAGGTTGCGTCACAGTCATAAAAGTTATTCAACTGGTTGAAAAATCACATGTAAAGAATATAATAAAAATAAAAAAGAATTTTTGGCACATCTAAAGTAAAATAGGCAGGACATTTGACCTGCTGCAACCTATGGTGTTTTACACTAGACAGGAATGAATTGTCTTCACATTAAAATTCACCAAACCGCTGTGCTTTGGAAAATCACCAAGTTACGGAGAATTCACAACAGAGATAATACAGTACAAAAACTGAAATACAACAGAGATACAGAACTGACCTCCTCTTCCAGTGGCTTTCAGGTAATCCTTCATTCGAAAGTTGTACGGAAATACAGAAGTTGTGGCTCCAATTTCTGCTCCCATGTTGCAGATCGTGGCCATACCTAGCAAAAAAAAACACTGGTGAGTTAGCAATTATTGCTTGGGTTATAAAATGTTTTAAGAATTACATCTCAGTCAATTGTGCATTGAATAATTATATATTCTTTATCACTACCCATCCATCTTGGTCAGTGGATTGCACACATACTTATATCTCGAGCAGTTGGCCTTCTACTTCCCAGACTACCTGATTTTATAGCTCACCAGTGTCACCACTCAACTGAAGCCGGTCTTCTTTCTCTTGTTTTCTGACATATATTCTCCTATGGATAAATCTCTTGTTACTCCTTTAGCACATTTTGATACATCTTCAGCATTTGTTATGTTAAATTTGAAATTCTATTGCTTCACCTTGAAACCTTCATTGGTCTTAGTGGCCTTCCTCTTTTTTGGTTTTGCTCTCATCTTACTGATCATATCCAAATGGCTATTCTAGGTGACTTTCACACTTCATGGGTTCTTGCTAAAATTTGGAGTTCCTCAAGGACACGAGCTTGGTCCACTTCTTTAGATCGTGTTTACATTATTCTTCTCCTTGCCAAAGACTCGGCTTCTGGTCGCCTCTATGCTAATGATGTCCACACTTTTGTTCATGGTTACTCTTCTCAACAACTTGGTCTTTGCCATTCTATTCAGTGTATTTCTGCTGATCTCAATTGTTGGATGTCCTCAAATTGTCTTTCACTCAACACTTCCAAGACTCAATTGAACTGGCTGGGTACTCGTCAGCAGCAAATTAAACTTGATCACACCTTATTTACTTACTTGCGGTTTCCTCAATTTACTTTCTTCACAACTGTCCATGACCTGGGTGTTACTCTAGACAGTACTGAGAGTACTTTTTCCTTCTCTGAACACATATCTAATCTCTTTCGGTCCAGTTCAAATCTTTCATCAATACGTATCACTGTCATTGGGTTGTGCAGATACACAAATTAGCCACAGTTCTACTACCCTTTATACACAAGCAGGTACGTAAGCATGCACCAAATGGCAATATAGTGCAAGTCTAACAATGTATAACATGATATTTGTACAGATACCAGTGAATAGCAAATTTTACCTGTGCAAGAGATAGAGTCGACTCCAGGTCCATGGTACTCCACAATGGCTCCAGTACCACCTTTAACCGTCAGGATATCTGCCACCTTCAAAATGATGTCCTTTGGTGAAGTCCAGCCAGACAGCTTCCCAGTCAGCTTCACACCAATAACCTTTCAAATAAAAATTTTCACAAGCTCACCTGACTAAAAAAGTCCAAAGATTAGAAAAAACTTTCTTCGGTTATGCAACAATTGGGAATACATTTCACACTTCAATATTCACCAGTAAGGCATGATTTTTACAAATGAAAGCCAAGTGCAAAACTCAAGGTGAGTAAAGGAATTTACTTTACAACAAAACCACTGGATAGTCAAAGACTTCATTTCTTAAAAAAATGCATATGCAGCAGCAGAACTGACTATTTTGAAGGCATATGGTTGCCATGAAATGTGGAATATGCAGTGTCAAAACATTTATAAAATTCTTTAAATGCAATTGCTTAGCACTTCCAACTGAGGGCTAATTATCACACAGGAACTACAGATATGAAAGAAATCAATAGTTATAGTTACCTGTGGACATTTCACTTCCCACGGGATGTTAGCCATGACATCAACAGCATCAGCTCCACCAACACCAATACACAAGCCACCAAGGCCACCTGAAACGACGATTCATGCTACATATACACCTGGACATTTACAAATAACCTTTCTTATAAACTCTCTCACCTAAGATTTAGATTTCTGGTGCAAATTAAAGAGATTTTTTCATGCATTAGTCAGTTTAGCGCAGGACCTTTTAAAGGCATCTGCGTAAAACAAAAAAACCTGTAAGCACAGAACAATTATTTATCACACAATGACCGTCCCATGTTCATTTTTCTACAGTTGTAAGGGTATGTGCAAATTTAAATGCCATTCTAGAGCATCAAATGCAAAAGACTACAGTAGTCAAGACAGCTAAAACCACTAACTCAGACAAATTTCTAATCACAGCAGGAATTCTTAAGAAGCAGCAGCATCAAGAACCAAAAAAAATCCATCCATCATATCAATCCAAAAATAAACCCACCTCCATTTGGAGTGTGACTGTCTGTTCCAATCAAAAGTACACCAGGGTAAGCATAATTCTCCAGTACAATCTAAAATATTGTGCAAAACAGAGGATTAAATAAAATGGCAAGTCAAGGAATGCTAAACCTAACCGCAGCCTGCCTTCTACATGTTCCAATCCAGATAGCTCTCTTGATTATCTCATTACCATATAACTTTTCTACATTTTTGCTTTGAACGCCATCATGGCTGAGCGTCTGACCGAATTGAAGTGTGCGAATAACCCAGAATCTTCAAATACACAGATTTCATAAAATCTTCAGATGAACCTCCAACACAACTATGGGAACTGGGATTTGAATCCTTGCAGCATAAAATCCCACAAGGCAATGACTAATAAACAGTTTTTAGAAGTTACTTCACCACTTCATGAATCAAGAGCTGCCCACCTGATGGATGATTCCACTGCCTGGTTTCCAGAATCCGACACCATACTTGGCACCAGCAGAAGCCAAGAAATCATAAACCTCACGATTTATATCCTACAATACAAGAACGCAAATTTACAAATTAAGAAAAATAATTAATTAAGAAAAACAGTCAAGTTAAGCCTACACTCAACATGCGCTAAACAACTAATGCACTACCCTTCAAAAAAAAGCGATTGTATCAAAGAGGTGTCTGCTTACAACAAGCATTAAATACAGTGCTCCATTGTGGATACTGTTAGATAAATAAAATCCATCAATGATTGAATTAATCAACGAATCATATACATAGATAAATGCCACCAATGAATCATCACCTGGTGCCGTCAGCTCTTAGAACTCTGGCGACAGTTTCTGATGTATCCTCTCCAGTGTCTCCTCTCTCTTGTCGCCTCTCTAAGCTGCTCCAGACTCAAGCCAGACTTTTCCTGTACCTCATCCAACCATCTGTTCCTAGGTCTTCTGCGTCTCTTCCTTCCCTCACCGCATGCCGTCATCAGCTCCTTTTCCAAACCGTTAGATCTCATCACATGGCCGAAGTAGCTCAATTTCCTCCAAGTTGCTGTTTGCTGCAGTGTCTCTTCCTCTCTATTTCAAGCTCCGCGCGCACCGATTCGTTAGTTCTCTTCTCCGTCCATGAAATCCTTAGCATCTTTCTCCAAATCCACATCTCGCACGCGTTGATTTTCTTTTCCATATCCTGTGTCTTTGTCCATGTTTCGCATCCATATAGGACCACTGGGAAGATCAATGCTCTTACCAGTCTTTTCTTTGTTTCTCTACTCACGTATATATCCTTCCAAATCTTTCCCAGACCGTTCATTGCCGTTTTCCCCATTGTTACCCTCCGCCTTATTTCCATATCACTTCTTCCCTCTTTCTCTATCATAGATCCCAGGAATGTGAAGCTCGATACTACCTCTATCATTTCTCCATCCACCTCAAAGTTTTCCCATGTTGCAGTTGTCATAACCTTTGTTTTCTTTACATTGAAGTATAGTCCCGCCTTTTCGCTTTCCTTCCTGACTCTTCTTATTAACTCGGCCAGGTCGTCCCTCTTCCCCGCCAATAATGTCGTATCATCGGCGTACCTCAAATTATTCAGTATTTTCCCTGCTATCCTTACCCCCTCTGATGCCTCCTCCAATCCAGCCCTCCTCATAATTCTCTCGGCATACAGATTGAACAGGAAAGGGGACAAAATGCACCCCTGCCTCACTCCTTTCCTTATTTTAAATTTCCCTGTGTCTCCATATTCAGTTCTTATTAGAATGAATCATATACATAGATAAATGCCACCAATGAATCAATTGATCCAACCTACAACCACAATAAACGACCAGAGAGAGAATCCTTGATTAAAAATAATCACTTTATCAGGACAAAGATAACACTACAGACTATGGAAACTGTACACCTCTGCCGCAAAATAGACAGATTGCACTAACAAACACCTGGCATTTTTCTAGCCAGTCACAATGTACAGTAAATCAAACCAGTCAAAACAATCAGTCAAACAATCAATCCTCGTTTATTCATTAACGCAAGCAGACAGATGCAACGTGTTACGTTCAGCATTCAGAAAAACCTGCAAAATATATATTTAAAGATAAATGTGAAGTTTATGTGAAGCTAGAAACAGAGACTGGTAAAAGATATTCAAATATCAACTACTAATCATTAACTGGCACACAGAAGTCTAAGAAATAAATACCCACTAAAACCCAACATACGATGTTGCCTTTCGTAGCCACATCATATATTTCAATCGCATCAAAACAAAATCTTGAAATAAAGCTGAACTAAATTTCAGATCCCCACCGGTTATATTAGAATAATTATAGCAAAATATGCAAATATTTGTTTCATAATACAGTAACACATGTCTAGTTGAACATGTACAGATTGGTTCTAGCAGGTATTACTAAAGCAATACTTGTACGAGGGATACCATGGAATGTACTTGCCTTGGCTTTGGCCAGATCTTTAACTCCTCCAACGTACGCTTCAATCAAATGATCGCAATGGATGGTTGAAGGAACAGCAACACGAGGAAGACCACTTGATATGAACTGCATCATCGCCATCTAATGTTGTTTAATGGTAAACAGAACTTTGCTATGAGCAAATTTTGAATGTACACAACATCATATGTACAGTTGTACACTGTGTCCGGATGAAAAGTAGAACACACAAAAAGTGTCCTAACTCGGTCAAAACTGTCAGTATTTACCTGAAATTTTAAATACAACAATAGCGACCACATTTTAAAGCTGCTTGGAAATTTTGGCGAATTTGTCAAATTTACGAGCGTTTGCGATGCAGCACTGAAAAATTAAAGTTTCCAATATAGGAACTTACATAAGAAAGTGAAGTTCAGCTACAGCTAGTGTTCAAAATGTCCTCCTTCATCATGCACACGACCGTAGACGTAACTGCTTGATGGTCTGATTGATGATCACCTGGTCAAACAGCTGCCACTCTTCAATCAGACATGCCCTACAGTTATTGATGTCATGAATACGGGAATGAAAAACGTGCTTCTTCAGTACAGTTACTCCGGATCGATGTCTGGACTGCCAGGCGGCTACAACTGCGGGTATGAAGCCGAGTGTCTCCCGGGACAGCTACTACATCTACGGTCGTGTGTCCGTGAACAAGGAGGACATTTTGAACACCATATATACCTGAATTTTACTTCCGTTCAGCTTTTGCATGTTGGGAAATTTCATTTTTCGGTGCTGCATCTCAAATGTTCATGACTTTGAAAAACTCATGAATACTTCGAATCGGCTTCAAGAGTTGGTGGTAGTATGGCCATTATTGTTGCGTTTAAAATTTCAGACAAATTCTAAAAGTTTTGACCGAATTACAACACTTTTTGTTGTGTTCTACTTTTCATTCGGACAGTGTATAACTGAATCTTACAGAAACTCACTCAATTTACTTAACGTCCTCCATAACTGTCTGAATCTAAAAACAAGCAAATACCACAAAACTTTTACAGACTCAAAATGACAGCCTTAAATTTAACGTTACTCTTACACAAAAATAAACACAACTTAGAGAAAACACACAACCGCACACCGACTGCCGCAAAGCTCCCTGTGCATAAAATAAAAGAAAAAACGCACAAGCTCTCGATGAAACGCACCTGTGCGGTGGCATCCTGCATGGCAACTCTATCCGGTCGAAGTCGGAGGTAGCTGACCCCACGTTGAACATCCTGAACAAAACACAATTTAAGAAACACTAAATGAAATTAAGAGAATTTCTTTACAGAAATACATGCATCAAAAATCTATAGAAATATTCAAATCATGTCATACAGACAAAAAAAATACAGTGCATATAAGATGCTGACTAAACTCAGACAGATCCATCTATGCACAACACATTAGAAATGTAGAAACAAATAAATTAATCACAGACTGAGATCCATACAATTTTTGCCAGTTAATTAATTAGACCAAATAAGTTAAATTACTATATGCAATCTTGTAAAAGCTAATAACTTAAAATTACACTGAAATACATCCAGTTCTTGAAGATATTAAAACTTAAAAATTCCCAGATAATTTCCAAGATATATTGAACAGAAGATAATCAGCAACTGTAAATTTATCAGAACTGGATTATATGTTACAGGTATCATACATTGCTCAACATAGTGCATTACCTGTTTCTCCGGGTCATCTATGTGACTATAAAGGACTTTCTCCGAAAGTGTTAAAGGTCGGTTCAGCCTGTGACACAGAACAAAACTCCAGTTAATGGTACACTGTAGAACTTTACTTGCAAAGTACCATGATGTCATGCCAAGCTAAGTCATAGTGACAGAAGAAGGCAGAGAGAGAAAAAGGAAGGGTGCAAGGTGCAGGAGGAATACAGGAAGAAGGAATGGAGGAGGCCCACACATGTCAAAGGATGCAATAATCATATAGTAATACTTAATTTCATTTGTAAACATCATAACTTATATTGACCTGAGCGTTTCATTATGTCTAAAGACCAAAAACAGACAAAAAATACATGAGAAAGGCTACTTTAAAGATGCATGTACATAAAGCCAAAATAGAGCATTTATGTCAGAAAACACACTTAAAATACAAGTAACAAAATTCAACAGATAAAGCAAGCAAGTGTGCCAATAGCAAATAAAACTCATTCAGAATTTTAACTATCATATTTTGCGGACTGTAATTCTCAGCTCTCAAATGATCAATCAATCAATCTATCATTCAATATAAGTATGCTTTGGTCCCCTCAGCAAGCACTTGTCACTATAAAACTGTAACAAACAGCAAAGGTCTTCATCTTTAATTTCAAAAACACAAGAAAATATCGTATAACCACAGCTAACAACAGGTGTTGAAAAATGTAATTCAAAAAGTGAATGAAATTTTATTTTAAAGCAACAGCCCTTTCAGCTAATAATGATCATATAAACCATATATATATATACAGCCACAGATGGTACACATTCTCATATGCACTTTACCATGCATGACATGACAGTGCGACCTAAGTATTGATTTCATTCACATGTTGCTGTTTTTGCATCTTATAGAAGAGTGACATACAATACAGAAAATACAGCAAGTCCTAGACTAAACCCATTATTCAGAAAGCTACCAAACAAAACTAGTCAATATCTGAATAGAGGTACAAATTACACAAGATCATGGACAGTTCACTGTAACAGCAAATCATTTCTGTTCAATTCGTCTAATTAATCCTAGTGCTGTACGGTGTTTGCTGGCTATATTAAATTTATTTTTATGCATTATAAGTCAGGACCACACCATCGCAACCTGGTTAATCAATTGATTGATTGTGACTACAGCACTCTGCCTAAACTCAACAATCAATATGTTTCTATAGTTGGGTTTCAAGTTACATGATTCATGGCCACAGTGCCTCCCTTTGGCAAATACACGGGCCCTTATATGCCCAGTGAGGTCGGACGTCTTTCAAAATGAAAACATGAACAATTCTGTTCTTGCAAAATTTGACAAACATATTACATGCTATATTAATTTTTTTAAATTCACATAATTACAGTGTTAGCATCTTATAACAGAAGCGTTGCTATACACACCCTCTTACGTCTAAAAGTTCTACCTGTCTCAGAGTCACCTTCCTGCAACCAAAACAATAGATATTATACTGCAGCGACAGATTCTGTACCTTTTCTTGATGATTCGCAAATTTGCATCAAGCTTTTCATATGGAAGGTATCTATCTGGCTCAAATTTGCTAACTGCAACCTGTTTGCAAACAAATTGTACAAACATAAGAACCATCATTTGGGTAAAACATAATCAAACAAATGAGAGCAGAATGTTAATGAGCACATAAACAAACTAATTACATGAACAGTCTGATCTACAGAACAAGTAACAACAACTTATGCAGTAGCTTAAAACACAATGCCCCTTCATATCTTCGGGCATTGTGTAATCTGGTCTCCACTCTTCCTGGTCGCTCTGCCCTCCGCTCGGCTGCCAATGGCCTTCTTATTGTTCCTCGCATGCGTGGAGCTACGGCTCAGTCTAGAAGTTTCGCCTATGTTGGCCCTTCTTGTTGGAATCGTCTTCCTCACAAGCTACGTCTTGAACTCCTTGGTCTTTCTCTTCCCCTGTTTCGTAAACGCCTGAAGACTCTACTATTTGTTAGCGGGAGCACTAATTTGGGTCGGGAGCGCTACTGAATTTGTGAGCGGCGCTTTATAAAAGTTCAATTACAATTACAATTAAAAAACACATGAAATAGAGAAACAGCAGACTCAACAATTGAGTTTTAACAAATCAGTTGAAAGTAATTAACTAAACAATGCTCAGTCAAGCACAACCATTTAAACAGAGCTTGTCGAATCAAGCGATCGCGGTGCCAGAGAACTTTACTGGTACACACTTTAAAACTAAATATACGGACACAAGATTACAAATACAATTCAACAATTCAATATATGCATTGAAAATGTGTGTGCATGGCACTGCATGCGTACACGTGTGTGTTTGTGTTGTAATGTACTTAAACATTTATAAAGCGCATTGCATTGTATTTGAGTATTTGCAAAGTGCATCTAGTAGGGTGAGTCGTTCAGAGGAGCTCCCAGTGCTCAAACGTCCTGCAAGAAGAAGCAGATTTAGAGAAGAGAGCATGCAGAAGAGAGACTGCCAGACAGAAGTGCAGATCGAATGGAAGGAGAAAGCGCATTCCAAAGAGAAGGACCAATTGAGGCAAATGATCGGGACCGAGACATAGAAGTTTTCGAGTGAGGCCAGTCTGTTGGATGAACAAAGTGGACGGTGGGAGGAAGCTGAGTGAGGACGAAGTATAACATCAGCCAACTAAATATATGGACAATTTGGACATATAATTAATTAATTATATATATATAGACAGTATTAGACACATGCACAGGAATTACATACCTGTGCAGCAGCAGCCAATTGTCCACACTGCACATGAAACAGTTGAACTTTAGACAAAAGCCCAACACTTGAGCTCAAAATCTGTGGAATTAAGCATCACATTTTAGCATAAGCCAAACGAATTGAGCACAATGCTATTTGTCTCTAAATGAATTACACATAAGAACCACGACATTCTCAGTTTATAAGCCACAGCAATGCAACTGCACACACATACAGAGCTGGCTCGCAGGACTTTAAAAAAATCAGTGCTATATAAAGTTTCAGTTACTTTATATGACCAGTACAGTGCATGGTAATAGTGAAAACTGAGTGTCTGGTTACAAAACAATATGGCAGCTAGGGCATAGCCGGGGGCTGACCCGGATACCCGGATATGCCGGGTATTTGACACCCGGCAGATAACCGGACTCGGTGATGAAAGGTCTTCCGGGCCGGGTGGTATATATGAATAGCATACCACACATCAAAGGACTTAGCAGCTAACCGGCAAAATCTCTAGTACAATGAACAGACAATCACAGAACAGACCGCCTGCTGATGACTGCTTTATATTAGACTATCCTATTTCAAACAGCCTACAGCAAGAAGACAAGGAAAGAGGAGGGGAGAGTTTGTATCACCCTCTTCCATGGCTATATAGGTCGGCCAGTGGTTGTCTGTCATTAATCCCTTATCTCTAAAGTCGGTTTCCTCTGTCAGCTCTCATTCCATGCTGTCTCTCCTCCTTCCTCCTTCTGTCTTTCTCCTCTACTACCCCATCTTCAGAGGAACAGTGGTAGACAGTTAAGGAGAAGAGGAAGGGGATTAATATATATATACATATAATTATATAGATATATTTAAATAGAAGAGTGGCACCCTCTTTCATGCTTTCTCCCATCTTCTTCCTTCCTCCTATTTCTCTTATATTACCCCCTCCTCTTCCTCCTGCTGCTTGGCTGTTTGAAATAACTAACAGGGAAGAGAAAGGAAGTGATGAAGGAGAAGGGGAGGAACAGTGGTAGAGGGTTAGGGGGAAAGAGCGTATATACAGGTGCTGCTTAGGTCGGCCAGGCCCAGTGGTCATCTGTCAATAATCCCTTATCTTTAAAGTCTGTTTGGTCTGTCATTCAAGTCAGAGAGACAAGGACTTGTCAGAAGGGATACCTTACACCTGTTGATATGATTCTGCAGCCAAGCTTAATAGGCCCCCTCCCTAATATGACCATGTTTACATCTCACAGATTAAGGGATGGTACACTTTGAACTATGTCTACATGTAGTTGGAATGCATGCACCACAGAAGCAGGACTGTTTATCAGGGGTCTTTGACCTTTTCTTGCCTTACTGGACAGATCAGCATTTCTTTACTATAGAATGATTGTATCAACAGAATTCATGAACAGATATTACTGGCACCTCTCAATCAATAACCCCCGGCAGAACTCAACTGTAGTAAAACTCTGACACTCAATTCCACCAAAGGTAGCTAACAAACTGAGTGGTGTTCGTTTGGGGGAACGGACATTAGCCCCCCCGGACAAAAGCCCCCCCCGGACATAAGCCCCCCCGGACATTAGCCCCCCCGGACATTAGCCCCCCCCGAAGTAGGACATTAGCCCTCCCAGTCTATGATATCATTACCTATAAATGATGCACAAAATGCAACAATAGGCCTATGTAAAGCATATGTTTATAGGCCTGCATTGCACATTAGTTTAACATTTTAAGATTATGCTAAGTTAATTGAAGATTTATTATGCATATTATAAAACATTTAAAGGCATTAATTGTACGACGCGAACAACTCATTGTGTAAAGTCTCTCATAAATGTAAAAAATTATAAGTCCAAAGTTTGTGAAATCTAGATAAAAGTTTAATGCCTAACTGACTTAAACAAACCTTCGTTGTAGCCATAACTGACATTAACAAGTAGGCCGACCTACTGTATTTTGAATTGAAACGACGCTAATTACGGTAGTCTACGAAGCTGAGACGTAGCCTAACTTACGTTAACAAACCTTTATTGTAGGACACTAAACAAATAGACAGTATAGGCCCTACGCGATTCCCATTCGTTCATTTCAAATCTAAGTCTATTATAAGCCTACTGACACGATTAGGACCTACAGATATGACACTAAGAACTTTCGTATGCATGTGAATGCCAGTGACAAGTCATCAGCTACGGCACTATTTGATGATTTGCACATAGGGGGGCTTTTGTCCGGGGGGGCTAATGTCCTAGGTAAAATCGGGGGGGCTTTTGTCCGGATGGGCTAATGTCCGGGGGGGCTAATGTCCGGGGGCTTTTGTCCGGGGGGGCTAATGTCCTACACCCGTTCGTTTGACAGCATTCAAAGTGGGGACATACTATTCAGTTTAGAGATTAACGATTACTTTTAATACCCGGTACCCGGACCCGGCAGATTTTATACAAACTACCCGGACCCGGTACCCGGTTGAAAAACGGCACCCGGCTATGCCCTAATGGCAGCCTCCCGAAAAATACAGCTCAAATACAGTGCTGCGACCTGCCAGTGCCAGGCGCTTCTCACATACATCCCAAGGTGTCCACCTTAACAGATGGAAATTGCTAACTGCATGGTGCCTGAACTAAGAGTACACAACAAAAAATGTTATCGGACACTCAACCACACACAAAAAATAGTGCACATATTTGCATGCTCAACTGTGCTACATTTGCAAAATTTTATACAAGAACTAGTTTTCATGGATTTGTAGAGTCATTATTGGGGTTTTGGTAGTGTATCGATCAGCATGCTGGAGTCAATCAAAAGAGGCCAGGTTCAAATCCCTGCCACAACACAAATTTGGTTTTCTTTCTGCTACATCTGCACTGCCTAGCCAACTCAGCTATTTACTATGTACGTCGCACACCGTCGATGGAAAGATTATTGCGTCGGAGAGAACTCACCACCCGCCTCCACATGTCGAAGCTAAGAAAATGAAAAAGCTGACGCTTTGTACCCGTGGCTGGTCGGGTTATTTTAAGGGGCTGTTCTTCTTCTATTATTAAAAATAATTTACAGTATTGTAATTGAGTTCATGACGGTTCACGCCTACTCATGGCAAACAACCAGCTGCATAAAAAAAGAACCAAGGTCAAGGGTTTTCCAGCATCGGTAATGGCACTGCTAAAAGTCAAATCATCATTTGTCAGTTACTTTGTATCCATCGGGTTAGATCACAAGGCGCAGCATGCAACCCACATTTTGCAGCTACTTCTATAAACTTGTGAGAAAAATCTAAGTTGAACCGGCTGACATTGAAGAGCCGATACAAGCTGCTGTTAACTCTAAAGGGCATCAAGCCTTGATGTATTAAAACGGTGTTTCTATATTTTCTAAAACAACTAAACAACTAAAGCGTGAAGCATACTAATTTCCATGTCAAATCACAAACACTTGACAAAAGCAAAAGCATTCTACCTTGTGCGACTTTATCAAACTACCCATTTCGTCAACTACCAGCAATCCTTCCGATCCGTTGAGACGAAAAGCAACAAATGGCGTCACTAGGCTTCCTTTTCTGCAAGCCAACTTTATTATAGCGCTATTATATTTAATTGAACATCGCATTATTATCGTCGTTTACAAAACTACTGATTCGTAATCGTAATCGTAATCTCCTAATTTCTAAAGCGCCACTGGAAAGCCAAGCGCGGGGCACCGGCTTATTCACGAGCGCTGCGTTGAGTTAGAAGGGTTGTCCGTGAGAGTAGTCCGTGGTGGTCCGGGTCGAGTTACCATATAGGATCAGGATCAGATGCGTTGAGTCAAAAGGGTTGTCCGTAAGAGTAGTCCATGGTGGTCCGGGTCGAGGTACCGTAGGATCAGAGGGGTGGAACAGCTACTAAAGAGGGTGTCGTAACAGCTACTAAGGTGGGTGTCGTAACAGCTAGGCCTACTAAGGTGGGTGTCGTAGGCCTAGCCATAGCCTTGTGTAGACGTTTGTAAACAAGTGGAAGAGTTCATATTCTCGTCGGAATTGACTTGTGGAACTCGTTGATAAGACTTGAATAACTGTGCCAACTATGCTATATGTAAATGTGTAGGTTTCTAACATGTATATATAGCAACATACCGTAGCTCAGTGGAGAGAGCGTTAATTGGCTGATAAACTGAGTCATTATCGCGACCCGAGTTCAAGCCTCGCTCAGGGCAAAAAATTTATTTGAATTTTCTGTTAGCTGCCAGTGGCGCTTTGCTGTTACGTTGTTTGACTCGGGATCTGCTGAAAATAAGATCGATCGCCCCTCCCACTCCTGGCTTGGCCGAATCAGGAGCGTTCCAACACTTAGGCCATAAGTGTTAATTAAGTTTATAGGCAATTGCTATAGTCTACATTTAGCGATGCCAATCTCCACTGCACTAAAGGAGAAATAAGCTAGGGGTGAGATGGATACCTTAAATTGACGGAATCCATCATGCCCGAATGATTCCTCTCGCACTTAATATTATTAGTTCCCATATAGGCCTATCTGCGGAAGGATCAAATATGCTTTTACTCTCTATAGGCCTATAGTTCTATAGTTCTGGCGTCTCTGGCACTGCTCTACTTTGGTTCCAGTCATATCTCTCTTCCAGATCCTTCTCTGTTAAAGCCTCCAGTCACTGTTCACAACCCCTTCCACTATCTTGTGGCGTTCCACAAGGCTCCGTCCTTGGTCCGTTGCTCTTCATTCTCTACACCACTCCTTTAAGCCATCTCATAAAATCCTCGTCTGTTGACCACCATCTCTACGCAGACGACACTCAACTCTTCATTTCCTTCTCCCCAGGCTCTTTTTCCACCTCCATTGCTCAACTTCTCAATGTGGTCAATCTAATCTCTAAATGGATGTCTTCCAACCTTCTCTGCCTCAACCCCTCCAAAACAGAGTTCATCATTCTTGGACTTCCTGACCAAATCAAGAAAATCCCAGACCCTTCAATACACCTATCGACTAACTCTTCATCTCTTGCCTTTACTTCTGATGCTCCTGTCCGCAATCTTGGTGTAATGTTTGATTCGCATCTCTCCTTCTCTAACCACATCTCCAACCTATCGCGTTCCTGCTTCATGCACATCCGGGACCTCCGTCGCATCCGACCCATGCTCGATTTCAAAACTGCCTCTACCATTGCGACGTCCATCGTCCACTCAAAACTTGACTATTGCAACTCTCTGTTCTTAAGCCTTGACTCCTCACAACTTAAGCGCCTCCAACTCATTCAAAATTCTCTAGCTAGAGCCGTCACCAGAACACCCAGACATCATCACATCACCCCCATCCTCAAATCACTTCACTGGTTGAAAATCCCACAGCGAATCCACTTCAAAGTTCTCTCCTTAACCTACAACTCCTTGCAATGCTCTCAGCCAAGTTATCTTCGCGAACTCTTCACCATCCAACCTACCCGTTCTACCCGATCATCCGCCTGCCTTACACTTTCTCGACCGCCGGTCACAAGTCATCTCAAGTTCTCCAACCGAGCCATATCCATCTCAGCACCACGCCTTTGGAATGAACTGCCTCCTGAATTCCGATCCTTTTCAGTCCATCCGCCATCATTACTAATCACACACCATCACCTTCCTCAGGCTCCTCTATCCATCACACCTCGGGCTTTTCATTCAAAACTTAAGACACTCCTTTTCACGAACTCTTACCCTGTCTCATCTGATCCTCCACCTTCCAATTCCCGGCCCAAACGACACCCGCCTTAATAGCTGTTCCGCCCCTCTGATCCTATGGAATTTCGACCCTGACCACCACGGACTACTCTCACGGACAACCCTTCTAACTCAACGCATTTGATCCTGATCTTATGGTAACTCGACCCGGACCACCACGGACTACTCTCACGGACAACCCTTCTAACTCAACGCAGCGCTCGTGAATAAGCTGGTGCCCCGCGCTTGGCTTTCGAGTGGCGCTTTAGAAATTTCGAGTTTACGATTACGATTACGATTCTATGATGGTGCTTGCTTGATATGCACACCTCTCAATTTAGCCAGTATCGGCAGACAAGCACCTTAACTACTGCATGGTAGCTCTAGATTTTTTTTCAGTTTAGCCCTAGATTTTTCGGTATTTGTCATTAATTGCAAGCATGATACAAAAAATTATTAGTTATCTGTTCTGTGGCAATACTAACCACTGCGACTAGCGCCTATGCTCATTAAATTTTAGCGAATGCTTTCAATGATTTGAATAATTTAATATTGGTTTTAGAGCACGTCGTAATAATTATTTAGCTACAAAAAATAGATTGACGTTTTAATCTGAAATTGCATCGAAAATACAATTTATCTGCGAGAATACGGCCGACTGTAAAATTTAATAATTTTAACCCTGTGACGACGAAAGTTAAAGGGTTAAAAAGACATAAATCACACGGAATGTTTTTGTGAAGAGAAAAGTGGGTGATAAATGCGGAAGGTGCTGACAGCCACTGCTGGTATCCCATAAGTACTCGCGGTGTCAATTTTGTTCTTAGTAGGTCCACTATTTACAATCGGTTAAACTTGGCCGAATGGTCGGTTCATTTGCGAATTTATGTTCTCGTAGTGTAGTATGTGCTGCCAATTTTATGCGCGCAAAGAATTCCACTTGTCTGATTTCCATTCCCCAGCTGTTGTGTTTTTTCTTCGCAGATGACCGAAATGGATACATAGTCTGGACTCCTCACTGTGTACAATCTTGCGGAGATCAGAATGTAATGTTTTACTACATGGAAGTTAGGTTGGGAAGGATATAAAACAGCAAGTAACGGCACGTTTATACGTCTCTGCTGTGATATTAGAGTAATGAAGCGGTGGCATTATTTATATTCGACGCAGTTTGTCGTGTTTGTTCTTGTACGGAATTTTATCAGATAGTTGACCATGCTGTTAAATGGGGGCAACCCGAATCTCCGAAACCCGAATTCCCGAAAACGATAAAAAGACACAAACACCCGATTTCCCGAAAACAGTTTATAATAGAAAGCGACCGAACTCCCCTAAACTATTCACAGTTAAATTAAATACATGACATAATGGACTATTAAGTGTTTTTGTTAACACAGTTTAGTGTCTAAAAATCAGTAGGTTTTATGAAAATCGTTTTGGGAGATTCGGCCGAAATTCGTTTCATGGATTCAGGTATCCGAGCATACCCATTGAATATAACAGAACTCAGTACCACGTCATTGAGATCTAATTTCTCATGAAGATCTGATGCATGAGCATGTGCTGCAGATTATCAGTTAGTTGACCATGCTGTTAAATGGGGCAACCCGAATCTCAGAAACCCGAATTCCAGAAAACGATGAAAATACACACCCAATTTCCCGAAAACAGTTTATAATAGAAATTAATATAATGACTCCTTGACAGTTAACTAGACCCATACAATTTTGTGTGTGTTCAAATTGTCCTATATACTGTCAAGAAGTTGTTGTGTTGTCACTGTGTGAGATTACATTCCTTTAGGGTCATTCCATGTCAAATCAACAAATTTTTCAGAAAGTTCCAGTTCGACCATCTCGGATTTTACTGAAAATTTTTCAGAATATTTATTATGGTATTAGAGGAAACTATGCCAAATTTTAGATCAAAATCTTAAGTAGTTTTGAAGATATTAATTTTCAAAGACGTCTGGGGTGGCCTCGTTTTCGACGTTTTGGGAGTTGCGTCTAAATTTGTAACAATGTTCAGAAGCTCATAACTTCATTAATATAGCAGATAATTTTATGAAATTTTCAGGATGTTTAGTCTTTGTGGTTTAGATGACATGCTGAAGAAATGAAAGATCAGTCTTGAAAATTCTGATGTTAGGACCCAACTGAAAATGGTTTAAAAAAACTTGCGGATGTCTGACAATCATACTTTGCTGCCCTGGTGTGGCCAAATTGAATTTTTAAAAAAGAATATTTGAACAACTTGTGATACTAATGTACTTTCTCTACAAAAATATAAAAAAAGTTTGAATTTCTGATGCATGCCTACTCCCATATGGCCTTCCAAATTTGGAAAATTCCATTCCGAAGACCATTTTCAAGGTCAAAGATCATCATGTTTGTTAGGTGGATCGTGCCGTTTTCTCGTGATTAGCTTTTAATTCAAGTGGCACAAAAATAATCACGAAAAACGGCACTATCCATCAAGTTTGGACTGTCATATCACGGCTAGGAAATTAACCAGTGGGCTGATATTTTTTTCATCTAATCAGTTGTTTGTGCTCTTTCCAAATATGCAAGAATATGTGTGGTAGTCCTTGTGATTTTCAATTAATAAATCTGCAGATGTTGTACAAATGCCATATTACATCATTCACGAGAAACGGCCTGATCCACCAAGTTTGGACTGTCATATCACGGCTAGGAAATTAACCAGTGGGCTGATATTTTTTTCATCTAATCAGTTTTTTGTGTTCTTTCCAAATATGCAAGAATCTGGGTGGTAGTCCTTGTGATTTTAAATTTATAAATTTGTAAATGTTGCACAAATGCCAATTTAATTTTTTTTCGGGCATATGTATCTCTTAGATATATCTTTCATATGATAGTGACTCATCAAGTTAGACATCCACTAGGGTGCATCAAACGCCCCATAATTGTTGAAAAACTTTCAAAAGTGTTTGTCCCTAATTCACTTCTTTTCCTATTACTAAAAAAGTGTGTTTCCCAAAATTTGAGAATTTTCTGACATATTCTAGGCAGTGGTGTAGTGGGGCGGGGACGCGGGGGGACGCCGTCCCCCCACTTTTTGCAAAATTCTTGCAAGATTGCACTTTTTGCTACAGTTTCTACTTAAATTTTCCAGGCGTCCCCCCACTTCAATTTCCAGGCGTCCCCCCACTTCATTTTTTAGGACTACACCACTGATTCTAGGTATCCCACCCAGCAACTGAAGTTTTACAATGGCGAACACACTGAACAGATGATGCATTATTATGCTGCAACAAGACTTTAAAGATAGGTCCAATAGTTCTTAACATTATTTGTGCTGTATTAACCAAGAGCCATCTTCAGAAGTATTGCAAAGTATTGCAAAGATTCTTAGAAGTTAACATTATTTATTATTACTATTGTGAAAACATTTATGTTGCGATGCTATTACATGACACATGTCAAGCGGATATTGTCATTCAGAAGTTGGCTTGCGTTTGCGCGGCTTGGATTGTCTCTGCCGGTCTTGTTCCACAACTTGAAGCACATCTTGATAATGCTGTTCAGTCTTTGATGCTGAATGAAAATCCGAGCTGAGCTTCACTCCTCTCTCAGCACAGTCATTGATTACGTTGAGTGCGTTCAATGTTTCTCATAGCAGTTTGATAGTCATTGCGGCTCCAACAGTCTGACAGCTCTTCGTTGAGGAACTGAGTGTCAACTTGTAGTATTTCAAACATATACCACGAGTCAGTCCCTGCAAGATCGGCAAGAGTTGTTGTAGCTGTTATTACATCTGGAAATTTGGGTTTCCCAAAGCCCGATCCAAATCTGTTCTGCTGCAATTGCAAGCGTTCTTTTGGCTTAACTGAAAGCAGGCGATTAGCAAGGGCACGTCGTTCAGTGTCTGGAACATTATTACTAAACAGTGCAAGTGGCACCATTTCTGCCGTTAAATACCACAAATGTCGTTTGAAGGCACGAACAGCACTCGCGGAGACCTGTGCATTCAGCAAGTCATATTGCAAGAATGATTTGTATAGCTTCAAGTCATTCCATGACGCATCAGTCACCGAACTACAAGTCATCCACCAAGAGCTGTAAACCAGGGTCACAAAATTCACGAAGTCTCTCACTTGTGTGACCTAACGCTCTGTTGTTGTGTTGCGTGAAAGCTTTGCAATCTGTTGCTCAAAAAGACATATCTTGATTGAATAAATCAATTTGGCCATCCGTCTGGCCTTGTGGAGTGCTCCAGGTTGCTTGAATGTGACTTTATCTCCTTCTACTTCTCCATCAAGAAACAAGTGGCAGAGATCTGCAAATTCCTTATAGTCATCTCTGCGAAAGGACAACTGTGAACTATAAATCTTTCGAAATTGTTCTCTGCAAATGTCAATGCATGGTTTTGCATTCTCACTGAATACATTATCATCAAAGCGTGATAGTCTTTCTGTTGCTGACCGATGTGTCTTGAGGAGCTGGAAGTTCTTACGAAACCTTGCGAATAATACCACCTCGGGTGATTTTGAAGTCTCAATTTGAAGATCTTCAAGCACGTGTGTAAGAATTACTTTGCCAACGTGAGGTCGACATCCTGACTAGAGAAGAGCTCGACCTAGCCGCATCTGAATTGTAACGCAAGCAGCAGTAACGTGTCCTGTATTTGATCCGGTGGTGTCAAATGCCATGTTGACAATGGAGTCACTACATTGCCATGAGCGCAGGAGATCAATGGTCAGATCAGCAATGATGTCCCCGTTTTTCTCTGTGATCCCATTGCATAAGATGGCACACCGAGGATCTTCAGCTCTTTTGCATTCCCAACAACAATTGCAAGGCGCTCCTCCTTAATATTCTTATTTGACAGCAATGGCATTTGTTTGGAGTCCCAATGCAGTGTTAAAATGTTGCCGCTTGCGGCTAGCACTTTGCCGCCAAACCAAACCTTCTATGTTGAAACATAGAATAGGCTATTTAACTTCGTGTATCATAGAAAACACAGAACACTTAAAACAAAGAAACATATAGTAACTATGATATATTTCTTTCCAGCCTAAAACAAGTCCTGTTAAAACGCCATGCAATCCGACAAATTCAATAAGTAATGTATGTTGAATGATAATTATGTACATTTTAGAAAATGGAGGTGGGATACCTAAACAATTTTTTATTTTTATGCTTTTGGATCAGGGATATATTGGAGATAAAAGGAACATTTTAAGCCTAGGGACAATGCATTTTGATAACTTCGGGGCGTTTGATGCACCCTAACATCCACCTAATAACTTCAAGACCTGAGGAAGATGAGGAGACTGTAATCTGAACAAATTGACTTATTACAGATATTATTTCACAATATAATGCCCTGATATTGACTCCATTATAAACTCGCGAATGCAGAAAACTGCCACAATTGAAAAAAAAGTATTGCACGAACAAGAAGAGACACCATCACAATTTTTGGTGAACTTAGAGTATCTGAGCTGCTCTTTCCAATGATGTAAATTTTATTGCTCCATGACCTAACAAACATGATGATCTTTGACCTTGAAAATGGTCTTCGGAATGGAATTTTCCAAATTTGGAAGGCCATATGGGAGTAGGCATGCATCAGAAATTCAAAATTTTTGTATATTTTTGTAGAGAAAGTACATATGTATCACAAGTTGTTCAAATATTCTTTTTTTAAAATTCAATTTGGCCACACCAGGGCAGCAAAGTATGATCGTCAGACATCTGCAAGTTTTTTTAAACCATTTTCAGTTGGGTCCTAACATCAGAATTTTCAAGACTGATCTTTCATTTCTTCAGCATGTCATCTAAACCACAAAGACTAAACATCGTGAAAATTTCATAAAATTATCTGCTATATTAATGAAGTTATGAGCTTCTGAACGTTGTTACAAATTTAGACGCGATTGCCAAAACGTCGAAAACGAGCTCACCCCAGACGTCTTTGAAAATTAATATCTTCAAAACTACTTAAGATTTTGATCTAAAATTTGGCATAGTTTCCTCTAATACCATAATAAACATTCTGAAAAATTTTCATTAAAATCCTAGATGGTCGACCTGGAGCCATTTGTTGAATTGAGGCGGAATGACCCTTTATCATTTATGAAAACAAAGGGATGATGCATTGAATTGCCTGCGAGTTATCTTTAGCCAGAATATTTTCAGCAGTAGGAATATATTCCCATAGCTGCTGAAAAGGTGTTGATTACGTTTCTTTACATCTAAATTTGAACATAAGTGTATTTATTCTTTAATTATTTGTTTGTTTATTTTTTTCTCAATTTCTTTAGTGCCCCTTCAAGCTCGCTACTCAGAGACACTCCCGACTACAGCGCGGACACTGCATTGGAGTTGCACGCTGAAGCGCTCGAGCAATTGCGAGTGAAGGACTTGCTCAAGGTCCCTACGCGGCGACTTGAGGTGAATTCGAACCTGAAACCCTCCGGCTCTAAGGTACCAGTGCCACCACTACACCACTGCGCTCCACAATTAAATGAACAAGTGCTGTTATTGGATCTCAAGAAGTGGAACATTTTATTCTTGATGTAACCTGTACCTCGATGCAGTCTGACATTTTGAATTGTCTGTAAGCGATGGTACTATACTATAAATGCTGTGTAAGGCCCTTGAGGATGTTCTTGCACAGTTGCTTAGCCCTATTGTTTGATGCTTATCATTGGACATTGGCTCTAATATCGTTTAGTGCGATTGCATAGAAGTAAGTAATGAAACTAATAAAATAAATTAAATATTTGAAATTGTGTTATTTCTTTAGATCAGAACTCGCTTACTTGTGACAAGATGGCTGAACAGCCGGATACAAATGGTGTTCGTAATGCCAATGATGCTAGATTTCAGTCTAACATTCGTGCGGCACAGCAGCATAATCCTTTGTTGAACATACGAGATCGCCTATTCTATGCGCTCTTCTGCCGTGTTGGACTCGTTTATGCGCGTTCAGTTCCTCGCCAGCTCCAGAGAACGCTTGAGTTCCTCTTGCTTTTTGAGGTATTCATGATAACAGTTTTGTCTGAATTTGTTGTTGCATTAGCAATCAGACTATGATGTGAAGATAAGGACTGCTTAGGAATTTATTCATTTAAAATTATTTTTGATCTAATTTTATGGATTGAAACTTTATTCCATGAGTACTGTCATTAATTAAACCTCTCTTGGTCTACTTTGCACAAGGTGCTACGTGTGCCACAATATGGCTTGGTTAGGTTGGGGCTCTATTAGAAATTTGACAGATCAAGAGGTCAGAAAGATTGGGAGACAGTGGCTGGTCACATTATTTTTATATGGGAAGTTCAAGTACTTAATAGGTACATATATAGTATTATATACATTGCAGAGGTGTGTGTTACTATATAAATTGCATCTACTTGTATGTGTTTTAAGGCTTTGGTGGCTCTGGGCATGTTGACATATATACACATGGCGTTTGTTCGTGAGCCAGTCGACTGCCTGCATCATGTGCATGACATCTGGCCGAAGGATGGTGTTCTACGAGTTGAGATCCTAAAGAATGCTTCTGAAAACTACGGTCTCCTCGATTCGTACAAGAAGCTCGCAGAGAGCTCGCATCTCATTGAATTGGAGCTGAGTGACTTGGAAGAAGCGTCATCATCGGAGACAGGTTGGTGTCATTTTATCTTGCAGATTATGATGTTGACTTCTGTGGAGCAGAGCAAAGCTCTTAAATTTCAGATGAAAAGTGTTGGAATACTTAACCTGAATGTATAAGATTGTGGAGAATTTTTAAAAATCAGTTTGAGACAGGTGGTCCCCTTGTCTAAGCCTAAGATCCATTTGTGCTTGTGTTGTACTGTTATGTGTAGGTTGGCATTTATGTGGGTCCTTCTAATAAACAGCCTCCTGAAGACGAACAGCTGAGCTTGTGCTGTTACTACTGCTACGTGTCTTCGGCTTTTCTTTACCTCATTTTCCCTTCACTATTTCATGCTTATATGTTATTTTTTATATCGTTCGATGATGTTGTTAGGCAAGAGTATCCCTGAGGAGTTTCTCTTGGAATGGTGCTGCATAAATTTTCATTTAGTAAGACAATTGATGACTGATGATGATGAATGATTGCGGCTGAATTTGTGGAATGAAAAATCACTGAAGGAATGTCTTCCTGTAGGATGTCTTTGTCACAACAGACTTTCATATTAGACCCACATCGTCTTTCCTGTGCAGGTCTGCACACTGGGCAATACAGCTGCTCGGCTTGTGTCTGTCTATCACCAATCCAATCCAGCCTTGTGCTTTGTTATCCTGGGCAAGCATATCAAGACAATTATCCCCTTTCTCTTCACTTAGCAACATGGCTGAAAGAATCTGAAATTTGTTTCTGAACCCCCAAAGACTGTCAACTTAATAGTATTGAGGCCCAACATGTAGAAGCTTGATGATCCATAATTAATCTGTTGAAATATCATACATCTTTTTCAATCCTGCATCTCCTTTCAGATTACCATCTGACTAATGATCATGTTTATAAATGTTTTTATACAATACAATACAATGTTGCATTGTTCTCTTACTAGAGCTTTTATGTGATGGGCTGAGCTTACGAAATTCTACTGTATAGGATTTTCATCTTATGCATCCCATTAATTGATGCCATAATTGCCATATGAATTGGATTAGGCTGTGAATGTGATGTGGGCAGGTACTAAAGTCAAGCAACATTGTGTCTAGATGGTACATGTACTTGGATAGCTCATCCTACATGAAATTCAAGTTGATACATGTATATTACTCTCTGTTTATTACTGTGCAAATGATGTCCCTTGATTGAATGATTAGTATGATCTGCAGTAACTCTGGGATGTTTTAAAATTGATAGATGTCCTAGAAGTGATTGACTCTGAAGTTAAAGTGTTGAAGAACATCAACTCTGAAGGTTTGAATAAGACATCCATTGCACAGATGTTGCATACCTACTTTCACCCGGTCCTTCTTCATCTGAAGAAAATGACTAGAATGTGTAAGTATTTACCAGTCATATTGTCAAGGAATTGTGTCATATAAATTATTATTTATGTTATTGTTCTTTGAGTCGAACATCACATAGGGACCTTGAGCAAGTCTTTTACTCAGATATTAACTTAAGTAGTGCTGTCAATTGAAGCTTCTGCTTCACGCATGGCGATCCTGCATATTATTAAAGTTAAAAAAGTTAATACATGGTTGGATGAATTCATATGAACATTTTTTGTTTTACAGTTATGCATGAAGATACATACATTGTTGAGTATGCCCTGGAGTATGGCTTCCTACGAATGACTCCAAAAACACGAAGTCGTCTCAATCTAACAGTCATGCTTGTTGTCTTAGGCAAGTATCAAAGTCTGCAGGAAGTAGAGTTTCACACAGGTCAATGTTGACTGGTTAACGTGTGGGTGTTACATTGTTATAAGTTGACCTATCGTTGCACCTTACTCATCTCTTATAACAGCACTATTGTTGTCAAACAATGGATTCTTTGACTCGTGCAGTGCCTTGCTAGCATTGAACTTTTGGGTATTCTTGGTGGCTGGTCAAAGTGTTTGAATTCACTGCTAGTTCTGTGTTCTTTCAACTGTGTATCATTATTCAACTCTAAAACTTCAGACTCCTATTTCAACTTACTTACCCATCATAACTTTTAGTTTCCTTGGCATATCACATTTCGCTGATATTCTAAGGCAAATTATGATTTTTTACAGTGGTTCACTCGAATATGGCTAGCGTTGAATTTTTGGGTGTTCTTGGTGGCTGGTCAAATGTTTGAATTCACTGCCAGTTCTGTGTTCTTTCAACTGTAATTATTATTCAATTCTAAACTTCAGACTCCTCTATTTCAGCTTACTGCTACTTACCCATCATAGCATGACTTGGTCTTCTTGGCATATCACATTTGGCTGGGAATCTAATGCAAATTATGATTTTTGACTGTGGTTTCACTTGAAGTGGCCATCAGTAAATGCCTTGTACATCATGATAGCAGCGTGACAGAAGTAATTTAAATTAGATTACTATAGTAGATTATGTAAGGGACTTTTTTAGCCAGTTAATGTCAGATTAATTGAGGCTTATGCATTGGCAATTAGATTAACTAAATTTTGCACTAGACTTAAGCCAGTTAAATGCTGAACTTTAATCCAGTTAAGTAATGGTAACATGAGAAAACCAGATCTATTTGTATATTTGCTTTTCTGCTGATAGACCTGAAAGAAGCAACAAGATTCAAGATGTAAATGCTCTTCTGTTTTTCAGATCCCTTGAAAGATGAGTGTTTCGGTGGCTGGTTCAGTCAGGTCATGCTGGAGGAGTTTCTTGGGTATGAGGACATACTTCTGTCCAGTCTCCAACAGCTGGCCAAGCAACAGAACAATTCCGGTAAGTGGCTATTACAAGTTGTAATCAGAGCTGTAATCGAGGGTATATGCGGGTACACAGAATGTTCTCACCTTACTAATATTTTTTGTGTAGCATACGGGAAAATGAGCTGCAGACAAGCCTAGGCAACTGTAGCGTGTAGTCACCTCTAATTTGCCAGTACAGCCCGGTTGTAATTGTACATGCAGCATTAGAGTTTTGTACAGATTTCAGAGTTGAATGACGGTTAACAGTTATTGAATTCCAGTTGCATATCAAACTGTTTACTTTGATCAGATTTCATACCTCTTACTTACCTGCATTGCTTAGCACTTAAGTGGTTGATGCAAAACCAGTTGCATTGGCATGGATCTGTGTGATGTTACTTTAAGCACCAAAGTGACTCAAATTACAGTGATTAAACTGTCTGACAATATTTTAGATTATAATTATAAAGGATTTCTGGTAAACAACAGTTATTCATAGACGTGAATTGAGCAGTGTATGTGTATTTATCTATTTATCTATCTACTTTTTTACTGATTATTTTTACTGATTATTACCGGTACATTAAGCATTTAATTTTACTCAAACATTGGTTGTAAGTTCGAATGAATCATGATGTGTGTATTGATCATAATTATTACCTGCATTGCTTAACACTCAAGTGAATTTAGTAATCACATTCGGCTTTCCAAATGTGTGGCAGAAGGAAGGTGACCAGTAGGATAACATTGTCATTGACGTCTTTGTAGGATTCTTTCGAAACGTTTGGTCTGGCGATCATTACCGTTTCATAGAAGTTTCTGTGTCCAGAGTTTCGTACGTGGCGGCGGCTTTTCTTATGGTCTTCTTTGTACGTGCATTCTTATTCATTTTCATCATAGACATTTGCTTGGCTTTACTTTCTGTTTAAGAGGTGAATGGATACACAAGTGAAATTGTAAAGAAAAGCAAGTGTGAAGATAATGATGCTTATTATTATTACATAAATTTCTTTCGCGTGCAAGGTCACACCAAAGTATGAATCTGAGGTGCGGATAGTCAGCCGCCAGAGGAAGATGCGGTTAAAGGACCATGTGCTTGAAAACCAAAGAGAAATAGTGAGTTTTGAGTCGTTTTTTGAAGGTAGGGAGTGAATTTGAGCAACGAAGAGAGAGTGAAAGTAGATTCCATTCTTTGGGAGCAGAGGCATGGAATGCACGTGAGCCCATAACAGTTCTGCATCAAGGCTCAGCTAAAAGACCCATGTTTGATGATCGCAGGCAACGAGAAGGATGATGATGTAGGCAAGCAATGTTTGGTTGCTGACTTTGGAACTTTCTTTTGGTTAATTGATTGTGGAATCGTATATTTTCCAAGTAGCTTTGTCTCATTGGATGTCACTACCTTCTTAGATTTCAGCCATTTGCATTTCAACACAGATCTCAACATGCCTATTAGTTTTATCGAGGTAATGGATTTCATCGATGTATTGTTTGTACGGCAGTGACATGTTGGATAAAATAGAAGTGGAAATAAATAATTATATTTAATTTTGCTCTGTCGATTGACGTGTGCACTCAGGTTCCGATGGTTGATTTTTTTTATTTTGCAAACTCTACAAATGGCAAATTGTTAACTGGTTATGAGAATCTGTCAGCTGCATTTGTTTGCAATGTATTATGTTTCAGACTCTTTCGATATCAATGTTGCTGAGATATGCTCATCAGCAGATATTCCTCTTCATAGGTGAGGAATTTATCAGCAGGTTAAGTGGAATAACAATCAGTGCAGTACTATGCAGTTCTCAACTTGGTCAATGAAGTGCAAGAAGTAGTGTAGAGCTGATTTTAGTCTGCCTTACAGTAACACTGGGGCATACATGTATCAACGACAACGATAGATGTATTACTGTATATTTAAGAATGTCAGCTATTAACACTGCACTGATGTCACTTTTTTACTGATTATGCTGATCTGATTATGCCGATACAGCCATGTAATACCCAATACTGGTCATGAGATTAATTAATTATTTGTTTAGTCAAAATGTGTGGTTTTAAGACTTACTATTGCAATGCAGGCATGTGCTTTGTTGCTTGACCATGAGAAAAGTAAATATGTTCGTTATTACTCCACTTGCAAATGCAGAATGGGTCAATAGCATATTGTTATAATACACTGAAGTAATAATTGGTAATTAAAGATGCAAATTAAATTTAGTGGTGGGTGGGTACACTTGGTGGTTGTGAAATATTGGAAACCAGACTTAGATATTTCATATGGTATTGATCATATGGCAAACCACCAGAGCCATGTTGTTGTTGTTGTTGTTGTTGTTGTTGTTGTTATATTCGTTTTATTGAGAAAATACAATCTGACAATAACGCAGAAGATGCTAACATGAATGATAAGGAATAATTGAGTTCAAAAGTTACATGTCAAAAATTTAAAATTAAAACACAGAAGTAATAATAACGTATAGTAATAATAAAGTTTTAAAAAAATAATAAAGTAGCGGCAGCCATTAACAGGCGCCAATCTGTCTGGTTGTTGATGTTAATATTAGAGGAAAAGGTTTCTTGAGTAGCCATTTTGTCCTGCTAATAATGTACGTGGATGGGTAAATGCCGATGTTATAATTCCTGCAAGATGATCGTAGTAAAAGATGATGAATGTTGTAATATGCGCATAGTCTAGTCCAATGCTGCAGCCCTACAGCGAAACTCTTGGATGACACGATAAGTATGGTCAATACTTTGTCAATTTCTGCAGCAATGCTCTTATTGCCGGTTAATGTTATATTGGTATGCTTTGTTTTAGTTGATCTTTTGCAAGTTTTTGACCGAAATGCTTTGGTTGCCTTCCCACTGGCTCCACTGCTGACTGCTGTCCTAGCGTTGATTGGTAGGATTCTTATTTCACATTATTTCATGACTAGGTTTCAATGCAGCGTTTTGCACACATCTCAAGGTAGCTAGTTTGCCAGAAACACTACCTATTATTTGATCAAATCAAGAAGATCTATAGCACTGAGAAAAGATCATATATATGACTATCCAACACACTAAAGCACCAATAGTAGATAAGCAGTTTAACTTTCTGCTTTATTTTGTGTAGCTTCTGGCTGCACAGACACCGATTGCCTAACATTAAAATCAATATTTACCTGGTATGCATTGCTTCAGAAATGTATCTAAAGGTGTTCTATTGTAGTATATGTTAATGTTTGTTAAAACATGGGACGGGCAATGGTAGAAATGTTTGCATCATGTTGGGCCAGGTTCTTCAAGCAGCCTATCAGAAATCAAGGCAGGTGGTAATGTCTTTGAAAACTGTAGCTCACTGAAATACAATGCTACATAGTTATGTTGCAACATACACATGTCTTTCTTATCGTTAACGGCTTCTTTGTGAGTAAAGCATTTTAACTGGCAATGGACAAAGCCATTTGCCCTCATTGTATGGGACAAGTGCATTGTAATACTTAACTATTTACCCCTCAGCTTACAAGCAGTCCCACTTCTATTACTTATCACAAAGCAGAGTTTGCTGATCAGGCTCAAACCTGCTACTGTTGAAGAGACAATGTGCTACTGAGTAGATCACTGTGTTTCACATGGGTCCGACTCCTTAGCTGTCAGAAGTTAATTGTATTTTGTGTTGTAATAAATGCTGTTGATTCTGTTGGCAATGTCGTTGATTCTGTTGGTAATGTTGTTCGATTCTGTTGGCAATGCTGTTGATTCTGTTGGCAATGTTGTTGATTCTGTTGGCAATGCTGTTGATTCTGTTGGATTCAGGTGTGGAGGCGCTGATGTCGGAATTATTCATCGAGGCTTCGACCGCATTTTATGTCATCTTGATCGTCTGGTTGGCTGATCAGTATGACGTCATTTGTTGTCATACGCACGTCAGCAGACGTCACTGGTTGAGGTGAGAAGTAATAACATTACTACATCAGCATATTATGCTGAGGTGAGAAGTCGTAACATTACTACATCAGCATATTATGCTGAGGTGAGAAGTCGTAACATTACTACATCAGCATATTATGCTGAGGTGAGAAGTCGTAACATTACTACATCAGCATATTATGCTGAGGTGAGAAGTCATAGCATTACTACATCAGCATATTATGCTGAGGTGAGAAGTCGTAACATTACTACATCAGCATATTATGCTGAGGTGAGAAGTCGTAACATTACTACATCAGCATATTATGCTGAGGTGAGAAGTCGTAACATTACTACATCAGCATATTATGCTGAGGTGAGAAGTCGTAGCATTACTACATCAGCTTATTATGCTGAGGTGAGAAGTCGTAACATTACTACATCAGCATATTATGCTGAGGTGAGAAGTAAAAATAATATTACTACAGCAGCATATGCTGTTGTACTTCACACATATGTGACGCAGGGGCTCGAAACCCGTCGTTTGTCGTTACAGAGATATTGCGCTAGACGCCGAAATAGGCGACAGGGGTAAGGAATGCAGTTTATTCTTTAATTCAGTATATGACTGTGAATTCGCCCTAATTTGCGAAGAATGAACCGATTTTGATGCCGTTTGGGTTATCTGATTCAGAATATATGCCTCTAATGCTAAGAAAAATTTCATAATAATAACTTACTGGATTCAGTAGACTTGGATGACACGAATATTCAGTAACTTTTTATTTTATTTCTTTACTATAAACTAATGAAAGAATCAAACGAGCACAACTTTTGTTAGAAAAAAGATAATTTCATTGTGTTAAAAGCATTTTAGAGCATGGTCATTGTAGTATATGACTAAATCAAAAGGTCAAAAATCCGACATGTGACAGGTTTTGAGCCCCTGTGTCACGTATTGTAAACACCTAGAGGGGAGGGTTGTTTTTCTCTGTACATCAAATTCTAATTTAAATTTTAAATGTTATTGTAATGTAACCCTTAACAGTAACTGTTATAAGCAAGGTAGCATTAAAGTATGCACATAACTCGAACATCAGTGCAATCTATACAATCGTAGGTCAGACTTATCTTACAGAACTTTAGGAAAGTATGAAGGAAAGTATTAGATGAAGGCCAATCTTTCAGTTCAGGTTGCAGATAGCACACTTGGCAGAGTGGGCAGATTGAAAAAAATAAAGAACCTTAGGTGACTTGAAGTTGGAGGAATCAATCATTTCATTCGTAAACATGGCAGATTAATTTTAAATTACAAGTGCTTGTTTGTGTGACTTGTTTTAGATTCTTCTACCTGTATCACTTTGTTTTCTACGCCTACCATTACAGATTCAATGGCCATTTTAGCTCCATAACATTGGCCACATCATGGCTCTTCATACAGGTTAGCACGTTCAAAACAATTGTTCACAGTGGTATTGTTGAAAAGACAGCATCCTTTACTTTGTCTCATCCTAGCTAGCTTCTGGCAGCTTAGTTAGTTTGCTGTTGTCATTAATCGCCCCTCCATTCTTTCATCTGCTTATTTGCCCAGACTGTGCTGCAGCATTGTCTTAGGAGCCATAGCAGATGCCATAACTGTTAAGACGCATGATCCAATGCTTTTGAGAGGACATAAGGGTACTTTAAAGATCGTTTGAATGAATATAATGTTTGGGTTTTTGTTTTTCAATTCACAGCACTCAATGATCTATTTCTTTCACCACTATGAACTGCCGGCGATCATACACCAGACACGAGTCCAACGACTGTTGTTCCACGCTCAGCAGCAAAGTCTGACGTTCCAGGCTTCTATGAGGGACAATCCAGACTTGACGGCAAGACCAGAGACACCTCTAGATCATCATCAGCAGCAGCCAACCACTATAGGGACAGTGGTGGCACTTTTGCCAGACGACTTACACGGCGCAAGATCAAGATCAGCGGAGGGTGTTGGGTTTGGCGAGGGAACGACAGCGGCTGCAAATTCGAATACGGAAAGACTTGGACAGCAGAGGGAAAGTTGGAACCTTTTCAGTCTGCCGAGTTTCCGATTGTCCAACTCACTCATCCTGGCCCAGGTGTTTGTTCGTCGACCGTCACCTTCGAGGCAAGGACCGCTGCCGTCTCGACCGGTGGAGAATGAAGAACCAAGTTCAAGCGGCGTGGATAATCAACTAAGCCCAGCTGGGGCAGTTGCTGAGACAGCCAGGCAACCAGCACATGCTAGTGATGAAAGCTTTGGTAACTCAAGCGTTTCAACAAATTTGGAACCGTCAATAGCCAGTGAATTGTTGGACACGGTCTCTAAGTTGCCTGAGATGAGCTGCGTTGCACCAGACCGCAATGAGCTTTCGACTCAAGACAGTTTGATTGAGGATGGAGGAGAAGTGCATAATCGTCGTGTTGTAGACGAAGAAATGGATGAAGATAAATCAAGTATGTTTCCAGTGGATGCTACTAGGCCAGAACCTGAAACCGATTATTATCTACAACAAGATGACGTTGACTCGACAGTTCTCAACACACAGGCGACAGATCATGCGAGTCAGTTGCGTATAACTGGTGATGTTAATCGCAGTGTAACTCCTGACATGAACCAAGAACCCAGTTCTGCAGCTGATGAGACTTCCCACTGCATGGTTCATGCTGATGAAAGACTTGGTGTGGCGCTTCATAGCCAACATACACCATCAGCCACAGACTCTGATTCGGCCATTCGTGTCATCCGAGATCCTGTTACCATGGTTCCTTCAGACCCGGATTCCGTAGATTCCTTTGACGAGGATTTAGGGCATGTGGCTGAAACGAGTTCTAGGACTTCTTACAACATTGCAGATGTTACGAGTTACGGTGATCTCACTGGTGATTAACACTGCTGAACAAGAGTTCTATGAAATTATAGGCTAATTAAACATTGTAGCCTAACCAGTAATTAAACATGTGTAAATACTTGTTTACAGGCCGAGTGGTGATTTGATTTTCATTTCAATGTGGAAAATTGAAATGTCTTTTAAAAGGAATTTGTAATTGGACAGAATTGTGTGGTTGTTGGCTTCTGTACAAGAGTTGGCTTCCGTTTCAGTGAAGTGGATTTCGCTGATGGAGTTTTCCTGCTGTCGATTGATGGAATCTTGTTTAATTAGCTATTGCTGCCACAGAAGTTACTCAGTTGAGATTCTTTGGAGAGCAGAATATTCAGAATGCTCAAAAGGTTTTCACCGCAGATGGCAGAAAGTGGCGAATCCAGATAGTTTAAGCGTCTTTAGTCTACCAGCGCTTATGCATACAATTCAATGTTCCTAGAAGATGGCTTATGGCTTGCTTGCTGTGGCAGATTGGTTGTGCGACTCGTAAAAATCTATTTAACAGTGCAATTGAGTCATCCTTTATATTATTTGTTTAATTAGGAAATTTGTGTTCCACCCCTTCAAGATTAACTACTCAGGAGTGCTCCCAAGAGTCCCAACCCAGCCCCAGAGAACTGTCTTGAGGTTAGAGTAAAACGTGGCTGCCAGGGCCATATGCATTAGGCTATGTCACAGGCAGCCCATTCCAGATTGAAGAGCCAACAGCAGAAAAGGCAAAGCACTGCATATAGAAGTCCATGACCGAGAACAAACTTAGCCTGCCTAGAATACCATATTTATATTGTGCCTCTCACAGGACGAATACTCCATAGGGCTCTCAGCTTGACAATCATGAATTAAAAGTATAGCTGTCCATGGCAAAAAAGAATATGGTTCAAGACATACCAAGAAGCTCCTGTCACAAGTTTTAAGACGTCGTTGGCTTTGACATTCGAAGTTTGTTTGTATGTGCACTTGTTATAGCGCCCCTTCAAGCTCGCTACTCAGAGGCGCTCCCGGCTACAGAGTGGACACTGCATCGGAGTTTCACGCCAAAGCGCTGAGCAATTGCGAGTGAAGGACTTGCCCAAGGTCCCTACGTGGCACCTTGAGGTGGATTCAAACCTGCAACCCTTCGGCTGCAAGGCGACGAACATACCCACTACACGCCCCACAAGTATATCACGTTAAAACATTTTTCAACTTTAAATCATGCAAATGTGTATAATAACTTGTGGCATAAAATGGAAAGTATTAAATTTTCTTAACAAATTGCATACGATTTGTTGTAAAATCCATCTACTTGAGACTTTGTTGCTGACTGACTAACAGAACAATTATGTGTCCTACAGTTTGTTTTAAGCTGTGATCTGTGATGAATTTGTTGAGAAGACTTTTGGATGTGTTTTTGATGCTTTTACATTCACTTCATATTGTTTTTTAATTTAATTCCAACAATCCTTGAGGTCATTTTCTGCGGATGTCCATTATGGGCGACCCCTATAGAACTTGTTTCTTGAAAAGTCTGATTAAAACACTCCATGTATTTTCTGAGCTGACTTATAAAAAAGGAAAACATCTATATCACAAGATGTAAGAAGTAAACAGCTGACAAACAGGTAACAAATATATATCTGCTTTAGATAAGCAGACCAAGAATAATAATAAAATGGTTTTTGGAAGGAATAAACAGGAGATCGGAGTTGAAGACATTTGATACGAGATTTTAAACAGAGGCTGCACATGCCCAATCTAAATAAGCAACTGATTAACCTATTTTATGATCAAGCCAAATTATTTTTCACCAGGAAGTCTTTAAGTGCCTGAACAGCTTTGCTTCCATGAGAGATTTTATTCTTTTCCTCTTTGCTCATCTCTGCGTATGTCCGGTCAAAACCATTAGGCTGGAAACATGGATCCCAGCCAAAGTCTGGAGGGCCCCGAGGTGACACGATCGTTCCTTCTATTCTGCCATGAAAAAGTTTCACCTTTTTGCCAGGAATTCCACTGGAGTAGGCAAACGTGCAGAGGGCAAACGCCGACTTGTCTTCAAAACCATTCAGCATTTTGTGCAAACCTAGAAACATTTTCAATTAAACAAACACAATGACGTGGTTATTTATTATGAGCATATATGTTATAGCATCCCTTCAAGATTGTCTACTTAGAAGCACTCTTGACCCAACCTTGGATAAGTAGGCATTAGAGGTAGTTAAAAGATGCAACTGTAATTCTTTATTCCTGCATGCAATTAGAATGCACACCAGATGCTAAATACAACTCAAGCAACCATTAGTGATGCATTCATTCATTATGCATCAACACAGATTACAACAATAGCCTATATGCAAATCAACTTTAACAAGTTATGAACTGTACTTCAGTGTACTAATTAGTAATTACTAAGCAGAAAAGCAATTCAATTTAAGATGTCAATGCCTATAATATAAGCACTCGTGTCCTAAATTGGTCTTTGCTCTGTTGCATAGAGCAGCGTTTCCGAAACTTTTTGAGCAACCGAATCCTTCACGTCCTAATATATTCTTGTGGAACCCCATTCTCAACTAAATGCATTAAAGTGAATATAGCGCCTGAGAAACATTATGCCCTACTAAACACGCACTATTGTAGAAAGTTTATTTTTCTTATAGAAAAATTAAATCGCACTATCTTGAAAAACAGAACTTGTGGATCACAATACTGGGAGTAGGTGGTTAGAATGCGAAGAGCAGTTTTGTTTCTGCTGATGCATTTTTGTGTATACCGAGTAACTGGCCTGATGCTTGAAGGGTGGATTCTTATTGTCAGCTTATCATAATTTTTGCCAATTTCTATATTTTGCTAGTGATGTTCCAGTAGAATGTGAGAATGCAGTTTCGTACAATTTTTACATAACAAATTGCAGAAGCATGCTGACTGCAGTTAATTGAGATATTCTTTAATTAGCCCATTCGATACATCGATCAGTGAAGGTTGATTGGACGCTTCATTTGCACTATGTCAATAAGAAGTTCGTAGTTCTCACTAAAGGAGTTAGCTGGGTTTCGCCTACTTTGAATGGTTTCGTATCCAATAACTATGATTATACCAAGCATCTAACCAGCTTTTTGTGGAACCCTTGCACTCATCCCACGGAACCCTTAAGTTCTGAGGAACCCACTTTGGGAAATGCTGACATAGAGTATTCCAGTCATCCCATCAGCCCAAACATCCACAGCACAGCATAAACACTACCCTATTGTTGGTCCAACTTTATGGAATAAGTTGTTTGGCTTGAACAAGAACATTGAACATCTCTTGGAAGTTTTTTCTTAGAGGGGCACGACTATGTCACTTACAGTTACAGTTGCAAGATTACAGTTTACACTGGTACTTGTGAGCAGTGCAATCACACATTTTATTACATCACAGCACATAAGTTTGATATTTATGTTATAAAAAGTCCACTTAACCTGCAGGTCCAAGAGGCTTGAGGAACCACTTGATGTATGGTCCGGGCATTCCACCAAGGGCATTAAATCCGAGACAGCTGTCCTCAATTATGACGGAGCCTTTTATGTGCTTGGCTGCTTCTTCACACTTCGCCACACATATCTCGTCAGGTTCTCCTTGGAACTCTGGCAGGTCAATGTTTTGGTTGATGACCTTCAAAGTGTTCCAATAACTGCTTTAAATCAGGGTATCTTGATGTCTAATGCATTACCAGCTACAAACAGGGCTTTTTTTAACGTGCAGTTGTACACAAAATGTGCAGTTCTAAATGGATTTGTGCAGCTGTAGAAGCACTTCTGTAACACGTTTTGTGCAATTAAAACTAAAAAAATGTCATTTTCATCCGATTGGAAGTAATTTACCATGGAGAATGGGAAAGGAAAGAAGGAGTTGTGCAGTTCTACAAATTCCTTAAAAACAGCCCTGGCTACAAAAATCATAATGTAGTTATAAAAGTGTGAATATTAGATGATATATAAAAAATTATGGATTTTATGGCACTATCCCACAACAGTTTAAATTTATATTAAAAAAGAATCCACTAAATCATGGTAGCAGTACAGTGCTCAGTAACAGTTGGACTAAGGACATCCAAACTATTAAAAGAGATAGAAAGATTGTGTAACAAATAGATCCCACTGCAAATACATTTTTAACAATGTTTACTGTATACTGTATTAATGTATTCCTTTGATAATGTACACACAGTATGCATACATTATAACGGCAGCTGGAACATACACTAAGCAGAGTACTGCAAATTTACTTCACCACATAAGCATATAATTTAGACAGCAGAAATTCATTGCTAAAATACCTTGCCTTCAAACACTTCACCTAAAATCATCACCAGTTCCTTAAGTTTGTTGGCATTGCCAGTGACAAAGACAATTGGTTTAGACATCGTTTGAGTATCTGAAAAATATATACAGCTCTATAAATAACACAATACCGGTACATAAGTATATTAAAGAATTTCGTAAATTTTCCCATTGAAAGGGTACAACCACAATCCAAAAGATGGGGAGGGACCTTTTAGAAGGTACGAGTGGGGAATATTGTGAAACCGTGATTGTTGAAGGCAAGAAATCCCATGAAAATGGAGTAGGCCCCTATGTTAAACTCTTGCTTTGTAAGGCACCCATGTATCAGAGTTTGTTACGACGCCATATAAATTGTCGTAATCATTATTATTATTGCATTATGATATTTTCAGAGGCTATAAATTGCCATATAGTAACCTCTTATTATAATTGCAGATTTGCAGTGTGATTTCATATAAACAATTAGGCGTCATAGTAACGTCTTATAATAATTACGTTGCTCATAGACTATAAATTGTCATAGTAACCTCTTTATGATCTTTCATATTGTGATTTTACAAAGGATATACATTGCCATAGCAACCTAGCTCTTATAATAATACTTGCATTGTGATTTAATAGAGGCCGTAAAGTGAAAAAGTCATCCACGTTTATTTACATACGTCGATAGCAAAACTAACCCCAATTATAAAGCGCTACTCAAAATCCACCAATTAAGACTCCAGATTGGCGTTAAGTTCACATCTGCTCCTAAATTCTCGATACATAATTCTAAAAGTTAATTAATTTAAGACTCAATACAAGGAGCATGTGATTAATTATTGCGCGCCTAACATCTCAGAATTACCACTTAATTCGGTTGCCAACAAAATCCGAATGCTGTTACAATATTTCGATCGCTATTCATGCTGCAATTCTTGTTTTTATGTATTGTAGTGGTAGAATTCCGGAGAAAGAAGAAGTCCATGGCAATAAAGCGGTGTAGTGTAGGCCTAAATATAACTTTTTTATAAACTCAGCTGTGACAGAATGATGTTGAGCAAGGACTAATCCTTGGATGTTGAGCAACCACCGCATGTTAAAAAATGATGAAAGCGCTGGTAAATAAGTGAGTAAGTAATTAGATATATAATATGTATATAATTATATATATATATATATATATATATATATATACTTTAAGGAACCGCCTGCAAAACTGTAAACGCAGTGCAAACAAATATCTTTCAACAAATTTAGATAGGCCTACAAACAGCCAGTGATTTGTTGGACACGTGTCTAAATTACCTGAGACGAGCTACCTAGCACCAGACCGTAAAGAGCCTTCAACTCAAGACGGATGAGGATGATGGAACAAAGCATAATCGCCATGATATAGATGAAGCCATGTAGGAAGATAAATTATGCATATTTCCAGTGGATGCTATTAGGTCAGACCCAGATCCTGAAGCCGAGTCAAGGACTCTCTAGTCTCTATAGGCCTACAGTCCTTGAAGCCGAGTATTATCTTCAGCAAGATGACGTTGACTCGGCAGTTCTCAACACAGGTGACAGATCATGCGAGTCAGTATATAGCGGATAACCGGTGATGTTAATTGCAGTGTAACGACAGACCAGACCCAAGCACTTAGTTCTGCAGCTGGTGAGACTTCCCGCTGCATGGTTCAGGTTGATGAACGGTGTAGCCGACATAAACCATCAACCACAGTTCCTGCCAGTCAAGACTTGATTCGGCTAATCGTGTAATCTGATATCCTGTTTCCATGGCTACTGCTGACCCGGATTCCGTAGATTTCTTTGACTAGGATTCGAAGTGTAAGCTTATAACTTTAAAACATTTTTGCAAGTTAAAATACATGCAAATGTGTATAACTTGGCATAAAATGGCAAGTATTGAATTTTCTTGTAACATAAATTGCACACAATTTTTTGGTAAAATGATAAAATCCATCTATTTGACTTTATTGCGGACTAACAGAAAAATAATGTGTCCTACAGTTTGTTTTTAAGCTGTGATCTGTGATGAATTTGTTGAGAAGGCTTTTGGACATGTGTTTATTGACTTTAAATTTATTTCTTTAACTTTTTTGGCATTACATCATTTTAAAATTTAACTCCAACAATCCACAAGCTTATTCTGTTCTCCAAAGAAATCTTAACTATGTTCTCTGGCAGCAATAGCTTATGAAACAAGATCCCCATATTCAGGATGCACAAAAGGTGTTCATCGCAGATGGTAGAAAGTGGCAATTCAGATTGTCGTATTTTAGGTGTCTCTATTTAGTCTACCAGTGCCATTGCGTACAAATAAAATTTTCGTAAATGGTTTATGGCTCGTATGGTGTGAGAGATCTAAACATGCAATTGAGTCATCCTTTACATTATTTGTTTCATGTACGACCCTTTAAAAATAAACTACTCAGGAATGCGCCCAACCCAGCCCCATAGAGTTTTCTTGAAGTTAGAGTAAGGGTCCTACACATTTCAGATTGCAGGGCCAGCAACATAAAAGGCATGGCACTGCATAATCGAAGTTCATGACCCGGAACAAACTTGCCTAGCATGTCCCTGAAAATTTGGGCATGCTCAAAGGGTGCTATTTAAAGCAGATCTTGCAAGGTTCATGTTTGCCAAATACTCAATTTATTTTGATGATCTGTACACTGTGACATAGTACACCATTACATATATGAGAATGCGATGCCGATTATAATATGAAAAGGGACCATGTGGCGAGTTTCACCATAATCAGGGAAAAACATGGACATAACAATGTTATTCAATGGGATTATTATGGCGCTTTTGGAAGAATTTCAACGTGCTGCATCTGAAAAATGAGATTTTTGGGATAAAACTTATTTAAGTGAAGTTCAACATTGCTTATATCTGACACATACACTTTAACTTTGCAAATACATACACAACATAATACTTCTGTTGTAAGATCATTATACATTATTATTTTCAGAATTTTGCATTGATCATGATGGGATAAATAAATGCAGTTTAAGTATCTGTTTTCAGATTGATACCTTGAGAGTAACAACGCTGAATTCTGGACACTGTTACCTGTGATCATTTGAAAAATAAAAACTACATGCAATTTTATTTGCAAGTGAAAAACCCAATTCCTTATTTTGAGGGGTGGTGACCATGTTTAGTGTAGGTCTGTGAAAAAATTATTTCACGTTGTGGTCCTTTTCATATGCAGCATCACATATAGAAATAGTTCCTTGAAAGGTTCAATTAAACACTTCATGTGTTTTCTGAGCTGGCTTATAAAAAAGGAAGGCTTCCATATCTGAAGATCTAAGAAGTAAACAGCTGACAAACAGGTAACAAAATATATATCTGCTAAAAATAAGCAGGCCAAGGATAATAAAACTCTAGTTGACAATGGTTTTCAGAACGAAAAAACAGGTGATTGGATCATTGGAGTTGAAAACATTTGATAAGAGATTTCAAACAGAGGTATGTAAATCTAAACTGACTGACTGTACATGCCCAATCTAAATAAGCGACTGATTAACCTATTTCATGATCAAGCTAGATTATTTTCACCAGGAACTCTTTAAGTGCCTGAACAGCTTTGCTTCTGTGAGAGATTTTATTCTTTTCCTCTTTGCTCATCTCTGCGTATGTCCGGTCAAAACCATTAGGCTGGAAACATGGATCCCAGCCAAAGTCTGGAGGACCGCGAGGTGAAACGATCGTTCCTTCTGTCCTGCCATGAAACAGTTTCACCTTTTCACCAGGAATTCCACTGGAGTAGGCAAACGTGCAGAGTGCAAACGCTGACTTGTCTTCAAAACCATTCAGCATTTTGTGCAAACCTAGAAACATTTTCATTTAAACAAACACTATGAAGTGTAGTTATTTATTACAAGCATATATAAAGCACCCCTTCAAGAGTATATACCCCGAAACGGTCTCAACCCAAACCTTGCCTAAATAATTGCTAAAGGTAGTTTAAAGATGCAACAGTAATTCTTTATTCCTGCATACAATTATAATACAGCCGACTCTAATTACAACTTGAGCAATAGCCCACACATGCCTACTTTACCTATTACTAAGCAAAAAATTTCAATTTAACATTCCAATATCTAAAATATAAGCACTGGCATTTTAAATTGGTATATTATGTCTTGGTCCATTGTCTTGTCTTGAACCAATCTAATCCTGCATCTACACCCCTTTGCTCTGTTGCATAGATTATACTGGTCATCCCATCCGCCCAAACATCCACAGCACAGAATAAACACTACCCTATTGTTGGTCCAACTTTATGGAACAAGTTGTTTGGCTTGTGTTGTATGTTATCTGGTAACCCACCATATGAACACCTCTTGGAAGTATTTTCTTAAAGGGGCACGACTATATAGACTCTCAGTTACAGTTGCAAGATAACAGTATACACTAGTACAAGCAGTGCAAATTTTACAACATTTACTACATTACAGCACCTAACATAGGGCTTTAAAAGTACACTCCACCTGCAGGCCCAAGAGGCTTGAGGAACCACTTGATGTATGGTCCGGGCATTCCACCAAGGGCATTAAATCCGAGACAAGTGTCCTCAATTATGACGGAGCCTTTTATGTGCTTGGCTGCTTCTTCACACTTCGCCACACATATCTCGTCGGGTTCTCCTTGGAACTCTGGCAGGTCAATGTTTTGGCTGATGACCTTCAAAGACAAATGTCAACAACTGTTTTAAATCAGGGCATCTTGATGCCTTAAGCATTACCAGGTATAAACAACATAATGAAGCCATAGAAGTGCTAAGATTGGTAGATTTTAAACAAATCAAGGATTTTTATGCTGCACTGTCACACAACAGTTATAATATTCTTTATTGAATCAATCTGATTGACAGACTGCAACCAGTTACAGTATACACTGTACAGTTATGCAATTGAAACAATTCACATGAACGCAAATGACAGAAGATACAAATCTTAACTACTATTAGTAAGGATAACAAGCAGCCTGCAATACACTGCGATTATAGCAGCCTACAAAGCACGTCCGCCCTACAGGGTGCGATCTCGGTTCCTTTCGATCTCCATGCCAGTGTGTTTGTTATCCAATGCGCTACCAACAGGTTGAGTAATAACAGTTTAGTATTAAAAAGAATCAACTAAATCATGGTAGCAGTGCAGCAGTAACTAAGGACATACAAACTATTGCGTAACAAATGGATCCCACAGAAAACACATTTTTAATGTATGCTTACTGTACACTATTCCTTTTGATAATGTACGTACAACATGTGTACATTATTCACACAAATGGAAAATGAACAAAACAGAGTAATGCAAATACAAATTCACTTCTCCACATAAGTATATAATTTAGACAGCAGAAATTCGGTGCTAAAAATACCTTGCCTTCAAATGCTTCACCCAAAATCATCACCACTTCCTTAAGTTTGCTGGCATTGCCAGTGACAAAGACAATTGGTTTAGACATCGTCTGAGTATCTGAAAAACAGACTGCTCTCTAAATTACACAATGCATAAGTAGATTAAAGAATTTTATAGCGTTAATCTTGAAAGAGTGCAACCATGGTCAAGAAGTTGGGGGGACCTTTTAGAACGTCTGAGTGGGGAATATTATTTGTGACTCAGAGGGTGGGAACCATGATTGCCAAAGGCAACCTGGAGCCCTAACGAGAATGGAAGTTCAGTAACCTCTTATAATGATGATTGCATTGTGATTGCAGAGGTCATAAATTGCCATAGTAATCTATTATAATTGCACTGAGATTTCATAGAGACTGTCAATCGTCATAGTAACCTCTTATAATAATTACACTGTGATTTCATATATCCAGGCTATAAAATGCCATAGTAACCTCATATAATTATTATATTGTGATTTCAGTCTATATAATGGCACAGTCAAATCTCATAATGACCCCTTATAATAATTGCATTGTGATTTTATAAAGCCTACAAATTGCCATGGTAACCTCTTATAATAACACTTGCATTGTGATATCACAGAGGCAAAAGTAACCTATGTGAAAAGCGCTACTCAAAATACCATCAATTCGTACGCCAAATTAGCGTTAAACTTCACCTCCACTCCTAAATTCCCGATACATAATTTTAAAAGTTAATAAATCAAAGACTCGACATAAAGAGCATATATAATTAAAATTATGCGTGCTTAATATCCCAAAATTACCACTTAATTCGGTTGCTAACAAACTCCGCATGGGTGTCACGTGATTATAATTTCGATCCCTCTTCTTGCAGCAATTCTTGCCATTGACTCAACACCATAGACCAAAAACAAGGACCAAATGAATCACGTGCTATGAACGCTGGGAAATGTGGCTGTAGCCTTTGTTATATGAACCAGTACTTTTCTAATTAAAGTGTCTATGGACTGGAGTAGGCCTATGTGGCGACAACGTATGGTAGCCTAATAATTACTATTAAAAAATAGTTGTGTAATTTTAATAAAACAGAAGCGTGTAAGCATCGTGGTATGCAAATCATTATTCCTGCACTAAGAAGCCAATTTTTGTGTGATTTCGTTTATGGGGAGGCCGGTAGAGTACCGGTAAAGGGACAACAACACGTTGGCTTAGAGAGCGAGAGGTAGCGAGTTCCAGCCCCTTTTATTTGGGCGGATATGCTTTTGTAGGCTGCAAATAGAGCCGTGTATTGCAGGCTGTCTGTTCAGTTTGATGTTAAGCTAATTAAGATGAGGCGGCTTAGGCCTATTGCATAACTTGTATAGCCTATGTAGCCTATAGCCTAACGCAGTGCGTTTGCAGACGCTGAATTAAAGAAAAGTATTATTATTAGCCTAGCTATTATTTATCGCCATGTGTCAGTTTATAAATCAGCTTTTAAAAACTCCTTTACAAGATGATTTCAGTAATATTTGTCTAAGCCTAATTGAGCCTATGTCAATGGGCTAGTTGGCTAGGTCTACAGGGTATGGGGTTAGACCTAGAGGGGGCAGGGGGACGGTCCCCCCATCAAGGTGTGGGGGGACGGTCCATGCATTTGTCCACCCCCAATCGTTGAGCGTCAAGACTAAAAAAAGTCATCAACTTTTGGGCGGCGAAAATAAGAAATGTCGTCGAGATTTCGCCGGATGACTAAAAAAAGGTCATCAACTTTTTTTGGCGGTGAAAATTTAAAATTTCGTCGAGATTTCGCCGGATGACAAAAAAGTCATCAACTTTTTGGCGGCGAAAATAGATTTCGTCGAGATTTCGCCGGATGACTAAAAAGTCATCAACTTTTTGGGCGGCGAAAATATAATTTTTTGTTCGAGATTTCGGCGGATGACTAAAAAGAAAAAAGGTCGTCAGAAATTTTGGCCGGCAAAAGATGGACATTTTTTGGCGACAACAGTCAATCGTCCGTCAAAAAATCTCGCGTCTTTCCGTCCACCCCAAGTCTCCGCCCAGGTCTCAGCTCATGGGCTTTTTGAACGTGCGTCTCTACACAAAATGTGCAGTTGTAAATGAATTTGTGCAGTTGTAAAAGTAGCCTTGTTATGTGCATTGGAAATCATTTATAAAAAAACGTCAGTGCAGGCCGGTTTACCGTGGATTAAGAAGGACATGTGCAGTGAAAAACAATCAGTAGGCTAACGTGAAATAGGCGTAAAAGAATTGTCAAGTTGATGGCTAAAGAAAGTCATCAGTTTTTTCGTCGCCGACTTGCGTCATTTCTTGGCGAAAATGTTCGCCAAACAAAGCCGCATTAAAAAAACTTCCTGGTTGTGCAGTGTGCACTGTGCAGTTCTACAAATTTCTTTTTAAAAGCCCTGGGCTAGTAAGTAGACCTATGGTCCTATAATTCTCCCATTTATTCATGATTCAACCAGGTAGCCTACATAGGCCTATCACTTGCCATTTTCTGGTCGTGTCAAAACTAGAACTTCTGGTCTACTAGGACGAGCTTTTATTTAGCGCTCGTGAATAAGCTGGTGCCCTATGTTTGACTTTCAAGTGGCGCTCTAGAAATTTGGAAATTACTATTACGATTTATCGTTTTCTGGACCTAAATTTCCTAAAGCTTTCTGACCGCATATATTCATCGTATTTGATCTCTACAAAATTTACATTTAGGTCCCAATTAATCTGAGATCAACCCTTTCAGGTCACTTAGGCCTACAGCAGCTGCGTCTTTGTCTCAGTTAAATGACTTTCTAGATAGGCCGTAGGCAACGTTCCCTCTAAGGCCAGAAGGTTGCTGCGCGCGGAGCAGATTGTACTGAGCAAGCTAAAATATTATCGGAGCATAACATTTTGGTCATGACTTTATTTTCAACTGCTTCTAATTTTTATTATGGCATAACATGAGGTATTTTATTATCGAATAGAAACCACGTAGACTGATGATAGGCTACCGATAAAAATTTATTTACAAACAATCAAATTTCAAATATTTATAACTAGGCCTATACAGGGGCGCCCGCAGGCGTACGCACTTACGCAAGTGCGTACAGGAGCGGCGCCGGCAGACGTACGCACATACGTAAGTGCGTACAGCGCGATGACCCAAAATTTTTGTCGGCGGCTAGTTTTTGGGAAATTCTAGGTCGATGACTAAAAAAAAAAAAGGTCATCAGTTTTTTCGGCGGATAGAAAAGGTATGTTTTTGGGAAATTCTAGGTCGATGACTAATAAAAAAAGGTCATCAGTTTTTTTTCCGGCGACCTAACGAAAAAATTTTCCTGTTCGCGCCTCCATCGAAAATTTCTGTGCGTACAAGAAAAAAATCCTGCGGGCGCCGCTGGGTCTATAGGTTCCAGAAAAGGGTAGGCTGATCATAAACAATAGGCCACCACATTTAATTTCTGAAATAAAATTAATGTCTATAATGAGTATGACATTTCATATGAAGTTTGCAGTGATTCGAAAAATAAACAATTGATAAATTGAAAAATTGTTTAGAAAATGCAGGAAAACTTTTAATTAAGTTCTAATTAGTTACAAGTGCAAAGTAGACTAGCCTTTTTTAGTTCAAGTCCTCTCTCGGATTCTCTCCTCTCTCAAACAAGATCAAATAAACGTATCGCCTCTTATGAAAACCTTATAATTATTTTTCTCTTCAGATTTTGTTGTTTTTCCGATAATTGTATCCAGGTCAAATGTTTGTCCACCTCCACTCGTCAGATAAAATTAATCCTCATCAACATGCCCAAGGGATTCACTTCAAGTCGATTTAGTTGTTTCAAGGCTATGAATAATCTACAGGCAGCTCTTTTCCTCGGCATGAATTTTCCGCTTAGATGGCTTAGACAATGACATTTTTTACTGACTGACATTTCTTGCTTTTACTGACTGACATTTCTTGCTGACTGCTAGGAAACTGAGCCAGCAATGAGAAATATGATCTTTCAAGACAGACTAACGCTGCGCAGAACAAGTAGCCTACGAATGGAGAGAGAAGACGAAGCTTACACTGGACACCTACGAGCATGGTGATGATGATGGTGAGGGGGACAGCGAGGGATGTAGATTCTGCGGCCCAGCAAATCTACAGAGGAGGGATTGGTGAATGAGATTCAGAGTTGGTAATTAATCCCTCGAGCTACTGATAAGGATCAGTGAGGAGCATAGATTATATACATCCTAACACGGCCAGGCAAGCCTACTGTAACAGAAGAGGGGTCGGAGAATGCGATTTGGAGTTTGGCTGAGCCCAAGATTCTTAATTACACCAATGCTTGAATGATCATAGGCTGAGTTTCACAGGACATTCACCCAGTGACACTTGTAGTCTTGTATATATATATATATATATATATATATATATATATATATATATATATATATATCGTGTAAGACAGGTGCCAACAGAGAGCTACTCGGGAGGGGAGGTGTCAACTCAATTGCTGGATTTGTACACAAGCTGAACGAATGCCAAATAATCATGTCGTTAAGACAAGCATTCAACCATTACCACCTGTTTAGAACTGGGTCTTCGTACTTTGTAGCAATACGAAATCGGTGTCCTAGTAGTTAGAATTATCAAGTACAATTGCAATAATGAACGAATGAAATTGTCTGCGCTGGTAAAAAACTTTGTGCGCCGAACGATTAAAGCAACTGCGCGCGCGCGCACGCGCGCACCTTACAGGGAACGTTGGCCGTAGGCCCCTAGAGTAAACATAATTAGGCTACATAATTTGGATATATATATATATATATATATATATAGGGGGTGCTTAAAGTGTAAAAAAGAAGTGCCAGGACGCTGTATCGTATACGGAGACTTAACTGGTCTTCAGTGGCGGCGCCAGGATTTTAGGTGGGGGGGGGGGGGCTGAAGCCCTCAGTGGCGGCGCCAGGATTTCAGTTTTGGGGGGCTAAAAGGGGTAAGTCGCCCAAATATTTCATTTTTACTTGGGGAAAAAAATGGATGGCCTTTTTTAGGGGGGCTTAGGGAGAACGCATTTTTAGCTGTGTCGACCTCAACTGGAGCCCTTTTTTCGGCCCTTGTTTGCCAGCTATTTTATGAACGATAAAGTCATGAAAACTTCAAGAATTAGTCGTTTTTCAGAGTCGCAAGCTACCAGGATAACAATAAAAGTCAAAGTTTTATTGTAGAAGATAAAGGTTTTGTCTTTACCGTAATCACAACAGTTAAAAGTTTAGGCCAATAACAAGTTTTTAAGTTTGCCGTTTACCGTATAGGAAACTCAAGGGGCATGTCGTATTTAGGGGGTTTTACGGGCTCAGTCCACCCAAAATGTGTGATTTCCTCATTTTTATAACAAATTCTATGAAGGCTTAACTTATACTTTTTTTGTATTTTGCGACCATTGCTTAGTGTTGAGCCACTGAACAGAGGGAGGGGTTTTGGTTGAGGGGATAGCACCTCCCCACATATTGAAATGTTTTTGAATTTCCACGCTGCAATGGTAGCATTTTAGACTGTCATTATGACGAAAAGGCTCATCATTTCAGTGCTGATAGTCGTGGTTTTCGACTTCAAAAGTGTCTCCTGCAGAGTCCTGCTATTGTTTAAATCTGTCAAATTTCTTGACTGCAAAATCCCTCATAATTTCGCTGCTGAAAGATATGGTTTCAGAGTTCAAGAAATGTTTTCTCCCCATTGTTCAAATTTGACGAATTTCCACATTGCAATAATAGCATTTTAGATTGTCATTTTAACTAAACGGCTCATCACTTCAGTGCCGATCAGTGGCGTAGCAATAAGGTGGTGCAGCTTGTGCAGTGCACAAGGGCCCCAGCTCCCAGGCTGTTGAGGAGCCCCCGCGGTCCGAGTCATTTTTTATTTTAAGAATTATTCAGAATGTGTTTATATCTACATGTACAGAATTCCGTTCGGTGGAAGTCGCGTTCGAGAAGGAAACGACAGGGGAGCAGTGGAAGAGTGGAAGACGACGACCTGTGGACTGGTTCCACCTTGTCCTCCCTGGAGGTCGTCTCCAGTCGACGATGGCACGCAGGTGGAACGCAACGAGGAGAGGCCGAACAGTAAGCAGCACCCAGCTAACAGTGATCGAACTGCGGAGGAAGGTTGTTCGGACAGATGTGTGAGATGGAAGACTCTGAATGCGGAAAGAAAACTGGATTTGGTACTATTCGGAAGGGCGGTCTGAATTCTGGGTCACTTCATTGCAATCGTCAATTATTTGACCATTGCCACCATGCATGCGGTGATGTGTCTTGGGCTTGACCTCCTCAGGTCATCATCTGACACCGAAACAGACCAAACATATATCTGGCTCTGATGCAGGCTAGCACCGGCGGTTAACCCTATAATCCCTCACTTTACTGAACTCATGTGCAACGCCCTTTCCTTCGGCGTCAGATGGGTCCGGCCACGACCCTCAAAGGGTCATGGTCCGGCGCTCCACACCTCGTTTTACAATTTTTTTTGTTTTGTTTTTTAATTTTTTTTTTATTATTATAGGTTTACGACCAGTTACAGTGCGCCAGTGACCCTCCTGCTTTGCTATTGGACTTACGGAGTTTTACCTCACGCCAGCGGTCCAGCAGGGAACTAGTTAATTATTATTTCACTTTGATCTTAGCCAAAAGGCCGAGAAGTGCTAATTGCTCTGGGGTTGCTAGAGTTTATATAGGATAGATGCCCCCATTAAAAAGGTGTTTAACGTGACCATAAACTTGCACAGTGTATTGCAAAGTTATACCGTTTATACGCCTGCCAGAGACTTTGACTTTTGATTGAGCACGTACAATGCAATTTTTTCTAATTAATTCTGTGCATCTGAGGAGCATATGAGAAACACATTACCTATTAAACAGAAAACCAAATAGTCCCTATCTAAATAGGCCTAGTGTTAAAATTTGCGTCCGTTGAAACGCCATTTACCTCCAGCGGCAAAATATGTAGACGCCGTTGCTACGCAACAACAATGATAATCAGATTCAAGGCAATAGATATATTGCACGTAATTGAGTTGAACGTCTTTATATAGGCTTAGGCCTAGTCTATAGCATACAATCCCCTCACGCAGTCATCTCTCTCGTACATTCATTCATTCATTAGATGCATTTATATATAGCGCCTCTTCAAGAAGGCCACTCAGAGGCGCTCCCAACCCCAACGAGGCCATCAAGATGAAAGAGGAAAGCCTGAGATTGAGTTTTAGAAAGAGAGCGGAGTGTCAGAGGAAGACCATTCCAGGTTGAGGGTAGGCCTACACCGTGCCGATAGTCGTGGTTTATGGCTTCAAAAGTGTCTCTTGAGGTGTTTAAATTTTTGTTCAATCTTCAAACTGTAATGGTAAAAAAATTCTCATAATATCAATGATGAAAGACACAGTTTACGAGTTCAATAAAATGAATAAATGTCCTCTCCACGTTGTTTGCATGTTTGAATTTCCTCACTGCAATGGTGGCATTTTAAGACGTCATCTTAATAAAAATCGTTGATTATGGATAAACAATGGAAACACTCTAGAAATCTAAAATGATATATCTGAAATATTTGTGAAATATTTGGGCATAAAACTCAACGTCCCATAGAAACCTTTGCCATGCACTGCCGTCTATGGCTGTCTGGACGGTCGTCCATGCAGTTATGGACGACCGTCCTGGCAGTGCTGGCCAAATAAGTGATAGGACGGCGTCCCACCTAAAAAATAAGTGCCAGGACGCCGTCCATGACCGTCTTGGCACACTTTAAGCACTGTATACATAGGTCTACCTATAGGCCTGCCGTATCTTCGTGACCGCAACTTAGATAGGCTGCCTGACTGTCTTACTCTCTCTCTCAACCGCCGGTCACAAGTCATCTCAAGTTCTCCAACTGAGCCATTTCCATCTCAGCACCACGCCTTTGGAATGATCTGCCTCCTGAATTCCGATCTTTTTCAGTTCCTCCATCATTACTAATCACACACCATCACCTTCTTCAGGCTCCTCTATCCATCACACCTCGGGCTTTTCATTCGAAACTTAAGACACTCCTTATCTATAACTCTTACCCTGTCTCATCTGATCTTCCACCCTCCAATTCCCGACCCAGACGACACCCGCCTTATTAGCCGTTCCGCCCCTCTGATCCTATGGTAACCCGACCAGGGCTATGCACTATACGGACTACTCTTACGGTCAACCCTTTTTGACCTGTGTTACAAGATCGTATAGGCCTACACACGAAGAGTAAATCTAAGCTGATGGCCCAACTGAAAACGTGGCCCATCGTGTTGCATGATCATGTACATTGTGCAGTCTGTGTAGGCTACTGGAAGGTGGGTGTCATCGTATCATGCAAGTGCTGTACAATAATTAAGTGCGTAAATTGAGCCAACTATTGCATAGGCCTAGATGCCATGGCAGAGATACGTGTAAAAGTGAGGTGCGGATCTATAGCCTATAGGTGCATTGGAGCCGGATGGTTTCAATCCACCTCAAGCCGCCGCGTAGGGACCCTGAGCCAGTCCTTTACGCGCAATTGCTCATGCACTTCGGCGTGAAACTCCGAAACAGTGTCGGGAGCGCCACTGAGAAACGCCTTGAAGGGGCGCTATAAGTGCTCATGCATATATAGGCCTACACATACAATGCATACATACAAAATAAATACAACTACAACTGTTTTCACGTCTTTAATAAATAATATTATAATTACAGAGGCTGAGCTAAGAATGCAACCAGCTTGGCCTAACGCCTTCAATGCTAATAACATCGTAAAAGAATTTTTTATGTTAACATCGAATTAAGCTTTTCGCTTTTTTCGTTTTTCGTCACCGCTAATCCGCATTTGCGGAGACGTTTGGCATGTATGGGCTGATGACGTGTATATCCCTGAGTCTAAGGGGTTGGTAGGCGCGGAAGACCTGGAGAAAGCGTTCCCTACTTCCACCTGGAAGGTCTATAAGCGGAAGACGCTCCATCAACCTCCAGGCGTGGTCAACGTGCGACATCTTCAGTCGGTATCGATACTCATCCAGTTGCTTGTTGAGCTGGAATCAGATTTAGATCCAATATTCAGACGATTAAATATCAGTTCATTAGATAATAATTAATCAATTCATTCATAAGTTAAACCCTGGAAGGTGTGTATATATTATTGCCAGTGGGTTGGGAGAGTTCAACCTCGCAGGCTTTTCTAGAACTTCACACGTACGTTTTCTTTACACACACCAACTCCATATGGACCAAAGTCCAGCACCCAATTATTTTTCTACATTTCTCATACTGGATATTGTACACAAACGCCGCTCTCTCCGCTCAGCTGCTCATTGTTAAGCGGAACTTATTGTTCACGTTCGCGGACTACAATCAGGCGGCGCCTCTCCTTCTTCGTTACTGGGAGCGCTCTTGATTAGCCAACCTACGTATTTTCTGTGTATATATATATACATATATGTAATTATAGAGTATAGAAGGCCTGTCGTATGTATACCCGTTTCTGCATGTTGGCGATGTTGGTGGGAGTGATGTAAATCTGTTCGCATGGCGTCGGACGGAACTTTGGAATGGGAACCGTGAAGCGACGAATGTGCGGCATAAAGAACTTGATTCGGTCTTTCTGCTGCTTCATCAGTCTCACTGCAACAACGCATGCACATAATTATTATGACATATGATCACATAAGCACAACCTCACGTCAGTCTCGTGATGACCAACGGCTTATCGCGCTCTCTTCGCATTTGAGAAAGTGGAAGGAAGAGGAGGAGACGGAGAAGAGGATCACAACAAGAAGACGAAGAAAGGAGGAACAGAAGGAGAAAGAAAAGGAAAAAGACTTAAAAGAGGACGAATAGAAGGGGTAGAAGAAGAAGAAAATGGGGGGAAGAAAGAGAAGGATGAGAGGAAGGAACAGAAAAGGGAAGAGTAGAAGAGAAATAAGGAGAAAAGAGGTGGAGGGGAAAAGAAAAGGTGAGAAGGAGGAAAAGACGGAGAATGGAAGATGAGGCGAAGACAAAGAAGAAAAACGGAGAAAAACAGGACAGAAGATGGATAAGGAGTGGGAGAGGGATCAAAAGAAGAAGAAGACAAAGAAGAGGAGGAGACCAAGACTAAGGAAAGGGGAGGAGAAGATGAGAACTGGAAAAGAAGAGTGTGAAGAAAATTTGGGAGAAGTATAGGAAAAGGAATAGAAAACGAAGAAAAGTAAAGGTGGAGTATGCCGAGAAGTGTGATAGCCTACTCGGCTCAGTTAATTAACTCTTATAATAGCTGCAGTTAACCAAAGGAAGATTTAAGAAAAAGAAATTCATGTTAGGCCTAATTAAGCGACTATGACGGTGTGTCAAATTCATAGTCCGGCTCATGGGCCCATGTCCGGCCCATGGGCCATCTCTGGCTAGCCGCCGAAGCTTTTTTGGCCCGGCGGATCGATCTTGCCGTTATAAAAAATGTTAAAATTTGTCATTTTTCGCTGCGTATACACGAAGAGAAATAAAACTTAAAGACAATGAATTATTTCCTCACTACAGGACTTTTAAAACGTGCAGTTCTATAGACTATAGTGCAGTTGTAAATGAATTTGGCAGTTGTAAAAGTAGTTATGTGCAGTGGAAATCATTAGAAAAAGGTCATTTCACGCCGGTTTACCATAAAGAAGAAAGACATGTGTAGCGAAAAATAGGCAGAAAGGTGAACAAAAAAGCTCATCAGTTTTTTCGTCACCGACTTGCGATATTTCTTGGGAATTTTCAGAAATGACGAAAAAAGTTTAACCAAACAAAGCTGCACTAAAAAGCTTCCGGTTTTGCAGTTCTGCAAATTCTTTTTAAAAGCCCTGCCTCACTATGCTATAGAGCATGGACGTTTTTAAAAATGAAAAATAAACTCATAATCTGTGCATGCTAAAATGCACATGCCCTTTCCTACGCCAATTTAAAATTTACGCATGTAAAATTTGTCTGGAGACAAGTTGACCATGCAAGTCCCTTAATTATAGACTCATACCCAATTTTAGTCGGAAATAATTATTATTGCCACCGACTGGCAAGCACATAAAAAGCTGGCCAATGACATAGTAAACTTGAAGCAGGCTAACGCCACCTACCTTAGCTACTCTGCCACTTCTGATCGTTTTTGTAGCCGGTCTATGACCTCCTTCAGACTATTCTTCTGGACAACCACTTTGACTAGACACAGCGCTCGTGAGTAAGCTGGTGCTCTGCTCTTGGCTTTCGATTGGCGTTTTATAAATTTTGAGATTACGATTAGGCCTACGATTAGGTAAAGAGATGTGGAGTGTCCTTACCTCTCGGATCTTCATGCTCCAGATTACTGAGCTGCTTGCGAAGCTGTTTCAGCGTTTGTCGTCTCTTTCGGTCGCTACTGCACAGCGGATCGTAGATACTGATTCTCGCTAAGAAGAATATGTTACGAACAATTTCTATAAAGAACTTTTGTCCTCAAAAGAGCCGCTGCTTCTCCGTATACATACATACATACATACGTACGTACGTACGTGCGTGCGTGCGTGCGTGCATGCGTGCATGCGTGCATGCGTGCATGCGTGCATGCATGCATGCATGCATGCATGCATACATACATACATACATACATACATACATACATACATACATACATACATACATACATACACACATACATACACACATACATGCATACATACATACATACATACATACATACATACATACATACATACATACATACATACATACATACATACATACATACATACATACATACATACATACATACATACATACATACATACATACATACATACATACATAGAATCCTAGACAGACCAATCTATGAGCAAATTTCAGCCTAAATGAAGACGAACCAAGTGTCGTGCGTATTCCAGGAGCAAGATGTATGTCTGGAAGTCGAGCGGCGACGCTTCCGTGTTCCTCGTAGACGTGGATGACATACTAAGAATAAACAAAATATTCAATAAATATAAATGTCATCAACAATTATAATTGTCGACAGTGTTACTATTTTTCATCATAATAGTGATGCTACTAAATACTTTTACTATTACTAAGCCAATAGGCCAACATGCAGGATTCCTTCAGGGACTTCAATATTGTCTATTGTCGGGGGGGGGGCCCGGTAGAGTAATGGTTAACACGCTGGCCAAGAGTGCGAGAGGTAGCAGGTTCGAGCCCCCGTTGGGCGGATATGCTTTGTAGGCTGCTATTAGCGCCGTTGTAATTACAAAGCTGTCTGTTCAGTTAGTAGTTAAGTTTAATTAAGATTACTGCATAACTTGTAAATGTAAAGCGCAGTGCGTCTTGCAGGCGTTCAATTAAAGAAAAGATTATTATTAGTAGTATTAGGAAATCAAAAGGTGATGCGGTTCTAGATATATAGACGGAGAGGGTTCGGAAGGTCATACTCGTTTAGGCCTACTTTCTGCATGGTTGTCGAAAGTGCCTCCAAAGTCAGCTGCCAGTAGCATTATAGCGTTGTATCACTGTCGCGATTCGTTGGAACAAAAAATGGTGTTTCCCGGGGGAGGGTCCCCGTTTGCTTATCTATGAAAATCATTGCGTCTTTTATATTATATAATTTTTCTCTCAGTTAGTCTACCTTAGGCCTATACTACTACTCCAGTTTTATCCCATCCGGTAGTTTGAACTCCATTGGTCCTCAGCCGATCAGCCAATACGAGGAAGCTCCGAAATCCTGCTTATTCGCTCCGCTTCCGTAATTTTTTTTAGTACGGACGAAGGCGACTATTTGAATGACATAGTTTCTTTATTATTGTAGGCTACATGCTCAATGCTCAATAATGTATTCTCACTGCGCGAGAGCCACCTCCCAGCATAACTAAAGCGGGATATTGTTTTGTCTGCGTTTTAAACAAATCAACATTGACTAACTTGTCTGTCAAAACTATTTGAAAGACGTCATTTCCGCTCTGTTACTATTGGCTCAATATATATATATATATATATATATATATATATATATATATATATATATATATATAGTGGCTTATGTTAGTTATGTAGACAAAATTGTTTGATTTTTTGTTCAAAAATTTGAGTCTGTTGACCTAATTATAGGGGAGAGTGCTCCAAGATGCCTACGCTAACGCAGGTTGTGCTTTTCTTCTGTGCGGATTCCAACAGAAGTATATGTTGACCCAAAGAGTGATCAACAATTTTTTAAACAATTGGGAAGGACATTTATTGAAGTCTTAAATTATGCTTTAAGCAATGAAATAATAGGAAATTTTGATGAGATAACAGCTTAAAATAGCCTATCACTATTTCAGTGTTGAATTTTTTTAACAATGGCAAGGATGCTTGTCAAGTCTTAAACCACGACTATGATAAGCAATCTTGTTAAAATGACAGCCTAAGATACCATCGCAGTGTGGCAATAAAAAAATTCGAAACCGCAACCCCTTCCCTACTCGGCGGACCATACGGGGAAACTGGGATGAGCTGATTATAGTGCTGAACACTGAACATTCAGCTTATTTACTCATATGCAGTAATTCATTAGAATAACCCAGCAACAGCATAACTGAACTGCTGAACTCGATACATAAAGGGATGATAAAGATTTGTTTGCAATTATAATTATATAATATATATATATAATTGAAATCCTAAAACACTTTTCATCAGAACTGAAATAATGGAAATATTTTGCTAAAATGGCATCTTCAAAGGGTACCTTTGCAATGTGGACATTCAAAAAAGTACGGCTATTTTTTAAAGATGACACCTTAAAATTCTGCCATTGCAATGTGGACATTCAAAAAGTGTCTAATGGGGAGGGGCAAATCTCCCTCCCCATACCCCTCCCCTTCACGGGCGCTACGTGCATCACGAGCGTCCTTCG
>OX457041.1:17726404-18003904 GCA_949752735.1 Lumbricus terrestris
TTCAGTTCAACGTACCACTCGGGAAGTTCGTACGACTCTGGTACGTAGATCGTCGTCGTTAACGGACCACTCGAGTACCCTGGATCACACATTGTTCACAGACAAATGAAACAAACTAATTAAGCAAAAAATTAAACAATGCGAAAATTGGGAACAGACAAAAATCTGAACCATTAAGCAATTTAAGCTGTCAAGGCTCTTGAAATAAACGCTCGGCCGCCTCGATCGAGTGTTCCGTGTGTCCCATTTTTTACAATAAGTCAGTCGGCTCGTTTTTCTCGACTCTGACTCCTTCCTTTCGATTAGGAAATGACTCTGAAACCGATTTAGCAATAAAGCTGGATGCTGGGGATTCCTGTCTGCACGTTGCCTTTTAGAAGTCTTGAACAGGCTATGCCTATTTTATAAGCGCTCTGCTGCGCGCCTAATTGGGAAAATCCCTAAATATGGTCATGTCTCAAACTACATGCTTGAGGTACTTCACTGGCTCCCTATTCGCCAGCGTATTGAGTTCAGGGTAGCTGCATTGGTATGGCGATGGTGTCAGGGCCTCGCCCCAATTTACCTCAGAGAGCTATGCAGCTTTACATTGGGTATCCAAGGACGTCGTCAGCTACGCTCTGCTGATAAGGGAGTCCTCTTAGTTCCTTTTGCTCGTACTACTACCATGAAGAATCGAGCCTTTTCTGTGGTTGGACCAGTGGTCTGGAATGGCCTTCCTTTTGAGCTACGCCTACACCCTGGGACTCTACCAGGATCCTTCCTTATTAAACTTAAAACTATTCTTTTTGGGCGCGCGCTGGAGTCGGGAGCGCCTCTGAGTAGTTTTTCTTGAGGAAGCGCTATATAAATGTTCGAATGAATGAATGAATGAATGAATAAGCTACCGAGTTTACACGCATTATCGTCCCGGTATCTACACCAAGTACAGGCACATAAATATATGATTAATTTTATTTATATCATGTGAAAACGAAGTGTAGGTCCATACACCAAGTATATAAGGTCTATGGGCCAATTATAAGGAAGCGTGTGCATGGTGTCTTGCTTTGTCCCGTATTGTTTAACACATCACTGAACTATATTGCATAATTTTGTGTAGTCCTATATATGTATAAACTACGGTACTTATACTCGCAAAATGCAGCCCAGTACAATTATATAGGCCTGTTAAATTGATGTTCGTATTGAAAATCTCAGCAGACAGATTGGAAGATGGAAAAGGAGCGACTCTATCCATCACACCTCAGGCTTTTTATTCGAAACTGAAGTCACACCTTTTCAAGAACTGAACTCTTACCCTGTCTGATCCTCCAACATCCAATTCCCGACCCAGACGACATCAACCTTTACAGCTGCCCCTTGGTCTTCTCTCACTCAGACTCGGACCTTCTTTGGACTACTCTTATACGGACACCCCATTTGACTCAACGCAGCGCTCGTGAATAAATTGGTGCCCGCGCTTGGCTTTCGAGTGGCGCTTTAGAAGTTTGAAGATTGCGATTACGAAACGGCGGGGAAGGTAAGAGGAAGAGGCGATTCAGGATAGGATTTCTGAAAAGGGAACATTTTCAGTTTTAAGTGAAAGACCTGTCTGCTATCTAAAGAAGCATATAACACCATATAGGCCTAATAAAGGCCAAAATAAATACTTACAACATGATGCACGCTTTATAAAAGCTTTAATATATTTCTTATTCACAATATAAATGATCAAAGACTAGCCTACATTAAATTAGAATGGGCGCAGTGATACAAGCAAGCAGAGGAACCGACCGAGTAGTTCGGCGGATGTGACTTCGTGGACCGGCTCCGTCCTCTTTACAACCGGGTCATGGTCAAAGGGCGTGCGAAGGTCATCGTGATGGGCGATGTCTATCGTCGGTTTCGTGAAGAAGTCGTGGTCGGCGAACGCCCCCGTTGACCTACGAGCCCCACCGACGCCGCCGGTCTTTGGCCCCTCATCCGTCCCCGACTCACGATGATGATGGTGATGAGGAGGGTGAAGATAATGAGGGTGATGATGAGGGTGAAGATGCGGGTGGGGTGGCGCCGCACCCGGAAAACCCCCGGTGACGTCCGGGAAATCCCACGGATGGAATTTCACGGAATGGCCAGTTCCTTGGGATACCTGCAACTTGTACGCCTGTTGAAAAAACAGAAGTATACAGACCTTGAATGACAAACGTAGACAAACTGCTGGTGACAACAATTATTGACAAAGATTACCATTATGGCATTATGTAGTAACCGTCCGGGACTATCACCACCACTTTTGAAAGTGGTGGTGATAGTCACCGCCACTTTTTGGCCCGGCAAAGAGTTTTTATAAACATAAAATCATTTGATTTCGAACATATAAGTATACTTAGTATAGCACTGGAATCAGTTTATCCCTACTGCCCAAGACCGTCCTGAATTGCTGACCAGGACACAATTCGCAGAAATTGAAACATATAGCATACAACCAAGCAGGAATTACCAAACTACACATAAAAATTGGTGGTGATATAGTTACAGTTCGAGTCTTAAAGGAACAATACATTTTGACAGTTCGAATTTGAAAGATAGCACTGAAAAGAAATCATGAAGTTGTACAAAAGTTGTATTTGTGTAAGTAGGCTATATATTAACAGTAAGTTATACAGGGTGCGCCAAAAAATACCCCCTAGGTTTTTTGCCAATATTTTTGCCAAAAGTAAGAAATTCGAAATGAAATTTTAGTCTTAAAGACAATTCATATTTACACATGATGGTCAGATTTCATCAAAATATTTCAGACACAACAAAAGTTACACCCCTTTTAGTGAGGTCACCCACCGTTTTTTGACGATTCAAAAACGAAACGCAACAAAAAGTAACAAAAACACGATTTTTTTCTCATCTCAAATAATTGGTATCATATAGCCTTGATAATGCCAGCTGATCATTATTATTACTATTTAAAAAAGAAACAGGGTACCAGCGTAGCTGCACGTCACTGAGAAGTCACTTCGCAAGATGACAATCAAATTGGTAATAAGGCCCAAAAAAAATAATGCTGTGTTTCCGGTAACAGAGCTCTAAAAAATTGGGTAGGTAGGTCGGAAAATATTTTTATTTTGGTAAAATATTTTTATACAGTGACTGTCCGAAAAATTATACCCACTACTCTTTTTTGCATAAAGGTACACGCTGCAACAAAGTACGTGTTCTAAGCAAGTGTAAACTGCCTATTTCCCGACTGTCTGCACCTAAAACTGCCCTAGAAAACAATTCTATTAATTTCATTTTGACATCTTTTCTGGTAAGATAAAGTGGGAAGGGAAGGGGAAGATGAGTGCGAACAGAACATCACTGCTAGGGGTCGTTCCAGATTGGCCGAGCCAGTGACTAGTTACATCTAGAGGTTGCTAGATTTATTTTCCCTAGTCACCGCTAGAGGTGGCTCAAGTGAGAATGATAAGGCTAGAGGTTTCTCAAGACTGGCAGCCAGGAAGTAGTTAGTCAGGAGTGAAACTCTAATGCAGTGTCCACGCTGTAGTCGGGAGCGCTTCTGAGTAGATAGCTTGAAGAGGCGCTATAGAAATTGAGAGATCAATAAAATAAAATTAAACATTCTATTCACTTGAAAACTGTTCTTTTTGGCCATGCTGGAGTCGGGAGCCCCTCTGAGTAGTTTCCTTGAAAAGGTGCTATATAAATACTTGAATGAATTAATGTTAAATTCTTCACCAAGGGGTGCTCGAAATAAAAGGGAACTGCTCAGTGAGCGGAAGAGAGCAGAGTTAGTAGAAGAGAGCACTCTGAGCACAAAAAGGCACAGTAAACACAAGAGCACAGTGAGCAAAAGATAGCAGAAAGAGGCAGAGAGCAAAGGAGGGCACTGTGATCACAAGAGAGCCTAGTCAGCTTAGGAATAAAGTGAGCAAAAATGGACTGTCTTAGGACGGAAAAACAGCAAGTTAAACTATAAACTTGCAGCAGGCTGTGTATAGCCATCATGTGCTACAGGCTAGATGGCCCTGTACTCAATGCCTGCAACGAGCTACCGTGAGAAACCCTCCTATCGGATCTATTACTCTCTCCCCCCCCCCCCCATCCACCCCACAACCGCCTGCTTTGTCAAGCTGACCGTGGGAAACTATTGATTGCTCTAATTAACAGATCATTATATACCTTGAAAGACGACTGCTTACGATCGTCCCCTGGCTTAGTGAAGGCTATAATTATGATGTTCCAATTGTACATCTCATATACGGGAGGCAATGTCAGTGTAAAATTAAAAAAATCACAAAATTTTCCGAGTTGCGGCAATAAAAGTGAGTCGGTCGGGTTACTGGAAACACAACATTAATTTTTTGGCCTAAATCCAACTCTATACGGAAAGCAATGTCACCGTATTATGTCAAAACAAATTTAAAAAAAAAAAAAATTTAATAAAATATTTTTTTTTTAATAAATTTTTTTTTAAATAAAAATATTTTACAAAATTATTTGAGTCGCGGCAATAAAAGAGGGTCGGTCGGGTTACCGGAAACACAACATTATTTTTTTTTGGCCTAAGGAATCTATCAGATTAATCAACAGACCCATCAAGAACTTTTCAAAGAGACTCAAAAGAAGTTTTGGCACGGGTGGTGGGCACATTGAACACAAGTTGTGAAGCACTACCAAGTTCATTTGACAACAGTTATTTGAGATGAGACTTAATAAAATCGTGTTTTTGTTGCTTTTTATTGCGTTTCGTTTTTGAATCGTCAGAAAACGGTGGGCGGTCTCACTAAAAGTAGTATAACCTTTGTTCTGTTTGAAATATTTTGATGAAATCTGACCATCATGTGTAAATATGAATTGTCTCTAAGACTGCAAAATTTCATTTCGAAATTCTTACTTTTGGTCAAGATATGGGCAAAAAAACCTAGGGGGTCTTTTTTGGCGCACCCTGTATACATCAGTTGCCTAAAAATTAGTATGATACAGAGGAATGAAGAAACTTGTTTTGTAATCTGAAAGACTGGAAGAGCGAAAGAGAACCCTCACTCCCCACCCCGTGACCCTCCCAAAAAACTCATTGGATTTGGAAAAATTGCGTGGGTCACCGTTTTAGCCCTGGAACACCATCCAGCACCCCTTGGTTGCGCCATTGCGTATGCAATAATAATATAATTATCATCCTATTAAGACTGCATGGTTGGCCAGATAAGAGAGCGGGCAACTAATTAATCATTAAAACAGCTGTGACATATAAAATATATTCACACGTTAAATGTTATTATACAGATGAGAAAAGAACGCTTTCAGAGAGGAAGACAGAGGCCAGATTAGTTCGTCTTAGGACCCGGCCGATAGGCCTACTACATTCGATCTTGCAGGGGGTAAGAAGTAAACTTTAAATGAATAAAATTGATAAATAAAACGCTGTGTGTATAGAGGAGCGCCTTTGAAATTATTTCAGCAATCGTATCGGTCGTTTCTCAAGTTACCAGCTGGATTGGCGTGATGGTAAGTGCATAACTAAGCAAACAGTGCAATTGCACATACACTACCTTGAGATAGAATTGAATTGAAGTACATGGCTATGGAGGCAGACGAATAGAATAGGAGGAATCAGAATAAAATTTGTGAAAGAGATGTATTTTGAACGTAGTTTTAATTATACGTGTGTGGAGTGGTCGTGGAACGCACTAGCAAGAGAGGCAAAAGGGGGTGTAAAGAGTGAGAATGGAGAAGGACGGTATATAGGGAGAGTTCTCACTAGAGTTTATCCTAATTCATATATGAATATGAGGAAGGGGTTGATGAAGCCGATGGAGAGAAGGGAAGGGAGAAGTTGTGAGCAGATGAATAGTTAGTTAGTCACCACCACTTTTCAGAGGAAAGTTACACCCATGGGCCTTACAATTGTAATTGGCAATTTGTTATCTGCTGCTCTGCATCAAAGTATCCTTGGTTGTGCTCCATCCTACCTGCGCGTTCTCTGTCGTCCAGTCTCTGACATTGTAGCGCGTCGGGCCCTTCGCTCTGCTGCGAAGGGGCAACTGCTTGTTCCACGGGCTCGCTTAGCTACCAGACAGCGTCGAGCCTTCTCGGTTGTGGGGCCGTCAATCTGGAATGACCTCCCCCCTAACCTCCATCTCCTCCACCTGACCAGTCAATCCTTATTTCTTAAGTCCCTTAAATCTTTTTTCTTTTGCCGTGGCTGGGCTGGGAGCGCCTCTGAGTAGTTTCTTGAAGGGGCGCTATATAAATGCTAATAATGAATGAATGAATGAATGAAAGTAATTTGTAATTTTTATCTCGATTACATTATCTCTTGTAATTGGTAATTAAATTTTGTAATTGAATTACATGTCACTGTGTAATATGCCCATTCCTGATTGTCGTTGCCCATGTAGGTGTAGAGGGACCCTCCGTTTCTCGGTACCGGTACGGTAACATTTTCTTGTGGATCTCTTCACATAATAGGTGAAGGTTAAAATTGATTGCAAAGCGCAACTCTCAGCCAGTGTCTATAATAGAGTGTGGAAAAATAAGTGCCTGGACGCCCCTTACCTCTCCTAAATAAGTGCCTGGATGCCCCTTACCTTCCCAGTCTGCGCTCGTCAATAAGTGGCTGGACGGCGTTCAGATTTTAAAACAAGTTCATGGACGCCGTCCATGACCGTCCAGCCGCACTTTAAGCCCTGCTCTCAGCGCAACAAAGGCCTGCTGCTGATCATAATTAGATCTATTGTTAGTAATAATGACGAAAGTTCAATTATTTTACCAGTTTGCCTCATCGATTTGTTAAGCAATATTTCTAGAATTGTTTTAGTGCTGCTCCTATAACTCTTCTGTGTTACAGCGTTTCATTATTGTAGAGCTTAATATTTTACACTGTGTCAAAGCAACATAATGAGGTTTTTGCAATAACTATGTATATTGGTATCTGATACCTAAATTTTGTTTAGGGTCAGGCTAGGCGTCGTGAGTGCCTGCTAGGGTCAGGTTAGGCGTCGTGAAGGTCGGTTAGGATTATATTTGCGAATATAATTATGGTCGTCATTAAATATTGTCCAAAGAAACTATAAAAAGTGTATGTATGTGCTTCGGGGCATAACTAGAGTAAGGGGACTGGCGTATCGCTTATGGTCAGGTTAGGCGTCGACGCATCGTGAGGGTCTGTCAGGGCAGATTAGGCGTCGTGAGGGTCGGTTAGGGTTAGGATTAGTGTCGTCATTCAGTCTCCAGTACTATAGCTTTGCCGGTCTGAGTGCCTTTGGAGTTTGTCCACTTAATTGTAAATCGCGACCGAAATGCCAATTACCGTCACAGTTCCTCCCGGATCAGAAGCTCTCTCTTGATGCATGCTGGTCACTGCAGGATCCATCTATACACACTATATATAGACACACTGCTCGGGTACGCAGTCGCCTGTCTTCGCTAAACGGCTTCACCTCACTTATTTATATCAGACGACGATTCCTTCTTATCGTATACTCTCTGCCACCTTCAACGTTAAATCATTCACAACGAAGAGATAGAGTGGCAGCAATGACGTCACACGTATGTGACATCACGATGTCTGTCGTAGGAAGATCTTTATCTATGGTTTCCTTGTCTGTCTTTGCCTTATGTAAGACTTAGCACTATAATAGGGCTACAGGATCATAATTATTGTAAATAGACAATTATATATAGCTATACAGGATCATATTGTAAATAGACAATTATGGCACTCATTGAGATGTATTAATAAACCTAATATATAAATATCGCATTGCTGGAAGTAAATCTATATATGGTATCTGGTCGGTCACCATTGCCGTCGTCATCGCCATCGCTATCGCCATCGACATCGCCATTGTCGTCGTCATCATCATCATCGTCATCATCATCATTGCCATCGTCATCGTCGCAGTCACTATTATTGTTATTAGTAGGGCTGTTGATTTCATCGCGTCAACGCGTGCGATTAACGCGTTAAAAAATGTTGCGATTAAAAATTTTAACGCATTAATCGTACGCGTTAAATAGATCTGTTAAAATGGAATCAGAAGCAGAAAAACTCGTTTTAAACGGAAGGCTCATACTTAAAACTAGTGATACATTCTTTGGCAAATATTCCAAAAAAGAACTTGAGTATTATCGTAGCAATTCTTTGCTCAATTATCGCCTGCATGCGAGCCAAAACATGCGTTATACGCTAACGATGAGTCGTCGATATCGGCCGCATCGCTTCGTCCACTAAGGTTGCTTTCTCACCCCGTCAGACTAAAAATAGATTAAATGCATGCCTTAGATCTATGAAGCCTGCCGACTAATTACCATAGCAACAAAGATCTCTTATCGCCGAGGTTTCCAATATAAAACCCGTTGTTCTTTTAGCCGTGCGAACAGCGAATAATCGGATTATTGAGAACAACAAGACAGTGCAACAAATGCAACATTAGTTAACAACGAGAACAACGTGACAACAGCAACCGGTGATGGACAACCCGTGCAACGTGTAAATCCAGATTCATTTAAGGTCTTCGTCTAGACATCTTCTAATCGTTGTCTGTCCTACTACTGAGGACAATAGTTCTGTCCTGATACGTCCAGCGACGTCCGTGTCCCTCTAGTGTCCTCGCGGCGGCGGCGGCGGACATGAGGACGTCCTTCGTGGTCCTTGGTGCCCGGTTTCTTCTGCCGCTGCTGACCTTCCATCTTTCAGTGTCGAATGCTGACCGCAGACGACAGATGGAACTGCACTCCGAGTGGACGTCACGGGATGATGCTTCTTGTGGGCTTCAGCGACAGCAGGAGATGATGGCGACCTGCTCCTCCTCCCTCGACAGCCCGCATCCAGTGCGAAATTCCACCGTCGAAGCGCTAAAGTCGAGAAACAAACCGCACTGTTTGCTGGAAGAAGGTCGGTGTGACTCTTTGATCATGTCTTAATCGTGAATTTTTATAGCGCCCCTTCTACAGAAGCTCACCAGACACGCTCCCGACCTTACAGCGCCAAACAACGATCAAAGAGAATGATTCTCAAACGCCTGCAGTTGCAGAAAGGGGGCACTGAGAAAGACCAAGAAGTTCATTGCTAGGCCAGACCTTATTCCAAAAAGATGGGCGGCTGCAGCAAAGCTTTTGTGTAGCACTGCCACTGTGAAAGTTCTAGTCATATTGACAACCAGATCACCTTGTGTTGCGAAGCAAGGAATCCACGACCTGGAACGGATAACAACCCTGCAACACAAACTCCCAAAGATAAATTGGGGCTTTGCCTGCTTTGCCTGCTAAGCAATGGCCTATTACGCATGAGCATTAGCGCCCGTGAATAAGCTGGTGCCCCAGGCTTGGCTTTCGAGTAGCGCTTTATAAATTTCGAGATTACGATTACGATTAGGATCTCGAACTCAGTGCGTTTTGCATAGGTAGGCTAGCTAGTGCAGTTCCTACCGCATAAAACCGTATCCAAACATCTCAGCAGTAAGATTACGATCTTCTGCCTCACTTGCGCCCTCAAGCGAACTGAGATGCAAAACAAGTCTTTATTTTGGTGCACAATGGTTAGTGCATAGCGTAGGCCTATTAAACTACCAACCCATAGGTCATGGGGCTCAAAGACAATCAAAGGTAGATCGAAGTAGCCTAATCCCCGAGGTTCCTGCATCACTTGACAATTCCTCCCAACTCCCCCCTCCCAACTGAACTCAGCTAATGCAAGTGCGCTGACTGTAGGTTTTTCGGTGGGAGGGGTCTGGCACCCAGGCAAAGATTTATCTTTTATTTTATTTTTCCTCTACCAAACAAACATAATACAATTTTGACAGTGAACAAAATTCTTTATCATGTTGGTTAAGAAGGGGAGACCCAGAAGGGATGGACAATCCCGCTAACCATGTAAAATATATATTTTTAAACATAACAGCACATAATAGCACATTCAATTGCAGGAATTCAAAGGTTATTAGACCAACAATGATCATTCTCTGCAGTAGGATTGGGACTATTGTGTCAAACAGGTGGTTAGTCTGCATGCATTCTATTATTATTCTACACCTATAGTAATAGGCTATAGAATTAATATTACGTTTCAGAGTCATTGTCTTCTGGAATCGGTGATATCGGCGGCGAAACTGTGCTTGTCATCGTATTTGTCATTGGAACAATATTCATCTTCTGCTTCATCAGGTATATATAGGCCAGAAGGACAGAAGGACAGAAGAACAGAAGAACAGAAGGACGACAAAATGACACAAAAACATGCTGTAAGTCTATTCAACGAATGAACGTTCGTCTATTATTAATTCAATGCTTCTATTTTTTACAGAATCAGCATATATAATTATGTCTTTTAGTATTTCAGTCTAGTGGGTATTTCCCATAAAGGGTTAGTTCTAAGTGAAAATTTCTCAAATACACTTCGTGTATCCAATCCCTAGTATACCGTATCATAAGAGCTTTATTACAAAGAAACTTGCTTAAAACCAATAGAGTACATGTAGGCCTAGTTAAAAACTAGATGTCCAGAGGGTGACATGCAAGTGCCCCCTTTTGCCCATATATATAATGTCGACGCACATCCCCTGCGTGGGCTGCTGCATATAGATCTTCTTATCAGAACACGACCTAAGTTACTGTTCTTGCTGTGCATGATTTGTTGTTGTATTCTTTGCAGATACTCCGAGGAAAGAGATAGCCAGCCAATGATAAAAGCAGAGCCATCCAACACGGCGTGGAAATAATTATAATCGGCTTCTCTGTAAATAGTTCCAACAAGGCGCAATTTAATTAGCCACAGATAGATATACATAGAAACTGTTGCACATGATAAAGGAATAAAACTGTCTGTACATAACTATATATCCACACGAAATATATTGAGGGCATTGTGCGCTATATATAGAACCTAAACGTGAAGTGATTTATCCTTCTATTTATGCACGATATTTATGACCATATACGTCACATTAAAGTCAGTTAAAGCTTAGACTATATATATTGTCTATATGGGCCTATATATAAACTACAGCTCATGTACATGATTGTCCACCATTAATTTTATATATTGATATGCAATAAAATCCTGTGTGCATTATTGTCCATGTAATTTGAATGACGCATTTTATGAATAGACATAGGCCTATACTGCCGGACAGATTTTGCTGTGCCTGTACAAGCTTAGTCAATAGGTCTTTACGCTTCAACGCACCCTTGCAATTCATAGAAAGATAGAGATATCAGATATTCATCGGTGATGGACCATCATTTCACTTAGGTCCATATAGGCCAATAACAATCTCGGTGCATGAGATGCTTTTTTATGTTTTGCGACCGTGTTCTGCTTGTTTTTCCTCTTCTTACTTTTCTTCATGTATTCTTCATATTCCTTATTGTTCTTTTTGTTTTTTGCTTATTTTTCTAGGCCTAATCATTTCTTGCTTTGTTTCTTTTTTCTGGTTTTCTCCCGTTTGAACTTGTTTTTCTTCTCTCACCTCTTCCTCCTCCTCTTCTCCTCCTTCTTCTTCCATCTTCTTCTATAATAAAAGTCTTCCGCCCTCTTTCTATTCTTCTTCCCCTAGCTCAGGCTAGCTGCCTCTTCTCTTCACGTTATATATGCGTGTGCATTTGATAAACCCTACGTTTGGGCGCCATAAAAATATCGTCATAAAAATACCTTGAATTTCATTTGCTACACAAAATTTGGTTGCAAGTTTAGGTGTGTCGCGCGCGAAAAAAGGTTGAGAACCCCTGATCTAAAGTTAAAGATATTCGGTGAAGTCTATCAGCTCTCCGATTCTGACTCCAAGAAACGGTTGGCAGCACGCAAGCGTCTGAAGCAGCGCATGGCAGCACGGTGTTGATAAAATTGAAAGGACATGGTTTGCCGATGAGAATATATTCATGTTGGGGCTCCTACAAACACTCAAAATGATCGTGTATATATGCGCGTGTTATCAAAAAAGATATGTGAACTTCTCGGGGGAAATGGCGACCTAATGCATGCGTTAGAAATAACAACAAAATAATTATGGTAAATTGCGCTGCTCCGATCATCTAAAAAAATTAAAACCTATAGGCTAGTATCAGTTCGACTTTTTCAACACTAATACTAGAGTGAAATATCTTTAATTTGACGCATAAAGTAAAAAATAAAAAATAAAAGAATGGCGGAGTTATATGCATGCAAAGTTGATTCATTTATGCTGGACCACCCTGTATAAAAGTTGTGATTTGTAACAGAACGCTTATTGCCCAAGACGGCAATAGTAGCAACCGGAACAAGCTCCCCTCTTAGCGGGTCATCTCCTGACGCTGCGGTTGATAAGTATGCATATATATATATATATATATATATATATATGCATGAAATATATACAAGCTTGCCTCTGTCTGTCTGTCTGTCTGTCTTTCTGTATGTCTGTCTGTCTCTCTCCGTGTGTTTGTAACTCTCTGTCTCTCTGCCTGTCTATCTGTCAGTCTCTGTCCGTCAGTCTCTCTCTGTCTCTCTCTGTCTCTCTGTCTGTCTCGTTGTATATATATATATATATATATATAGTATACGTGTGTCGTGTAAAATGCGTAGATATATATATATATATATATATATATATATATATATATATATATAGAAGAATGCATCAACTAAACGGTCGTAAATGAGAACTAACGAGCGATTCCTCTTCTGTACCAGTTGCAAACCTCTTCTCGATTTATGTAGCGACCAATTAAAGTTCAATTATATGCATGCATCTTTTCATGGAATTTAACGGAGGAACATGTGGACAAATAAATGACCTAATGAGTCGAATTCTATGTATAGGTATACTTGTGTGGGCGTTCTTAATAGCTACAGGCGTCAAATACATTGCATGCGGCAGGTCTCATGCGTTGGCGGATGTATATGTGTATATCTGAGGCGATGATATAATTGCTATATCCGGTTTGGTTGTGTGCGGGATTTTCAAAGCTTCATCGTGCACCTTTTATTCTTCCTCCATACTCTCTGTCTGTTTCACTGTCTGTCTCTGTCTCTGTCAGTGCCTGCCTCTGTATATATATCTACAGGGTGCGCCAAAAAAAGTAATCCCCTACGGTTTTCAGCCCATATCTTGGCCAAACATAAGAATTCTTAAATGAAACTTTACAGTCTTAAAGGCAATTCATATTTACGTAGAATGGTCAAATTACAAAACAGATATCTCAAACAAAACAAACGTTATATCACTTTTAGTGAGGCCACCCGCCGTGTTTTGACGATTCAAAAACGCGACGCAACAAAAAGTAACAAAAAACCAATTTAATTATTCTGGCCAATATCTTGGCCGGAAGTACGAATTTCGAAATGAAATTTAACAGGCTTAAAGACAATCCATATCTACACATGATGGCCAGATTTCAGCAAAATATTTCAAACAGAATAAAAGTCATGGCACTTTTAAGGAGGCCACCCATCGTTTTATGGCGATTCAAAGACGTAACGCAACAAAAAGTAGCAAAAACACGATTTTATAAGTCTCATCTCAAATAATAGTTATCAAATAGGCTTTGATAATGCCAGATGATCATTATTATTACTATTTAAAAAAGGAACAGGGTACCAGCGTAGCTGCACGTCACTGAGAAATCACTTAGCAAGATGACAATCAAATTGGTAAATAAGAAATCTGTCAGATTAATCAACAGGTCCATCAAGAACTTTGCAAGGAGACTCAAAAGAAGTTTTGGCACTGGTGGTGGGCACATTGAACACAAGTTGTGAATCACTATCAAGTTCAGTTCCAAACAGTTATTTGAGATATGACTTGATAAAATCACGTTTTTGTTACTTTTTGTTGCGTTACGTTCTTGAATCGTCAAAAAACGGTGGGTGGCCTCACTAAAAGTGGTATAACTTTTGTTGTGTTTGAAATATTTTGATGAAATCTGGACGTCATATGTATATATGAATTGTCTTTAGACCTGTAAAGATTCATTTTGAAATTCTTACTTCTGGCCATGATATTAGCAAAAAACCTTTAAAAAATTGCGTTTCGTTTTTGAATCGTCAACAAACAGTGGGTGGCCTCACTAAAAGTGATATAACTTTTGTTCTGTTTGAAATATTTGTTTGTGATTTGACCATTGCACATAAATATGAATTGCCTTTAAGACTGTAAAGTTTCATTTAAAAATTCGTATACGTTTGGCCAAGATATGGGCTAAAACCGTGGGGGATTACTTTTTTGGCGCACCCTGTAGATCTGTATCTGCGTCTGCGCTCATCCGCATCTATCTCTGTCTCTACCTTTCTTTCTGCTTGTCTGTCTGTCTCTCTCCATCCGTGTCTCTGTCTCTCGCTTTGTCTGCCTCTGTCTGTCTGTCTGTCTGTCTGCCTCTCTGTCTATCTCTTGACAGATAGGTAGGCCTACAGATAGGAAGGGAGACAGAGGCAGAGTCTTTGATAAAATGAATGGTGTTTGAAATGTCTCCTCGATATGCGAACACTATACTTCGTCAATGCGTATATACAATGCAGGATGTAAGTTAATCCTAAAATAGAATAAATCTGGCGTTTAGAGATGCTTAGGCCTACTGGTTTGTCATAACAGCCTTACAACTTTGTTCATCATCTGTCACCTTTAAACCGGCGCTACACAAATTCAAAGAATGATTTTAAAAACCGAATAACTGAACTATAGGCCTAGTTACAAACAAAGACAAGGGAATAGTTTTCAGAAGATCTTAAAGACGATAAAAAGTAATTCACAGCATTGAAATGTTCACATAACAGGCTATAATAATAATAATAATAAGCCTTATACGGTTGTTTTTTTTGGTGAAGAGCTGGAAACATGCGGAACAAGAAATTGTTAAGAGCATGATTATTTTTCAGAGATGTTTCTAAATAAAATTTCTTAGTTTCACTTTGTGCATCATGATCATCATTAGCAGACCTATGTTATTACCATAGCGCGAAGAAAGTTGTCAACATCCAAAAATAGTAGCCTATAGTTAAGAAATGGATGTCTATTTTTCAGTGGTAAGTGCTCCTCCTACCCTCCATAATATGTGCAAGCGCCCATGTATATGCAAATTACAGTTACGATTACGAATGACTTTTCTGTCAAACGCTTGCATGCCGGATTTAATCTTAAAACGCTATTGCATGTTAACGATATCAAGAGAAAAGCCACCGCCATGTAAGGATTCTTATCCAAGTTGCAGACTATAGTATTATATCGTCACGCTGGACTTGTTACACAACCGTGACCGTGACGACTTCGATGAACTAATGGCGTGTGACGAACGCCAACGCCTAATAGATAGGCCTACACATCAACGATCGCCCAATTTATACTGCGCTATACAGTGTCCGTGAAAATATAATTCAAACATCAGACAGAGAATTAAGCCGTCGAAGTTCTGGAGCTGCCTACGGACGATCATATTACAAAGGATGGTGACCCAATAAACTTGCATCGACTTCCGAACCCTATATAGCACCAGCGATACCAGCATCAGCAGCTGACCCTATATGCTCCCTAATTCTCCTCCGCCCCTCAGCTAAGTCACCCTTCGCCTCTAATAAACGCCTACCGAAATATAATATGTCGGTTATGGACTTCGAAATGCTAGATATTTATGTCCACTATAATACGGGTGCGGTGTAAATTTAGCGACCCAGACCCAGAACTATATGACTGCGTTTGATGCATGTCGGTGTATATAAAATGGGGTAAAGCACTCACTTGCACCCTTCTCGGTCATTACCCGTCTGTGAAATCAGAAGCTGATCCCGTCGTCGCATTAAAGAGAGTTTCGCTAACCCCGTCGCCCCTTCCTCGCCTTCAACCCCCTCTCAACCGACCCTACCCCACCCCTATTATAGTCGACGGTTATCTATACTTCGGAATGGGAGGATGAAGCTTCATCTATCACCGCACTGCAGCAAGTAGATTTATTACCGTTGAAGTCGCTTTCGACAAGCAGACTTAAGATGTCGCATGGCACATCGTATACGATATGGTTCCTATTCGTTGACTTAATATACCTATACTGCACATCAGTATAGGCTACCTACGCATCGTCGTTTCCCACCCTCTCCTCTCCTATACTTTTCTTGGGATTGAGTCGATCGGATCGAATATCAAAGAGACACGACCGAGTATATATATATATATATATATATATATATATATATATATATATATATATATATATATATATATGATCGGCTATATACGCGGAACTTTTCAATTTTCATTCAAAGTCAATAATTTATATAGCCTACATGTATATAGACTATTCCTCAGAGCTTTTTTAGAGTGCAGTTGTACACAAAATGTGCAGTTCTAAATGGTTTTGTGCAGTTGCAGAAGCACTTCTGTGCAGTTAAAATTAGTTTTAAAAAGGTAATTGCCCACCGATGCAGGGCTGTAATCAAGGGTTTATGAAATTCGAAGCGAAAGACTAAAAACGTCGTCAGCTTTTTTCGCACGGGAATATCGGGAAATTTTGCGACGGCACTCAAAAAGTCGATTTTTCCCCGGTCAGCGTGTACTCACCTAAAAATTTGCCTGTACAGCCCTGGTTGTGCAGCTCTAAAAATTTCTTTTTTAAAGCTCTGCTGCTAAGATTGGCTTAAGATTCCAATAAATATACTTATAATTACAATATTAAATTTCTTTATTCAGCAAGTTCTGCAATTCACTTCTGCTGCTGCTACTCCATGCAGTGCAGTATCAAGATGATACTTAGGTTAAGTGTTCGCCATTGCTTAAACAATTGAACCATGACCGTACAGTGGAGGATCAGACGGCGTCGTTAGCAGCACTGAAATATGAAATATGCAGTTTCGTTAAGATGACAGTTTAAGATACTGCTATCACAATGTGGAAATTTAAGAACTGTGTATTTGGTGAGGGGCACATTACTTGGTAGCCACTACTTCCGGTGTGCTTATTATGGAGAATCTGATCTAGTGGGAAATATTCTGGAATCACAAAGACAAAGCAACATATCCATTGCTGGATAATAGGGAATCAGTTGCAGGTAGCCTACTGCAAGCTTTTACTTGTTGAAATCCAACGTTGCCGTGAAGTTATCAACAGCTTGAGTCCCTGATTCGATAAATGGTGGAGTTGCGTCGGGACTTCAGGGAATTTAGGAAAGAATGCGAGAGGTCAAGTCTGAGTTCAGCCTATGATCTGAAGTTTGGCTGCAGCTGTTCGCCCCATACATCACGAATGATGAACGTGGCATCCGCAGAGAGGGGAGAAACCGGAATCTAATATTATTGCACGTATTTTTATGTCGAAGATTCGATGCCAATCTTTGCAGAATGTGAAATTGTGACTTAATGAGCCTTTGTGAATTTCTTAAAAAGACGCCGGACAATTATCACGACACACACATGCATGCATACATACATGCGTACATACATACATGCATACATACATACATACATACATACATACATACATACATACATACATACATACATACATACATACATACATACATACATACATACATACATACATACATACATACATACATACATACATACATACATTCATTCATTCATTTATAGCATTTATATACCGCCCCTTTCATACATGCACATAACTACATATACACGTACATACATACATACAATGTCACGCATGCATAGTTCAAGGCATGCATTAAAGGGAACATTTGGTTTGCATGTTGACTGATGTACGAACATTTGTAAAACATCTGTCAAATTGTCGCTTTATGCGAAAACAAATTGTCGAAAATCTGTGTACTTCATCGGAAGCAAAATGGTGGCGGATATCCTGCATGACGTGTGTGTATGTATACACGTCTGTAAGGTCGTCGCATATAAAAGGGGATCTGGGTCTTATGGCCTTTGAAGTTCCGCGTGCTGGGTGGAGCGTCGGCATTTTAGCCGCAAGAGGGCCATAGGCGTCAGTTTTTGAAGTGGGTGTTCTCCGAGACCCCACACCACCACCACACCACCACCACTACCACCACCACCACACAATCGCCGTCCGTCCGTCCGTGTGGGTCTTATCAAAGTCATCATCTTTAATCTCGGCTCTTAAGAGCGAATCCGCATCAACGGCATCAGCATCCCTAAGTGGCTGGCAATGAACGCCTCCCATCCTGCCTCAGCAGCCTCAGCGCATCCTCCTCATCCCTTATTCTTATGCGCCTATTAATGACTCATAAAACCACTCAAGCAAGCTGCTGCTGCTGCTCAGATTCCATCTCTTCATCCCGCAAGGTGCTACCGCGCGTGGCCGACCCCCTTGCAAGGTGCCACCGATTGGCTGGGTGGGAGCGCTGGCACTTGCGACCTCCAAGAACCACTTGTAGCTGGTCATTCATTGGTCATTTGGGTCATACATTCTCCCCCCCCCACTACCCGCGAAATATGGAACCGGTGGGCTATGGGAGTCGAATGATAAAAGGGCGGAAGCCGGCGCCAGTGGGGTGACAGAGTCAATCAGGGTTTACGATCAAACCATACTGCATCAGAACTGTATATACGAGTAGTGAACGTCTGTTCTGATCGCACGGATCAAAGGTCACGAGAAGGACATCGTCGGTCGGTGCTAGAGGTCCATTGAAAAAGGAATCGGATTACACCGCTGGAGTTGAGGTCTTCCTCTGGATCCGTTGCAGACATGGAAAAGAAGAGCAGAGGAATAGCGATGACGTCGGGAGTTCATCGTGAGAAGGAAGACGGTCTCCAGTCGCAGACCATCCAGGTAGGAAGGATACATTCTGTCCAGATTCTGCAACTTATGAAATCATGCAATGCAAATCAAATCAATGTATTTTGTCTTGATACTTGTTAACAATTGCACTCTGTAAATCCTCGCGAGAGAAAATTTTGTGGATTTCAGCATTTTTGTGGCTTTTAAAAGGTTTTTTGAACTGCAAAAACATCGATTTCAATCTGACGTGCCCTTTGGCGGAGAAAATTTCTGATGACCTTTTTTCAGTCATTTACCCGAAATTTGACCTGTCGGAATATTTTTCCCTGCGCAACCCTTCGCTCCATCCCGCTATTCCATGGATGCTATAGATATATCAGCTGTAGTTACCTTTTTTCTAATGATTTTCGCTGCACAATATTGCTTTTACAACTGCACATTTTGTATTACTTTACTTGTAATTTTATATTCCCTGCAAAACTCTAAAGTGGCCTAATGTGCAATTTGTAAGCCTATACCTCAGCTGCATTTTCCTATAAAAGTTTCTTATGTGCGAATCTAATTCAGCTGTATACATTCTCCTAAATTTTAAATAATGTCCTAATTGCAGTTTAATTGAATATAGAACCGAGCATATGCTGTGATGGTCCCTCCACATAGAATGTCCTTCCCCTCTTTTACGGGCTAAGCTCTTGGCTCTTATACCTGCAACCTCTCGCTCTCTCGAGGAATTTTTTCCACCCCTTAACTTCTGTGCCGAAAGCGCCTCTGAATAGTCTATGCTGTAAGAGGCGCTATATAAATTTTTAAATGCGATACGATATGACATGTTTCTAAATAATTAGCAATGTGTAACTCAATTAGGATTTTTCGAACTATATTGTAGTCCAATAACAATGTTCTGTGTAATTTGCCAATCCCTGCCAGTCAAAATGAGCACATGATGTGATACACTATCCTATAGTATCCGCGTCGTTAGAAGGACGACTGGCTATATAGGCCTTGGCCTATATGCCTATGTCTACGCGGTCAGATTCAGTCTATGCGTAGGCCTACTTAATGCGACTTCGAATTTCGCCAAAAGTGCGAATGCATTTAATTAGGCTGTACTGTAGCCTATATGTCACAACATAGACTTATATGCGTATGGTCTACTTACAACTGAAGTCTGAAGGTCTAATGATCGACTAATTAAATTAACTGATTAAGTGACGTGAGAATGCGCGCACCGACGCACACGTTGTCTTTGGATCAACTTCAGCAGCGCATATAATAAAGCGTTTTTTGTCAGAGCACATGGAGCAGAGAGGTTTCTATGGGTGAAGAAACGTTCTGATGTCAGTCTGTCTGAATGTCTGCCTGTCTCCGTCTGGATGTCTTTCTGACTGCTTCCTATAGCTTCCAGTAGCCTATAAGTAATCTAAAATACATGTGTCTATGTTATATAGCAGATCGTCGCATTTACAGGTATACCGTACACACGTACACACATGCAGCGAGACGAATATTTAAGCAAGCAAAGATGTCTAACTCTAAAATACCGCAATTGAATATATCGTAGTCTGGAGAAGTTCACGCCGCACAAGGAATTCCACTGAACTATTCCATGCATTCGTGTATTTTTGATCATGTTGGCCAACTCAAAACTCAAAAAATTGAGATTGGATAGCATGCAGACATGTATGCAAATGCAAGTGGTTCAAGACATCTCCCTCCCAATGCATGGTCAATTTCCATAAGCTTGCACCCTGTAGCTCATTTTCCGCCAAGTGTCACGCCTGCAAGAATACGCTTATATAATTGCCCGCGTTTCGCAAGAAGTCAGAAGTGCTGTGTAGCGTATACACTGGATGAGAGAAAGTCGCAAAACAGTCGTTTGTCAGCAGAGTTGTGAGCTTTAGAACGGTTTCTGGTGAGATTTGATTCTGCTGATCGAGAGACGATATCGATAAATAATTATTGTCTTCAGGGAGCATCCATCATCTCTTGTATATATATGGCGGTGATAAATATCGGCGATTTACATTGCACACTGGTACCGAGGTACATTCAGGGTTATGCTTTAGACAAGTGTTTTTTTACCATGCTGGACTGTCATCATCATCCTCCTCATCATCGTCGTCATCGTCATCAGCAACTCGGCCACCACTGCCATCACCACCACCGCCATCACCACCGCCATCACCACCGCCATCACCACCGCCATCACCACCGCCATCACCACCACCAACATGCACTATCGTCATCATTATTATCATCATCATCCTCATCATCATCATCGTCATCATCATCATCAAAATCTCAATCATCATCAATCATCATCATCATCATCATCATCATCATCATCATCATCATCATCATCATCATCATCATCACAGATTGCCTCTTCCCTTTAGATATGTGCACATGGGCGGAGTTTGATTTCCGTTTGGGGGGGGGGCTAAAAACTTGGTCCAGAAGGCGCGGCGCCGAAAAAATTGTTTCGTTTCGCTCGGAAAAAAGTTGATGACCTTTTTCTAATTCGTCAAGTTCCAAGTTAAAATCTCATGAAAATCACTATGTAGGCCTATTTCCCGGCCGAAAAAGTTGATGACCTTTTTCTCTTTTTTTCTTTTTCTTTAATTCGTCAAGTTCCAAGTTAAAATCTCTATGAAAATCACTATGTATTTCCCGGCCGAAAAAGTTGATGACCTTTTTAGCCATTGATTGGAAGTGCTTTGGGGGTCTAAGCCCCAAAAATAGATCATTTACACGGTAGAAAACATGACTTCGGGGTTTTCTGGGGGGGCTTAGCCCCCCTAGCCCCTGATAAACTCCGCCCATGTATGTGCATATACATCGTGCGGCTGGACATCATCAAGAACCACGGACGGAGCCAAAGTAAAAGTGCAACGCAATTCAATTGGAACTGATGCACTGAATGGTGGCTGCAGAACGTTGGAAGAAGTCACACCGTACTATAATTATGTGCACACTGCGCATCATCAGTTTTACCTTGTGCATAATACATCGGCGCTGTACAAGTTACTAATTAACACATAATAGTTAATATTAATATATAATAGTTAATATTGACATATAATAGTTTCTTTTTTATCATATAGCATTAAGTCTGATGGTTTTGTGATGATTGCATATAGGATGCGGTGAGTCAGGTGCTGAAGGGCTACGACTGGAGCAGCATCCCTCTGATGACGAAGACGGGCGAAGCAGGAGAAGCAGCGAAGCGTCGCATTAAGCGACCGATGAACGCCTTCATGGTGTGGGCGCAGGCAGCCAGGCGGAACCTCGCTGGTCAACATCCACAGATGCACAACGCGGAACTCAGCAAAACACTAGGACAACTCTGGAGGTATACGTTTATACATGATTAATATTTCTGTGATCTGCGTTCTTGTGCATAATTGTACACTGTAACCGGTTTCGGTTTGTCAACCGGATTGTTGATAAACGGAAATTATTATTGGGCGATTTTGGCGTCATGCATACTGTCGACTTTTACTAATGCCGCAATGCGGTCATATGGGTGATAAAATCGAACTAAAACGCTAATATCTCGAGTTTTAGAGTGAATTAAGAGCTGAAAATAGTCGTTTTGACCTTAAAGTTTGGGTAAGAATCAATTGCAAATAATTTGTTAAACCGACGCTCTGTCATTTCCGAGCCCTCTTTGAGACGAAGAGACAAAGTATACATCTGGACACACAAACGGAAGGACAAACTTTAAGACTTAGGATATAATAGAAGATAGGCTGCATGCTACTCATGCGTGACAATGGCGGTCGATTTTCACATGGGAGGCGCTTCATAAATCAGGTTCTGTTCTGTTCTCAGCCATCGTCGATGCGAGGGTCGGTCGCGTCGTGTACAATCATCCTTTGTTGCAAATTCTCCATTGTATACCTTCAACAATTCTTTCATTTATATAGTTCCGTCCATGATCTGATGTTGTTCAGTTTGTTTTTTTTTTTGATAGGACTTGGTCTTTCCCTAGCTCAAGCGCCTGGTGATGTACCTTGTATTACTTTGTTTTCCAAGCAACTTCCTCTCTTCCTCATGATAGGTCCGTATACTATAGTTATATTGCAAATTATAGAAACACGCAAATACACACAACAACAAATAAAAAAGAAATGTGTGATATTGATAACTGAATAATTGATTGTAGATATAATATTTGCCAAATTGTATTTTGCATACGCAGAGTTCTGACGGACGAGGAGAAGAAGCCGTTCCTTCTGGAGGCCGAGCGCATCCGCGAGCAGCACAAGAAGGACCATCCGAACTACAAGTACCAACCACGTAGACGCCTCGCTCCCAAGAAGGTCAACCACCATCAGCTGAAGGACGAATCGCCACTCCAAGCTACCACCTCTCCATCTTCCTCCTCCTCATCCTCATCCGCTTATCATCCTCACTGCTCTCCAGCATCAGCAGCAGCAACAATAACGCGTCCTCACCATCCGCTTATCTCCTCATCCTCCTCTTCGTCGACTGCTGTGGCTGTTGCACCGCATCAGTTCAACGTGTCTGCGAGGGATGTTGCTGTGAACTTGAGAATGATGGAGTCCATGGATGATCAGATCCCCTCTGCAAAACCATTCATCATCTACCCTGAAGGTATCGTTAAACAGTTCGATGTCGTCGTTGTCGCCATTGTCGTCATCATCGTCGTCGTCGTCGCCACCAATGTCGTCGTCGTCGTTGCTTTCATAATCATCGGTGCTGTCATAATTATAGTCATTTACTAATTAGGTAATCGGTGTTATTGCAATCAGCACCGACACACTACTCTTCTCCTTCTATCTTTCTGATTTTTCTCATTAATTCCTCTTTTCCTCTTCCTGCTTGTCCCTGTACTTCCTCTTCCTCCTCTCTTCCACCTCTCTTCCTTCTGTTCCTCCTCATCCCTTCCACTCCTCACTCCTCATCCTTCTTCCTCCTCTTCTTCTTCTTCTTCTTCTTCTTCTTCTTCTTCTTCTTCTTCTTCTTCTCTTGCATTCTTAGCATTCTTCTTCTATAGTATACTATAACTATGCTGCTGCTTATGTTGCAGCTGCTACTGCTGCTGCTGTTAATACCACCACTCAGTGGCGTAGGCAAGGGGGGGTTTTCGGGGGTCAAAACCCCCCCATTGGCTCCGAAAAAAAGATTTTTTAAGGTTATTTTTCCATTTAAGTAAGAAAAAATAGCAAAAAACAGGGTTTCCGGCCATAAAACCCCCCATGAAAAATTCCTGGCTACGCCACTGCCACCACTACAACCACCACTACTACTATTAGCCTACTATAGGCTACTGCATTGCAACAAAACAAGATTCAGTACATAGAAGCATGTATTTGGCTAGTAGCAGTAGCAGCAGCCGTGGAAGTACTTCTGCTCAACTGCTACTATCACTACATACTTCTGTTATGAATACCATCACTTCCACACTTATACCAATATACCTGCATTAGGTTAAGTACACTATCGTCCAGCACAACAGGTCGACTTCAACGCGAACTTTTTTAAATTCCACATTATTTTGAATGGTCTTCTGAAATTTTGGTGGAGAAAGATATAATTATATAGAAATACCATGGGTCTAGAAAACATTATAGCTTACATGTAGATTAATATCCCAGTCCATCACTGGGTCGCTGCCTTGTGCAGTAGAAATTGTGACGCGGACAGCAATGTAGGCTATGTCTTATATTATAATTTCGAAAGTTTGTCATTCCATATGTTTTTGTGTGGATTATTTGACTCTTCGTAACAGAAAAGGCTCGGAAATGAGAGAGCGTCGGTTGAACAAAAAATTTGCAATTGATTCTTACCCAAATTATAAGGTCAACGCAACTATATATATTTTCAGCTTTTAATTCACTTTAAAACCAGAGTTATTAGCGTTTTAATCCTTACAGCAGCCATTTTGCCGCATTTAGTAAAGAGGCGACAGCCCGGATGACGTCATTCACGTCCAATAATAATTTCCGTTTATCAACAATCCGCTTGACAAACCGAAACCAGTTACAGTGTACAATTATGCACAAGAACGCAGATCACAGAAATATTAACTATACTAACAGAACAGACAACCTGCAATAATTGTATTAGGCCACAGTACTGTCAGTCAGCACTCAGCACACACAACCGCCCCTCAGAGACAGGCCATGTTTGGCTTTTGGGGGAAGTGGGGTGAGGTGGAGCGTTACCGAAAACTCGAAATTTAGCGGTCAACGCTGGGTACCCCAGAAGAGTAGTGTTGAAAACCCTAAATTTCCCGGGTAGCGCCGGGTAACACATCTAGTGCTATATAAAGCACGAAGTCTAAGAACTTCGGGGGGATGGGGTGCATGGCCATTGATAGAATGACAGGCAAACGCAACCTTCCATTCTTTTATAGCGCTATAATTTGTCGAAAAACGTATAGAAAGCAGTCAAATTTTGTTATCTTGATTCTAGAACCATAATTAAATTTTCTGAAATAATTAAACCCTTTCTGCTTTCGCTGTAGATCCCTGTACGCAATGGAGATCGAAGCTGAACGTCAGCGACTCGACTGACTGCGACGTTTCGTTTCCATTGGAGAATATTGACGTCAGTCAGCTCGTCATACCGGATATCTACAGGGATCATAACCAATCGTATCAGAGCCTATCCGAAGACACGCCTATCGCTTCCGGCAGGCTTCATCCCGATTGGCTGAGTACAGAGTTGCCTAGCATTACAAAATGGACGCCGAATGCCGATTGGATGAAAGGTCCGAACCAGTTCGCTGGTGGTAGAAAGTTCGTCGCTGATTGGTTGCAGAAGAAGGACGACGTAAGATCCGCAGCGAATAGGATTTCCGAAGACCATAAAGCTTCATTGGTCGCTGCCAATTATCTCGGTTCGTCTAAACATCAGACTCACTTGGGAGTCTCGCCACAGATTTCGATTTCCGTTGCGTCACAGAATCATTGCAGCCAAACCCCATCCTCCTCCTCCTCCTCCTCTTCCATTGTCTCTGGAATCGTATCACATCCATCCTCATCCTCATCATCAGCAGCAGCAGCAGCCTCGTCCTGGTTTCCTCTTCAGCCGTCGTCGCTGATGTTCACGGCGGATGGCGGAAGTCAGACGACGAGCTGCATTCCAAGCGCCGACGACATCATCTACGGTCTCCAGGGTGGGTACCCCGCTGCAGGGGGCGACACCTACCCCTCGGACTTCCGTGACTTCTACTGTGGACCACCTCCTCCGAATCTCGACTACTTCGGATTCGGTCAGACGGTTCCAGGTCTACGCTACAGCGACTGCTTTCCGGTCCCATCCAGGGGGTCTTTTCCAGGCGGGGGAGGAGGAGCGGGAGGAGGAGGGGCTGGAGCGTATTGCGCAGGCAATGTGGCGCCGTTTCACGGTGGAGGAGGAGGTTCTCTCCCGTTCCCTGCTCCAGGTGGTTTCTACCCGACGGATAACGCGGCCAGTCGTACCGCGATCGTTGCCCCCTTGACGGTCAAGAGGGGCGACACCGTCACCGGGTGCAGTCAGGACGACGGAACAGCGATGGACTGCTGTGGAAACGAGAGCATCGTGTTGCCAGGCAACCGTTACCATGGAAAATCCGAATTAGGCGCTCGGTACACTGGTAGTCATCATCTGGATCACTCGTCGTCGTCGTTGTACAGTAGTAGTAGCAGCAGTACCAGCGGATCATCTGTGGGTGCGATGATCCATTCTGTTGCCGGAGGAGGGACCCTGGTCGTGCGTCAGGGACAGTCCTCGTCAGGGACACGCACCCCACTTCCGCTGAATGTTCAGAAAAAGTAGCCCAAAAGTAGCCCAACTCGCCGACACGCAGTAAGAAATACATTCAATAAGTAAGACATCGTAGACATGCGCATGGTCAAATGGACAGACAGATGCATGTATGCATCGGCAGATCTATAAAGTCAAGCGACGAAGCATGTGAAAAGTAATTGTCAGGCTTACAGATGAACTGACGGATGGACGGATCGAAAGAGACAAACAGGCAGATAGTCTTTGGACCTTATTGTTTTGACTGACCTATACATGAACGGCCAGTCTTGCCCCATGCAGTATTAATCATTGTATTTACACTCCATATACTTTGGGTTTCTTTTTTGAAGAAAGCTTCCCTGTGACTAATTTGGCATTAATAATAATAATAATAATAAATAAAATAATGCTAGTACTTACAATAGTGACGGTAATAATTGTAATAATTAATAATAATTAATAGTAAAGCACACATGACATTAATAATAGTAATAATAATAATGATAATAGTAATAATAATAAATGAAAACACTAATAAGAGCACTCGATAGACTTGTTTTGACTTTCTTACCTATAGCTTTACTGAACTCTTTTGGTCCATTCTAAGTGATTTTGTTGAGCTTTCTCTAATATGTAGACTTTACTGTTTATGGAGCAAGAGTAACTGAGGCCAATCTTGCCCCATGCTGCCACGTCTACTCTTGCCCCGGTACCTTAGCAATTAAATTTTTTCTATTTACTAGTGACATCTTTCGAATTCATTCAATTTAATACGCGCAATCAATGCGTTTTTGATGTCTTTGCAACATAAAATTGTCGAAAAATTTAGCATCGAAAACTTTGATTTTATAAAAAAATTATTCCTGACAATTCCGATTTATAATGATTTTAGAAAAATCGAAAAATTACTATTTATTCATAGAGTTTTGAAGTGAATATAACAAATCTTATGTCGTTCGATGCGGCCGATAGCCTAAATGTCTTTCAACGTGGCTTAATTTAATCGCTACGCATACGTATAGCTTTACGATATACTTCCGTCTATTCTTGCCCCGTAGGCCGCTCTTGCCCCACCCTCCTCTAATCGTAAGTTTCTATAGCGCCTGTCCTGGCACTTCGGAACGACATGGACAGCTTCGACAGATGCACACTTCGACTTGACAAATGTGCACATGTGTATATACCATTTTGAATTTCTGTTTCCGAGAATAAGATAAATCAAAGAACACAATATGCTGTGAACCCAAAGCGTCGAAATACATTCGCGTGTAAACACAAGGGGTTGCACGGTGCACGTTTCAATCACGTGGAAAAACTTATGGGACTCAATGCAAGCAATGGAGACGTGCGTCATTATAGCCGCTCTGTTAAAGTCACCGTTCGGTGCCTTGGAGCGGAACCTTGCGGGTTCGAATCCACTCCCGCCGCCACTAGGGACCCTGAGCAAGTCCTTCACTCGCAATTGCTCAGGCGCTTTCGCGTGAAACTCCATATAAGTATCGGTGCTGTAGTCTGGAGCGATTCTGAGTAGAAATTTTGAAGGGGCGCTATAACAAAGTGTTTATGAAAACATGCATACAACACAGAGACATAGTCGCAGAAAGAGAGGGGAAATACAGGAAGACAAACTTAGAGACAGACAGACAGGCAAACAATGAGACATTCATCTCTACATGCATGTATAATTGTATATGCACGCATGCATTGCATAGCCTACCCTTATTCTGTAATACAGAAACACAGTTATATGCAGAAAGAGAGATAGGATGACACACTGAGAGGTAGACGGACAAACAGTGAGACACCCATACACACACATGCCCTTATTCTGTAATACTTGTGTGGCTCATCTTAATGGACCCGAACATAAAAGAGATCAATGGCTCAAAGAACTCCGCATCAAACGATCTCTCGTTCTCTGTCAGTCTGCCTGTCTGCCTGTCTGTCTGCCTGTCCTCTCGCTATTCTGCCATCTTCCGTTTGAGAGGACATGTATCTCCAACATCACGTGCACCCACACACACAGAAAACTCCAGCACACGATCGTTTAGACTTAGAATCACGACGCCTGATTTCCGAAGCCAAGTACTCTTCAAAGGCCACGTTTTCAATCTATATAATAATAATAATGCATTTGTACATCACAGGCCTACGCCTTAGGGTTGGCAACATGTTAAACTCTACTGATGTGTATACGCTATATAAGCTTCGAATGCAGGTGTTTCTGAGCATGCAGCTACGGCAGATCAAAGCTGTCTTTATAAGACTAAGGCATGGAGGAGGGTGGCTGTTAGTGAGCCAGGCTCTTCAACGCTGGTCGGCGGATGCTGGGCTGTATACGGTGATAAGGACTTCAAACTTCAAAGATTATTAGCCTGTAATCATAATTATGGACCATATAACCGGTGCCTGTATTTCGTTCCATTATGAGTTGGATAGTGATAACATTAATAAATGATTTGACGATTAGATCATCTTCATAGGCGGAGTTTGGTTTCCGTTCTTGGAAGGGCTAAAATTTTTGACGAGTGGGCCGAAAAGTATTTTCTCGGGCTCCAAAAAGTTGACGACCTTTTTTTTAGTCTTCGGTGTGAAATATCGGCAAAAAATACAAATTTTTCCCGGCCCAAAAAGTCGATGACCTTTTTTTAAAAGTCATGCATAAGTTTCGCGTTCTTGGAAAGAACCATTTAAAGAGTCTGCACCTTCTTGGGGGGGAGGGACGAAGCCCGAAAAAGATACCATTTACACGGTAAAAAATGACTCTGAGTCTTCTTGGGGGGGGGGGCTAAGTCCTCCCCCTTTAGCCCCTGATAAACTTCGCCCATGCTCACGTTGACTTGTAATTGGCTTTATCACGCTAGATTATGAACGACTTGCAATCAGTTCGCGTAGGTTTGTGACCTTTATTGATCACAGAATGATTATAATGATAGTTTTTAAAACTCCTGTTACAATGAACTTGTATTCACTGAAACTGTTGCTAGCCTAAGATGAGATGACGATGGTTAAGTAAATTTATGGGCGCCTGTAGAGATTTTGCATGCAAGTGGGGCAAAACACAATGGCCAGGGTTGAATTATTGGCAAGAGTTCAAAAAATGAAAAGGAGGAATTTAAAAACATGGATATTTTTTCACTATATAGCTTTCTAAATGTAAATCTATGTTTCACTTTTGCATCATTCATCATTCATCATCATCATCATCATCATCATCATCATCATCAATGTCCATGGGTTCATCGCCCGAAGGTGCTTGATGCTCTTAATTTTTGTATCATTAGTAGGCCTGTATATAGGCATACATATAGGCTAATTATCATTATATCTTATATAGCGCGGACACTGCATCGGAGTTTCACGCCGAAGCGCACGAGCAATTGCGAGTGACGGACATATTCAATTCTACGCGGCGGCTTGAGGTATAGATTTGAATCTGGAACCCTTCGGCTCCAAGGCACCGCACCCACCACAACACCACCGCGCCCCACATACAACTACATAGGCCCATGCGTGTGTGTGTGTTTGTGTGCGTACTGTATATACATGCTATAGGCTACCTATTGCATATGCTTGCATACTCACATATATGCATGCGTAGTATTATATATACATGCATACATACATACATACATACATACATACATACATACATACACACACATACATACATACAAACATACATACATACATACATACATACATACATACATACATACATACATACATACATACATACATACATACATACATGTATCTGAGCAATGATATAGCGCCTTTTTGACGCAGAGACAACACAATATGCCTACACATCTCTCAGTAGATGAACTGCTGCATTGTTTTGTATCGATGGTTCTTTCCGTAGCAGACGAAGGTGTCGAACGCGCGAGTTCTATTATAGCTGCAGCACAACATATTATATCGCGTATATATATATCCTACTGCAGGTCAGAGGTCACGGGATGCATGTGGCACACGCTTTGCCCTCCAACTCCATTTAATCCAGATGAAAGTCATTCAGCCGCTCAAGGACATGCAGCTTTCCAGTCGTTCCCAATATTTACCCGCTTTTCCGAAACTGCTTGGCACCGGCTTCCACTGTTTATGCAACACGGAATTAGCCGTCGTCGTCGTCGTCGTCGTAGGGGTGGGGGATGCCCCTTTTCCGTCGCCTCTGCTCCCTCATTGCACCCCTAATGTATACGCAGAAATTAGTAAGGGGAGTCCGACGGAATAATATTTAATCATTTCGAATAATCATACGATGTAGTTGTAACCTGTAAACACATAGGAATACACAATGTGCACATCCATAAACCCACCCAACACGCACACAACCATTCACGCACACCCATCCACGCACACAGACCCATACGCATATGAATTTGAAGTAGGCCTGTGTAGGCCCATGGGCGGGGTTTACCAGGGGCTAGGGGCTAAGCCCCCCAGGAAGCCCCAGAGTCATGTTTTTTTACCATGTAAATGGTATCTTTTTTCGGGCTTAGCCTGCCCCCAAGAACTTCCAACCAATGACTAAAAAAGGGTCAACTGTTTCGGCCGGAAAATACATAGTAATTTTCATGAGATTTGAACCGACGACTAAAAAAAGGTCATCAACCTTTTTGGGCCGACACGAAAAAATATTTATTGTCGGCGCCGCGCGTCCTAGACCAAGTTTTTAGCCCCCCAAAAACGGAAACCAAACTCCGTCCATGTGTAGACCTACATATATGTAGGGTCTTGTAGGCCTGCAAAAGTGTATAAACTATATGTAAATGCATGAAGTTACTCCTTATTAAACAGGTATGTACAGTATAATAAAGTGGAGTGAAAAACACGAAAATTAGAAATCGGATATGTAATAGCAATAAAAAGTTGTCTAATGGTAAGGGGTCAATAAATGTCGAAAACGTTTTGAAAAATATTAATGTCTTCAGCTGCCCCAGAGGGCCAAAGTTTCGAAAAATTCGGGTTCTACGAGAAAAATGCAGATTTTCTTATGAAATATTTTTAGTGCAAAATAATTAACCACCAAGCAATATACCGTTGGAAAGAGCTCTCCAAACTGAGTAAAACAATATATTAATTTTAAGAAGAGTCACATATTTTGTAGAAGACATTGACTTTTACCATACCCCTCGTTTGCGACATGGCACTGTGCCTGAAAATGGTAAAACACCAATAACTTCTTTTATCATTTGAGATATTTCAACTTGTAACATGTCATTCGAGTCAGTTCATGAGTTGTGACAGCCTTTCTAACGGTGCATTGAAGCATATAAGACCCTTCAATTAATGAGGAATTTTGAACGCTCATTCGCTCATGAAAACCCTAAAAAAAGAGGAAAACGAAAGGAAATTGAGAAATTGCAAAACTTTGAACAGAAGTAGGCCTATAGAGAATTTTTTACATGTGTAGGAGGTGTGGGTGTACAGTTGTACACTAGGGTGGAGTGAAAATGGCAAAAAAATATTTTTTTCTGAATTTCAATTAGCTAGATATGTCAAAAGGTGCCAATAGATCAATAGAACACTGTGTAAAAATTACAAGATTTCTGATTAATGTTTTGATCGCCCTTCGCAACTTTTTATTTTGCAATACTAAGCGACATCAGAACGATATATGTAGATTAGTGTCTGCACTCTACACAGAGTCTACAGTCTACAGTCTACACTACAGTCTACACTCTAGTCTACACTAGAGTCCACACTCCGAGTCCACAGTCCACACTCCACAGTCTAGGTAAGGTAGTCAACTAGTCAATAATAATAATAATAATAATATATTTTCTTTAATTAAACGCCTGCAAGACGTACTGCGCTTTACATTTACAAGTTATGCAGTAATCTTAATCAAACTTAACTACTAATTGAACAGACTCACTACCTCTCGCACTCTACGCCAGCGTGTTATCCATTGCGCTACAGCCCCCCCCCCCAATAGTCAGCTTAATGCAATCAGATGCCTTGATTATTACAGTATCCTTGATTTCAAAGTCACAAATAGTCAAGGTGAAGTGAGAGAAGTCACGTTTTGACTCGAACGTCGGCATTAGCTGTCGAGAAGCGACGCGTGCACGGATGAAGCCATCTCGCGATTTCTGTCCACAAACAGCTGTCGCTCGGTTACCAGCTTCACGTGTCTTTCCACAGCCTGCGTGTGGCTGGAGAATTTTGGGAAGGTGACTGTTGGAGTCACCTCCGTCGTGATGAGATCCCTGAGCTCAGTGTCTGTCATTGCCTTGATTACGGGAGGCTCCGAGATAGGGCAGACTGCCCAGTCGATCATGTCGAAGTATACCACGGCGTTGAAGTTGAGTTTTGCGGGAACCTTGAACCTCCGTATTTGTCCATTGGGATCTGCTTCAGCTCTGGCCTTCATCACTCGTCGCAGGCCCGGTTCACATATGTGTGGTCGATGGTCCGTCATCATGGCTAAGAGGAGATTCTCCGGGTGAGCGAAGTATGCGTTGCGATGAATGACGGAGTCGACGATCTTTTTGTGCTTATATAGGGCTGAGGTATCGTGACTTGACGAGCATCTGGTGAAGGTGCCTAGTTCCATCTTTGCATGACAACTGGGCTTTTATGGCGAACCACGTTGGAGCATATACGCAAATGATGAACGTCACCACCGTTTTCAGATTCTGTGACGGTTCCATGTCGCTGACATTATAATCGGAGGATTCTATTGGCTGTCGTTAGCCATCGTGAGTGATTCAGACAACCAGGCTTTCGCATTGCCAGATCGACGCTACATTCACCTTTGCTGCTACTATTACACATTTCCACTAGATAGCGCTGATCTGTGCTCAACTCCTTCGGGTCCACACTGGACAGTTGCTCGGTCAGTTGTACTGGTGCAAATGAAGAGACAGGCTGTTCGCTACACGTCACTAGCCGCTTTCCAATAGCTCCAGAGCATCCGCGCGGGCCTGTAGTCACGCCGTCGAGTGTCTGAAATAGATGGCGCAGGGGCAGCTCATTGGCATGGAGCAGACATACCAGCCACTGCAGAGGATGCTGGAAGGTTTCTTCCAGTCGCCGGATAACGCCCGCTATGTGTCCCGTGTCTCTGTCTTCGCATTCCGCTCTTTCAAACTAGCGACCAATGACTCAGCTATGACTTTGCTGGAGCCTGATGGCACAGTCGTGTGGCTGAAGTATGAAGAACCCGGCTCTGCGATGATGCTTATGTGTTCTTCCGTGAGGGTTTTTCTGTGGTACTTGTTGTCGTCGCCGAGAACGTGTGTCAAAGTTTGATCCTTGCGGCCATCAAAGAATACTCCCTTCATTCCAGTGTGAGTGTGGTCGAACTGGTCAATGACTCTTAAGAGTAAGCGGTGTAAGAGTTGCATTGAAATAAAGCGAAAACGTCTTGATTTCACAGCCAGAAACCGCCATGAATGACCTAGTTTTCATACGCCATCCGAAATATTTCTTGTAGGGTAATCGTTTTACTTTCTAAATAATACTTTTATTATGCTATTGGATGGTTCTGTTAAACTGTGTCACATATGTAAATCAAACCTACCTTTGGCATCGTCGAAATGCTTCATTTAAACGCCCACTTAAATGGTTACAATGCCAATTATTTCAATTGGGCGAAGGGCGATCAAGCAGTTGTCAGAAAATAATATCATTTGGCAGGATTGTTACTATGGACATTTGGCACATTTTTAATAGTCTAGCTTATAAAAAGGAAAGAATTTATTTTTTCACTCCACCCTATTGTACACACACACACACACACACGCACGCACGCACGCACGCACACACACTGCGCTATTAACAGCGCAGTGTATACGCCGTATAGTTCTAGGCTTAAAATGATGATAGTTTCCGCATTCGTTGCCCTTGCGGTTATGAATGCCTTCATCGGAAATATTTACCACAGATCTGTAATATGTTGACGCTGAGCCTGACCTCTAGCAACCGGAAGTTCACCATCTGATTACAATGACCTTTGACATCTGAGCTGTGTGTATAATAATTCGAAGACATACTTTACACTAGGCCTATAATACGCCCTTAGTGCATTGCATTAGCGCGTTGCATTAGTGCGTTGCGTTAGTCCATTGCATTAGTGCATTGCATTAGTGCATTGCATTAGTGCATTGCATTAGTGCATTGCATTAGTGCATTGCATCAGTGCATTGCATCAGTGCATTGCATCATGCATTAGTGCATTGCATTAGTGCATTGCATCAGTGCATTGCATTAGAGCATTGCATTAGTGCATTGCATTAGTGCATTGCATTAGTGCATTGCATTAGTGCATTGCATTAGTGCATTGCATTAGTGCATTGCATTAGTGCATTGCATCATGCATTAGTGCATTGCATTAGTGCATTGCATCATTGCATTGCATTAGCGCATTGCATTAGCGCATTGCATTAGCGCATTGCATTAGTGCATTGCATTAGTGCATTGCATTAGTGCATTGCATCATGCATTAGTGCATTGCATTAGTGCATTGCTGCAAATTGGCTGACCCCTCGCCATGGCTGACCCCTCGCCAGAGGGAATAATCCTAGCCTGAAGGGAAAGAAGATTAGTGCATTGCATCAGTGCATTGCATTAGCGCATTGCATTAGTGCATTGCATTAGTGCATGGCATTAGTGCATTGCAATAGTGCATTGCATTAGTGCATTGCATTAGTGCATTGCATCATGCATTAGTGCATTGCATCAGTGCATTGCATCAGTGCATTGCATCAGTGCATTGCATTAGTGCATTGCATTCGTGCATTGCATTAGTGCATTGCATCATGCATTAGTGCATTGCATTAGTGCATTGCATCAGTGCATTGCATTAGTGCATTGCATTAGTGCATTGCATTGTATGTTGGTGTATTTAAATGTAAATGTAAATGTAATTGCAAATTTATATAGCGGCTGTGTTATGGCTTCGACCCTGAGGGTGATATCCTTCACCACCGCTAGACTCAACTTTAATTGCATCGAGCGAACTTCTGCAGACAGAACAACATTTGGGAAATAGAGTAGTCCTACCAGTTGCGTGGTGACTCGATATGCAATCCATTTGTGATTATATATGGTACAACCTCGATTTTCATACGATCGCAATGATTATATGGTAATAACATGTTACATAATCGTAGACTATAAGGTCTTTGGTATAATTAGTAACATTAGCGCTTTAGTACGATTTTTTGTTAAAAAACAAAATGTAGTATTTAAAAATATGAAATAGATTTTCCAGGGGGCAAGTGCCCCCTCTTGCCCCTATGTGCGGGCGCCCATGTAGGCTACAATGCCGAGATAGGTCTCCGTGCGTTATATTCGGCCTAATAATAACTGCTATTTCTGTCACACAAGCATTCATGCATGCAGCTTTCTCAACTGACCATTGTTGCATTCGCAAGATGTCAGCCTGTTCTCAGAAAGTCGTCATTGAGGCAGAAGACGTTACTCTGTTTTAGTTTAGGCCTAGGGCATAGCCTACGTCTCTAACTTCTAGTAGCACCTAGGCTACCTGCTCTTGGTCCTCTCTGGTCGGCAGAAGTAAGGCAACTTCTGTGATAATGATCGCAAACGTAAACTTCTAAACTTTCTTTCGAAACTTTTTCGAAAGTTAAACGAGAGTCGGGTTGCGAACTACAGACCTGCACGTATCCTATAGACTTCTTCAGCCTGCATACAGTCCAGGGGTAGTCTACTAAATTAAGATGATGATGATGATGATGATGATGATGATGATGATGATGATGATGATGATGCTGATGATGATGATAATTTCTTTAATGAAATAAAATCCGGTTGACAGACCGCAACCAGTTACAGCGTAGGCCTACTGTGTAGGCTACCATAGATCGAGTATTCGTGACTTTAGGGTTTAATATTCGTAAATATTCGTGAATATTAAGATTTTGTAATATTTGTAAATATTCGCAAATATTCGTTAACGAATCAAGGTGAACGATCGAAACCGCAATGTTGCTCGGTATTAAGCAGTTTAAGTTTCTGTATGTCTCTACGACATTCACTCGCATTCAGGGCAAGGCTCACTTAAAATATGCAATGCGCTTAACATGCTGAGATCGGGATAATTTTTGCTTGTAATCTGGCACTCATGCAAAGAATGAGTGATGATAGAAAGATAAAGAGCATAGGCCTAATGACGGGAATCATGGAGGGATCGGGAAGAAGGGGAAGATCATGCAGAGAATGGTCGCAGGACATATAGAAGAGTGGTGTGGGATGAATGCGCAGGAGCTGACACACCGAGCACGGGACAGGGAATGCATGGAAGAGAGTAAAGTGCGCAATGAGCACCTACATGGACAATGAAGAAGAACAAGAATCTGGCACTATTATTTCTTGTGTTGGTATTTACATGCATATCTACTCGTCCTGCTACACTGATATAAAATTACTTTATCAATTTGCTGTTACTAATATAGGCAGTTAAAGTTTATTGCTAATTTTGGCTTACTATTGCTGCTGCTTGCCAACTGCCATCGATGACTCTGTCTCCTTTCAGTTGGTGAGGATGGCCAGATGTCAGACAAAGTGACTAACATAAAGTATCGAATGTGATATGAATGCCGCATGGCCATATTGGCCAGACCCAGCAGAGACCTTGAAGTTTTTAACAATAAATCTATCAAATTTATTGTCACTAAGTCTTACTGATATAGGCCTATGCGTAAGCTAACTCAATTTTGTACAATTTACTCAGTAAAAGTCAAATATTTTAATTTTTATAAATAACAAAATAAGAATTAAGAATAAAGAATTTCTTCAAAGAACATAATATTTTACGAATATAATATTCGTTGGCAGTTTTAATATTCGTTAATATTCGTGAATATTTGGAAATCTTAATATTCGTAATATGCGAATACTCAATCTATGCTGTGTACATTTATGCAATTTAAGCAATTCACAAGAACGCAAATTACAGAAGTCATAAATCTTAAATACTGAGGAATGAGGACAGCTAGGCTACACAAATATGAGATGAGAAAGGTTGAGGCCTAACCCGCATAGGATCAGTCTGAAGATCAGTCCAACTGTTGTCGTTTTAATGTGTCGCGTCCTTTGTAACTGGAGGCTATTCATAAAATAGGTACGCTCTTTTTAGACACCTTTAAAATGGGTATAATGGGTACTATAAATATATTTTATTTTAATTCTTGGCCAATATGTAAGGGTATTGCCAGGGCTTTTTTTAACTAATGTGCGTTTGATGGTGCTCTAATAAAGAATAGGTCTAATTATTCGTTCTTACTTTATTGCACAAATAATTCTGTTAGCTAAAGGACTGCAAGTCTATATAAGCAGTATTAGCTCACTATAACTAATAGCCTAACTCTCCTGCAACTTTAAGCATATTCACGCATTTTTTTTAGAAGCAGACAGTCAATAGGTCTACAACTAATAAACGCAAATTATAACTTGACACTAAAAATTGGGGAACCATGCACTCGTCTCAATTTTGCAGTTCACACTGTATTGTCCCACTGACCTTAGATGACACAGATTGACACAGAAACCAGCAATTAGCCTACTACTGTTTTCACCGCACCGTAAGGCGTTTACCGCTTATCGGACAGCGGAATATGATCCGAACATCCAACGTGCCTTATTTCTCCGTGAATGATAATAATAATTAGTTTACAGCACGGTCAGCCGTAAACACTTCACATGGACGTCTTACCTGATTCGCCAGTTCAAACAGATAACGCGGAAACGCATGCCATGGCCCGTGAGACCACGCCCGCCCGCAGACCCTGTTTAGCCTACGCGGCCGAGTAGATATTATTATGTGTGCGGCGTGCCATACTTGCGTGTGAAACGCAACTTTTCGTTTGCCAGCCCTGTGTCTCTTGCACCTAGGAGCGTTGTTGTACCGTGTACGTGGCGCTTCGGTCTCTGTCTCTCGGATCTCTTTATCATCGATGTCGGCTTTCGACCGAGTTTTCAATTTCGTCAAGATATTATTGGAACTGTAGACGTCTGTTTCGCGTTTGTCTGCTGATTTTTCGTGATGACATCGGATGTCAGGGCTGGGCAGCGCGGTGGACGCGAATCGGGGGCTAGGCTGAACGGCGAAGGGTGGCAGCCGGTCCAGGGAAAGACCGGTGGCCGAATACCGTATCAGGTACGTAGGCTATTATGGCAGTCGTGGTAAAAGTACTTGATCTAGGGCAGCGTACGTAGGCGGATGGGGCTACAAGTACAACTACTTGATCCGAGTTAAGATCAGATAAGATAACTTGTGTTAGACTGTGAAGAGGTATGTTAGGATCGTGCAAGGGCTTCTGGTGTCTTTTTTTGGATTGTTGGCATTGGCTTTATTAAGGTTATCTTCTGGCACAAAGGTCGCAGACGACGATAGGATTTTAAAAAAGTTTTCATCGTGCTGAGCTTTCTGTATTGTTCTCTGTCTTTGTTGTCGTGGACCCTGGATCGAGAGTAGGTCTTAGAACCGAGTTGAAGGGTGACCGGGGGGGGGGGGGAGTGAAAAGGGATAAATTTATGATGTTTGCGGATTGCTAAATGCCCTGTAGGTCTATGACATGGAGAGATGATTATCTGTGATTGATCTATTTTAGAGATCTATATTTTCAGGGATATGACCAGATATAGAAGCATACCACATTGAAAAGAGACAGAAAGACAGTGACAGACCCGAGACAGAGTGTTGCATTCCAACATGTGTTAACAGTCTATATTTAACTGACCAGATTCCTATTCTGTTCCTTTGTTATGTTTGTATGTATGCAGATAATATTGTGAATCTATGCGTGTGGGTGTATATTTATATATTGTATATATTATATGTTTATGCATGTATGTACCGTAATATGCTTGTGAGCATATGTGATTGTATGCTCTAAATCCTGAATGCATGCATCAGGCTCTTAGGCAACACCTGTTTAAGGCACCATGCATGAAGAAAGTAACCAGTCAAATCCAATACACAAAGAGCAAACCAGCCAACTACCAGCCAACCAACCCCAGCCAGCCAACTATCCAACCTTGCCAATCTCAACCAACTCCAATTCCCCCAACCATGTATACCAGCCCTGAGCCACCAACCATTACCTCAAGTCCTCAACCAACCCTTTGAACTGTATATGCTATGACCTAGTTAAGACTAGTATGCATAGAATGTTGCTATCATTGGTACATGCTAACTATTTGTGCCATCTGCTCTAATTATCTTATGTCTAAGGACAAGTTAAGTCCTTGCTGTTTGTGTTTAATTAATTTTGATACAGTGCCTAGGGTTGTTACCTGTGTAGTATGTAGAAGTCAGTGTCATTATGAATGTTATGCTGATTCATGTTTATCGTGTGCGCCTGTGGAATCTTGGATATGCTCACCATGCTTGACTAATATTTTTCCTTTTAATGGTATTGAAAATAATGAAATTTTTTTGAGCTCTATATGTGATAGCAAAGTTATACTACAAACAGATATTAGCGAGCTTGATAGAGCCCCGAAACTTGAAGTATTTCCTAGTGACCCTGAAAACCACTCCCCTTTAAATAACAATGATATTGACCCGGATATTAACCTCTTTTCAAATCTGTCATGGGATAGCCACTACTCTATACCTGATTCTCTCACCACCCTACTCAATACTCCTCGCCTGTTCACTACTATGCACCTGAATTGTCGAAGTATGCAGTACAAAATAATGGATATAACTGATTTATTAAACACTCTCCCTGTTCCTATTCTGGCTTTAACAGAAACATGGCTAGATACAGACTCGGTTGATACAATTAGTATAGCAGGTTACCAAATTATTCACAAATCTCGAGTTTCAGGAAAAGGAGGTGGAGTAGGATTTCTCATAAGGGAGGATATTACTTACGAGCTGCTTGATCTATCAATTTTTAATATTACCCCCAAATCATTCGAGGGAATATTTATTCGTGTGCGAATGAGTAAGGGTAATTGTCTAATTGGATCTATATATAGACCCCCAGGAAATAGTTTGGAGGAGTTCACTCTTGAACTTGAACAGTTATTGTCCAAAATTGCAAATAAGGAGAAACACATGATAATTTTGGGTGACTTTAACGTTGACCTGCTTAAAGTTGGGGATCACTTTGGCACTAGTTCCTTTTTCGATAGTATGTCCTCATAATCTTCTCCCGACCATTACCAGACCCACAAGAATTACCACTCATTCCTCAACGCTAATTGATAACATTTTCACAAACGCCTGGTCTAATATTATTGAATCTAAGATTGTTATATCTGATATCTCTGACCATTTGCCTGTCTTAACCTCCTTTAATTTTGAAATACCTAGCTCTAGGAACTCCTCATTTGAGGAATCCCGAATTATTAACGAAGAAGGAAGGGCTAACTTTAGCTATTATCTTTCTGAAGCAGACTGGACTCCTATTTTTGAAAGCTGTCGCTTGAAAGATGCTAACAAAGCATATGACTTGTTTATGAAAGAATATAAAAGAAACTACGATAAGGCGTTTCCAATAAAAACTAATATAAATAAAGGAAAACCCATACTTAGACAACCCTGGATGACTCCTGGACTTCTCAAATCTAGTAAGAAAAAAGCTAAACTTCATTTAAAATATGTAAAGGTCCCTACCCTCACCAATAAAAATAAGTTTGTTTCTTACAGAAATAAATTTAAAACAATTAGAACGAAGGCTGAAAAGCATTACTATGCTGTTGAATTTACCAAGCATGTTAATAATTTAAAGAAAACTTGGACCCTCATTCGAAGTATAATTAAAATGGATGAACAACATATTAAAATTGAAGCACTTAAAATCAATGGAATAAGAAATGATGACCCTAAAATGATGGCTAATACTTTTAATAATCTTTTCTCCGACATCGCTCATAATCTTGCCAAACAAATTCCCGCTCCTAAATCTCCTTTTAACAAGTACCTTGACCCGCCACTTCCTTATTCTTTTGGCTTGGTTCCTACTTCACCCGAGGAACTAAATAACTTGAGCCACTTGATCCACGACAGTCACAGCCGTGGCGTTGATGATATCGACCCCCATATTGCTAATTCTTGCATTTCTCCTATCGCAATCCAACTAGCTGAAATAATTAATTGCTCCCTTATCACTGGAGTTGTACCTGATGCTATAAAAATTGCAAAAATAGTCCCTATTTTTAAAAAGGGTGACAGGGAGAACCCTTCTAACTATAGGCCCATATCCATTCTTCCTTTTTTTGCCAAGTACTTTGAAAAAATAATGCATGATAGGCTCAATAAATATGTAGAAAAATCTCATATTATTTTTCCATACCAATATGGCTTTCAATCTGGTCGATCTACTTTTATGCCTTTAATTGATATGTATGATAAAATTTCTAAGGCCTTTGAAAACAATGAATATTCTATTGGTATCTTCTTCGATTTAGCAAAGGCCTTTGATACTGTGAATCATGAGATCCTATTAAAAAAATTAGCTAATTATGGCATTAGAGGCGTCCAATTAGCTTGGTTTGCCAGTTATCTTGAAAGACGTCTCCAGTGCGTTTCCTGCAATGGAGCTCTCTCAGACTTAAGAATTGTTAGATATGGAGTACCCCAAGGTTCTAATCTCGGACCCTTGCTTTTTCTTCTATACATTAATGACTTGCCTAATATATCTCCTACTCTTTCATTCATCCTCTTTGCTGACGATACAAATGTTTTTCACTCTCATAAATCCTACCAGAGTCTAATACAAACAGTAAACAATGAGCTTGTCTTCATTGCCGAATGGTTCTCTGCTAATAGACTCTCCTTAAACATAGATAAAACTAACTTTATGCTATTTCGAACTAATAAAAAGATGTGCCCCCAGAATGAATTGCAACTGTCTATTAACGATACCTCCATAACGCAGGTTAGCTCCACTAAATTTCTTGGTGTGCACATAGATCAACACCTCACATGGAATGATCATATTAAATATATCTCTGCCAAGGTTGCAAAAAGTGTTGGTATCCTTCGTCGAACCTCCCATATACTCCCCCCCGCTATTCGTGTTAAATTGTACTACTCATTAATATATCCTTATCTCTCATACTGTAATTTAGTTTGGGCATCTACATATAAATCCAGGCTCAATAAATTAGTACTTCTCCAAAAACGTGCAATACGTATCATAGCTGGAGTTAAGCCTTTTATTCACTCTAGTCCTTTATTTCAATCATTAAATTTATTAAAATTTCACCAAATAATGACTTTTCAGATAGGAATCTTTATGTATCGGTTCACCCATGATCTTCTTCCCCTTAACTTTGCAGGGTACTTCCAAAAAGGTTCTGAAATACATAACTATTCTACTAGGAACTCCTCTCATTATCGAGCCATATCCGCTCGTTTAAATTCAAGAAGATTCCATATTAAATATACTGGACCAGGTATATGGAACTCGTTTCCTAATCATGTTCAACAAGCTTCCAGTTTACAAAGGGCAAAGACACTATTGCGCAACTATTTGGTTAATGACTGCAAAGACATTTAACCTTGTAGGCACTGATTTTATTTTATTTGATTTTATTATTGTTTTTGTGTTTGTTTTTGCGTTCTTAGTTAAGTTTACTACATTAATTTTCATCTTATCCTGTTCTTTCTTGCCTATTGTTCAATTCATTATGTCAACCGTCTAGCCATCTGTTAAAATTGATAAGTAATTAGGTGTCCCTGTTAGCGGGATATTCATCCCTTAGGGCCTTCCTTGTTGCCATCCGATTATGTGAAGCATGTTATACTATGTCTATTGTGTATGTTGATGGTTGGTTACAATAAATGAATTGAATTTAATTGAATTGAACGATCAAGTCAGCCAGGAATCCACCCACTAACAGAGAAATTCTTTGCATTTTGCAGTGTGATGATATGTCCCACAGTGATGGTTTTTAGTGAAAACAATTCACTCACACAGCAGCAGCAGCCACAGGTGATGCTCAATGCCTCTGTTGTCAGTCTTCACGATGCATCTGACGAATCAACATTCTGGACAGTGGCGTGAAAGAGATGGGAAGCTGTGTCTTATCATGCTGGTGTTATTTTACACTGCAGTCTCTTAACTTAAGAAGCAAATCTCTGTCTCTTTGGCTGGCTGCTGTGTTTGTAGAATGAACATTTAATTGCAATGAGGACCCTGTCACATTGTGGATGTGACCAAAATCATATAGTTTTAGTTATGAACTTGGGGTTGAAGGTACAAATTTTGAACATTTGCTGAATATGTATGTATCTTTTGTATGCATGTATATGTGTGCGTGTGTGCGAGCGTACTTGCGTACGTGTGTATCCTTTTGAATTTGAACATGGTAGTTAAGTCCAAGCTTGTAGACATGATAAGGCAAAAAAAAATAATGCTGTGTTTCCGGTAACAGAGCTCTAAAAAATTGGGTAGGTAGGTCGAAAAATATTTTTATTTTGGTAAAATATTTTTATACAGTGACTATTCGAAAAATTATACCCAACTACTTTTTTTTCCATAAAGGTACACGCTGCAACAAAGTACGTGTTCTAAGCAAGTATAAACTGCCTATTTCTCGACTGTCTGTACCTAAAATTGCTTTAGAAAACAATTCTATTAATTTCATTTTGTTGACATCTTTTCTGGTAAGATAAAGTGGGAAAGGAAGGGGAAGATGAGTGCAAACAGAACATCACTGCTAGGGGTCGTTCCAGACTGGCCGAGCCAGTGACTAGTTACACCTAGAGGTTGCTAGATTTATTTTCCCTAGTCACCGTTAGAGGTGGCTCAAGTAAGAATGATGAGGCTAGAAGTTTCTTTAGACTGACAACCAGGAAGTAGTTAGACAGGCGTGAAACTGTAAGACAATGTCACTGTAAATAAAAAAATTTACACACAATTTTCCGAGTCGCCGCAATAAAAGTGAGTCGGTCGGGTTACCGGAAACACAACATTTTTTTGGCCTAAGATCCAACTCTATACGGAAGGCAATGTCACTGTATTATGTCAATACAAATTGTTAAAAGAAATTTTAAAAGTAAAAAAAAAATTAATTAAAATTTTTTTTTTTTAAATAAATTTTTTTTAAATAAATTTTTTTTACAAAATTATTTGAGTCGCGGCAATGAAAGAGGGTCGGTCGGGTTACCGGAAACACAGCATTATTTTTTTGGCCTAATATTGTTGTAAGAGCAGGTACTTGTGGTTTGAATGCTTGCAGATATACCCGGTAAATGTCTAAAGTCAGAGCACACACGTTGTCGCCGTCTGACTGATAGAGCTTTCAGACGTCAGATCTTGAATAGAAATTGTATTCAGCGAGAATAGAATAATTTTGAATTAGCCTAGCATAGCATGACGTGATTTGAATGCTTCATAAATTTTGAGCACCTTAGAACCCTTGCTGTGTTGCTGCACGAAGCCAAATGCATCTTTATTTAGCATGATTAACAATCTGAGTGCACATTTTTATAAATAGAAGGCACACATTCATTCATTCATTCATTTGCTGAGATTTATACAGCACACTTTCAAGATTGTCTACTCGGGTGTGAGGACCACTAAATAGGACGGTCTTGAGGTTAGAGTAAGGACTTTGGACATTAGATGTGGTGCCATAGGGAGCCCATTTCAGATTGCTTATACAAGTATGTAACACGCTACTCTCCTTTGCTACTTTTGATCTAATTTTCGTAATAGGTCAAGGCATTGTCTAGCGAAGACAATTTGTGTCCATGAGAGTTCTGACTAAAGAAATGTCTGCTATTTCCATATTTTTCTCTTTAATTCTCAGCCTAATTCTTGCTTAGTTGTGTTGATGACTGACGGCGGCATTTGATGTTGAATGCTGTCAAGGATGTGTTTTAATCAGATTTGATGCACTTCACTTCCCTCCCCCTGCTCCTCCCCCATTGCTGTTTTTTTCATCTATGTCATCAGCCTGTGTCCCCCATCTTTCCCAGAACTGTATCCTGTTAAGTTCTGTTAGTGCTCCACCCTCATCTCTGCTCATGGTCAAATGACTGCAAGTGCTTCTAACATTATGAATGGCTTAATTTTACAGTTTATGTCCTTATAGTAGCAGAAGGGAACTCCGAAAAAGCACATGAGAAAAGTTCAGATACGTCTGATTATTATAGATGTCCGGACATTCTGTGTTCCTGTTGGCAGAGAGTCTGAATGTTTGCATTTCAACTTCATGGACTTTTAAACTTTAATGTGATCCGATCCTCTATTCTTAGAAGAATGGAACCTTAGTGCTTAAGAATTAATTTCTAATTTCAAACTGACAGTGAACATTGCAAGATTGTAGCGTGACTTAATATAGTAACAGATAAGAAATTTAGCATAAGTCAAAATTAACTGCATTGCAGCCTGCAAGACACTCACCTATCTTACTGCTCATTTTGCTGTTGCCCCTATGGTGTGGAAGGCTGTGTCAACCTTGAGGGGCGAGTGGGTATTGAACTCGCATCCCTCTTATCTTGCCACCGTGTTGCCATTCAACCATCTCTATGTCTGTGATGCCATGCTGAAGTGTCTGGTCTAGCCAAGCTGAAGTGTCTGGTCATTAGAATGCATGTATTGTGATGTTTGAATGAATCTTGAAGAACAGATGTTTGCTCTGTTATGTCTGTGATGCTGTTTATGCGAATGTAGAATGCTCGGTGCATATACTTTGTCATTTCGATGAATCCGCTATGCTTAATATATATCGTATCCTCTTATTTGGATTTAGGACGAAGTTGTTTGGATGGCCAGATGCGAACTCGTTATTTTCCATTCTTTTAAAACTTTCTTATTATTTATATTAATCGTTTTCATTAGTGTGTATGCTGCAATGCACGATTTGCATTAATGGTATCGTAATCATTTCTTGGTATCATAACTTTGATTTTAATTTGAGTTTCAATCTATTTTGTCATTTGTTGTCATGATCCTTACAAGTCAACCATACTTGTTGATATCTTTATCCTTATAATTTGCCTGCAATGCTTTCATTATGAATCGCTTATGTGGTGGTGTGGGGGTTATATAACATTTGGTTCATGTTGGGGACTACCACAGCTTACTATGCATGTGTCATTGCCATGGAGCAAAGAAGGAAGCAGGTGTATCTAATCAGTAGTCATATTCCTTGTTCCTTATATTTTGTTCTCTAAGGTGTTGTATCGAATAGGTTTTGTTCAGTGGTTTGAGAGTTATGAGCAGAGTTTTTGTAAAATTGTGCTATATAAAAGCCATGGTATGTTACTTTGCACCTGCAGCATATGTTGTCCTGTGCCTCAGTTTCAATAGGCCTCAGTATATTTGGTGGTTTTGAGGGACTGTTGAGGCATGTTGAAGTGACTCTTCAGTGACCTACATACAGATTGCCTTTCTTAAGATCAATACAGACAGTATGGTACATCTCTGAATGTGAATGAGTCAGCTGTGTGCCCTCCCCACCCACCCCCAGCTCTTCTCTCATTGTGTGTATATTGATTGCCTCAGTGAGCCCGCTGCTCTTTGAATTAGGACTTTGTCCATAATGAATGATAATATTACTTTAAAAACAGAGAATACTTTACATGCACCACATGACTTGCATATGGGTTTGTGTGAAAAAGATCCACTAGAGCCGAGTTGCTGGGGCTGTTTAAGTACCATGCAACAATTGTAGTTGCTTTTTGATTTTATTGGTTCATATAGTTATATTTTTTACCATTCGTATTGTTTATTTGTGCATTGTTTTGAAGCTGATCCTATTTGATTGAACAACTGGAGTAAGAGGAGAAAATGATGTATTATTATTGTTGTTGATTTAAATTAGTATTTTAGTTTTTGAAAGTATTGAGTCTGTATTACAAAATGATAGTGCAGCATGCTAGACATATTGCAACTTAGTGGTGGCAGCATGCTAGACATAGGTATTAAATTTTATAGGCAGCCTAATAGAATATCAGCGCCCAAGAAACTGCCTGGAAACACAATCCCCTTCAAACACAGGATAGACTTCTAATTCTAGACAGTAACCGAAGAGAACACCTGGATGTCAATTAATGCCAGTGGTAGAATTTAGTACAGTCTGCAGATGGCTGACTAGGACCTTCCGACTCTCAAGTGTATAGAAGGATCTGGGTACTGACTCAGTCTTATATGCACATCAAACCACGGCATAGCTAAATGATATGCAAACTGTTCTGACATAGGATTTCGGAAAAGATTCGGTTGTCTTGCATTAATAGAGTCTAGAGGGATTTTTTTGGATTAAAATGAATTTTTAGGTGAAAACGTGTTCATCATATCTGCTACTGTCTTCATTATCTTCATCATCTTCATCATCAGTGATGGTCATCAATCAATCAATCATAGACCTATTTTACTGATACAGGAGTCAACAAAATGATGATGATGCTCTCATATCATTTTAGCTGAGTTGATTAATTTTCCTTATTTTCGTAGCAAGTCATCCTTTCCATTTCCAGCTTTTATATCTCTTCCAGCGCATGTATACAGACTGTTAGACTCCGTGCATAAACCTCGATGTTTGCCTAATGTTCCATTTTGCTTTCATGAGAAGAACTAAATATCCGAAGTGTTTTCTTGCTATAATAATGTTAATGCTTTGTCTGTAGTCATAATATATTGGATACTTGAATTACATATTAATCGGAGATAAACAAGGACTGAAGCACTTAACTATATATAGCGGTGTTTTGACTGTTTGCAGTTGAGTTCTTAAATAAGCCGAGAAGATATGTAAATGAATGAAGAAGACGTTCTTAGTTAATATAATTATGCAAACAGGATGATCAACATTGTATTGCGTTGAACAGAGATGAACAGGATGTGTAACTTGCAGCTCGTCTGTTTCTCAGTTTTCCTGTTTTGCCTTGTGACGCTCTGATTCTCTGTGGTACTTGATAGTTTAGCACTTGATCTAGAGGATGCAATTGAGAAGTCAGGGCTCAAATTCCCATCAGAGGAGAAATTGGGATGAGACTTCTGCTCTTCTTGTGTCCCCAAGCCAACGTGGCTATAAAATGAGTACATCGACCGTACACTGTCGGTGGAAAGATAAGACAGTGAGGGAGGACTGGTCACCTGCCATCCTCATATGCAGAGGCTAAGAAAATGAAGTCAGCAGCACTTCATGCCCATGGCTGCCTTTTGAGACTTCTTTTTTTGAAATTTGGATTCTGCATCAATTGGTAGATTTTGACATTCGTTAGTGATGTCTTTCTGCAGCTGGTGCAGAGGTGTCTAGGTGGACTTCTAACAGTGTTCATCAATGAATATTCATAAGCTGATTTTGAGTGGTTCAAAGTGAGGTTGAGTGGGCGTGGCCGAATGACTAGAGCATAAACTTTTCTTTCATGTGACTTGGGTTTGATGCTTGATGCTTCTCATGCAGACTGAGAAAAACCTTGGAGCCCGTTCTCACTCATGAGATCCTCGTATATGGTAATTTATGTAATTATGTGAGTTAGGTTAGGAAATCATTTGGAATGTGTGGTAATCTAGTTCGTTCATTAATTTATTCTGTCTTAGAACTTATATAGCACCTCAGTAAAAGAGATACTGAGTGGTTGTTGTGTTGGATTCATAGCTAATCTAGGGTGTGCAGAATTCAAATACCTTTGGGGATAGAAAATTCCTGCTCCACTTGTCATCCTGGTGAAGTCCAACCTACTCGGTTAATCTTAAGACTTCCATTGCACTTTTTTATCTGCTGATATTCATGTATCATGTATCAAGAAGAATCAAATAGCAGTAAAGAGGATGACTCTGGGCTCAGTACCATAGTAGGCGGGAGGTTCAGGTGTTGAATGAAAGGAATGAGAAAATTGATGTACATAGCATTCAGTTTATACGGATGGATGTCTCCCAGGACCACAGCTGCTGGTAGTCTTCTGTCTGGACATTAGTCCTCTGATGAGCGATCTGGAGTTGAAGGACATGAAACACCCACTCTTCCACTTTTGCCAGTCATTGAGGGCGTTGAATGAGGGCAGCTAAGCAGAGCCTACATTGGCCCATTTGAAGCCAAAATAGTTGTACATTTTGCACGAAGTACATGTTTGTACACATGTATGCATGTATTTCTGTTTTTTTATGTTATGTTATATGTGCATTTTATTCTTGTGACCTTACAACCTGGTTTGATAGGAGCTCGGTCAACACGACCATATACAAGAGGGAGCAGATGTAAGTGAAGGATTTGTGTAGAGGGGACCTGGAACTAGTACTCTGCTGTAGGGGGCCTAGTGCCCTAACCAGTTTATGTACCCGTATGTGCATATGTATGTATACTCTGAGAGAACTGAATTTGATGAGTAACTGTGAACAGTGGTAGAGATCCTTTATTTCTACCCATCCCTGCCAGAAGACTGACATCATTAACTGATGAAGAGGAACATACATGTATGTATGTATGCATGGGGCATGTGTATAAAATCGTAATCGTCAATTTTATGGCATCACTATAATAACGTAATATGTGTGCATGTAGAATCTTTTTAGAGCTTCATAGTTCATATGAGTGAATTGGCTCTTGAGTGGCGTTGAGTAGCATTAGCAAGGTGTCTGACGTGTGATGGCATTAATACCTTTGGCTGAACCTCAGACCACTGCTGAACATCTGAAGAATCTCTAAGAGGCTTTCAGACAAGTGTGTGTTAACATTTGCTTATCATTGGTGGCACCGGGTTCTGAGTGCTTGTACATTAGTTCCTGATGTATCCAGACATTATTTACTACTGTACTAACCTTTGACCTTGCTACTTTACTGGGCATTGTGCTCACTAGGCCTGAGGAATACTGAGGCTGGTGAGTGGGCAGATACTCTGCCTGCGAAATGGCAGGTAATTTGACTCATGATAAGTGGCTAGTGTGTGGGTTGGGCTAGGGCTTGGGCTAGGACTGGGGTGTGTGTAGGAACAAATTATGTCCTTGACAACTGGTATACTGGCCATAGTTGAAACAGCTCTAATTGTAGTGTTGCCCTAAGTATAACAGACCATCACAAAATGTCTGTAAAGCCAGTCAAAGAAAAGTAAATATATTACTGCTTGTGGTAATAAAGATCTTGTAAATACCACTCTCTCTAAATAAGTCTGGGCATTTGGCCGAGAAGTTGGGTTAGCTATGAGTTTCGATACCATTGTAATGGTTAGTAATAAAATTATATGGTTTGTTATTATTGTGAAATACTGTAGAGATGTGGTTATGGCTGAACAGACCTTTTCTATGCCATTCAGTTCATTATTTGGGTTATAAAGCATGTGGAAATGGTCTGTTAAGATGAGTAGGCCTACTGGTGAGATTGCGCCTACGGCAGGTGGTGCATATAAGATGATGGTGGCCTACAGTGACTGGTGGGCGTGCGTGTGTTTGTGTGTGTCGGTGTGTGAGCGTGTGAGCGTGTGTACCAACCTGTGCATTTGGCCTGCAGGGCCATTTCAACCTATTTAATGGAAGCCTGGGGCACAGACTCAAATTAAACTCAAATAAGTCATCTCTACTTATTTAGTGGTACTGCATTGGTGAACAGAAACTCTGTTTGCTTTATAAGCAACCGGTGTGCTGGGCTAGGCCTCGTTTTTTTGTGCCTACTTTGGTATGTTTGGATAAGCGTAGGCCTTTTGGACTTAAAGCCCTGGCCAGCCAGACATATTACCTCTGACAATGTAACCTTAGGCAGCGTTGACGTCACGGTCTGCTGCTATTGAATGTGTAAGGTGTGAATGGGGTACAGTTTCTGAAGAATGAAGGAATGGAACGAGAGGTGAGAAGAAGGAGCAGGGAAAAGGAGGAGATGGTAGAAGTAGTAGAGAAGGAGATGGTAGAAGTAGTAGAGAAAGAGATGGTAGAAGCAGTAGAGAAGGAGATGGTAGAAGTAGTAGAGAAGGAGATGGTCGGTGTTGCATGAAGCTGAAGGAGTTACTATGACAATGTTTATAGCACTTAGGAGAGTAAATATTGGGGTGCATTAATTGTTCTGCCAGATCAGCATCCCAGTATTCAGGTATAGCAGCAGTAAGCCCCTATGAAACCTCTACCAAGGAGGAGAAGGAAGCGGTGGAGAAAGAAGAGGAGAAGAAGTATGTGGAGGAGGGAGGGAGGAGGACGTGGAGGAGGAGGAGGGAGGAGGAGAAGGAAGATTGCTTACAGAGAATGGTGGGTATTTTGATGCCGTGAGAGTGGTCATAGACGTCTCAGATAATCGGACTAATGTAAGGATAGACTTGGATGGAGACTGGTGCTTGCTTGTGTGACAGGTCCACCGATAGGTCGGAGGGTGTCGGGTGTCACTGGTTGGTGAGGAGGCTCGTCGACCCACAGCCGAGGGTTACCTAGACATAGCCTGGTTGGAATTGAACTGGGGCCATTAGCTAAACCGGAGCTGAGGCGAGTGGGCTGGTAATAGAAGGCTCTGGGGCTGGCCAACACCGGCCATTATGATAATAATGGAAACCGCCTTGCACAGGCACTCACAGGCAGAGAAAGCCAAGGGACATCTCCCCATCTCTCTCTGGTAGCGGTGGCCACGGGACATTCGCTCGCCCCCACCGCTGTCGCTCTTGCTGGGTTTGTAACTGTCTCTCTGTGTGTCTCTAAGTGTCTCTTTCTTTCTGTCTGCACTTGCTATTATTTCAATTGCTCCACGTTAAGTCCGGTTCACTGGCTTTCCCTGTGGGCCTGTCTGCCTCCTGTGACCAGTGTCTGTCTCTCTTGCTCTCTATGTATCTCTCTTTCTCTCTTTCTGTGGGCGTGGAGACCTAGTTGCCGCTATCTGATAATTACTAACAACGTTCAGGCAGCAGTGTAGGTTGTGTTTACAACTGTGTCTGAATCCTGTTGACTTGTTCCTGTTCTGTCTTTGCCAGTTTTCCGCTGCTAACGACAACGGTCCCACTTTGTCTGCCACGAATCAGGATAAGCATTCCATGTATGCCACAGCCTGATCATGGCTGTCATTCGATGACCACTTGCAGTGGGTCTTTCGTCTCTTACAAATGCAACAGAAGCTAATTGTTTAACGCAGCGCAGTGTTACTTTTTTGAAACGCTGTGATCCAATCCCAACTAAAGGCATTGAAGCATGCATGGCGGTTGGCGCCTGAGAAGCACGCAAATGCCCTACATACCTGATCGCACTCTATTGTAGAACTTTTATTTTTATTATATGAAAAAGTAAATTTAGTACTGTTCTGAAAACCAGAACTTGTGGATCACAAAACTGTTTCATTGTTTCAAACTTGCTGTGCATTTTCAAAAGCTGTTTGAAACACTGTATTTCAGTAAGATTTCTCACCAAAATTTCTTTGATTTACAACTTTTCGCGAGACACCCTGCGCTCACCCCAAGGGTTCCGTAGAACCCACTTTGGGAAATGCTGGCATAACGGATGTTTTTCTATTCTTTTAGATACACCTTATGACCCATTTGATACGCTAACATAGCGGTGTGTGTAGTGGTGGCGTCGTTGCCTTGAAGCCGGAAGGTTCGAGGTTCGAATCCACCTCGCCACGTAAGGACCTTGGGCAAGTCCTTCACTGGCAATTGCTCAGCGCTTCGGCGTGAAACTCCGATGCAGTGTCCGCTCTGCATTCGTGAGCGCCTCTGAGTAGAAGGGAGCTTGAAGGGGCGCTATAACAAGTGCACATACAAACAAACAAACACCATAACTGACTTTATCTTAGTATTTTTAGAATTCAGAATGAGAACTGGAATTTTTCATCCTTCCTAGTCCGCTTCTACACAATCCTAGTCCCTCGCTCAACGGCCTCCACAATGGAATGCCGTGCTTTCTCGGTCATTGGCCCTGCCACATGGAATGATAGTCTTTTAACGCTTCGTCCACCGCCCACGGATCACTCCACCATGTCCTTCTCTTGCCTTAGTCATATTTAGCCGAGGTTGGGTCAGTAGCAGGGCTTAAAGTGTGGCTGGACGGTCATGGACGGCGTCCATGCACTTGTTTTAAAATCTGAACGCTGTCCTGCCACTTATTGGCGAGCACAGACTGGAAAGGTAATGGGCGTCCAGGCACTTCTTTTGGAAAGGTAAGGAGCGTCCAGGCACTTATTTTTCCACACTTTATGCACTGGTCAGTAGCACTTCTGAATACCACCGGTAGATGGTCTTGAACAGACGCTATACAAATGTTTCTAATAAAGTCGTCAGTGATTATATTGCTGTCTTCCAAGGATTCACTTCATGGTATGTTTTCTTGAATTGAAACTAAATCAAGCAACCTGTGGATCACAAGGATTCATGTCAATGTAGTGCTGGGGAAAGCTGCGATCTGTAAATTGCAATTCTAAACATTTGTTTGATTCTTTGTAAATTGTAATTTTTGAATTATTATGATGCTCTGTAAATTGTTAGTTAAATTTTTTTTATGATGCTCTGTAAATTGTTAGCTAAAAATTTTTTATGATGCTCTGTAAATTGTTAGCTAAAATTTTTTATGATGCTCTGTAAATTGTTAGTTAAAATTTTTTATGATGCTCTGTAAATTGTTAGTTAAAATTTTTATGATGCTCTGTAAATTGTTTAATATTTAAAAAATTTTATGATGCAGTGCGAATTGTTATTTGCATTTATCTGTGTGAGTATGGGGGGGGACTCAAATGGTTTGACTCTGTTTGTGCAATGGCAACTAGTGTTGTCTTTTCCGGATATCTGATTATTTATTATCTGTACACAGATGAACTTCCTGTTTTGACATTCACATATTAATTAATAGCCATAATAAGCACAGGCATTGTGCTAAATCGTCGGCTACTAAAGCGTGATATATTAAGTTTCAGTACACATTGCTGGTGTATTATTACAGATCAGGAGTGTGTTGTTCTAGACTGGAGAGCAGGTTTTTTATATTTTGTTGACACCACACAATTGTGTCTCTGAGCATTTATAATTTTATATGGATGCATTAATTTATTTATTCCATTTTTAGCTTTAGTGGCGGTAGAGTCTGTAGTCGTGTAAGTAAGTAAGTAAGGATCTATATACTTTATTAAGCCAATTGCTTATCTGCACTCTGGTGCACCCTGCTGTAGGGCTGTTCCAGTTTCACTTTTGCCGATCTTGCCATGCCACGTACGGCTGGTTATTAAGTTGCCGATACCAATTATGAGACCGATTATTTCATAAATTGATTTACTCAAAATGTCAGCTCTGAAGCAAGAACTGGTGATCATTTATTTTTAGTGTCTCTTATTAATTATCTATGGATTATAGAACAGCTTTTGTGTTCCAAAAGTAAAATAATACCCAATTACAGTGATTGTTCTAGTAATCAGCCCGCTTATCAGTATGTCAGATTACTTATCCTGGCTGATCTGTAATAAGGTTAGTTCTGAGGTTTGAGATTGTACATTGGATTTACAAATTAATTGACTATATCCACAAGGTCCTGAGAATGTACAGCACATTGTACTTGGAAAAACAGGTGCATAGGTCTGGTTTTTTATATAGAATATTGGGATTTTGAAGCGGCTGGGCTCACAATGGAAAATAATGGCTATTGTGTGTGAGCAGCGGCGCTTGTTTGCTCCTTGAGGCTTAGGCTGTGAACTCTCTGTGGCATCCATTACATTTCAGTCAAGTTCTACTTTGTTGTTTGGTGCTGTGTGTACTATTCTCTGATGAAAAACGTTCAGCATTGTTGGCTTTTGTTAATTTTTTTGAGGGAAAAGAATAAGTTCCTTCTTGATAAAAGAGATTCTTGATTTTAACTCAAGAGTCATGAAGTGGTGTTCGCCACATGGGGTGGTGTTCGCCACTTGGAGTGGTGTTAGCTACATGGAGTGGTGTTAGCTACATGGAGTGGTGTTAGCCACTTCAGTGTCATTGCAGGGGCATGCCAGAGCGGTGGTGGCAGTCCTTGGCATTGCTGATCTTTTTACCCACATTAAGTGTCGGCACATTTATGGAGTTCATTTTTTATTGCAATTAAAAAACACCGTTCACTGTTTATGCTGAAAAGGAAACCAAAACTGTAGTTTTAATGAAGAAATTACTCAGCATCATATTTTCTCAACATCATATTTATGATAAAGTACACTTATTTATTTCAAAATGAGTCCAGATTAAAAGTATTGTGAATGAACAGTCGTTGCGCTCATTTTATGGCAGAGTTCACTGTCATTACAAATGAAATGAAATGAAATAACAACATAAGCACATGAACTCCACCACTGCTCGTACTTTCGACAGTGCCAGTCCCAAGCCTGGAGGGAGAAGGAGGTGGACACTAATCATCTTTGATATGATGCAGTGTTATATATAGTTTTGCATTTCTTCTAGACTGCTAGGAAAGAAGCAAAGCGTGGTTTGGGTATGGAAAGATATTGCAACCATTAAATTATGTGCATTTGGATACCCAGTGGTTAGTAAAAAGGTATTCTTGATAATCTGAGTTACCTATATAACAGCACTGCATTCCTAATGCGTGGCATCGTATACCTAAAGTGATAAGCATATAATGAACGCTATCAAGCAGGCGAGTTTTTCCTAAACTGGCAGTTCCAAGTCACATCGGAGTTGATGTAGTCATGAAGGTTATTCTCAGTCATAGATAGATAACACAGGTCTCTATGCAGGATGTGTGTTTTTATGTGAACCTACCAGGTGGTATAGATGTTATAAAATGTAAATTTAAATAGATGTTTTCAGTATGAAGAGTGTTGTATATTATGTGCCAAGACATTTACAACTATAGGCTGTCATATATCATGTCCCTTTAATTGGGCATTTGTTATTCCAGGGTGTGTCCTATGGTATAAATGAGGCATTTACTACTCCGGGGGTGTTATATGGTAATGACTGCAATTCCATGGGTGTAATGTCACGTCTGGGACTCAGTAACAGTCGCCCTGGGTCCTCCATCAATTCCAGGTCATGACTGACAAGCATTCAGTTTCCACTCCTTCCTGCATGCATATCAAGGAGGCAGCGATCCAGGGTTGAAGTCACTTGACTGGGAAGCCTTCCATCAAGACCAGATGGACAGTCTTCTTTGTCAGCTCCCTGCAGAGTTGAAATTTTCATATGCAGAATTATTCAACCTCCTTAAACAGCTGTGTACGACCTCAATGAACAGCTCTGCATCTCTCTGCAGTTGGCTCTCTGTCTCTCTCTCTGTCTCTGTCTCTCCTTCTCTCTCTCTCTCTCTTTCTTTCTCTCTCCCTCTCTGGCATGGCTACCTTCTTCTGCTATGTTCTGTTCACATCATCATTGGGGAGAAGGGGATTTAGGCTAAATGGTAAAAACTATGACACTAAGAGCGCACGCACGCGTGGGTATCGCTTCCTGCCACTGTCCCAAAAGTCCACTCAACCTTCCATTCGGCAGTTGGCATTGGTAAACTGAGTCGTAGGACGTGGGGTGATCACCTTGCATGGCTGCCAACAGTTAAATTCCACTTCTGTATAATAAGTTGCACTCTTCCTCCATTCATACGATGAATTGTAATCATGCTGTGTTGTGTACGTTTGATATTAAACAAAGTTTATTATTATTGTCATATGTTGCCATCTCAGTCCATGATCTGCCTTGGAGTGCGGAACAATGCATGGGGAACAATGCATAATAAACAAGGTGGGCCATAACTTAGGACAGCAAGGTTCATGCTGAATGACTTTGGACTGGCAGGAAAAAGCACTCTCACATGTGCATCCAGTTCAAAGAGAAACATCACAACAAGACAAGGATTGCCTATAAATATATTTAAAGAGCAGCCAGAGACTTTAGAATGAAATGACAATCAGTCTTCGTTTGCTTTTGCATGTTTCTGACGAGTCCCTATTTCATTGCTGCTGTCGATGATTACTGGTATCAGCGATATATAAATAGTTCTTCGGTTGTGCGTAAACAGACTGAGAGGTCCGTTCAACACCACTTACTCGACTACACGCTCCACTTAAGATCGCTTCGAAGTAGTGAATGGCAAAAATCTGAACATGCCTCTCTTATCTTCTCCTTTTAATAGTGTCTGCACTTGATCCTATCCCAGCATTCCTCTGGCGCGAATTCATTAGCGAGTTGCTCCCTTTCTTTGTGCTGATCCGCAGTTCATCGCTGCCTGAGGGATTTTATTGTTGCTCTTGAAGGAAGCTGGAGTGGATGTGGAAAACATTTTTCTAGAACCTTACAAGTTAAAATGCAGTATATAATATAAATGTTGTGGGACTCGTTATACCTGTGCACATCTAATATAATGAAGCAGTTACTGTTTCAGTGGTGGATTTTTTGTGTGGTGTCGTATCAGGACTTGTTTTAACGTGCCGTTGTACACAAAAAGTGCAGTTCTAAATGGATTGTGCAGTTGTAGAAGCACTTCTGTACAGTTAAAACTAGCAAAAAGTCATTGTCCTCCGATTGGAAGTAATTTACCATGGAGGATGGGAAAGAAAATAAGGGATTGTGCAGTTCTTTCAGTACAGAAGCGCGAAGGGAAGTACGTCTTGAGAGTGCGAGAGGATGCAGGGAAGAGCCCAGACATGAGTTTATTCCGTAGAAGAAGGTAAGGTCATTCCATGTGGAGGTACCTACCCATTCAGGTCTCAATATTAGATTTCGGAGTCCACTACCTACCACAGCAAATGCCTGGCTCCGAGCCAAGGCACACGGGACACCAGTGACAAAGAGGTCAAAAGGGTCGGTAGAACGCAAGGGGCAAACAGGTGTCACAGAGAGAGAGGCTTACACGTAACACATAGCATATAGGGGAGAGTTATTATTTTGTGAGCCGTTGAGGCACGTAATGCTGTTGTAAACTTAGTTGTTTTGGAGTCATGTGCTAATTGGTAATGGTGTTGAAAGCTGTCGGAGAAGTCTTTATTTAGGAGGTTTTTACAACCTGGCGACATCTAGTCTGTGTTTCTGATTCCCTGGAATGGCTGGAGCTGTTTGCTGTGGATATGTGACGCTTAATTGACTCATTTGCTTTGCGCTACCAACGGCGTGTCCTCCATTCTATAGATACTGACTCAGTTTGTTGTTGGGTAGAGTACTATTCAGGTATTACTCACTAGGAATAATTAACACCAGAACTTTTTTGCACGCTTGCCAGATGTTGGATTGGTGGAACCCAATTTAGTAATGCTGGCATGTTATGTTTCCCAAAAAAGGCTTTCACACACACGCACACACATGCACACACACGCACACACACACACACACACACACACACACCCACACACACACACACTGTCACACACACTGTCACACACACACACGCACCACCCTCCCTGTCAGAGCCACTTCTCCTCAGTTGGGGTAGTAGCTCTGCTTTGCTGCTGGTTAAGTTTCAAACCTTAATTGCCACTGGGCGTCTCTGTGCATTAATTTCAAGCATTAATCAAACAGCTGCAGGATTTTTGCTTGAATTTCCAGCTGTATTTACGGTTTAGTTTCGCTGGTTCATTTGTTACATGTGCTTTAAGAGCTTAATTAGAGACTTTTGTCTCACGGTTCTACGTGTTAGGAAACAAAATGCTGCGTTAAACTGTAGAATATAAGAGTCTTGCATACTTGTCATAACTGAGATTCAACTTGCAAGTTGTTCATATGCGTGTGTGTAAGTGTGTGTACTGTATGTATGCATGTGTTTGTACATGCATGCACTTATGTGTATGTAATATTTATGTATGATTGCATGTACATACGTATGTAGTACGTACGTATGTATGTATGTATGTTAGGGTGGTCCTTATTTTTAAAAGTTTGATTTTATAACGGGGCACCCTCTAAGTTGGTTTCTATTGATGAGAAAAAAATTGAGAAAAATTTTGGAGAGAATCTGAGGACATTTAGGGGTCGCTACCAGAGGTTAAAGTTCAAGGTTGGAATTAATTTGGGCTTTGTGGTCCACTATGCGCAATTTCCATTAATATGCTTTCCAACCATGTTAATCGCTATGATAGAATTTGATAGCAACTATACTCACATATTTATTAACATCTCCGACATCATGATTGCCACCTACTTACCTATCTTATTGACAATTTTTATAATGCATTCACAGCCATTGCATCTTTTGGCGGCAATTTCGCTTCATTTCTGTTTTTTCGTGTATATTGCATAATTTCGCTATTATCAAAGAGAACACAAAGTTAGCAATAGACCTAAGTCTTGACAATGCCATGGTGAAAGTGAGTAACAGAAGTGCAACACTTGTAGGCCTACTTTCCTTCGCACTACAATGTCTTGGTAATGATCCCACAGAGTTCAATCTCTATTGTTTTTAAATGCTTAAGGAGTGAATAAAGAATCGGCCAAAAATTTATGAAAAATTGAAAGCTGAATGCCAACCAGGAGTTCCTCTAATAATTCACTGGGATGGAAAGTTGTTGGAAGACATCTGCAGACTGCAGTAAAAAAATAGTAGACCGTCTTCATGTCCTCGTTTCTAGAGTGTTGACCAGATCCTCGGTTTACAGAAGTTATCATCGGGACAAGAAAATCTTCAGTGTCTGCAGTGTATGAAGCGGTTGTGATTGGGGCATTGCTGATCGAATCAAATCTGTGCTTTGACACCACATCAGTGAACAGTGGACTTAGAAATGGTGCCTGCATCCTGTTGGAACAGAAGCTGGACAAGGATTTGTTGTAGAGTGCATGTCGCTATCACATATGCCTATATTAAGTTGGAGGCAGTGGTTATGTTTACTCTTGGTTCACCGAAGGGTAACGACATAATGATTTTTCCGCTGGGCTGCACAGAGCGAGGTTGATCAGCAAGAGCATTTACAGCGTTAAGATATGGATGTTCAAGAAATAATTCAAGTCAACAAGAAGAGAATAAAGGGTACTTATGGCTGACATCTGCCTGCTAAACGTCAAAGTCTGGTTTCAAGCACCGTATGCACCATCTATACTCCTCAACTTGACCTGTGGAGAGCAGATCTTCAAGGACATTGACAAAATACAGGGAGATAAAATAGTGCAGTTGCAGACGTTGGTCACGTTGCAATGAAGAAATGTTTAGATGACCTTTGGTATCTATCAGAGGAATTGGTGACTTTTGCGTTCTTTGATTTATGGGGCTTCCATTTATACCAAGCGCCAAATGATTACTACTCTGGACAAAACTTGGATCGAACATCCACTTCAAAGAAGAACCTTGGAACCTGCTGTAATAAGCTCAATGCAACTGGAAGATTTTGTCATGGAAAACACGACATTTTTCAAGTTTTCTCCAATAAGACGTTGATATGTACATGGTCAAACGACACGAGAACTTCAAGTTAGATTAGGCCACTGCGAACTCAGTGAAAGTTGTGAATGGCATTACAAAGCGTGGAGTGACACTCATGAACATGTATAACAAGCTTCAAACAAATAATGAGGATCAGATGCAGAGTCTGCTATATTGATTGTGAAGAAATATACGGTATACCTATCGTCGCAAAAGACTGATGCAATAATGGAAACATTAACTGGAAAACATTTTTATGTCCGTGTATGCGTTTTGTCCAAAATAGTAAACCAGTCCACAGGCCACTAGTCCACCTCCAGCACGGTCCATTGCCCACCGGAATTTATTTAAATTTGTGCATTCAACCATACATGTACACTAGCAATAGTATACAATATACGATATTCCATGTTTCGCCTGTGTCTTTACATTGATATATGTTACGTCCGGTAGCGACCCCTAAAACTCAAAAAAATCTGCCAAAATTTTCAGTGTTAATATTTTTTAACCTAAAGGTATAAGTTAGGAGCCCTGGTGCCCCGTTTAAAATTCTCCAAAAAATATTTTTACATGGAGCTAAGGACCACACTAATGTATGTGTGTGTGTGTGGTGTGGATGTGTATGCATGTATATTGTGGATGTGTATGCATGTGTGTATGCATGCATGTGCATATGTATTGTATTGTAGTGTATTGTGTCTGACCATTTATAAAGCGCTTCTCGCGGCAAGAGCCATTCAGAAGCGCAATCAGTGTGTGCAACCCCGAGAGAAAAGACAGGTTTTGAGACGAGAGAAAGAGCAGGAAAGACTCGATCTGTTTATATTTGCATTTATCTGGCTATTTATGTAGCACTGGATGAGGGACATAGTATTTTTTGCTTAAACTAAAGAACATCACTGCCAGGTGTGTATTATTCATATGGTTTTTATAGCACTGATTTTAACACTTCTGACTTTGCATTTACACTTGGCACACAGAATGCCGCCTGTAGCTTATACATAGGCGCGAAGACGTTTACGTTAGGATCATTTGCAACTTCGGATGCACATCATACATGCATGTATTATGTATATATGCACTTATATACAATGCAATGTGCATTACGCCTGAGTCTATATGGTAGATAAAAAGTTACTGTCCTTGGGCTTGTGATAATGGTGGCTCAATAGCTATGCCCTAGATCCGCAGTTTTAAACAGTGCTACGTTTTTCACTAGTGGTATGCCAGGTATTGCGAGGAGATGGTATACACGATAAAATTTGAGAAAGATAAATTTTTCCATGAGCTTCTGATTGTCTTTCGTTGATTAATATTAAACTGTTCAGTGTGCACCATGAGCCTATTTTTTAATTTCCTGTTTGCTTGACTTTACGATGTTCACATGATAATAAATTGCAACTTAGGGACTTCACTCTCACCTGTTGTTTTTTGATCCGACCCCTAATAAAAATAAATTTTATAGAGGTATGGAGTGGATTTATTAATGTGTTTATTGAGTCAGTCATGTCTATTTATATGTGTTTTATTTTATTGTATTTCCTGCATTTACTATAGCACCCCTTCAAGCTCTCTATTCTGAGGCATGCAGAGGTGTGTGTACTGTGTAGTACAGCAGCCAGTGATGGTATGCTATAAGCAAATGTTGTGTTATCAGGCTTATCTTTTGTTTTTATTCTATTATAGCTACCTGTTAACACATTGACCGCGGCAATTATTTTCCCCGGGGCGCGGCGGCCCTGTGCGCACGGCAACCAGCAACGCAATTATCGGAAATTCTGATAAGACTGGATTACAAAGACAAATAGCATTTATTATTGATGTTAGTAAATATGAAATGTAAATAACAACAAGGCAAATAAACAGTTACTTCTGAACTTCTCTGTCATACTTTACTTTACAGTAGGCCTAAAACTGTGCATCGAAATGGTAATCCTTGAAACAGGGAACAACGCAAAGCGCAGGCTTAGAAACGCATGTGCTGCAAATGTACCGCGTTTCTTTGCGTATTCCACGCTTATGGCAAACGACGCATCTGGTACATGGTGCCTGTTTGCGTTCAGTGGGAGGAAGTACGTCCATATAGTGCTGCCCTGAGAGCCGTGACAGGTCCGACGCCTTATTATGATGCAATCCTCTTAGCACAACGGAAGCCGCGGCCGGTCGATCTTGCGTATTCATTAGAGAGCTTACGACTGAAGAGCGAAACCATATCTGCCGACGATTCCCTCCACTTCTCTTGTACATCAAGAAGGCATTGCTCATGGCCATGTCGATCGTCTGTAGGACAACCTTCCTGTACCACTTGAGGGTCTTCCGCAGTGGCGAGTAGTAGGAAAGCAGCTGGTCCAGCCGATCTACACCGCACATTCGAACGTTGTAATCGAGCACGCAGTCCGGTTTCTTGATAAGTTCTCCACGTCTGTTCCGTTTGCCACCCTCAAAAATTCTGCCTGCATGAATAGTGGACAACATCATAACGTCTCTCTTATCCTTCCACTTCGAAACCATGATTTCTCGGCTTCTCAGAGCAACGACATCGTTCTTTTTCAACTTCGCTGAGACCACTTTTTCCGGCAAATGCTTCCGATTTTTACGCAGCGTTCCACAGAGGTAGGTCTTCCTGTCCAGAAGCTGTTGCGCAAGTGGAACACTCGTGTAGAAGTTATCAGTATACAGGACATGTCCTCTGTCCAGTATACCGTCCATCAACTTCAGAACAACAGTCTCTGCATGGCCAAATCCTGATATCGCATCCATCTTGCCACAGTATACAAGCATGTTGTATATGTAGCCACTCGGCTCACACAACAAATATAGCTTCACGCCATATTTGTGTCTCTTCCCGGGAATGAACTGTCTGAATGTGAGTCGTCCACGCCACAGTACCATTGACTCGTCAATAGATACGTCACGTTCCATGGTGTAGACAGCTTGGAAGCGTGCAACTAGGAGATCGCAAATATGGCGCAGCTTGAAGAGCCGATCGTTCTCTGGCGACTCTTCATTGTTAGAATAATGCCAAAATTTCAGTAAGATTTCGAATCTATCTCGAGGCATAGTTTGATTGAATATAGGAGTGGCAATATTCGGGTCCGTGCTCCAATAATCCTCAATCTTTGCCTTGTGCACATACCCCATGAGAAAGATGAGTCCCAAAAACCGACCCATTTCTGATGCTGTTGTGGGTTCCCAGTTATGGGCCCTTGCTTTTCGTTTCAAGGCGGTCTTTTGAAGAAACTGGTCCGCAAATCGGTTGGACTCATTCACCATCAACATCAACACATCGTCCGTCAAGAATAACTTGAAAAATTCTATCGGACTCGACTCAGCAGTGAGATTTATAGAACTGTTCAGTCCCGCAGTGTGATGATATTGAAACTCTACATTTGGCGTGTAGTTGCCATCAACAACTTGCCAAACACGAGGTGTAAATGCAGATGTCGATGCCGAGGCATTAGTTTGTTCCGTAGCAGAAGCAGCAGCAACAAAGGACTCGACATCGGAATCTGGGTCATCCGATCTGCCTATGCCTGCCTCGTCAACCGTAGGGAGATCGTATGCCTCTGTAGCATCGCTATCTCCATCACTATCTACGACATCAGCTAGGCCTACAATGTCACTGTCCCTATCACTGTCATTGTCATCAAAATTCTCGTCTTCTGACATATCTATCATCCTCAAAATTTCTTCGGTACTAAACCTCTTACGAGTCGCCATTATCACACTTTCTCGCTAACGCAGACAAGAAGGCAGAAGCCTGTGTCACGTGCTCTAAACACCAGGTATAGCAGCAGCTGTAATAAAAATTTAGGCATGATTATTCACTAGATGGCTATAGAAACCTTAGCAGTAATCTACACGCGGCTACATTTGTTAACAGGGCGCTGAAGATGTCTTTATAATGCTTAAACTAGATTACGTGTTAACACGCTCACCGCGCCTGCTAATAGAAAATCAATTACGTGTTTACACGTAAACCGCGGCCAACGTGTTAAGAGTGCATTTCCAATGATGGCGATGGTGATGATGATGATTATGATGATGATGATGATGATGATGATGATGATGATGATGATAATGGTGACGGTTTTTATGAAGATGTCAGTGAAGCTTTTCACACACATCTAAGTCAAGGCTTGATTTTTCCAGAAATCCTGGTTTTGAATTAGAAACTCTTGAAAAGTTTGGCATACTATTCATAGAAGATGAATTTATATTGAAGATGTATATCTTTAGTCCTGGTATTTGCTTGTTTGTTGCATGAGCATTTTGTTGGCAATTAGAGTAACTTCTCAGTCCTACTTTGCCATTGCCTTTGACCCTCGCTTTTAATCAAATGTCATGGCATGAAATGCGCCATCTTGTGTCTGCTTTCCAGTACCTGAGGTAAAGCTTTATGTCCCAAAGTGGAACACAAGGAAGGTGCTCATTCCTTGTTTTTTGGTGATTATTCTTTGTTCTTGCTGCTCACTCCTTGTTCTTTGGTGCTCACTCCTTGTTCTGTGGTGCTCAATACTCGTTTTTGGTGCTATTTCCTTGTTTCTTTGGTGCTAAATCCTTGTTCTTTGATGCTAATTCGTTGTTCTTTGGTGCTCGTCTCGTTCTACTTTTCAGTACGCACATTCCTTGTTCTTTGCCGCTCATTCCTTGTTCTTTAGTGCTCATTCCTTGTTCTTTGGTGCTCATTCCCTGTTCTTTGCTGGCACTTTCCTCCCCGGTTTAATAATATGCTTCTCCCAAATTGTTATTGTGCTTGGTGACAGTGACGATTTGTTTATGGCTGCTATGTGGAGTCCATTTAGCAGGCTCAAACCTGCAATCATCAGGTCACATTTGAAGCATCCATTCATGCACCACCGATAATTGCTTTATATGTCATTCTTTTTTCAACCATTTCAGCAATGAGAGTGTACTGAAAGAATACTTTTTCGGTTATTCAAGAAAATTAAGTTGACAACCACAACTTAATATGCGAGGATGCGAAATGAAAAGTGGACGGAAACAACCGGTTTATCTGTTTCTGCAAAATTCTAGGTTATGAAAATGACTTTTCATTGGTTCGTAGAGCTGACACTGTGAGCAGTGAATGGGAAAGCAATGCAACTCGTCATTAAAGTGTTAATTATTAACTCCTTGGCCAAATAGTTTTTAAGTGATTGTAAAAGTCCATAAATTTCCTTAATGCATACCTGCGTTTAAGAGTCAGCCTATTCAGCTGGAATTGATTGGACTGCAAGAAATGTAGACTTCAGTTCTTCTTAAGGACAGCAAGACAGTAGCATTGCGACTGTTGCCAATACAATCGATCAATTGCTTTCTATTTGTATACATATATATATATATATATATGCATACATATATATATATATACTGTCAAGAGTTGCAATGGTGTCTGTTGTATATATGTATATACTTGTGTATATATATATATTTGTGTATGTATATATATATATATATATATATATATTTATGAATGCTGTCACGCGTTGCAATGGTTGTCTGTTGACGGCAGCCACTGGCTTTCTGCTTACACTGTTGCCATGGTAGTGGATCCATCCAATGACAGCCCCTCTTCCCTCCTCCAGTTGCCCGGATGACTGCTGTAGCCTCTGTTGGAGTTGATTAGTTTGGACAAATAGCTGAGCGCTGCAGTGCAAGGCATCATTCATCGGATGTCACACCTGGCGCTCACTTGAACTTTGTACCTGTATCTGTTGCTGCTGCTGGTGCTTTGTGCTCCAACTGAATAGTGTATCAGTATCTTCCGGAAGATCCTTTGTGTGGCCAGGATGGTGGGTGGCAGATGGTGACACCGCACGTGTGCGTGTATGTGTTTCTGAACGTATGTTGGGCACCGTTTGAGAGCTTCGTAATGGCACGATGGTACCTTTCATGGTGGTACCCTTTACGTTGATCTTTCATCACAATTGCTGCTCATCCCATAGATTCAGCAGCTTTCATCATCATCATCATCATCATCATCCTCATCTGTTCCTAATGCCAGACGTTTGATGGTGATGGGTACAAATAAATGACCTTTGTTGTCCTTGATCATTTGTCATATCCACCTATGCCTTAGTGTCATTCCAAGTGATGTTATGTCCTTCTCGTTCATTTTGTATTATATCCACTTATCCACCAGTGTTGTCTTGGTTAATTCCCTGCTTATCTATATCTGTTCATTGCTTTTCAAAGTTTGCCAAATTCTCCTACAGTGTACGTCCGTTTCATCGCTGCCATTTGCGTTTATTAACCCTCCTAAATCATCTCTCCCCCACAATTAGACAAATTCTTCTACTTACTCAATAGCTTCCCGTGGATTTTGGAGTTTAATATTGTGTACCTTTGGTATTTTCAGTCGCTTTTGCTTTAGTTTTCTCAGTGTTTATCAATTATCTTAATCTTCGTCTTTCGTCCATCTGTGCTGTAGGTACGTCTTGTAGTTCTGGTCTTCAGTTTAGCGAGGAGACCAATGTCGTCAGTAAATCGGATCTAACCCTAACTGTATAAGTGTATATGATTATGTGTGCATAGTTGCATGCATGCATTTGTGTATTTAGCTCTATATTTTCATATGTAGATGTTGCATATGTATATCTTGTTTGCTGTTTGGCTCAATAAAAAATTGATTGATTGATTGATTGTCTGCACATGCATCAACGGATGCATGGATGTATGTATGTGTATAATTAGTCCTATGTGTGTATGTGTATAAACATATGCATGCACGTGCATGTCTGTATACACTATATTATGTATATATGGGTCATTCCACGTCAACTCAACCAGGGGTGTACACCACACCCCTTTGGATTTTTCTGAAAATTTTTGTACATAAACTACATGCAATATGATGAATAAAAGTGAAAATTTGAGCAGAATATCTCAAAATTTGACCGAGATATTAATTTTTGAAGTTAATGATCAAAAAACGTACCGAGACAAAACGGCATGATCCACCAAGTTTGGACTGTTATATCTCAGCCAAGAAACGAGCTAGAGGGCTGAAATATTTTTTGTCCAATCAGTTTTTTGTGCTCTTTCTAAATATGCAAGAACCAGGATGGAGTTATTTTTGGTTTTTAATAAAAAAAATTAGTAAATATCGCACAGACGCCAATTCTCACTCAAGTTGTGGACATCATGTCACCAGGCAGGAATGAGATATAATAATACTTGTACTGGTTTTATATTGAGGCACATTGGTGCTCATCAGACATGTAGTCAGTATCTGATTAGTTTCATCATTAGTGTGTTTTCCACCGACGTTTTCCTTGTCGTGATCATGAAAATAGAGTCCAAAGATCATCAAAAAAGTGACAATGTGTATCTTTTGAAATTGATGAAAATTTGCACATATATTGAGGACATGTAGATCCTTAATTGGTGCAAAATTCAGGATGGTGTTCAGCTCCGTTTCTGGAAAATTATTTTTTGAAGTCGACCAATAATTACTGTGTCGCGAGCAAATGGCATGATCTACAATGTTTGGACTGTCATATCTAGACCAGGAAATGAACCAGAGGACTGATATTGTTGTCATGTAATCAGTTTCTTATGCTCTTTCCAGGGATGTAAGAATGTTGGTTGTATTCCTTGTGATTGTTTATTTATAAATTTGTAATTATTGCGCAAATGCCAATTTACATTTATTCGGACATGAAAATGGCATGACCCACAATGTTTGGACTGTCATATCTAAGCCAGGAAATGAATCAGAGGACTGATATTGTTGTCATGTAATCAGTTTCTTATGCTCTTTCCAGGGATGTAAGAATGTTGGTTGTATTCCTTGTGATTTTTTATTTATAAATTTGTAATTATTGCGCAAATGCCAATTTACATTTATTCGGACATGAAAACGGCCTGATCCACAATGTTTCGACTGTCATATCTAGACCAGGAAATGAATCAGAGGGCTGATATTGTTGTCATGTAGTCAGATGCTTGTGCTCTTTCCATGTATGCAAAAATGTTGGTTACATTTCTTGTGATTTTTAATTTATAAGTTTGCAAATATTGCGCAAATGCCAATTTACATTCATCCGCACACATAATTGTATATTTTAGATTTACTCAGTTAATACTACTTTCATATGATAATGACTCACAATTTTCCATTCCACACAATGTTAATTATGGTAATAGATGAAAGTTAAAAATTATTTGGATGATATCAAGCTATCTAAGTGAGTCATCATCAAATGAAAAAGGATATATCTGAGATATATACAATTATGCATTTCCGAAAATATATACGGTAAATTGGCAGCTGTGAAATATTTACAACCTTATAAATTAAAAATCACAAGAAATGTAACCAAAATTCTTACATAACTAGAAAGAGCACAAGAAACTGACTACATGACAACAATATCAGTCCTCTGATTCATTTCCTGGTCTAGATATGACAGTCGAAACATTGTGGATCATGCCGTTTTCATGTCCAAATAAATGTAAATTGGCATTTGCGCAATAATTACAAATTTATAAATAAAAAATCACAAGGAATACAACCAACATTCTTACATCCCTGGAAAGAGCATAAGAAACTGATTACATGACAACAATATCAGTCCTCTGATTCATTTACTGACCTAGATATGACAGTCCAAACATTGTGGGTCATGCCATTTTCATGTCCGAATAAATGTAAATTGGCATTTGCGCAATAATTACAAATTTATAAATAAACAATCACAAGGAATACAACCAACATTCTTACATCCCTGGGAAGAGCATAAGAAACTGATTACATGACAACAATATCAGTCCTCTGGTTCATTTCCTGGTCTAGATATGACAGTCCAAACATTGTAGATCATGCCATTTGCTCGCGACACAGTAATTATTGGTCGACTTCAAAAAATAATTTTCCAGAAACGGAGCTGAACACCATCCTGAATTTTGCACCAATTAAGGATCTACATGTCCTCAATATATGTGCAAATTTTCATCAATTTCAAAAGATACACATTGCCACTTTTTTGATGATCTTTGGACTCTATTTTCACGATCACGACAAGGAAAACGTCGGTGGGAAACACACTAATGATGAAACTAATCAGATACTGACTATATGTCTGATGAGCACCAATGTGCCTCAATATAAAACCAGTACAAGTATTATTATATCTCATTCCTGCCTGGTGACATGATGTCCACAACTTGAGTGAGAATTGGCGTCTGTGCGATATTTACTAATTTTTTTTATTAAAAACCAAAAATTACTCCATCCTGGTTCTTGCATATTTAGAAAGAGCACAAAAAACTGATTGGACAAAAAATATTTCAGCCCTCTAGCTCGTTTCTTGGCTGAGATATAACAGTCCAAACTTGGTGGATCATGCCGTTTTGTCGCGGTATGTTTTTTGATCATTAACTTCAAAAATTAATATCTCGGTCAAATTTTGAGATATTCTGCTCAAATTTTCACTTTTATTCATCATATTGCATGTAGTTTATGTACAAAAATTTTCAGAAAAATCCAAAGGGGTGTGGTGGCAAATTGTCATTTTACTGGTTGAGTTGACATGGAATGACCCATATGAGTATTTATATATTTATTGTATATGGGGTCTAATATACCATATATGTAGTATGTAATTAAGTATCTATATTCTATATGCACTGCAGTATGTATGTGAATACATAAATATCTTTTTGGGATCGCCTTATAACCATACCTTATAACCATACCTTATAACCATACCTTATAACCATACCTTATAACAATACCTTATAACCATACCTTATAATCATGCCTTAGCATGATGCTGATGCTGCACGACCTTGCTGATTGATTGGCTTCTTCTTCTTCTTCTTTCCAGGTCGATCAGGATGAGCTTGGTCTTCGTGTGGAAGCGAGCAAGAACCTTCTGCGTGCCGTCCGCAGTGGAAACCTCAGCTCCGTCATTGAATGCCTCAACAGTGGTCTCGTCGACATCAGTACGGCCGATTCTGTAAGATTCCGACCAATTTTTAAGAACTTGCTGGAGATGGCCGGACTGACTTGCAATGCAGCAAAATAGAGCATTTATATAGCACCAGCTCAGAGAGTATTTGACTCCATCGTAGTCAGCGGGACTGGGAGGTGGTTTTATTTCCCATTTTGTTGGACCCTTTGTCAGCAAGTCCTGGATGTAGGTCAATCAATCAATCAATCAATCAATCGATCATTCAGTTGGCCAATCGATCAATATCAACTTGATGTAGCTCCCCTTCAGGATACCCACTCAGAGGTGCTCCCAGCCAAGCCGCAGCTGAAATGAATGGTTGTTAGAAATAAAGCAAAAGAAAGGACAAGTAATTTGTCCTTGGTGGCAAACATAGTTCCAATGGAGGATTGGAGGACCATTCCAATGTTCAGGCTGGCAACAGAGAAAGCCCGGTGCTGCATGGCCAGACGAAGTACGTGCAAAGAGGACAGTGCATAGCAGGGCTTAGGTTCAACTTCTGGTTCCTGTGATGTTTTCGACTTCAATTTCTATGGGGTTATCATCCAGTCAGTGACAGAGACTGAGGAAGCTCTATGCACTATGCTGCAATATACCACCGTTGTTTATATGAAAGAAGGTATTGTATCGTAATCTAACTTAACTAGGTCGGCCGAAGCAGGAAAAGAATGCGACATTCTTTACTCTGGATCCAGTTCTTTGGCTTGGTTGTTTATGTATACAGTATGCATGGGCTGGTTCCATGCAAGTATGCATGGGCTGGTTCCATGCGTCCTGTTTCAGTGGCAGTATTGTGGACTGACAGCTGGTTGTTTATTGTGTGAGAATCCATTCTCTCTGCCTTCTTTATGGATCACTAAAGGTTTTAATTCTTTGTGAATCTCTTGTTAATAGACTGGTTCTGTTATGGTGACCAGAAGTGATTTAGAATCTGTTATCTTAAATATTTACATTGTTCAAAAGTTAATCCCAGAATGCAACATATACTGAAACTTTGAGATCAGTGCTTCTCAGACTTTCTTATTACTGTGGAGTGTCTGTGGAGCGTGGACAAGTAATTATTGTTTTACAAACCTTTAATGTGGACTAGCGCTTTTCGTCATCAACTTATATGTGATATGTTATGTTGATTTTTAGACTTCATGGTATCATCAATGTTTATAACAGCTGTGGTTTTATAACTGAACATTACATGTCTTTAACTGTTTATTAGGTGTGAACACTATTCTCAGTTTTATGTTTTACATGTATACAGTTAATATTTTTATTATTATTTTGAGTGTGATGAGAATTGTGATTTCTGTTGTCATTGCACGGCCTTGTAACCACACTCACGGACTTGTACCAGGTCTCGGACGGACCTACAGTTTGAGTAGCACTGTTGTTGCTCGCTGCATGATTAACTATTGTTATTCAGAGGCTGAGCTGTTAGTTCCGAGATCAGAATTCATCTCACACCAGAACATGAAGTTTTACTGTGATCGACCAAACAATTAACAATTGACTAACTTGCCTGAGACATGAGCTTCTCCGCCTTTCTTGTATCACTTCATTAAGCATGCACTGTTCTGTTTGGTCATGGTTTCAGTATGTTGACCACCTGTGATGAGTATTTTGAAATTGCACTGTGTTTATATTTCATCATCAATCATCCGTCCTGACGCCAGTCATTTGGCGCCCAGACTACAAGTAAATGATATTCATTGTCCTTGGTCCACTGTTCCCATTGTCATCTGGTGCATTGTGTAGGATTTGGTCAAATATGGTCAATTACAATAAACAGGCACAATATGCCACAATTTCTGTTCGGTTTGTTTGTGGTTGGGAGCTGTGCTATAAAAAGAGCAGAGACTGATTGTTATCTGATGTTAGATTGATGAGAGGGGTGATGAGGTGGCATTGTGGGAAAAATGGACATCTGTCTCCAAAACTTGAGACCAAGTTAATGAATTCATTATGAGGAATGGACCCTCCACAGTTGGCCAGTTAGAGGGAAATCCTTCCTATAAATTGCACATTGTTTTTTGGGGGGAATGTTTTGGATACGTCAATTATTGGAATGTCTTCTTCTTTCAGCAAATTATTTCAAAATTTGAATATTTCCTATCAGTAAACTCGCTGGATGGAGTGTTTTATAGTGGCGATGTCTTCCTTCTGCTGCTCTGCATCAGCATGTCTTTATTCCACTATCAGTGGGAAGATTGTAGACACTTGGGCTGAGTAGATAGCCTACCTTCACAGGGTGCCATATAATAATGTTATATGGCCTTTCACTAAGGCCAAAAAAAATAATGTTGTGTTTCCGGTAACCCGACCGACCCTCTTTTATTGCCGCGACTCAAATAATTTTGTAAAATAATTTTTTTATTTTAAAAAAAATTAATAAAAAAAAAAAAATTTCAAATTTTTTAAAACTTTTTTAATTTTTTTTTATTGACATAATACGGTGACATTGTCTTCCGTGTAGAGTTAGATCTTGGGCCAACAAAATTTGTGTTCCGGTAACTCGACCAACTCACTTTTATTGCCGCGACTCGGAAAATTTTGTGTAAATTTTTTTATTTACAGTGACATTGCCTTAGAGTTTCACGCCTGCCTAACTACTTCCTGGTTGCCAGTCTTGAGAAACCTCTAGCCTTATCATTCTCACTTGAGCCACCTCTAACGATGACTAGGGAAAATAAATCTAGCAACCTCTAGGTGTAACTAGTCACTGGCTCGGCCAGTCTAGAACGACCCCTAGCAGTGATGTTCTGTTCGCACTCATCTTCCCCTTCCCTTCCCACTTTATCTTACCAAAAAAGATGTTAACAAAATGAAATTAATAGAACTGTTTTCTAGAGCAGTTTTAGGTGCAGACAGTCAAGGAAATAGGCAGTTTATACTTGCTTAAAACACGTACTTTGCTGCAGCGTGTACCTTTTACGCAAAAAAGAGTAGTGGGGTATAATTTTTCAGATAATCACTATATAAAAATATTGTACAAAATAAAAATATTTTTCGACCTACCTACCCAATTTTTTTTAGCTCTGTTACCGGAAACACAGCATTATTTTTTTTTGGCCTAACCACGAATGTTCAGGTGACTGAATGAATGGGTGAAAGAATAATGCTGGTTTTTATATTTAACAGAAAGGCAATACAAGTCTGCACATTGCCTCACTGTCTGGTCGCGATGACATTGTGAGAGTCCTGATTGAGAATGGCGCCAAGGTGAATGCTCAGACACAGGTGAGCAACTCCAATCTCATTCAAGCATTCATTGTCATCATATGCTACACTGAAATGCAAATTCAGATGACTGTAGGCAATGCATTGTAAACCAACGACCAAATAATTATGATATTGTGCTGATTCATATTTTTGAATAATTATGTTTGTAGCTCTACATGTTTAGCTCGATATTTATGTAGCACATTTTACGAATCTCTTAAAGTCTTTGAAAGGAGCCAGTTAGCTAAGGTTTAGTTGTTCAGGTATGGTTGTTATGAAGACATGCCATTGTCTTGTGGTTAGAATGACGAACTGTTAATCTGTTGTTTCAAATCTCTATGTAGACAGAAAGAAGGTTTGAGAATTCTGTATCACATGCACAACCTAATATATTCATTAGTACAATTGGTACAATTGTGGGTGTATGTGGGGTGGGTGTAGAGTGTGTGTAGGGTGGTGTAGAATGAGTGTAGGGTGGGTGTAGGGTGGGGTGGGGTGGGTGTAGGGTGAGTGTAGGTGGGTGCAGGGTGGGGCTGGGTGGGTGTAAGGTGGGGTAGGGTGGGTGGGGGTGGGGTGGGTGATGGTAGCATCACTGACATGAGGAGCAAACGTTAAATAGGAAGTGGGATTGACGATGTAAACACTTACAATCATCCGTTCATGCTGTGTAATCATCATGTGAACTTGTAAAGAACATTATTATTGTTTTATTATTATTGTTATTATCATTATTATTATTTAAAAAAATATTATTGTTGTTATTATTATCATACAATGACTATACTCTGTCAGTGGGAGGATAAGCCGATGAGGAAGTAGACTGGTGAGGCAATGACCGACCATCTACATGTATGATAAATGCTTAGAAATGAAGTTGCTTACACTTCACACTTCTGGCGGCATCTCATCTCATGGGCAGCTGAAACAGTGGCTGAAACGACAATAATTTATATTTTTCTACTGTTATGGTATGTATGTAATTTTCGTGTATCATGTTTTCTATCAACTGTTAAAAATTCAGAGGATTTGTTAATTGCCAAAAATCGAGAATATAATCGACTGAAAATTGACTCTGGTAAAGATGAAAGTGAGGGCCGAGCTTAGAGCTACATGTTTGCGTGTTGAGTCGTTTTCTTTTGGCTGTTCAGATTGGTGAGTAATTGAAGCCCGAGCAATTTCAAGAGGGACCCTGTCAAATGGCAGCATACCCCGTTTTCTGTGTTTATTTCCTGAAAATAGCACTCACCTTGTAAACTGAACAATGTTCCAGCTTTTCCTTGATCCGCGATATAGGCAGTGGCGTATAGCCTGAGGCGATTTAAGTATAAGCTAAGACCCCCTCCTCCTCTGTACTTGCATTTATTTATCTGCAGGGATTTGACCAAGCAGTATAAGTGAAGGTATGACCAGAAAAGTGGACTTACATGGAACTTAGGCATTTGATTTGACATTATAATGGAATAATTGAGGGCATTCATTCACACTCATTCCGAACAAACGACTGGCATCAGATATTGGTGATGATGTTAATGGTGGTTGTCATGGCAATGGTGATAGTGGTGGTGGTGGTGGTGGTGGTGGTGGTGGTGGTGGTGGTGAGAGCATCTTGGGGGTAACTAGGTGCTGTGGTGACATGAAACATTCAGTGGAACACTGGGCTACTTGTCCAGCGTCCAGTGGTTGGTTGGTCATCAGTGGCTTTGTTTCGATGATCCTGTGACTCATCATTCGATTAGTCTCTCCTCTCTCAGCCTCTGCTGCATGTCTTCAGTGTTTCTACTGAGCAGACAAAGACCAGTCCACGTGCAGTCTCATGTATACAATAATCGAACTATACATTTCTATTTATATAGGCAAAGTGCAGTCCTCTATTAAATTCCCAGCCAGAGTATCTTTGTAAACACCTCACCATCATTCCACAAACATGCTTTCTCAATCATCCACGTGAACGCATTACTCTCCCCACTCATCACTTATCCTAGTTCTTTAGTCTCCTTTTTTCTTCTTTAATCTTCAAATATTCTGAGTGGCGCCACTCGAAAGCACCGGCTTATTCACGAGCGCTGAACCAATCCATACGCTTGACTGCACCTTGACACTAAAGCAAGAGATTCCCCTTGAATTGCTGAAATTCTCAACTCTTCTACGAATTGCGATGCTCTCACCCATTGTCATATGGCTTCTGTATCTATCACCCATCTCAAGTTCAAGTTCATTTATTTCACAATACATAATAATACACATCATTGCATAAAATATAATTGTCTGACTTTCCACTGCAAAATAATGTCTGGCCTCTTCAGGAATTCCCCCCATGATCTATTGGCTTTTGCGGGCTCTGATTTACATTACATTATATCCACTCCTCAGACCTCTGCCATCGTAAGCAAACATCATCGTGGTTCAGCCTCCTTGGTTCTGGTAACCAGAGTTTTTATCCTTCATCTGGTATCTTTGGACAACCCCTCTGACATGCCACAGCACTTGTAGGATAGTGCCACATGCTCAGCTTATACATGTATATTGTGCTTTAGAAATTTGGAGTTTATGATTGCAACGAATCTGATTGGTGCTGAGTAGTAAACTTGTATAATTAGGTCTGTCCGCCAAAGATGCTTGAATTTGTCATAAACTTTTAACATTGGTGTTTTTGTGATGTTACTCGTCTTGATGGTATTGGGATTTCTTTTTTAATGCTGATGAATTACCTAGGGTTGATTCATCTGTGTTTTCTTTTTTGTATCACTGTGGTTGGACTGGGAGTGCCTCTGAGTCGGCTTCTTAAATGGGAACTATTTTGAGTTCTTGAAATGAATGAATGAATGAATTGTATTGAAGAAGAGCAAAGAAGATTTTATTCACACAAGATATCTATAATGAGAAGGAAAGCTGTACCATGATGGATTGATGATACAGGTTCTATGATTTAATACCATGGGTCAGAATGATAGAAAATTGAGAAAGCAGCAAAAACTGTAAGGTTGAACTTCTTCAGTGCAGAATGTGCTGCTGCCCCTAAGCCATCATAGCCATGGTCTCATTTATTCATGCAATCAATCTGCCACTGGTATACGGAGAGCAGGATATAAGTTTTTGGATATACCAATAGCCAAAACATGTTCTTTGGTTTCATTCAGCGATTAAGGCACACACCTTTCCCAGCAGTAACCTCTAGCTATGCCCTTGTTTTCGGATGGTATGTTAGATGGTATGCGACGGGCTAGAAGTTATGCGAAAAACGAGGTTTTTTTACATGACCCGTGCTAGACATCAGTCTCAGAATTATTATGCATAGATCTTCATTCCTTGCCTGTGATTCTACCGACTGATACCTTTGAAAGAATTTGTGAATCTCTTTTTCCTGAGGAGGCAGAATATAATGAGAATGAAATCAGATCTCTGATTTAATGTTGGTCAAACTAAGATGGCGAACAGCAGTTGTTTAGGCTTCAGTTGTGTTTACACCCACCCACATGTATGCAGAACTCAACAGTGCAGATAATCTAGGCACCTGTGGGTGGTTGTCTGGTCTTGAGAAATCCATTCTATTTGACCTGGGCGTTGGCTCATTAGCCTACCGACCCACAGACCACAGAGACCAGCTGTCTCTGCAATTTTGACAGTAGCAAGCTGTGGGAGAGAGACTTCACTCTTGAGTTATAGCGTCTGTAAGGGCAGACACCTGCGTTTTTGAATGCTTGTAGACATGAAGTTTCGGACATCAGAGCAAATTGCGATGCAGGGCTGGGCATTGTTACTGTATTGGCTTGTTTCTTCAATTATTTATATTATGTTCTGAAGGTAAGTGCATCTGAACCATAAGACAAGTGTGAGGGATCAGCTTGTACAGGTTCGTATGTTGAGTCCTTTCAGCAGGCTCAAACCAACAGTTATTGTATTATGGCTACGGCTAACTACAGGGCTGCAGGGCCTTTTGAAATATTGATCTAATTAATTACTTAAAAATACAACTAAGTGGTAATGTGTAGCCACAGAAACTATGCTTTATCGTAAGAATATTGATGTAGACCTGCGAACACTTTGAAAGTGCTCAGTGTTTGCTGTTTCCAGACATTACTTAAAAGAGTGTGGCCTACGGGCTAAGTCACCGATTCACCGATAAAGGGAATCACAATTATTACACGTTGCAACTATGCTGCGAGGTTCAAATCCTGGTCAGAGCGGAAATTGAATTCACAAAACTATGCTTTATTTCCACCACACTTCGGAAGTTGATTGGTAAATTGTTGTGCTATTTAGGAATATTATTATAGGTGATGTGAGTTACTGATGGATGATAGAAATGAATTTGCGAAAGGAGTGGCTCTCTGGGTCCGTCTTTCTGGAATAGGTTACCTATCAGTCTCTTTGATTGTGGTTTGGTATCAGGTCAGGAGCGCCTCTGAGGAGTTCTCTTGAAGGGGCGCTATATAAATGTACAATTACAATTACAATTCTCACCTGCTCACTCATTCATTTCTTTCACTCATGATCTGCCACCCTCACCTGCTCAGCTCAACTCATTTAACTCAATAAACCCATTTGACTTACTTTGTCGAGTAACGGAGAGAACTGGTTGTTGCTGCTTGTTGTAGAGAGGTTTCACTCCGCTCTACATGGCGGCTCAGGAGAATCACATCAACGTCGTTCACTATCTCTTGGACCACGGCGCCAATCCGAGTCTGGCAACCGAGGTAACCACCGCTTCTTCTGCTCTTCCACGTCTGCACGACACATGCACGGCACGTGCATGCAGCCGTTAAGCTTTCAAAGCATCGCATCTCGTTACTTACATACGCCATTTCTTTATGATCACTGGAGATGGTGCGGACAGCAGCAGCAGCAGCAGCAGCAGCAGCAACAGCAGCAGCAACCACGCACAGGTGGTTTCTCTATGTAGGAGGTGAAAGATGGGATGTGTGTGAACTTGTTTACTTTCTTCACCTCAGAAGCTTAATGATCGTGTGTGGCTGAGGCATGGATGATGACCACTGGAAGCGTGGAGTCTTCTTACTTGATACCTCGAAGTGGTTGTGGTGTGCGTCAGGGGCGGATCCAGGGGGGCAATCCGGTCATGCCCCCCTCCATTTAAAAATTGCATGGGACGGGGCCCCCCCATTTGGTTTCAACAAGCCATCAATAAATGCAGCGGGAGAGAAAAGCAGGGCATCAGGCCCACCCCTATTACAAAATCGACGGATAACTAAAAAAAGGCCATCAACTTTTTTGGCGGTTGAAATGGTATCTTTTCCCGGAAAATTGGACGAACGACTAAAAAAAAGGTCATCAGTTTTTTCGGCGGCAACAACATTTTTCCCCTGTCCCACCAACAAGACCCAAAATTTTTGTCCCCCCTTTGAAAATTTCTGTACCCACCCTTGGTGTGTGTCCAGTTGATGCCTTGTGTATCAGCCACCCATGCTTCAGAAGTTGTGTATGCTACTGCAGTATTGCTGTTGCTGTTCGTTTTGCTTTGTTGGTTTTTTTGTTTTGTTGTTGTTATTGTTTTTATAATTTTATGACAGCTCTGTAAACTAATTATTGAAGCAGCTTCTTTGGCTTTCCAGTTCTCTGATTGAGCTGTTTTACATGTAAGTCATGCTTAGGTTGTTGGATGATAATGAGTATGTTTGGCCCTATGTCTTGCTGATTAGAAGGCACAACCTTTGGCCGCAATTCAAGTGTAAATTCTCTATTCCTTGCTTTTTATGTTTCCATGTTGGGTTCAGAGTGTATTGCCAGTCAACTCAAGGTCATATCTACAGGTCGCTAGATCTAAAACAGGTTCCAAAGTCTTAAAAAATTGTGTTTTCTCATCATTGTCAACCACTCTCAGGCATTAGCAACTATTGAGTGAAAAAATGTGCGTATGAGCAGCCTTGGAATGGGGTTCCAAATTATGGAATGATAATTGAAGTCATGAAGTTGCTATGTAATTGCAAAATTTCTGGATTCAGTTTTAATTTGCTCGGACGTTTCTCCTTTCTCGGCATTCATGACACAGTTTTAAGCAGACTGCATGGATCGAAGGAATGTGGCAAGGCTTAGATTAGGGTGCCCCGTAGAACCACTTTGCATCTGGTTGGAATATGTTTAGCAAACCTGACGCCTTCTTTAAATCTTGTGTTGTTGACAGATGCAGATCTATGGTATGTGCGTGTATCTATGTCAAACGCACACACATCCACACACAAACAAACGCACACACGAATGCACACAAACACACACACACACACTCTAGCAGATAGGATAATATATATATATATATATATGTTAGATGTCAAGATTTTGGTTAAATGTCTATATATAGACTGCTATGGTAGGTATGACTGGATTGTGTGGATAGATAGCATAATCACTAAGACGTAACAAGACTGTAACAAGATGTAATGCACATGCGCACATTTTCCATGTAAACACAAATGCACAGACACATGCTAGCAAATGACATAATATATGTTGTATGTCTATATATAGGCCATGCTATGGTAGGTATGACTGAATTGTGTGGATAGACGGCATAAACACTAAGATGTGGGGACGGAACTTGGTGAAAAACAGTTGATTTGATGAATGACTAGAGACAGAATGAAGGTATGCACTACATATCCATGAAGGCCAAACGGCTGGCGTCAGGAACTGATTATCTGTATGAATGCTGTATACTGAGGACCAGGGTGTTTTGCATTGTGTATGTTACGTATGGTATAAATATACAACACGTGTTTTGTACAAGGTGGAATACATCAGGGTGTGTGTATGTATGTATGTGTGTTGATGGCTGATTGATGAACGTGTTGACATGAGTGATGATGATGATGATGCTGTGAGCTGGAAACTGTTCCCAGGATGAGGAGAGAAGCCATTTTTTTGTAAGACTATGAGTCCTCTCATTATTTCCTTTGAACGGTGGTTTTTAAGTGAGAGTGTTGAATCTTGGGTTATAAAGAACCTTTCATTGTCATCATTCTTCAATCATCTTTGTGTCATCTGTTGTTGGATGAATCTGATTGTGTTTTGGTCTCATGCAGTCCGTCCTTTGACCTAACGACCAGCTTAGTGATTACTGACTAGTGATGATGTTACAGATGATGGACAGATGATTTGATGATCAATGAGACGACAATCTGATGAAGCGATGATTATGATTTGATGATGATGATTTATAGGATTGATGATGATGAGGATTGATGATGTTAACGATGACAATGATGACAATCTGATGATGATGACGATGATGATGATGATGATGATGATGATGATGATGATGATGATGATGATGATGATGATCATAATCATAATCATAATGATAATCATAATGATAATCATAATGATAATCATAATGATGACGATTATGGTGATGGTGACTTAACCCATCTGTTATTTCTTGAATTATTATTTTATAGATATCCACAAGATATTCCACATGCAGACACTATATCCTTATAATACGGATCTATTGTTTGTTGTAAAGACATAAAAACGATAAATAATTATAGCACTAATTATGCTGATCATTTCAGGATGGCTACACGCCTCAGGCCGTTGCAGCAAAGCAGAACCACTCGCAGATCGTGACGCTGTTGGCTGAGAACGAGTCGAAGAGCAAAGTGCGGCTGCAGGCATTGCACGCAGCTGCGAAGAAGGACGACGTCAACGCTGCGTTGTCACTACTCAGAGGAGATGGCAGATCATCGAACAAGGTGAGGAACCGGGGATGGGGGGGTGAGGAACCGGGTGGGTGACGAACTGGGGGTGAAGAACCGGGGGTGAAGAACCGGGGGTTGAGGAACTGGAGGGTGAGGAACCGGGGGTGAGGAACCGGGAAGGGTGAGGAACCGGGGGGTGAGGAACCGGGGAGGGTGAGGAACCGGTGGGGTGGCTTTTCCTTTCCCTCTCTCATTTCAACTGTTCTAATTTATGTTCACTTTAGCCCACTATGAGAGCAGTAATCGTCATTGAGTGCACGGTGGTCTCATGGTTGGTTCGTTGAATTGTCAAATTCCCGGAAGAGAATAAAAATTCAGTCCAGGTGCACACACGAGCTCACTCGTCTGCAGAATGAATACATTGACTGTGCGCATTCCCTGTGGGAGGATCAGACGGTGAGTGAGAGGACTGTGGAGTGTATAGACCAAGGCTGGAAAAATTGAATTGCTATTGCTCTTGAATGCCCATAGCTGCTTCATAGGGTTAGCACAAGGGACTGCTTTCCAGCATCATCATTGTCATCATCATCACTGTCACCATCGTCATCATCACCACACCATCACCACTACCACCCACCATCAGCATCATCATCAGCAGCAGCAGGAGCAGCATTTTCACAATTGTCATCATTGATGTCCATGAGATAAATGCCCATAGTTGGGGTCAGTGGAACTGTAGGGTCAGTTCAAGAATGTGCGGCAGAATCAAGCATTTTTAAAAGTTAGTTTTTATAGTGAAAAGAAAGCAGAACTTGGAAAACAATGCATAGCAATGCAGATAGATTGCGCTTCATTAGCTGTTCACATCTGGGTGCTTTAAGCATTGTTTGAATGAGAGTTTCTTCAAGAGCAACATAAATGATTTGATGGAATGGTTTAATGGAAATGACCGGAGGGAGGTCGTTCAAAGGCGTCATTCAGTGCTTTCCTTTTTTGCACTTCTCTTCTGAATTCACTACATCTCATTTTTTTATGCTGGGAAATTTTTGTGATCGAAATTATGGATGGGACGAGGCAGTCATGGAATTCATGCACACCATGCATATATTTATTTTTTTTATCAAGATAATTGCTTATGTTTTTAAATTTGATCAGGATAATGTATATTGTATGCGGCACCAATCCAAAAATTAGAGACGCGCTGCACTAGTGCACTAGCCAAGTTGATGTTGAATGCCATTAACGGCAGATATATCATCGTCAGCAAAACAGCGCAAAGAGTCACCAGTGGCAGGATTGCACAAACACATGTGTGGAACCCAGACTATGAATTCCCTCCCACAGTTGACAGCATTGTGTTGCATCATGGGTGTCCCATCTGTGGATATATACTCTGTTCTTGTTTGGTACAGCTATTAGTTTAATTGTGAATTATTTGTATTTGTCGGAATAGCAATATGAAATGATTCAGCAGTCCTTGTTGCTAGCAATATTTTTATTCTCACTTAAACTTATTGTAAGATTGATATTAAATTTCTTCGCTGTATCGTATGGCTACTTGCATGTGTGTGTGTGTGTGTTTATGTGAGCATGCTTAAATGTATGTGTGCACTGTACAGGTATGAATGTATAATATTGTATATATGTAATCGTGCATATATGTAATATGTATGAGTGAATGTATATATGTACTTATACGTGCAATTGTAATTAGTAAATGCTATTCTTCTATTGTTTAATTTCACAAAGCATGAACTGATGCTGCACCCAGCCAATCCATAGTCAGGTCAATATCCTGATTGTCACAGTCTACTAAGACTGAGTAACAGCGCATGGATAGGGAAAAGTAATTTGAAACAGGTGTTTGGGTGTGTATGTTTGTGCATGCATGCATCCTGTTGTCTTAGAGTGTCTATTAAGTACGTTACTGAAGTGCTTTGTGCTGACTTAAGTGATGCTAGAGTTCTCCTTCTGTGTGGCTTCTGACTGATTGCACTGTGGAGCAGGTGGTGGGTGGGTCATGCTGTGACAGGTTGCTTTGCGGATGATCGTAAGCTGGTTTTTTAGGCTGAGGAGATAAGGGGAAACAAGTAGATCCTGGAAATGCTTTAATTTAGTGTATGCCACCGATATGCATCAGAATGAGCCATGCCTTAGCGAACAGTACACCAACATCAATCGCATAATCTGTGCTTTTGTTTATGCATTCTTATACGAGTGTTTTTTAATATAAGTATTAAATGTATGCAAATATATAAATTTAGCATTTATTCCATTAGGATCGAGGTGTTTACAGACCGATGTCATATGGCATCGTGGCAGAAAGGAAGGGAGTGCAAGCATTATGTAATTTGAACCATGTTTTGGAACAATCGTCCACTGAAAATTCAGACTTATCTGACCAAGACAGGTCAAAAACATTTTCAACCCATGATTATAAGTTTCTCCATTCAGTTCAGTTACTAAGACTAGAACTGAGTTTGGCGCCAATTGTTTAAAATCCTGTATTGTCTCCATGAATTGGTCCTCTATCACTTTGTGTTGTTCTAGTGATTTTTTTTAAAATTTAATGTCTCACATTGCTGAACTCTGTCTAATTTTTGTTGTAGGCACATTCTGTCAATGAAGTTACAAAGGTAATTGCTGCTTGCTTTTTAAATTTTTAATTAACACACTGCAGTGTTCTGAAATGAACTGCTTGTAGCGCTGTAGAGCCATTGCCGATATAGCAATGTAGGATAAGGTAATATGAGCACTGAAATCTCGTTTTCTGCTTGTAAAAGTTGTCATGTTGTTGTCAACCAAATGTTCCTTAGAACTATCTGTGGAACATGTTTTTGAGAAGTTTCACGAAGCTGGCGTGACGTTAAAAACGTGCAGCATAGTGTCAACATAATTATTTCATGGACATTAACCCTTTAATGCCGAGATGGTAGTAAATGGTATGGGAAATCCTATACCCTCTGGCATTAAAGGGTTAAAGATGTGTGCTAAAACCAGTGCTACATAAATACAAGGATAAATTGCATTGTACAGCTTTTGCAATAATTTAGTTATTTATCTAGAGCACTTGTGCTCCAATACTCTGCTTTGTACTCCCCAAGAGATTGTATTCTAACGTAAATTGCGTAGAGGAACAGGTTTTTTAGTAAGTGAACGTTGTCCAGATTATAACTAGAAGAGCGTGATGTTGGAAAGATGTTTATACTTTTTGTGTAGGGAACTGATCGATGTTTTCTGTGTTTTTGCTTTCAGAGTGGTTTTACACCATTGCACATTGCAGCTCATTACGGCAGTGGAAAAGTTGCCTGTGTTCTGTTGGAAAATGGCGCCAAAGTTAACTTTAAGGCTCGGGTAAGTGCAGTGCACTTTTAGCACAACTGATCTGAATTGTGTTAAACTTAATTCTCTGGCTTATATGATCAGGCAATCACTTATTTGTTGCTGATTTGAAACAAACAGTACTGTTAAAGTCTAATCCTAAAGAATGTAGCAGTCCATGTTGTACTGCCCTAAATACATGCGCACATCGTTTGGGTGTGTGTATGTGAAGATGATTGCTCGTGGTATCTGGTGGGTGGGGGAAAGATAGTTCTTGAGAAAAACAATTAGGTTAGTAATTTTGGGTAAAGCTCTGAAAACGAAAACATGTTTTGGCATTGTTTGAATGGAGTAAAGGCCTATCCAGAAGAGATATACTGAACTAGGATGCAGATGGAAGCTGAATGGAGGAGTGCTCTGCTTGCGGAGAGTTCAGGTTTTAGCAAATCCATTTTGGTGGTCAATGTGATTGGACCTTATGTTTGAACTTCTGAACGTTGGAGTGAGGGCAGTATCTCATACAGCTGCATTGAATTGTATTCTACACATACTTTGTGTCGAGTGAGGCTAATGTTCTCTACTTCTTAGGATAAAGTTGAACGTAACATAAATGAATGCTGTCCTTAATTGACTGGCTGTTTGACTTCTTTGTTTGTATGTACACTTGTTATAGTGCCCCTTCAAGCTCTCTATTCAGAGGCGCTCCCGACTGCAGCGCGGACATTGCATCGGAGTTTCACGCCGAAGCGCCGAGCAATTGCGAGTGAAGGACTTGCCCAATGCCCCTACACGGCAACTCGAGCTGAATTCGAACCTGCAACCCTCCGGCTGCAAGACAACAAACATGCCCACTACACCATCGTGCCCCACAACGCCAGCTGCACAAACACATGACATAAACTGAACATCGCTCTCCTGTTGAATGTAAACTGTCACGAGAACGGCTCATTTAAGGAATCCAATCTTCTGTTTTAGAATGACGTGACTCCATTGCATGTTGCTAGCAAATGGGGAAGGAACAATCTCGTCGGTCTCCTCATAGACAACAACGCCGAAATGGACGGGAAAACCAAGGTTGGAAATAGTCAAGTCATTTGGAACTTTGCATCAATTTACCATTTAGAGTAGAGTAACATTTTGAAATTACACTTTCTAGTCGGAAGATTGTGTGTGTTTTTTGAAAGATTTTTCAGAAGCGGTGTTTTTGAATTTGTAGGATAACTTGACTCCGCTTCACTGTGCAGCTCGGAGTGGTCACGACCTGGTGGTGCGTATTTTGGTTGAGAGAGGAGCAGTTGTGACTTCAAAGACGAAGAGTGGATTGACACCGCTTCATATGGCTGTTCAAGGTGATCATGTCGAATGCGCCAGAATCCTTCTTGAACACAAGGCAGACATTGAAGATGTGACCACGGTAACCAATATGTCCATTTGCAAAATATGTTTTGTTTTATTTAAGGCCAGTTGTCACTTTGTCAGTTGATGTAAATATTGTAGCATTGTTAAAAGCCTTTTGTCTATCATCCGTAATCAGTATGGACAATGAGAGTAAATAAATATGCAATTTCATTCAAAGTTTGACATCACAGAGTTTGAGAAATTAAAGAAAATTTCTTTTTGTCCAGTTCAAAACTCGACGTACATAACTCGGTGGTAGCTGCCGATAATTATTATTAATCAATTATTAAGTTTAAATTAATTTGTTTCTTCATTCGTTCATGAACACAGCTTCAAGGGGACTAATTAATTGTGTATTGTTTGTCTGAAGGCAGTTTCCACAAGATTGTTGTAGAGTTGATAAAACTTGAAAACACTAATTACTGTACAATTTACATAATCGTATTGATTTATTCATTAGCCTTATGCAGTGTGGATTCTTTTTATTGCATATGGTAACTAATATTCTGCGTGCTTGATTTTGTGTTTGTTTAGGATTATCTTACACCATTGCATGTTGGAGCACACTGCGGCAATGTAAAAGTTGCCAAGCATCTGCTGGACTCGGGCTGTATCGTGGACTCCAGGGCACTGGTCAGTTGTATTGCATGTTGAACGTTAAACGTTATTAATGTTGAATTTCATTGCAAATTAACAATTAACATTCATTCATTATTCATTCATTAAACGAATTTGTATAGCAACTCTTTAAGTGGACTATTCAGAGGTGCTCCCAACGCCAGCATAGTTAAATTAAACTGTCCCCAAGATGAGAAAGGAATGCCTGAGAAGGAGTTCTAGAAAGGAAGTGGAGAGTCAAGGGCAGGCCATTCCAGGTCAAGGGATTGCATTGAGAAGACACGGTTCTGCATAGTGGTGGTACAATCAAACGGACTTTTCAGTCGAACAAAGGGAGTGGAGTTTATTAGGATATATGTCAGTATTGTCAGTCACTGCCAAGAGAGATCTTATATTTATTAATTTATTCAGTGCTGCTTATTGCAGTGGCCATTCTGTAGTGCTTCGAGAGTGATAACCCCATGGGAAGGAAATAATTTTGAGGAGGGAGAAGGATGTTGGGAGATACCGAGAAAGAATGGCAGCACGTGGAGAGAAGGGAAGATCATTCCATAGCGAGGGTCCAATGGTGACTGAAGGTCTGTTTTAGTGGTCTGTCATAGTGGTCCTAACTGCTCATCAAGATAAAAAAAAACACTCGGTGGAAGAAACTTGTGGATTAGGTAGACCTCGTCAATTATTGAACTTATTACTATTATTGCTTCTATTATGATTCTAATTTTTTTGGTGTCGTAAAATAACACTTACACCATTGCTATTTGCCTTATTTTCATCTTTTAATGCTCATCACATTTTGGGGGATACAGGTGCAATGGCATTTACAATATTATGAAGCATATTTGAACAGTATTTTGCTGTGAGGCTTGTGTTTGAAGTATATTTACTTGTCAGATTCTGCAAAAGATGTTTGTGTTGCTTTTAGAATGGGTTTACCCCGTTGCACGTTGCCTGCAAGAAGAACCGCGTGAAGGTGATTGAGTTGTTGCTACGTTATGGTGCCGCCATCGAAGCAACGACTGAGGTAAGTCACTGACGCGTTGCTCTGTTGTTGGAAAAGTGAATGGTTGGAGGAATTGCAAAATAGGGTTTGATGATTGGGCTGAAGTAAAGAATTGACCGGTATTAATTAGCCTTTGAATGATTAGCATATACGAGCCTCCATTTAATTTAATCAGGAATTTCTTAACATTAATCCAGATCCTATTTAGGCAGGAATTTTTTCCCATCGATCCAACTTCTGTTTAAGCAAGAATTCGAATGGGTGAATAATAATTTAGAATGCTAAAGCGACGAATTCTATCCAGATTTAGCCAATGACTGCTAACTTTGATTCCACTATAATGCAACGTACCTTTTAGTTTCTCTCTACTGTTATGTCAACTAACTTTAAATTGATAGTACAGCCTTTTGATCAATGTAAGGGAAGCCAGTTTAGATCTGGTTATGATTAGGATCAGGTGGGATCGAAGCCATTCTCTTGTCATATGTTTAGTCGAAATCCTGTCACCCTGAATACGGATTTATGTGCTTGGATGTGTTCTTTTAGAGTGGTCTGACACCGCTTCATGTAGCTGCATTCCTTGGTCATGCAAACGTCATAACTCTGCTGCTGGACAAGGGAGCAAACATTGAGAAGCCGACATTGCGTGGTGAGACGGCGCTTCACCTGGCTGCGAGAGCAAACCAGACAGACATCATGAGACTTCTGCTACGCAATGGAGCCAACGTCGATGCTAAGGCCAAGGTCTGGTGCCAGTGTCTTTTGCCGTTCTTTCTGTTTGTGCCATTATTGACTTGTTTATTGTTTAGGTGGCAGCTTAACTTCTTTGTTTGGTTGTTTCTCTGTTTGATTGCTGGGTGGTTGGTAGTTAGTCTGATTTTGACTGATTGATTGGTGTTTGGTGTGATTTTGATTGATGGTTGTTTGGTGTGACTGACTGCTGTTTGGTGTGATGTTGATTGAGTGATTGTTGCTTGGTGTGATTTTGATTGGTTGCTCTGTGGTGTGATGTTGATTGATTGATAGCTGTTTGGATTGTTGATGCATTTGTTTCTGCTTCAGGAGCACCAGACTCCTCTGCATGTGTCCAGTCGTCTTGGTAGCATCGAAGCCGTTCAGCTGCTGCTGCAGAGCAATGCCACTCGTGATGCAACAACAAAAGAGCTCTACACACCTCTGCATATTGCTGTCAAGGAAGGTCATGAGGAGGTCATACAGTTGCTACTCGACAGCGGAGCAAAACAGAAAGTGAAGACAAAGGTGTGCTACTTCTATGTGTGGTGTACCCAGTAGAAACTGCTCATATGAAAGAGATATGTAAATGTCTTGGTCGTTTTTTTTAAATTATATATGTACATATGCTCATATATTTGTTAGTACGTATCTCTAGACACTATAAATTGTTTAACACCCTCCTGCTCCAAATTAATAAAAAGGAATACCACTTAGAATGCCAGAGGCAGCAATGTTGAAAACAGCTTCAGTTTGTTGTACATATTCGTATATATTTATGCATTCTCCATATACCTCTATGCTTGCTTGGGCATTTAGAAAATGTGCTAAAAGCTATGATACTTGTCCCAGCAATTTTTGTTGTGTTTAACGTTCTTCTTTTACTGCTTGACATTTCAGAAAGGTTTCACTCCTCTCCACATTGCGGCTAAATATGGCAATGCCAAAGTTACGAAGCTCTTGCTTCAGAAGAATGGCAATCCGAATGTTGAAGGGAAGAATGGCTTGGCACCACTGCATGTGGCCACTCACTATAACAATGCCGAAGTGGCCGAGGTGCTGCTCGAGAATGGCGCCAACGTGCATGCAGTTGCAAAGGTAGGTTTGACTCTTATCAATGGTATATATGTTATTCGCAGCCTTTCAAGCCTTTATCTATGCCTCCATGTAATTGCTAGCCTAAATTCTGTGTTACTTCAGCACAAAATAATTACTGGTAAGTTTAAGGCAACACATCATAGATATGTATCAAGATGCTTAGTAAATACATGACAAAGTGCCGTACCTATGACTGTCTGCCTTATCTAAACAAGGACAGTTTTAAAGTAGAAACTTATCAAAGTCAGGATAACAGTTCGGAAATGCAATGGGAGTCTGTTCCAGGATGAAGGTCCATTACATGATTAGACACGATGATGGGATCTAGTTGATGTGTGAAAGTATCATATTGACGCTTTCAAATGCAGCACAAAAGTATAATTTGGTCAGTTGAAATACATGGGTCATTCCAGTGTGAGACAAACAGACAGCAACATTGGGCATCTATAGTGTTTGCATGTTTTTAAAAAAAAAGGATGTAAAAGGATATGGTGCACCAGTTGGTTTTTTAAATTTTCTTTTGCTATTAATTTGTTAAATCAGGTAGTTGTCAATCGTACATAAGACGTTTTACAGCTGAATTATGATTGTAATTGTGATGTTATCTAATTTTTTAAAGAATGGATACACAGCGCTGCATATCGCAGCTAAGAGAAACCATCAGGACATTGCCAAGATCATTCTGGATCATGGTGGCAAACCAAATGTGGAATCAAAGGTACGTTCTGTTGGATATTGTTTCAAGGATTGTGTGCAAGCACTGATGGGTATATGGTTAGAGTGACCATTGTTGAGTTATTATGTTTGAAATGTTATCATTGTGTTGGTTTGGAAAGCAGTTCTGCTGAAATGTGAAATTGTTTGTAAGAAAGTGAAAACTGTGTTAAAACTGCATGATGATGACCTAGTCAGACCTGTCTTGTTCTATATATTAAGAGTCTGCATCATGTAACGCTGCTAGATTATGTTGAAAGGATTCTTATTTTACTAGTTTTTTTATCCATTCTCTTTGTTGATAGTATTTAGAGACCTATGTGCATATGTATCTGAGTTATTATATTGCACTTCCTTGGGACCTCCGGAAAGTGAGGAGTGCAGTTTAAGACATTTCAATGAGTCATAAGGTGGGAAGAAAATGTCATTAAAATTGAAATTAATGCTAGTTTTTAGAGTCAAGGCTCAAATTCCTAATTTTTAATGTTGCAATAAAAAAAATTTGTTAACTTTTGCATGAAAATCATCTTGATGTTTAAGAATGGATTTACACCAGTTCACGTGGTTGCACAAGAGGGCAATGCTGACGTTGCAACGCTTCTGCTGGAGCGTAAGGGTGACGCGAAGGCGAAGGCTAAGAATGGTCTGACACCAATGCATCTGGCTGCTCAGGAAGACCATGTTCCTGTGGCTGAGACGCTCGTCAAGCATGGATCACCTATCGACATGCAGACCAAGGTAGCTAGCATTTTCATGCATACGTCTGATGTATACAAAGTGTATTATACTAGCATGTGGGAATGATGTGTCAGTGTGATGCATACCAAGTGTTTTACACATATTTGTGATGTTAGTAAATGTTGTAATGACTGTACTTTATGAAGTTGTTTCATGATTGCCTTTCTCGTAGTTTGCCTTGAGTTATTATTGTTCCTGGCAGTACGAGTCTTCTGCTGCTGGATGAGGCATCCACCGTATGATGCTTTCATGATCTGTTTACTTTGCTCTGTTCTTGGTGACTGTGTCCTTGACTATGTTTTGGTAGGCTTATCATTCTTAGGCTGCCCCTATGTCTCTTTATAAGAGTAGCTTTTTCAGAAATCTGTTTTGAAATGACATCAACCGATGTATGGTGCATTTGCATAGCAGAGCTATAGAGTATAGACGTGTTGATTAGATTAGATTAGATTAATTATGGTGCTATAGATTCTGTATATAATTATTGAAAAGATTGAAATGTTCTCTTTTGTAAATGTTTAGTTAGCATTGACTGGAGAAGAATTTCTTTCCTACGACCGACATCATAAGTCATGTATAATTTGCACTAATTTAGCAGACTGTATGTAAAATGCTTTTGTTTATATATTTCAGGCTGGATACACTCCACTGCACACTGCCTGCCACTTTGGACAACTCAACATGATTCGGTTCTTGTTGGATCATGGGGCGTCAGTCAACGCAGCGACAAAAGTAGGTCTTCACTATTGACTGTCGATGTTGTTGTATTTTTATGCTGATGTTTTGTAATGTGTTGTGTGATTTTTTTTCATTGTGTAAGGATTGTGTGATGATTCTGTGATTAATCGTGCCAGAACATAGATCTAAGTTTTAAATAAAATTACCACCAGAGCAGAAACTTGTTTCAAGGGTTTGGAAACTCGGATATATGATGGACGAAAATTATACATGTTGACCATACACTGACAGTGGAAAATAGGAGGCAGAGGACAGCCTCCTGTGATTTTGGCTGTCTATGTTGTAATTACTCTTCTTTCTTTTTCATATTGTTTAGTGGTTTAGTGTTGTGGTCTGGTGCTGAAATTGTTCGAGTGTGAGTTAGGATGGTATAATGTTGTGTCATGTGGCAGTATGTATTTGAAAATGCCACTAAATATCGTCTTGTTATTAAATGGTTGCTTGTCGTTTTCTTGTTGAATCTTAGCTTGGCTACACTCCGCTGCATCAAGCGGCTCAGCAGGGTCATGTTCTTGTCATCAATTTGCTTCTGAAGCACAACGCTTCACCAGATCTTCTGGCTCAGGTAAAGCAGCATCCAGCAATTTTCCAATGCAGTCATTGTCATCGCCAAAATTGAATTTTTTAAAGAAATTTTTGTGATTTTCTGCATATGAAATTCTGTGCTCTGGCAATTGACACTGTTTGTGATACACTCTAGTAAGAAATCATCCTAACTACCCGGATGTTATTTATTTGTAGATTGTTGTAAATTAGTGTTAAATTGCAGGTTTCACTGTTAGTTTCTTGAATCATATTTAATCAAATCAGAAGTACAGATTACGCACAGCTAAAAAATATCAACATGGTTTCAATAGTTTGTTGAGATATTCAGGATCTATTCTAATCTAATCTAATGTTCTCTATATATAAACAAGAGCATAAATTAAAATGGGTCTTTCAGGTGAAACAATAGAAACAAAATCATAATACAATGGGAGGTGAAGGAGGAGGAGGTAATCAATGTCCGATAGGTCAGGAACCTGAATCTAGGTTACAGTGTAAAAGTAAATTTAAACAGAAAGTCTCAATATGACCTATGTGACATTAATAGGTTGGATGAGAGTTGATTAACGTCAGAAGCATTTGATGATAACAATAATCTGAGGTTGATTTGATTTGATTTTTGCAGAATGGTCAGACTCCGTTGTCGATCGCTCATCGTATGGGATTCATCTCAGTCGTCGAAGTCTTGAGAACGGTGACGAAGGTGAGCGTGGCGACTCCTGAAATCGACGATGGATACAACATTGTCTACCCAGAGACAATGCTTGAAGCGCCAATGGATTCAGACGAAGAAGGAGGTATGTGTGTCATTTGGATGTTGCTGATGTCATGTATCTTCACACATCGACACATTTGGTTTTTTTATTTCATCATTCTTGTTCGTCTTATTGTTCTATTTTTATTTATTTGTCTTTCTGTTCAGGCTAATATATTTATATATTTATGCATTTGTCCGTGCATATAATTTTTTAACACATATTCTGTGCTGTATGGGATGTATATAATTATATATGAATATCTATCTATCTATCTATCTATGCAATTTATATAGCACCCCTTCAAGGACTCTACTCAGAGGCGCTCCCGACCCAAGCCCGGTCAAAAAGAAAAGTCTTAAGCAACCCATAAAATGAGCCCGACGTGTTCCGAGGGTGGGAACGCAGGTTAGAGGGAAGGTCATTCCAGACGGAAGGGCCAGTGACCAAAAATGCCCTGCTCTGCCTAGTGGCAGTGCGGGCGTAAGGAACCATAGAGTCACCTCTAGAGGCCGAGCGCAGAGATCGGCGACCTAGAGTAGTAGAGGTCAAAGTGAATAACTCAATATATGTATATATTTTAAACATATACAGGGTATCAACTGGTTGCTGTCCTTTTAGGTAACATTTGCTTTATCGAGTGGAAAATTTGAGTCATAATTAAATGGATGGTCCTTCTTGTCACATGCTAACATTTTGCAGTGTTTGGTATTCTTTGCATTTCGTTTAATATTATTTAAACCTCAAACTGTTTAAATATGAGTTGCTTGATCTTTATTCGTATTCTGTATCGTGGCTAACTTTACATGTTTATGTATTTCTGATTTGTGTGCAAATGTGTTTTGACAGATTGGTAGTTATTATTTAGATGATTAGATTACATTAGTTTAGACTAGATTAGATTTAGGTTTGCTTTGAAGAACTTGCACGATTTTTATATCCTTTCTTGTGTGCGTGCGTGTATTGCAGCCCAAACTGCCATAATACTTTAGACTTTGCCCTTAGAAGGCAGCCGCCAATGGCAAAATGCAGTTCCACTATTGCCAATAGAACTTGGATCTCTGAGAAGATATACTTTTATTATTATTTAGCTCTTTTCTGCTGATGAGGAGAAATGAAATTCCTCGCTTTTTCTGTTTGTTGTGGTTTTTTGCATGGAATTTATGAATTAGCATCGTCAGTTTTTCTGTCCATTAGATGCTCATAATTCTTTCGCAGATGAAGTGGTGGTTGCATGAGAGATGCTACTCGCAGGTTTTGAAATTGATCAGAGACCTTTGTAGCTTACGCTGATCATAGATATATTCGTTTTGCAGGTTTCATGCAGGTTTTCATTATGAAGATTTGTTCTACCAGTTCTAACTTTTTTTCATTCTTATGCTATCAAAGCTAAGAGGAATCATTTATTTACAGCTGAAAGCCACCGTTTCGGTGGGCAGTAGTCTAGTGGTTGGAATACTAGACTGTCAACCCAGATGCTGGGTGTTCAGATTCCCTGTCATGGTGGAGAAATATCTCAAGATTTGTGTTCTGCTGGCACCTTCTTGAAAACTTGTCTACGCACTTTGGGTGAAAAGGTCTAATGGCGAGGAGTAGAATTGTCCTTATGGCTGGTGGTGACCTTGCCCTTATGCACAGAGCTAAGTTATTGACACATCAAATGCTGTGAACTGCTCTTCTTCTTTTGGTTTTTCTCATGAGTTTGCTCTTCTGATATTGACCTCGTTTTATCTAAATATGTACATAGCGTATGGAGGTTACACTTACTGCTCTTGGTCTTTTTGCCAACTTGATTTGTCTTGATAACATTGTGTAATGAGTTTGATAAACTTCTCATTCTTTCCAACAGAGGGACCTGTTCAGCTTTCCCTTTTCTACATGTACTCTACTCGATTTTGAATTGTTAAGTTGGAGCTACTAGACTGCTACTCAAAAAACTCATGCCCTTTAGACACATGACAACTGTTATTCAGCAAGTGAAACTCCTTTTTGGTTCATGGAGTTATTGGACCATAATATGTTTAGCTGAGACCTGTCAGGCCTTGCTCATTATTATGTTAGTCCCTTAGACAGAAGTTTAGTCAGATGTGTTTGCCAAAACAGGTACACATACTTGTAAATTGACCCTGTTTGGTGGACCCTCCATTACAAACTTGGCACCATAAAACTGTCATCTATATTTATAAGTATTGCTAATCAAACATTATATAGTCAGAATTAATTCTTCTTGTGTGTGGAAGTTGCTAAACTTTGGACATCCTCAACATAGCATGCCCGCATAGAAAATTGCCGTTGTCTACTTGAGACAACATGAAAACTTGCACACACACTAGTCGGCTGCCACTGAGTTTTGTGTTGCATATTATTGCAACATTTGTAGTTTTGAGGTTTTTGAGTTTGCCTCTTCATTCTGTTGTTGGATTGCGATTGTCAGAACTTGAATGATTTTTCCGATCCAGAAAAATGTCCCTGAGGACTGTTTCTGAGAATGTTCAGAATGCCGCATCCTGCAGTGCAATGTAGTACAAGTGCAAACTGAAAAACGAATGGCAATCTTGAGTTGTATAATACAGAACAACAAATAAACTTTTTTCTTATGAGAACATTGTTAGTAACAGACAATGTTATTTTTCATGCAATCCATACATACATCTAGAATTTTCAATGGAAAAAGATTCTACTAAAAGTCCTGTGATGATGCATTGGCCTGTGCATATTCAGGCGAATTTTCTCCTCCCTATGTAGCAGTGATCACCAATGCCTCTATTACAGTACTACTACTATCTTCTACCTCTATTAGCCTACTTTGCTTTTCAGTTGTATTGAAAATGCAGTGGCAAACCAGATATTAAGTGTTTAGCTTACAATAGGATCTTTTTATTTGTGGTAATCTGGTGTTTTATCGACTTCTGTAAAAGGCGACGATGTTTTCCCTTCCACACCAAAATCCGACCGGTACGCATCGGGCCAAGAAATGCACGTTATGCAGTACGAGCGGGATAACGCCGCGAACCGTAAGTCTCCGGCGTGGTCATCGAGATTATCTAGTTAAGGGATTGCGACGTTCAGTTCATAACTAACTTCCCTTTGCTTTTTGATTTTCTCTTTTTCCCTTCGAGTCATTTATTGACTTTTACGGCTTTTCCTATCCTATGTGTTTATTAGGATTCGAATCTCCTGATTTTTTACGGTTACTCTAATGCAGTAATGTAATCCTTAATGCTTGCATATCCCATCAGAATGCTTGTGCAGATTAAATTTATGTGAACAGTTTTGATGCACTAGTATTTGAGCACAGAGTTACTGCTTGCTTGCTAAGACTGCATCTGATCTTCCCAACTAAGTAAAGTAATTTAAGATAAGCATATTCTTTACTCTACTACTACTCTATTACTTTACTCTGTCAGACTGCACTCTGGTGCACATTGAATTTAAATTGCAATAAAGTCAATAAGAATACAGCAGTCTTGCCACGAGCGCATTGCTCATACTGTCATCAGCTTGGAGTAGGCCATTGTCATGAGAATGGGTCTGGGTGTATTTGCAATGGCAGTGGTCATAGCGGTCCTGTATTTCATATAATGTCCTGGTTTTTTTGCCTGTCCTGTAAAATCCTGTATTTTTGCAAAAGTGTCCTGCATTTCCTATATTTTTGCAAAAGTCAGATTTCACGCTCTTTTCTGTCACAAATACATGATATTTGTAATTTGTAATTTTTATTTTAAAATTTTATATTTTGGACTTTTAACTTATAATACAGAACCACATTGACAAAGGTAATCAGGACGTGTTTGGAACTGTTGCATGGTAATGCAGTTGCAGAAAAAGTTTTTCAGCGAATAAGAAAATAGTTACAAATGTAAATGTAATGTAATCGCATATTTATATAGCGGCTGTCTTATGGCCTCGACCCTGAGGGTGAGATCCTTCACCACCGCTACTCCACATTTATATTGCGACCGAGCCACCCGCAGTAAAGATCCGAGAAATTAATCTCTGACCGACCGGGAATCGAACCCGGGCCGCCGGCGCGGCGAGCGGGCTACCAACCCACTCGACCACCGAGGATTACACATGTAAGAACAAGCCAGTCTTAAACCAGAAAACGTGGATGCAGTTGGATTGCTAAAAGATGCTTTGCTTTACCATGGAGGTAATTTTGCAGATGTAAGTATTGCTCCTGCCTTGCTATGTTGTGCCATATCGGGGCATGCCAAGTACAGGCAGTATTTAGAAGAGGCAAAGAAAGCACAAGAAAGAGAATCATGAAGAGAAAATAAAGCTGCAAAGTGCAGAGAAACAGAAGCCCAGAAGAAATTTTAGAAGATAGGAAATAGAGTTGAGCAGAAAGAATGTTGAAAAGTTGAAAAGGAAGCTGAAATCTCCATCGCAGAAACTGTGCCGCACAACATTTTGAAGGATCAAGGGCTGTATTGTAGGAAATGGAGAAGGTTTCAGGTACATTTTTGTCTGGAGACATGGATAGATTTTAGTGAGCCATGGTTTTTTGGATGCAGCTCGAAGTCACATGGACGCTGCTACTGAGCAACTGTGCATTTTTGCAGGAAAGCCAAAAAATCTGTATGTGGAAAAAGGAATATCACAAGTCTTACGTTGAAGAGATGATCTCCAAAGCTCCTAATATAATGAGGAGTAGCAGGGTTGTTTATATTTCGGCAGGGCTAACTTTGGTGAACATTGCACATTCTGGATTGAATGATTAGGTGGGATAGTTATCATTTGCTGGAACATTTCAAACTTTGTCGTTAAACGACTCATTATATTTAGATATGAGATCTAGTATGATCAAATGAAGTCAGAGTCTGATAATTGTGAGTTTAGACAGCATTTCAGCTGCACATAGTTTCAGTTGAATTTTTTCCCTCCAGTTTCATTATTGACTGTGCTAACAGAAACTGTTCTTTTTTAAATCACTGACCCTAATTTTAAGAATTGTCTACCAAGTAGATGTCTTTGATAGGCACTGTTTACTGGGTGTAGTCTATGTTTGTTATCTATGAAAAACACATTTGCTACGGTTCTTATTGAATCCAAAGATATCAACAAGCATCAGATGATAGATCTAGTTAAAACTAAGAACAGTTGTGAGTTGGGACAACTTGAAAAAATGTTATGACATCCTAGTTGCAGGTTTCAAATGTTGTCAAATGTTGTCTATAGACTGTAGTGTAATACGGTAATTAATTCAGCACTAAATTGGTAACTAATTCAGCACATGAACATGATTAAATTCGCACACACACAATTTCTATTGGCTAGTTTGCCAATTCATCCCTGTTGTCACAGCTGAAGGAGCTAAAGTATATTGCATAATTATGATGATGAGAAAATGACGTTGACTGACTGCCACTTTATAGTGGAAGCAAAAATAATTTTTTTCTTTGATAGTTTTCATTATAGATGTCCTGTAAAATGTCCTGTTTTTATTTTTTTTTGTGTCCTGCAAAATGTCCTGTAATTTTATGACAGCATGCTACGACCACTGCATTGGCTTTTCAAGGAAGTAGCCTATGCAGAACATGGTCGGATGAATCAGAGCTGCGGAAAAGGAACTGGTGCAGAGTTATTCAAATGTTGGGTTGTCACTGACTGGGTACCGGAGGGTGGGGATTCACGATGGATCAGTCTGCTCATTAGAAACAGGATCCTACTGCCTCCCAAATCCACTCCTCTCTCTCTCTCTCTCTCTCAAGACATTTTTCACCTGTTCTCAATCCTGTTACGCAGCCACCAAGCCTCCATTTCGTCAGGGCTGCAGCCGACCACCTGATCAGCTGTCACTCAATATGACGGTGTTGCCTCGACTCTCTTTGAGACCACATGGTGGCTCAGGTGGATCTGGGTAGAATCAGAGGAAGTTAGCAGAGAATGAATTGCGAGAGGGTGAATTGGTATGGATCAGGATACAATAGAGGTAAGATTGAAGGAAAAGGATTGAGAGTCGATGGAGTGGCTCTGGTTGGAATCACGGAAGATCAGAAGTGATGGGACAAGAAAGAAGAGGGGGAGAGATTAAAAGTGAGGCATATCATATTTTGCCTAAAATCTGTGTGAAGCTGGTGTGCGCTAAAGAGGCTAGTAGTGTAAATATACTTTAAAATGTGACAGACTTAAACAACAGGCTTTTCAAATTTATGCTTTTTTTAACTTGTTGCATGTACTGCTTTATAGTAATTTTTGCGGACATATCCTTGAAAGCTTCATATGCGTTTATTCAAGTCAGCCTCATCATTTAAATTAATCCTCGGATCTCCATCTTTTGTGCACACTGAAAGCTCCTTTATTGATGGTTTTTAATTTTCGTAGCTTATCTTTTACCTTGATCAATACTACGTCCTGTTCATGATAAACCTTTCTAACAGCTTCATTTCATTCATTGTCTGTTTGCATGCACTGGCTTCTTATCCACAGAATTTAACATCCAGCTATCCATCTTCGACAAACTTCATTTATTGTTGTAGTACATTTATTATGAAAATTTCTGCATTATATAAATATAATCTTTGGACTGGAGTGCACAAGTCTTTTCCAGAAATTTGTCTGATTATTTCAGTTTTGGTTTCCTTTGTTACTTCTGGCGTTAAAGTCTGCTTGCATTATTTTCGTTTTGCTGAGGGTAGACTCATAAATCCATCATTCATACAAAACAAATATGCATACATTCATACATACATACATTCATACATACATACATGTCCATTGCATGCATGGTTGTGTGTGCCTGTATATCTGGATGTATACAACTATACATGCATTCTGGTGGAAGAATTACCTTTGTATACACCATATATATATATATATATATATATATATATATATATATATATATGCATAGTTGCATACATACATGTGCAGTGTATAAGTACTACGTATGTATTTGTGTATGTATACATGTGTACATTTCAGTACACACACAGGCATGTATGCATATTTATATAACACTTACATACATATATGCATACATACATATATACATACATACTTACATACAATGCATACGCATACATACATACATACATACATGTCATACATACATGTCATACATACATACATACATACATACATACATACATACATGTCATACATACATACATACATACATGTCATACATACATACATACATACATACATACATACATACATACATACATACATGCATATAAACTTATATGCATTAATACATCTATAGTTGCATACATTTTGGATAGCCCACATTCACCTAAGCATGGTAGGTACATGTAAGTCGTGTAGTCAAGAGTAGCATAGACGTATACACAATGCGTGTATGCTGTGCAAAGAAGCATGCAGCCTTAACGAGTTGCGAGTCCTATCATTTGCTTGATTTATGTGACTGAGTGTTAATCTTTGTCAATGAAGAGAAAGTGTAACCATGGTAATAGGTGGAGGGCTTCATCATTTTCAGAATGATTGATTCCCCTCCCCTCCCTTCACTAAGGTTTTTTTACATCCGCCAAGATCTGCAGACTTTGGCTGAGCACTAAGGGATGATCAGATAAGCTACTCGTTTTTAGGCTGCTGGTTAATTGTGCTGGCCTAGTTAAACTTTAATCTGCTGGTTGCACTGTTTGTCCATCAATTAGAGAGAGAGGTCTGAGGCCGAGAGGACCCATGTGATGAGATGAGTTTGGTTGCGTTGGAGTCATAAAGTAACGACTTTGGCATGTTGTACGTTCATGAGGATGTATATCTATTAAGGATTATTGTTTTATGTCATTTCATCTGATAATCCGTGACTTCTATTGAGTCGTTTTCCTGATGCACGCATGGGATTCGTTTGTTGCATGTGTCGGAGATCAACCAGGTTCTGCAATTGAATTCCGTGGATGAGATGATAAAAAAACTTTCCAGGCGTTTGGGTTGATTCTCGGAAAGAAGTTCCTCGGACGCGGAAGTCATTTCTCCGAGAACCGTAAACCGGTCTGCTGCTGATTTTGTTTTTGCTGGTTTTCGTTTCTTGCTGCAGGCGATGAGATACTCGACGGTCGTGGTGTGAAGACCGTGGCTGTCGCAGACAAATACAAGCACATCCGTCGTCCGGAGAAGAGTCAACAGCTGAAGGTGGTAGACTTAGAACTGTGTAATTGTTTCTAAATGCAGTCGTTATTATATCTAATTATTGGTTATTTTTAGGTGGTAATTGTCTATGCAGGATAGTTAAGTCAATTATTTAGTCATTGGAGGGCTGAACTGTCTAGCTGGATGTTGGGTCTCAACCCTTGCGAGGTCACAAGGATGTTTTGCGCTCTCTGTACGTCTTGTGCCCCGAGTGTACTTGGTTGTAAATGAGTACACCGAATGATGTACATTGTCATGGGAACTATGAGATGGAAAGGGAATTGACTGGCCAGGAACCTCGTAATATACCATAGTTATCGTTGTTTCTTATTATTGCTGTGTTTTCCAGAAATTTGTCTGATTATTTCAGTTTTGGCTTCCTTTGCTGCTTCTGGTGTTAAACCATGCTGGCATTATTTTCTTTGTACTGGGGCTAGACTCATAAGTACCCTGGCTAATCACAGAGACATGCAGACTTGCATTCATACAAACAACCGACCTCTGGCTGATCCCTGAGGCGAAGCAGGTTTTGTAACTGTGGCAGGTAGTTGAAAGTTGCCTTCTTATTAAGCACTGCTCCATGATGTCTGCTTCTCCACTACCGGCAGTTACAGTTATAATATTGTAAGCTGTTTATAAGCTGGGTATGACCTTTGATCCGGAATTGCCGTTCTCAGAGCATGTGATTATTAAGCCTCAGAATTACAAATAGTTAATTGTGATTTGAAAACATGCATGGAAGGCTATTAGATCCATTCTTAACACATATAATTACAAAAAAAATGGATGAATTATTCATTCATTAAATGCATTTATATGACGCCTTTTTAAGGGTCTTGTCACAGGTGCTCCCAACCTCAGCACGATCAAATAAAATTACCGTATGTACTATGTATTCATGGTGTTAAAATGACTGGCACAGAAGCCATGGCTGGAAGTTTTAACTCCTACTTTTTGAGTATTGTTAAAACTACTCAATAAAATTTCTCTGATGCTGTATGATGCTGTCTTTTCTTGTTTCCCTCTGCCTTAACTTCTGCGACCATGTGGAAAGAAACTAATTTCCATAAAACTTACTCTCAGCTTTGGTACACAACTTTCTTACATATTTCTAGTGAAATATTACTGCAAGTCTCCTCCCCTCTATTGGAAATGATAAACTGCTCTTGTGCCGCTAGAATTGTCCCACTTGCATTGAAAATATCAAAGTCACAACAATTTTTAGGCAGGGCAATAAATCTGAACTAGCTAAGCAATTATAGACCCATATCCGTTTTACTTTATTTTTCCCAAGTAATTGAAAGAGTTTTGTATAATAGGCTGTATGACCATGCCACTAAAACGAAAATCATATACTTAAGCCAATATGGATTTCTGGCTGAACATTCAACTGCCATTTCTCTCTTGAATATCCACGATAAAATATAAAATATCGCAAGGTATTGAAAACAATGAATAATATTCTGTTAGAATATTCCTCAATCTTTCATCCAGGCAGCATACTTCTGGTGCTAGACCTGCAGACGATGGCATTATTAGCACCTGGAAAATGTTGAATAGTTCTACCAATGCAAATGGTGGACACCAATCATCGCTGTGTTGTCAGGTCAAAATGCCTTCGAATCTGTATAATTAGAATTACAATTATATTTCTAGTTATTATCAGGTAGTAGCATAGATGACTTCCTATGCCACCAATTAACAAAGTTTTGCATTTGATGCGTAATACCCGGTATGTGTTATATCGTTTGTCTGTCAGATGTCCCTTCTTTGCATACAATGTATTGTTATAGAAGTTCAATGTTGTGCTTGTTTCATGTTGCTGTGAAGGGTCAAGACCTGTTTGAGTTTGAAAGCACAAGCGGCCGGTTCAGCACACTGTCGTCCACTGGCGGTCACGACACCATTCATGACGAACTGAGATACATGCACGACGACACTGACTTCCGTTACACAACGATGAATACACCCAACGCAGAGGGTCGTGGTGACGACTTCCACAAGTACTCCATGTATGACTCGGACTCTCGCCAGGGAGCGACGACTCCGTCAAGTGCTGTCGATGACTTGAAGTACCATCTGCCGGACGAGTCGCATGATTTCTCCGATGTGTGGTCGCCTGTGCCTTCGGAATTTGCAAAAGAACAATACAAGTACAAGACAAACATCAATGGATCTGTCTCACATCGTAGCCAGGTGGGTCTTAGCTTAATGTGATTATTTCTCACTGTACATTATGAATCAATAAAAACATTGCAATGTGTATGCTGCATGAAGTTTACTGTATTGAAAGGTAATGGAAGATGCAGGCCACATAATTGTCTGTGCACCTTTATTAAATTCTTAACAAGTTTGGAGGTTTGCAGTGTGTGTGTGTCTGTCTGTCTGTCTGTCTGTCTGTCTGTCTGTCTGTCTGTGTCTGTGGCTATTGCAGTTGTTTCATAACTGTGAAATAAGAAATCAGTAAAAATGACATTTGGAACTTTTTTCCAAACCAAAGTGAATGTCTTTGTACCGATATATTTTTACTCTACCACTGGCAGAGCTATGGTCTGTGTTCTTTGAGTGGTTTTGATTGGTTGTTTGATGAACTGGAGAAGATATGATTGCTCTATATAAATGCTCTATTACATTATATTGACTGTTATTCTTTGAGCAGCCTAACAATTTACTCAGTGAATTGGATGAGGCAGTGGCATAGCCAGGAATTTATGATGGGTTTTTTTATGGTCTGGCCGGATGCCCTTCCTGACTCCAACCCAACAGTATTACAGTAAATAAAAAGGGAATAAAGTAATAAAAGGAATAAAGTAAGAAAAACATTTGTTACTACAAGCAATTGTGTTTTTTTTCTTGTCTAAGTGGATAAATAACCTTTAAAAAACTTTTTCCTAAGCCAATGGGAGATTTAACCCCTGAAACCTACACCACTGGGATGAGGTGCATTGAGTCTATATTTCATTGCACTGCCATGTATTGCATTGTTTGCACAGTCTGATGATATGCTTGATGACATGGACGAGGTGCAGGCGCCAACATCAACCAGCTACAACTACAGCCAGATGGCAACTCCTCCCACAGCCAACCTTTCCGACATGGATTATCATCTGAGGGAGGGCAGCGGTTCGGAAGCACTGACCACTCTGAGCATCTTGAACCCCGACAATGTTCTTCTCCAACGGGAACCAAAATATTCAGGGTAAACAATTGATTGTAAGACGGGTCAAAATATTGATGGGAAATAATTTTCCATCATGTAATCGTGCTTGAGCTCGATGCAGATATTTGCCCGTCTTTGCAAGAGACGTGATTATATTAATGTCAATGTTTAACATTGTGGTCTCATTTGTAGTGCATATATGCTTTGAACATGTTGTCTGTCAATTCTGACAAAACCTATTAGATGTACTCTGCTTCTGTGCAGAAATCCACCACTCAACACTTTTCTAGTTAGCCGTCCAAACGTTACTGATTTCTGAAGAATTTTTTGTTCTGAGGGAACTGCAACTCTAGACCAGCTGGGCAACACTTTTCTTGGTAAAAAATTTAATGATGCGTAGAGGGCACTTGTACAATGTATGGCTATGCACAATGTACATGAATGAATAGCATTTATACAGCATAACTTCATTATGCCAAAATGCGAGATATGGTCAAATTTTGATATGCTGCCAGTAATCAGTCAATCAGAATTTATGTTGTACCCCTTTCAGAGGCGCTGTATAAATTCTATCAGCTCTATGTAATATGCATTCATGCTGGCCAGTATGCCTCAAAAAGAGACCCACACAGATGATACGATCTATTATTTTTTATAAGGATAGAACTTTTGTGGAGTCTGATAATTTCTTTTTGCTTTCCAGATTTCTCGTCAGCTTCTTGGTCGATGCTCGTGGAGGCGTGATGAACGGAACTCGTCATTCGGGAATCCGCCTCATCATTCCTCCGGGCAGGGCGACCATGCCGACTCGAGTCATATGTAAGCTGGTGAAGAAGGAAAAGCTGTCGCACCCTCCTCCGCTGAATGAAGGGGAAGCGCTGGCCACAAGGATCCTACAGATGGGCAGCGCAGGGATCAAGTTTTCTGGGTAGGGCACCACCATGTAATTGCTTAGTTAGTCATATACACTGTGTCCCAATAAATCGGGGCCCCTTTTTATAATGTGAATAAAACAGGCAAATGTTAATCGATTTTCAAAATTTCAAAACTGTTTTTATCCTGAGATAATTTTCTTACACTGATTCAAATATGAAGTTTCTGGCATGAATATTGACGTCACAGTTACGTCATTTGCATCAGAGAATTCTTGGCTGAACGCCATTCTCTAACGATTTTTGTTGACATTTTGGTTTCGATATGTAAATTAATGACGTCATTATGACGTAATTTTTTAGTGAGGCCGTTCATAAATTACCAATTTGTAGATAAATATCTCAGGATAAAAACAGTTTTGAAATTTTGACAATCGATGATTATTTGCCAGTTTTATTGACATTATAAAAAGGGGCCCCGATTTATTGGGACACGGTGTATATATTGAGTTAATTACAACTAATGTGTTTGCCTTGTAATTTTATGTTTAATATATTATGATGTGAACTGCATACATCGACCATTGTGGTTCTCTTAAGGTATTTGTGTAATTTGTATCGACTGCAAAAGGAACATTACTGATATTCGGGATGCTGACCTTGATTATGTATTGTCTCTGGTACCCCATTGTTTGATGCCTTGTAAATAGGGCACCAGTGTTATAGGAGTCTCAGAACAAACTCCGCCATTGCTCGTACGTTGGCGGTGCCAGTCCCAAGCCTAGAGAAAGGAAGAGGGTGAATCATCCATGATATTACACAGTGTCGTTAAACGGTTCAACAAGCAAGTAGTAACAAACTAATAATAGCAATTTTTGATAACATTATACACCTTTCGATATTAAGCCCTGACAATTTATTTATTTTACCATATACTGGGTGACCTGTTACACATGGACCACCATAATGCACACATTCATACACCATGTAGAATTGTAGATATATCTATGCAAAGAGAAATACAACGGACACATGAGACAGTATTCCTTAGCAGCAATCACTGATACGCTAACACTTTGATAATGTCTAGCTGTTTTAATAGTGCTCAAGAATTGAATGTTGTGCTTTAGTCCGGTGGTGCTCGAGGTTCCACACTTTGCTTCGACCCAACACAAAGACCGTGAGATTACGATCTTGCGCAGTGACAACGGACTGACCTGGAGTGAACATCCATTGATTGCCACGGATGAATCCGTCAGGCAGGCCCTTGGAAAAAACTTTCCAGGTGAGATGCTCCTATATAATATTATACGTTCCATATGGTTCAGCTGTTGATGTTGATCTTAAAAATTGCAGTGTAGGGCATGCTGAATAGTAATACACAGGCATGAGAACAGATGGACCGAGGTTTGATACTCGCTTACCCCGTTAAGGTTGATTCAGCATTCGACTCATACGAGCAATGGTAAATTGAGCAGCAGGAGGATGGATTGGCGCATAACAGATGACATACAGTTATAATATCGCCGCAACCTCCATCCCATTGTCTGCTGACTTGTGTGGCTGACCTGCTGTAGGAATCAAGTGAGAGGCAGCATGATGTACAGACACTGCGCACATACGTACAGTTCTGTATGATTATAAATTATTAATTATATATCTTTTTCGTGGGACCTGTCTAGCTCTTTTTGTAAACTACTCAGGACTTTCCTCTTTAGCCACGCCACATTTGGAAGCTCCCCGAATATTTATCTTGAAGATGCTCTATATAAATTCCATATAATACAAATAGGCCTACCAGTGAAAAGTTTCAAATAATTATCCTGTGTTCTATTATAAGAATTGGAAAGTGCGGAGAAGCTCTACCAGAGGAACGTTGCCCGTATACTGACGGACAGCTTTCCGTGCTACTTTGCGATTGTGACGCGTATTCGTCAGGACGTGAAGACGCTCGGTCCAAAGGGAGGAGTCATTGTGTCGTCTGTGGTGCCTCAGGTGCAGGCTCACTTCCCAGAGGGCGCACTCACCAAGGCCATCAAGATTGGACTTCAGGTTAGTCGCTGTTGGAATCTTCTTCCGCTGCATCTGTGATTGGAGCTGACAGAATGCTGCAAGGAAATAAACACTGGAATGGTATATAGGATTAACATACAAATTTCTACTTAACCTTATGCCGGACTATATATCTGAATGTTGCATTCGTGTAGCAGATAGTCGGTTAAGATCATCGTTGAAGGGTCTGCTACAGGTCCCACGGTCAACCACGAGGTTTGGGGAAAGCTCGTTCTCTGTGTCGGGACCAACTGCATGGAACAGTCTTCCTGACTATGTGCGGAATGCACCTTCTCTGGAGGCATTCAAATCCAGACTCAAGACTTATCTATTTAAACAGTCGTATAATTGCTAGTAACTTTTGAACTTTTGTACAGCGCCCTTTCCTTCGGCCTCATCTGAGCTACGGCGCTATAAATCGCCTTATTATTATTATTGGACTGTTATGATCTAGATAGTTACTTTTTGATGATTTCTTCCGTCTCTTCTACATGTAGTCTTTTTTGTGGTTCCACATGCATGTACACTGCACAGCATTCGGATAGAATAGGGCTTTCTCGAAATTTGTGGGTACCTCTGTTTTGAATAGCCTTCCCTTTGGCCTGTGCTACCTTCCGTGGACTTGTCTAACTCTTTTTATAAACTACTCAAGCTCAAGACATTCCTCTTTAGACGTGCCTGGGTTGGGAGCGCCTCTGAATAGTTAGTTTGAATGGGCACTATATTAATTTCATAGATAGATAGATGCATAGATAGATAGATAGATACTAGATAGTGTGTATTGTGGCCCAGCTACAGTCTTTGCTTTTGAACAATAAACAGTTGTAGGTGTTAGTTTCAAATATTGTGTGTTACTGTATCATACCATTACTCTGTGTACATGTGAATGGATGATATTTGCAGACTCATCCAATAGACAGGGAGCTGGTCAAGAAGACGTTGGAAGACAATACTGTGGCGGTCAGTCCAGTTGTAACAATTGAGCCGAGACATCGCAAATTCCACCAGCCGATAGCCATCACCATCCCGATGCCAGTCTCAGAGTCAGGTGCCAAGGGTCGGCACAATGCGGGCAGTCCAACTCTTAGACTTCTCTGCAGTCTGGTCGGTGAGTCTGAGGCAGAAGTCTCTCCGGACTCTGGGTTCATTTGTAGACTTACGTGAATATTTGTATGCATGTATGTGCGTTAGATGTACTAATGTTGCAATTATTATTATCATCGTTATGATTATTATTATTATTATTGTTTACTATTATTATTATATTATTGCTATCATTATTATTATTATCGGCATATTATTATTATTATTATCATCATTATTAAATATTATTATTTACATTTATTATTTTACTTAAGGTATCAAGGATCCCCTGGGATATGGAAAAATTGCTGTTAAAAGCAGGAAACTTGTTTTAGGGTCAGACCTTGTTTTCAGAGTTGCTATCATTATTTTGTTTAATAATATTAATAATCATTTTTTCGAAAAATAATATTAGTAATTATTATTATTATTATCATTATTGTGTGTATTAATTTTTAATTCATATTGCGAAGACTGACCTGTGTAATGAATGACGCATCTAGCTACGGCATCCATATAAACCAATATAAATATATAAACCAATCAGTTGAATATCTTGAATTTGATGAGTCGAGTGAAACAGAGAGGCAGTCTATGTTGGATGAGTAATTTCGAAACGGAAACATTTAATTAAGTAAAGAATTCAACATAATTATGTGACTGAGCTGAGCAGACAGATTTGGTGGAGAGCTACAGAAACGGAAACAGCTACATTGCCACGAATTATTCTAGTGTACTGTTTCTTCCATTTGAGAAAAGAAAAGCAGTCAGATGATATAATTTATTATAATGGTAGGTCTGAAGTATGAGGAGTGTTGTGTTTCACCAGAGGTCAATGTTTTTTGTAACTCTTTACACATATGTATGCGCAATTGCACATGTGTGTTTATGTATACATTGCATGTATGCATGTACCGACGATATGTATGATTGAAATGGTTGTCTGGTTGTCTTTCTTCGCAGGTGGTGTGGCTCCATCTCAGTGGGAAGACATCACAGGATCGAGCCCTTTGACTCTCAGCAACGACTGTGTGTCCTTTACTACAACCGTCTCAGCCAGGTCAGTCTTCGACATTGCTCTGCCTTCATTCATTTTTCTTTATTCACTGTACGTATTAGTCTTCTTTCTTTTCCGTGTTCTGCCATTAGGCAGGTTCGAATGTTTGACATCTCCATTCATCTCTGTTCTGCGCTTTTATTTTCAGCCTCTGATAATTACCATCTTTCATCATCCAGTCTAACAGTCTTTGTCTTGGTCTGCCTCTCGTTCTTTTCCCCTCCATTTTCCCCTCTATGATTGTTCGTAGCATCGAGTCTCCTCTGAGTGTGTGCCCGATCCATCTTCTTTGTCTTTCTCTAATTGTGTGTATCATCGCTCTCTTCTCTCCGACTCTTCTCAATACCTCCTCATTGCTGATATGATCCCCCCAGCTGATTCTTTCTATCCTTCTCCATAACCACATTTCAAATGCTTCAATTCTCTTGATGTCTTCCATTCGCATAGTCCATGTCTCTGATCCATATAACATCACACTCCATACTAAGGTTTTTATCATTTTCTTTTTCAGCTCCTTATTGATTCCTCTTCTCAGTAGCTCTTTCCTCTTTTCAAATGCATCTTTTCCTAGTACAATCCTTCGTTGTATTTCTCTGTGGCATCTAGCATCTTCCGCAATCGTACTGCCGAGATACGCAAATTCCTTGACTTGTTCTAATTCTTCTCCATCTATGAATATTTTAACTATCTTCTGCTCTCCTTTGCTTATTCTCATAACCTTTGTTTTCTTTATGTTGATTTTCATTCCGTATTCTTTTGATGTTGTATTCAGCCGGTCCATCATTGTTTGTAACCCTTCCTGACTTTCTGCCATCATTGCTTGATCGTCTGCGAATCTTAATGCCCTGATCCACATTCCTCCCACTTTTATCCCTTCCTCCAGTTCTTCCAATGCCTCCTTGATTATCTCCTCTATATATATATATTGAACAGCAGCGGTGAAAGTGGGCATCCCTGTCTTACCTCCCTTCCTACCTTTCCTTGTTCAGAATATTCACCCTCTATCCTTATCTGTACTTTTTGTCCCATATTCAGATTGCCTATCAGTCTTCTATCTCTCCAGTCCACGCCAACTATTCTCAATGCCTTCATCAATCTCTTCCAGTCCACTCTGTCGAACGCCTTTTCATAGTCTACAAAACATATGTATACATCCTTTCCTATTTCGCAACTTCTTTCTGTTATTACTCTCAGCGACCCAATTGCATCTCTAGTTCCCATGCCTTTCCTAAACCCGAACTGATCATCTCCTATCTCATGTATTGCATCTGTTTTTGCTTGTATCCTCTTTGTCAGGATTCTGATCAAAATCTTTGACGCATGTGTAATGAGACTGATAGTGCGGTGGTCCTCACATCTAGTTGCGTTTGGCTTCTTTTTGATTGGTACCATGATGGAATGTAGGTAGTCTTCCGGCCAAATTCCTGATGTGTATATCTCCTGGCATATATGGCGTATTAGTATGGTCAGTAAATCTTAATCTTCCAACTGGACTTGAACTTTCCCTTGACCATCTTTCCACATCCTTGGAATAATCTGTCTGCTTTCTACCAGTGACTCAAGAACTTTCTTGTATCTCTGGCTGGGCTGGGAGCACCTCGGCGCAGGCTTCTTGATGGGGCGCTATATAAATTTTCAGATTGACTGAATGAATCTCTGTTGCTTTATGCGGTACTTGTAAAACGCTGGCGCACAGCTCTTAGCTTTAGAGTCGTCTTAGGAAATTTAGAACCTACGATTATTATTATTTATCCTATGATTATGACGATTGCAGCAAATGTGCTAGAACAATTTGAACATTTGGGTTATTACTCAAGAGTCCACTCAGCAGACAAGAATGAACTGTTGTTATCACAGTTAACTGAATGTCACTTTTAGCTATTCACCGACCAGAGTGTTGTGAATGGTATAAGGAAATCCTATACCCTCAGTAAGTTAAGGGTTATTTAAGTTTTTTTGTCGTTGCTTTTCTCAGATTCTGGCTGATAGACACGCAGGATATTAACGGCTGTGCTCGAATTGCTAACGACCTCTACCGTGAAGCCGTCTCAGTTCCAATGGTTGCGAGATTTGCAATATTCGGCCGACGTCGAAATCCGGCGGAAGCAAGGCTCCGCGCTTTCTGCTTGACGGACGATAAACTGGAGAAGACTCTGGAGAAGGAGCAGTACTTCAAGGAGATTTCACGAAGCAAGGATATTGAGGTACTATATTTACACTTTTGGAGCTAATAGTTTGTTACACATTTTATTCTGTGACTAAATGTCTGTTAAGCTTCCTACTCTAGCACTTGTCTGACATTAAAATTTTTTAAGTATATGGTCTCACTGCTTCGGAAATTTTATTCATAAGAATTAATTTTATTGTTTCTATTATTTTAACTTCTACCTTTCATACCTAGTTTGTGTTTAGAATGAATGAAAAACCACCCATTGAATGTCTTGTTACTCGTCGGCTTCGCCTCTGTTCTGTAAAATGTCATGTAGCGCCCACATCAAATGGATGCACTGCCCTGAAATTGCTTCCATGTGTGGCTGTGTGGCATTGCTGTGTTTGATTTGCATGGTTAGTCCGCTTATGGAGGGAGGGCATGCTTTGGCTCGTCAGCGAAAGCTTTGTTCGTCAAGATAATGAGCTTCATTTGCATATTGAGGCCCGTTTTTGTTATTTACAATGAGATTGAGCATATGTAAGCTTTAAAAGTCGATATCTTGGAAATTAAATGACGTTTTGAGCTGAAAATAGTTACAGTGACCTAGAAATCTGCTTGCGAAGGTTCTGTAATTTTTTTACTTTGCTACAGTATCACACTCATTAGTTTTTAGTGGGATATACAAGCAGTCAAACAAACAGAAGGACAAACTTTCAGGATCATAGTATAGATACGTGATCAGTGTTGTTTACTTGACATTTCTTCCTAGGTCTTTGAAGGGAAACCTTTGAACGTCAATGTCGCTGGAAACCTTGAACCTGTGCTCAAGACCGACGAGCAGCTATTACTCAACTTCCACGCGTTCCATGAAAACCGACTCCACTTCCTCGTGCGCTTGAAGGACCCGAAAGCCGATCCAAGTGGACAAGTACAGTTTGTTCCAGAAGGAAAGCCTTTGGTCTCCTCCTCGTCCTCCGAGCAACGTCTGGTCCCTGCCTGTGTGCTCACTGTCACCCTTCCAGAAATCGACACTGAGCCGCGTCCGGTCAAGAGAACTGCCGACGGCGTCACTCCCGGACTGGAACTTCGTGACCCTCGTCTGATTTTCCAGGACATTCACAGTAAGAATTGCTGGAGCTGGTAGAAATGGGAGAAAGTCTTCTCTCGAGGTTGCTTGTGGGCCAACATTTTGAAAGTTCCCTTCAGCGCACCACGGTACTTTAGTAGAGGGATCAACATGCGGCGCTGTGCAAGACATGCATTCAAGCATACATATGTATCTGCACTTTGCATGCACACTGAAATGCACAAATATGTATGAGAACATGCGCCTTTTAGTACTTTAAGGGAACCTCACAAAAGAATGCTTACATATGAATCGATGTGTGATTATCATTATAATCAGGATTTAATTTTGTGTCATTCCATGAAAATCTAATCAAAGGCCTTCTCTACACTAGGGTAACTGATGTTATTTTATATTACTAAGAACAGAAATCTATCACCCATATTTTATTTAATATTTTATCAATATTGACAATGTTCAGAAGAAAAGCACATTCTGCATGATGCTTGTTAATCTTTATTGTTATCTATTCGCCATTTTGTTGTTGTTGATCTTTCAGGTTCTAAATCGATAGATCGAGCGGAATTGCATCTGACAAGCATCGCAGATGCGGTTCAGGATGACTGGGAGGCACTGGCGGAGGAGTTAGGAGTCGATAGGAAGGATGTGGAGAGTAAAACCAGTGCTTCCGATCCACGAAGTGAGAAGGTTAGTGATGCATTGGAAAAGCTGACCTAGGCTAATGATATGCTTGAACGTGTCTCACTGTCTCTGTCTGTTATCTGATGAGAAGATATGAATCCATTTCGGCATTTGCTAATAAAAGAGGAAAGGAACGAGATGCAGAGGGATGGGATGGGGTGAGGGGAACAGTCCCCCGTTTTCATATGTGACCTGCTCCAGCAAAAGGAGGCGGAAGTGACAAAATGAGTTTTGTATATTTTTGGCTAAATATGACAAACAATCATTTCTCTTTAAAATGCCGAAAAAATTATTATTCTATCTTAATTGGTTCCAGAGATATGAATCATAATGGGATGACTTAACCGAATAAGACCATAACATAACGCTTGAAAACGGACCATTAAAATGTGATTAAAATCCACAATTTTTTTAATTTGTCATACAAATTGCTTACATTTGTTGTGAAAGAGGTCAAATAATATTAAATCGATATATTTTTCAAGTAATATATGATCTTGTTTATTGATATATGCGAAAAACGATAATCGGAAAATTTTCGCCTGATTGGTGTTTTATCGAATTGCCTCTGTTTTATCATTGGCGACTTCCGCCTCCTTTTGCTGGAGCAGGTCACATATGTTATGCGCTGTCACATGTAGCTCTGGCCATCATCGTGAAACAATCATCGAACAATGCACTTGACATTCATGTATGCATACATTGTTGCAGCATCATGTACATGATGTTAATGTATGGAGAGCTTTTACTCGTTGAGATTTTAGATCACATTTCTGAGGTATTTGCATTTCATTATAGTCTTTTAACACCAGTTGTCTCTAACCTCATTTCTGCGTGTTTCTTACATATAGGCTTTAGTCTTGCTTCACCTGTGGGTCCAGCAGAAGAAAAATCTGGCGACGGGCAATGAACTGGAACGAGCGCTCGACCGCATCGGTCGTGAAGACGTCATTTTGAAGTCGATGCGCAACGTCCAACCTGTGACGGACGAACAGGAAATGCGGGCAGCCATCATGTCAATCGAACAGGGTCAGTAATGCACATGCACCAAGAACTATGAATTATTATAATTATTTTATTGATTACTTGCATACTTCCACACATGCATGTGCACATACATGCATGTGTGCATACATGCATGTGTGCCTACGTACAATCGTACATGCATAGTTGCATACCTGTATACATGCATGCATACACACACCCACATACATACATACACACACACATGCAGAGTTATGAATTATGAACTATTTTATTGATTGCATGCATGCATGCTTACATGTATGCATACATACATACATGCATGCATTCATACATACATGCATGTTTAGTTGTTTACATACATACATGCATACGCACACTCATGCAATATGTAGTAATTAATCAATTTAGTAATTAAATATATTAGTGACTAAATGCAGGCTGTAATGTAGAAGTGAAGTCAAGGTTAGCCATGGGTACATCAGTCAGCTGAGTTCACCGTCAGAAGAATTACTCAGCACTTGACTAATCTCAATTTGCATGATGATATTATTGTCATAATATATGCTGTGGTTGTGTATGCTATTGTTAAACGTGTCACAGAGATAATTATTTCATTTTATTTCCAAAGGAATGGCAAGTGTAATTATTTTATTTCCAAAGGAATGGCAAGTGTGATTATTTCATTTTATTTCCAAAGGAATGGCAAGTGTAGTTATTTCATTTTATTTCCAAAGGAATGGCAAGTGTAGTTATTTCATTTTATTTCCAAAGAAATGGCAAGTGTAGTTATTTCATTTTATTTCCAAAGGAATGGCAAGTGTAGTTATTTCATTTTATTTCCAAAGGAATGGCGAGTGTGGTCGATCCAACGGACGAGACGCCCATCACAAGCGAAGTCTTTCCAGGTCTTCGATCACAATCTGACCACTCTACTGCCCCGGTCGAGCATCGGGTCACGTTTGAAAGCAGTCCAGAAACGAGATTTGAGCCGGAAATAGAGACCGAACGCCGGCAGGATTTCACAGACGACAGACCTGAGGATGAGCACGAAAGAGATTTCGTCGATGACGGCGCAAGGCATCAGTTTGCCGACGATGGTGTTCCTGAGCGATTGGCCAGAAGTACTGGTAGTCCAGATAGCTTGGGGGAAAGTTTTCCAGATCGGGAGGCTGAAAGACGAGCTGAAAATTTTCCAGGTAGAGAGGCCGAAAGTAGTCCTGAGGGACAGGCTGAAAGTTTTCCAGGTAGAGAGGCCGAAGGTAGTCCTGAGGGACAGGCTGAAAGTTTTCTAGATAGAGAGGCTGAAAGTTTTCCAGGTAGACCAGCTGAAAGTTTTCCAGATAGAGCGGCTGAAAGTTTTCCAAGTCGAGACGCTGAAACTATTCCAGAAAGATTGGTTGAAACGGATCCTGACGAACTGGCGGAAGAGATTCATCCAGGTGGAGTGGTTGAGTATAGCCGTGCTGGAGTCGACGAAGAAGTACCTTCCAGCCAAGGTAAGCTGTGATATTTTTATGGGAAGTTGGTCTTTACAGGACGTTGTGGCTTACTGCATTTCTCTGCATTTTGAAAGCAATCCAGAGACAAGTATTAATATATTCAAGTATGAAAGTATTTTTGAGACTTTAACAACAAGCTGCATGGTTTTCCCGACCACCTTTGTTACACGCCTACAAATGCAGGAACATCAATGAGAAAAATCCAATAGCATGCACAATCACAAAGTAATCAAAATATGCAATTAAATAATGCAATTACAAAACATAATTGGCAACTGTTGAACTGTGTGAGAAAGAAGGATAAAGACAGAAATGATTAAATAAAGTTACTTGAATAGCATTTGAATGATAAAACCGCATGATGATAATTCTAGTATTACTAAAGTGCGAAGGCACAAATATTGACGGAAAATGTTAAGGAGTTGTTTGATGGAATTGAGAAGAGATTTTGAAGTGACTGGAATCATTGTTTCTGTGATTAACAGTCGATTATTTCCTCGATCCATCAACATCGCACGATGATCAGGAGGTCGGATCGCTGAGGATTTACACGGATACGCAGCAAGGTCTTCCGGAGTTGGAGACAGACATCCAGGAGACGGAAGAAGTCCTTGACGATGGCACCGTTGTCAAGCGCAAGACAATCGTCACGCAGCAGAAGCAACGCATTGTCCAGCGAGTTGTCATGGAAGGCCCGGAGGACGAGCTGCCGGAGAGCAAGGAGCAGGCGGAGGAGGTCCTTCGCCAGCTCGATGTCGTTGACCCGGAGCTTCAAGGCGGAAGTGGCACGGAAAAGCCATCGACAGAGGTCGAGGAATTCGAGGAGACGCTTCCGAGCGGAGAGGTTGTGAAGAGGCGGATCGTGACGACCACCAGCCACCAGACAACCAAGGAGAAGGTCGTCCTGGAAAATGAGGATGAGGAGGAGGACTACTAGACTTTGCACATTATTAAGTGCCTCTCTCTGTCTATCTCTCTCGCTCTCTCTCAGAAGACAATACATGCCATTGTCGATAAAAGTTCTGCCTTGATAACTAACTCAGATATTTTGCCTATTTTTACTTAATGCTGTCATTGCGAGTTAGGGCTTGCCAGATGTTGTTCGTTTGAGAAGCAATAAATAAGATTTTGAGATTTTTTACATAATGTCTTTGGAAGATCTTTCCAGGGCTCAATTCTCCGAGAACACAACACCGTGCTACGTTCAGACAACAGGCCTGCCTTCGTACATAAATATGAATTTTTAAAAACTGTTTCTAATCGTGCAAACCACTGTTAAGGTGACCATCATGCAAACCTTAGGTCCCAATGCGACGCTTGTTGTTGTCTGTGACTTTAAAAGTCTCGTAAGGTTTTTGTTCTTTCTGTGCAACAAACTTCCACTAACTTGAAAACATCTTTGTTCTCCTAAACTTGTTTGCACACCATTTTTCTCCATGCTTTTTTTAGCCAAGATTTCGTATGCTTTAATTTGTTGATTGTGTTGGAGGTCGTTAGGTTTCGTCATTTTCTGAAGTTGTGCTTGCGTTAGTTTCTGCACCAATTGGAGAGAGTCTGCATTGGAAGTTTTCTCGTTGTAATTTTAATAGGCTGTGCTAAGAAGGACTGTTCTCACATTCTAGTAGAAGTCAGTACTTTTTGTTTTATCTATTAGCTTTATGACATGGGTTAAACACATTACATCTTGAGATGCATTCAAAGTGTAGTGGCTGTAAACATTTTGCAGACAACATTAATTTCTTTGGCCAAAAAGTCTGCATCATTTGTTTCCGGGCTCCACATGCCATACTTACTATTTTGCTCGATGATTTTGTTTGTGATTTGCAACAAAGTCTGAGATCCTATATTTGAGAAATAAATGCCATTTTTACAGATTTACACTAAATGAAATAAACATTGGCAAAGCCGTAACTGTTGAGAAACATTCCATGACTCTGTGAGAGCTCTTATTATGTCTGTAGTAATACTGAATCTGATAACGTGCAATGCTCTTGAATAAGCTGGTGCCCTGTGCTTTGCTTGAGAGAAGCATTTAAAAACTTTGGAGTTTACTCTTGCCATTGGTTTTGTCCTCTTTCCTTTCAATGATGTGCAGTCATCTTTAGAATTGCTTTCGATCTGCTATATTCATTCGTGATGCAGTCGTATTTAGCAATGGCTTCTCAAATTACTTAAGTTTTAAAGTTGCTATGGAAATAAAGTAATTTCAGATTTAGCTTTTAAGAGCCTTCTAGCTTTCACTGCAGTTTATTTTTCTAATCTCTTCATACCATCACTGAGAAGGATAATTTTACTGTTGCCTATATCGTCTGTGGGAGTTTGAAATTCAATAAGCTGTTTAAGAAATTAATTCAGTTGTGAATCTCTTTGTTTCCATTTTCATTTGTCATCATAAGATGATTGGTGGAAAGCAGTAATCGGTTGTTTCGTTAGCATTAATTTAGCGAAGTTTTCTGTATTCGCTCCACCTTGCTTTAGATCTGCTACATTCACTCATGATACGGTTGTATTTAGCGCCTTTGCAGCATGACATTGATTGAATTTAATATGATGATGATGATTACTTATATTCATTACATTCACTGTATCATTGATGATTTGATCCAAAGTGTGATCATGATGGTAATCTTTATGTGACATGGCCACTGTGTGCGGTATGACAAATTCGTTGATTTTGCCACATGTTCCAACCGTATGGCTGAGCAGATTTAAATAACCTTTAAATGTTGGATGCTTGTCAGTTGATATCGACTAAAAAAATTGTTTAACTTGGTTAAACTATAATTATATATTAACTTAAAACTATAATTAAACTATAATTATATATTAACTTATTTTCAGTTCAGGTGAACTTTGAAAAGCAGCAAACTTATCTTTTATTTGGACATACGATGAGGTTTTGGTTTCATGAAAGTACTTCCGAAGATCATGCGAGTGAAATGACTTCCAACTGCACTTTTGCCTTGCAAAACAATTTTTTTGCTTGACATCAGATAATTTGTAACAATCCAGTTAGTATCTTGCTGGTCGGATTGATAGTGCACTAGTCCAAAGCCATTTTTTATTGTCATCATTGCTTCAGTCGTGTCTGGTGTCCCAGGGTAAAATATTATGAATGCTAAACAAGGTTTTACCTGAGGTGCAAATGATCCTTCAGAGTTAAGAAACATCCAGAAAAAAAAAATTTAATTAAACTAATTATAAACTTATTTGTAAGTTTATAATTTTTGCTAAGTCACTGTCTGATTCTGATGTTTTGAAAACTTCTTTTTCTTCAACATTTTCGGTTTCTTGTTTGCCATAACTGTCTTTATTCCTGGATCAAATAATTTACATGATCAGAAACCTTGATCCACGTTTAGTTACATTTTCTTTTTGATCTTTGTACTATAAGAAGATTCTTATGCAATCATGCTTCTGCCTTCAGCCTAGCATTGTTCAGCTACTTTTTGTATAGATGTTGATTCCGATAATCATGTTTAATTCATGTTGTCCATACATTGAGCTAATTTCAGTGATTGCCTTTTTTATTTTAGGGCGAAGACAGTTACATTTAGTTTTCTATTTCTGCTTTTAGTGCTAAGCAGTAGCATGTAAATGGTTCATAATTGTAAAACAAATGGCAAACATAAAATAGGTGGTACGTAATAATGTAGTAAGAATACTACACTGAAAAACACTATAAAAAATTAAATATACTGGGTACTTGGTTTGAGCAGAACTGAAGAACACTATACATGTACAGTCACCAATTAGGTATTGATAAAATCATGAAGGAAATGGCGTTGTGCATTTAATTCAATAGGGTTTCTTTGATACACTTCAACCTCCTTATAATGCAGCGGTTGGACGAGGTTTCAAATACAACATTACGACAAGGTTGCATGAAAATATGATTAACGATCTAAGACCATTTTTTGGGATGTGTGTTTGTCTGTCAACTACATTAGAACATGTGTCATGGTAATGCTTCTTATAAGCAGGATTTGGTGTTGTCTGTTTAAATTTGACGTTTTGACGTAAATCTTTTTGCATTTGCTGTTCGAGTAATTCATGCACTGTACTGACACCCAACAAATTGTACTGAATAATTATTTCATTTGCTTTTCTGCATCGCGTGTTTTGCAGGTTCCGTAGTCGTAGCTGACAGAGTTTATTTTTATAATAGAACTGTTTTGTGTGTGTGTTAGTTGTGGTGCGTATTTAGTTTCGTGTAATAGAGCGATTTGTTGATCAGTGTCTAGCGATCTTTATTTCCAGCGTGTATTGAAATGTCGGTAAGAGAATACCCGTGCTTTAGTTCATTTAGTTTCTCAATTTATCGGTTTCGATTTGGAATGTGCCTGGATTTTAATTAACAATTCATTCTGATTTGACAAATAATTTCATTGCTATAACTGATTGTTTCAATGCATTCGTGCTTTGTGGTAACTTTTCCTCCTCTCACATCTATGCAGTATGCACGCTCAATTTTCATTTAACAAACAGGTAATGTACAAGCTTTCTCAACCATTCACGTATGTGGCAGTCTGATAAGAAATGTTATGGGTGTAGTTTTTGTCCATTGTGAGAAGTGGAGTTTGCAAGTGGTTAAGATAACACAGTGACTTTTCTATCTACAGACAGTAGAGAAGTTCCTCATATCCTTGGTTCTGATATTTGGAAGTATCTTGACTGATGCACATAAATGGCGTCGGCATTTATCTCATGACAGATCGTCAATTTTTAGGGGGGGCAGGGCGGGGTTGGGTGCTGGCGAGTCGGACTTTCACAGTTTGCTGTTGATGGCCTGTATTCACCGATTGCAATATCTACGAAGGGTCGGAACTGAATGTGTTATTTTGCTCGTGGTAAATAAGGAATTTAATAGTAATATTACATTTTGTGACAAATGTATGTCGAACATTTAAGAGGCTTACCGCTTGAAATAATAGACTCCGAGATGTAAAACTGAATTTCATCATGTAATCTTGCTTATAACAACAATTGCATCTATCAATAAATTTTTTCACTCACTCAAACGTTTGTTGTAGTATTGCCGCCATTCTTTAATTGTGATACTCCGTTGGTGCCCAGTGTTTGTAATGCACTGGTAATGTACTGATTAGTGCATTGCCAGTACTGTATATTGTGGTAATATACTGAAGGTAGTGGTAGTATACTAATTATGCAATGTCATTATAAAGTAATGTAATAATATATATAGTAATGTACTTACAAGACTTAACCAATTTCTGGAGTCTCTGGACACAGAAGAATTTCAGCCAAGGCAAGGCAAAAGATTTGTATCGCTTCTACCTGGATTTGACGAGAGAATTACATGATTGTAATTGTAGTCGTAAACTCCAATTTTTTTAAGTCCTACTTAAAGCAGATCACAGGGCTCCAAAAGGGCCCCAGCCCATTCATGAGCGCAGTGTCGTATCAGAGGAATTGTCCAGAGATCGATGTGCAATAGAGGTCCAGAGTCCGGTTGCCATAGAGACCAGATAGCTGCTGATGATAGAGATCTTTCATGCATCCTATCTTCCACACGGCATTGACAGCGACCTGATTAGTAAGGACCATTGATTAGTAAGGACCATTGATTAGTAAGGACCATTGATTAGTAAGGACCATCGATGAGTACGTAAGGACCATTGATTAGTAAGGACCATCCGTCCATTGATGCCTTGCACGCAACTATACAACAGTTTCAGCAGGTCGTGCCAGGGTCATAGGAGCTATTCAGTGGATCAAAAAAATTAATTGTAAAGAAGATCTTAAAAATTCCAAAGAATTTTTGCCAGGTCATAAGGCAGGTCATGAGTAAAATGAGCAAATGTCAAATGACCTGCCACGACATAATAGGCCTCCGCTGCTTACACATTATTACTCTGGCTTCCTCTTTTTGATTAGCCATTTATAAAAAAAAACCATTGATGCTTCTTTCTTTAAGATATCAAGCACTTCGAATTCTTCAATTGATCCTTGAAAACATGGATTAGGCGGGTCACACAGATTCTATCAATCCATGTAGGCTACTAAATAGTAGGCCTATGCATTATGATATGATCAGCATTTATTAATAAGCTTAATTGATTACTAATTCATGAATGTCGCATTGAATTGTTCTCAATCTCTTAAACGGAATGTTAGAGAGTAGTAGTAGGAGTGTAATAGATGAATGTTTTCGATCATTATTTCTTGATCATGTGGGGCAGTAGCTGATCCTCTGCAATGTACTCCTGGACGTTCTTCCGGCTGACCATGTACGTCCGCTTCGCTTGATCGGCGTCCAACCATCCCTTGATGATAGTCCAGACGGCTGAAACCAGGTTGACACCACTGGTTCTTATAAGGCTGCTTATATAGCGCATTTAAAACCCTGACAACTGCATTAGATATTGCATTAGATATTGTCACCAACAAATCCAAAATAAATGTGTGAATTGGTTGTTAAATAGTGGTTCATTGGCCGTACTTCTTTTGATTCTATGCAGTGGAGTAGCCAGGAATTTATGATGGGTTGGGGGTTATGGCCTTGCCGGATGCCCTTCCTGACACCAGGAAGCCCAATACAGCAAATAAAAAGTGAAGAAATTGAGAAAGGAATCAAATAAGAGAAACAATTGTTACTACAAACAATTGGTTTTTTTTCTTGTTTAAGTGGATAAATAACCTTTAAAAAAAACTAAGCCAATGGGGTTTTTAACCCCGAAACCCCCCTTGACCCTTGTCTATGCAACTGATTCTCTGTGGGTGTGGGTGTGGGTGCGGGCGTGCGTGTGTGTAGACTTGCAGGTGGTGAGCTCTCCAATTATTTTGAGCACTGAAGATAGGCCTATGTTTCTCTTTTCTTAAGAGTTTGTTGTTAATGAACTCTAAAGCTACATTCATTTACTTCTTAAGCTGGCAGGCATCACTGTTTTTTTTGCGAGATGCTTTCATGATACATACATATGTATATACATACGTACGTACGTACATACGTACATGCATGCATGCATGCATACATACATTAGGCCTACATACATAAATACTTGCATGCCGCGTATAAATACGCAGATGCATACATCCATACACATTCTGACATGTTCAAAGTCGAGCTAAAGTGAGTACTCATTATGTATACGTATGTATGTTGCGTGCATGCGCGCGTGTGTGTGTGTTTTATATATATGCTTGATGGATGTATTTCTTACCTTCTAGTGCCACTCCCATCCTAAACATGAGGTTGTAGGCTGAAACATACAACAAAATGATTGTGTCATTAAGGTCTATCTCAAAATGGTCAAGTAGATATATTAATTAATAATTAGCTGTGACTATAAGCCAGTGGTTCCCAACCTTTTTTGACTTGAGGGCCATTTTTTCTAATTTGGAGGACACGAGGGCCACTTTTTCTTAGTTGAAGGACAATAGGGGGCCACAATGTTAAAATTGTATTAACTAAAAAGCATATAAAATAGTCGTAATTGATTCAAAATAAAATGTTTGATGTTATTTATCGACGTTAAAATGAACTAATTTGTAATAGAAAATAATAATGTGTTCTATCCTATTTTCATATATTTTTGATAATTCTTTGAGAGATGAGGGCCATTTTCTGAGGCCTGGCGGGCCTTTTTCTGAGACCTGGCGGGCCACTTTTGGCCCGCGGGCCACGGGTTGGGAACCGCTGCTATAAGCTTAGCGTTTAGTTTTGGGTGGGCTTATAAAATTATTATCAACACCTCTGCGTTTGGACTGATTTAGAAAAAAAACAGACTGACGGAAAAGCAGACAGAAAGAAAAAGACACGGCAACAAATAGACTGGCAGACAAGTAAAGACATAATATGCAGACAGAGTCACAGAAGGCACAGGTAGACTTGTCAGGTAATTGAAGACGCTATAATATAAATAGCCTACAAACTTAGTGGATTGATGAAAACAGACGGAGAAACAAAGACAAAAGCAGATAGAAAGACAGACAACGGGAGACTGACTGGCAGGCACCACGAATGAAGAGTGGTGCGACAGACAGATATAGAGGCAGACAAATACACATAGGGCCTACGTGTAAACAGGCAGATAAAGGGAAAATGACACACCTACAAAATTTAAGGGTAGCCTAAGCCCTAAATAAAATATAGGGCTTATGCAAGTAATGGCGCATACACGTACAGACCTAAATCGCACGCTCCAAACTTACAAAGCACCACATGAAAGCCAGGTGCATGGCACCTGCTTATTCACGAGCGCTGTTTCAAGTCGGATTGTCCAAAAGGAAGAAGAAAGTCAGAGTCGGGTCGGAGAAAGCAGAGTAGGCCTATAGCTGTTAAGATGGGTATTGTTTAGGTTGGGTATTGTTTAGGTTGGGGATTGGTGCACTTATATGATGTATTATTTAATTTATTTTCTTAATTTATAAGCTTGCATCGTCTTACAGAGTCACTCGATCTGTGGTCGCTATAGAAAGACCTCCTGGGCTACATAATATTATTTGCGATTTTACTGAACATTAAAAAAATGTCAGTCTCATTTTTGTGACGCAAAGCTCTTGCTGTGAGATGAGAAACAAAATATAGACAGAGCACTGACCAATTCAGGCTCAGAAAACATTGGCCTATAATATATCTGTGTCAGAAAAATTCAGCAAAACTCAAGATTTGCACTCACCTCCAATATTTGGGAAATATGTGCTTAGACATTGGATGATGAACTTGCTCATCTCCAAATCCTGCCAAAGCAACAGAGATTAAGGTAGCCTAATTCACGAGATATAGGCCTTCCACGAAATAACAACACCCTCCCCAGAACATTAATTATAGGCTACTATCATGCATCGGCTAGCCGACCTAGGCCTAATCATAGCCTACTATTATGCTGCACTTCAACAATGCACAATTTGTCGACAAAACGAATAGCCACCTTTGTCAAAATGCAACAGCGTCTAGGCTAATGTCACGTAAGAAACACGAGACCGTCATAACGATATTCCACACGGCATTTCATACTCCCCTACATCGTTCCCTTTGCTCCTCGGCACAGGACGAACTTCTTGTCCCCTATGCGCGCTCTAGCTTCTACCAGGCAGCGACGCTTTTTTTATCTGTTGCTGGCCCTGGGTTCTGGAATGGTCTAGGCTATAGGCGTGTACCGGTACCTCTTCAGTGGCGGCGCTAGGGGGCTGGGGGCTAAGCCCCTATACAAGAGACTCAGCCCCCCCTAAAAAAGGGCCATCCGAATTTTTTACATTAAAGTATCCACGATTTTCGGCCGACGACTTTAAAAAAAAGGTCGTCAGAAATTTTGACGGATGAAAATATGAAATTTTCGCCGCGAGGCTTCAGCCCCCCGAAACTGAAATCCTGGCGCCGCCACTGTACCTCTTCCATACCTGCCAGTGCTTATATCTAGACGCCTCTGGGAGGGGTGGTTCCCCAAGAACGAGAATTCCCCCTCCAGAAAACACTCGAGAGGTGTTGTTCATATGCCTGGTTATAAAGTCACAGTTACTATACTAGGCTAGGCGTATACGCATAGATATATATAGCGATTGCTGACCATGTTGCCGACGGATGCATCGGTCATATCAAAGAAAGCGACGAGTTGTTGTGCTGGTGATTCCAGGTAATGTTGATTGAGATGGAAGGCAATGTTCTGCTTCGATTCCTTCAACTTGTAACCGTTCTTCTGTCGACAGACGCGGAAGTGAACTGGAAGTCGCAACAAAGCAGAAGCAACAATTACAATAATTGTCATTCCAAGGATTAATTAGACTTAGGCCTAAGACTATAGTTATTAAACGTAGCCTAGGTCTAAGATCAATTTCTCGTTTGCGGGTCGTTCTGTTAGGAATAACCTCCCCTTGGCTTGCATTCCCTGTCGCTGGACTTGCCTAACTCGTTTTATAAACTAGCCTACTCAGACTTTAATTCCCATTTTGATCGTGAAGGGACGCTGCATAAATTTCATGAATGGATGGATGGACGGACGGACGGACGGACGGATGGATGGATGGACATACGGACAGACAAACAGACATACGGACAGACAGACATACAGACATACAGCATACAGACGGATATATGTGTGTGTGTGTGTGTGTGTGTGTGTGTGCGTGCGTGCGTGCGTGCGTGCGTGCGTGCGTGCGTGCGTGCGTGCGTGCGTGTGTGTGTGTGTGTGCCTAGGTATACGTACCGATCTTGTTTCCTTTCTTGTCCAGGCCATGATAGTAGACGCCTTCTAGATCTCGAATTTCCTGATCAATGTCCTCCTTCTTAATATCTGCGATTATAAAACAGAGTATCAAAAACCTTTAATGAGAAACACAATGAGAATTTCCTAAAAGAATTTCAAAAGAGACGTTCGAGAAGATATCAGACTATGGGAAGCAGCAGAACACGCTATAGAACTTAGAACTTTCGGCGATCGCCGCCGTATATAGCCTACAGGTAGGCTAGCCTATGTAATAGTATGTATATGTGTGTACGTGTGTGTGTGTGTGTGTGTGGGTGTGTGTACTGTGTATGTATGTATGTATGTATGTATGTATGTATGTATGTATGTATGTATGTATGTATGTATGTATGTGTGTATGTGTGTATGTGTGTATGTGTGTATGTGTGTATGTGTGTATGTGTGTATGTGTGTATGTGTGTATGTGTGTATGTGTGTATGTGTGTATGTGTGTATGTATGTATGTATGTATGTATGTATGTATGTATGTATGTATGTATGTATGTATGTATGTATGTATGTATGTATGTATGTACATGTATGTATGTATGCATGCATGCATGTATGCATGCATGTATGCACGCATGCACGCATGTACGTATGCACCCGACTATATTAAGCCATGAGGTATAATAGGTGTATAGTACCGTTGAGCTTGTATTTGTTTCTGAAGAGGAAGATTTCGTTGACGAGGTCGACGGCTTTGTTGACGTCTCCTCCTGTCTTGTAGGACTTGAGGATATTGCGAATGAAGACGTCGTTTGACTTCACCCAAGCGACATCCTTAGCATGAAACGTGTCGTCCAATATACTCCCTGCACCACAAGTACACACAGATCATCATCGATGGACGAAGAGAGAGAGAGAGAGAGAGAGAGAGAGAGAGAGACAGACAGACAGACAGACAGACAGACAGACAGACAGACAGACAGACAGAGACAAAAACAGAGAGATAGGCAGACAGGCAACCAGACAGACACAGACAGACATATAGAGACAGACATAATTTATATATAGAGAGACAGAGACAGATAGAAAGACATACAGAGACAGACAGACGGACAGAGAGAAGCACGTAGGCCGGCAAGCTGACATGCAGCCATACACACAGACAGTTAGATTGACAGATGGATAGATATATAATAATTATATGCAGGTAGGCCTAGATAGGCAGATTGACAGAAAGAGCTAGGCTATATATTCATAGGCCTACAAATAAGCTTCTGCAAGCAAGTAGTAGGCCCTAGGCCTCTAGGTCAGCACGAAGAGGAGTGTTGAACCTACCTCAGGCCAGATCTGCCTGAAGTAGGCCTGGATAATAATTTGTTCTTAAAATGTTTAGATACGTTTGCATAATTGGATCGTAGCTCAGTTGAATTCGAATAAAAGCGCTGTAGGCCTAGGCCTACACTACGATTGTTGGCATGCTTCATGCTTCATTGATGTGGCGGATGCAGTCCATGTAAATCTAAACAAGCAATCGGATTGGTTAAACTGTAATTTAGAATTCATCGAGTCTATGTCTATGTAGACCTATACTTATCATAATGGTTAGTGCTCTGAACATAGGCTCCACTGCTAGGTCTGCAACAAGAATCTCTGAACGAGTAGGCTTTAGACTTAGGCCTATGCAGACTAGACACTTACCGTTATATTTTTCTAAGAACTTCGCTCGTACTTCAGCGACTTTTGGTGCTAAATCCTAAAACACAGTCAATCGAAACCAGCTAATTAATTAATTAATTAATTGTAATTAATGGCCCGATGATTCGATCTATGATCGCTTTGGCCAAGCCAAGCATATAGCCTAACTTAAGCTCGCTAGCTATAGCCTATAGACGTCTAGTGAATGATAATTTCACTGCTCTTACTACTTCGCAATTATTTGGCTGCTTTTTACCAGTTGCTCAGTGTGAGAAAATTTGTGGAAAAAATTAACTGGGAGGGGCTGGACCATGATCCACCTGGAATTGTGGTGTGAAAAACAGACTTTACTATGGTGCTCTAAGAAAGACCATGGGGCCCTGGGGGTTGAAACCCCAAACCTCGGCAATTCTAACCCTGCAGTTGCTTAAGACATATATCTTTTAGCCGTGGCAGGGCTGCGAGCGCTTCTGAGTAGGTTTCTTAATGAAGAGGCGCTATATAAATTTTCGAAATGAATGAATTTTTTACAGCCCAACTCAATTGGACTGTGATCAGCGCTTTTGTATCAGCTACTGCAGCTCTGCAAGACTCTAACTTTACTATTGTATTTGCCCCGATTTGCTCTGCTGTAGCGTAGGCCTACACGGCGCCAATGGACTGTTCGCGAGAAAGCAAGTCAGACCATGCACCTAACTCGCGCCTTAGTCTACCTTGCTTTACCATTCATCGTAAATTAGCTAACCCTCTTTAATCGTGCATAAATCTAATTTAGTTTTCTACCTTACCAGTGGCGGCGCTAGGGGGGGGGCTAAGCCTCCCTATAAAAGGCAATCCGGGGTCTAAGCCCCCTAAAAAAGGTCATCCAGGTTTTTTACATGCAAAAATGAAATATTTCCACGATTTTAGACCGGGTGATTTTAAAAAAAGTCGTCAGAAATTCGGGCGGATGAAGATGGCAAATTTCCTCCACGAGTGGCACGAGGATTCAGCCCCAACAACTGAAATCCTGGCGCCGCCACTGAACCTTACCGTAAACTACAATAATTAACTTAGGCCTAACTTGTGTTTCCTATAGGCCTATATCTTTTGCTTGAAGTGATTAATATTTTAAATTTTGTTTAAACCCGATGCGTCTGTCTCATCATCCTACCTCGAAATAAATAAACGAAATTTGATTAATTGAGTAGGCTAGCCTTGTGTTAAGGCAAAGTAGGCCTATTTTGAGGTACGGTAAGCTAAGTTGCCGTACTTTATTTAACGCTGTGTTAAGCTAACTTGGCTTGTGTCACCACTGATCACCAAAATAAGTCAGTCAAGGTATATGCTAAAATGTGGTAGGGCATAGGCCTACATAGCCATAGAAAGTGCTTCAGAAGTGTAGCTTGCAGTGTATTATGTACACCTACCGCCATTTTCCTGTTTTCCTGTTGCATTAGAGTTCGACGTCTATTGCTACGGAGCCAATTATATATTATAAGTAGGCCTACAAATACAACAGATTGTCCTCCAAAAATGCCGCCGCTCAACTTTACTAAAGTTCTTTTATAGGCACACAGATAGCCCAGATATGGTTGCCTTATTACAGACCCTAGACAATATAGATCTATTGCTATAGGTCCTAATAATTATGCTTAATGACGTGCATGTAGGTTCTAGGGCCTATTTCTGGCTAAGATATAGTTAATTAATAATAATTATAGGCTGTATTGTGCTGGGTCAAATTTGAGATCTACAGCCGTGGACGGTGGACTCCATGGTTCGTGGTTACAAGGATTAGATTGCATAGATTGCAGTCTACTTGATAAGAAGACAGACTCCACAGTACTTAGAAAGTATTCAAAGTAACGATTCCTGATTCAAGGTCCACACCTCAGACGACCATAATAATTATGATAGACCGTAGACCTACTTCGTCACCTATCTATGATCTATCCTGGCGATCAAATATCGAATAGGCAAAGATTATCTCAATAGTCCACACAGACCATACTGTACGTGAGGTGTTTTAACATAACATAACGTGTTTTATATTGGCAACCAGGGGCGGATCCAGGGGCCCAATCCGGCCATGGCCCCCATTTAAAAAGTGCATGGAACTAAGGACAGTTTGCACGAGAACTACGTACACAGTGAATGAACAAGACTTTCACTTCGAGACAGTTTCCAAAAAGTCAAGACAGTGACTTCGACCGAGTCAATAGGCTCCGACACGGCTGTTTTTAAGAAATTTTTAGAACTGCACAACTCCTTCTTTCCTTTCCCATCATCCATGGTAAATTACTTCCAATCACATGACAGTGACCTTTTTGCTGGTTTTAACTGCACAGATCGAAGTGCTTCTACAACTGCACATTTTGTGTACAACTCTGCACGTCAAAAAACCTGGGTTACGAAATCGAGACATCAGAAAACCTGTCTCGGGACCAAGACACTGTCTCGAGACCAAGTCACCAAGACACTGTCTCGAGACCAAGTCACCAAAACACTGTCTCGAGACCAAGTCACCAAGTCACGGTCTCGAGACCAAGTCACCAAGACACGGTCTCGAGACCAAGTCACCAAGACACGGTCTCGAGACCAAATCACTGTCTCGAGACCACACAACTCTGCCGCACATTGATACAAATCTGGAGTAATTGGGCAGCAGTTACTGGAAGAGAACATAATTATTGGAAAACGTAGGTCTACACTCTACAGGTAACGTGTAGGACACGTACGTAGGCCTATGCGGCAGCCTGAAGTTACACTGTACGTTAGGCCATTTCATTTATGTATGGGGAAAAACTTTTTTAAAAATTTTTATGGTGCACCCCTCCTATATTGTTCCTAATGGCAAAATGTGAATGTTCAGCAAATTTTAGGTCATTTCGTGGTGTTTTGACCCCCGCCCAACACGATCAACTGATTTAGTTAATAAATCATTGTTTTCCTGCATGACAAAATGTGTGTAAAATAAGACAGTTTACTATACAAAGAATACAAACTGCATATCTAGTAACTAAAAAGTTTGGTAATTGTGTTTGTTTGGTTGTATGTGCACTTGTTATAACGCCCCTTCAAGCACTCTACTCAGAGGCGCTCCCGACTGCAGAGCGGACACTGCTTCGGAGCTTCACGCCGAAGCGCTGAGCAATTGCGAGTGAAGGACTTGCCCATTATGCCCAAGGTCCCTACGCTGCGACTTGAGGTGGATTCGAACCTCGAACCTTCCGGCTTCAAGGCAACGACGCCACCACTATAGGCCTACACCACCGCGCCCCACAATCTCAATAAGTGAGATGTGTATACACATTACACAATGATATCATGTCAAATCACTCTACTGAATTTAATGTTTTGTGGAGGAGAAGGTTAATTTGTTTAATGTCTCTTTTTGAAAGTTGGGAATATCTTTTCGTTGATATTCGACCATTTGCAATAAAACTGTTTTTGTGTTTCATCATTGGTAACACTAGTTGAGAAGTCTTGGATTAGTTTCACAACCCGTTCCGACAGATCATTCACCACTTTGACATACGTATCAGCTTCTTGGTAATGGGGATCATTATGCCATTCACTAACAGGTTTTCCTAGCCAGTCGGCGCCAATTCCCATGCTGTGAAACAAGAACCAGGATTTGGGCCCAATAAGGGATGATAGCTTTGTACTGTGGCTCAGAATAGGAAACGTTGGATGGCTCCTTTCAAACTGTCTTGGTCTAGGAATTCGGAGCAATGCTCGAGCAATCTGCTGTCTTTCTGAAGTGGAAAGCCTGTTTGAAAAAGAGAGAATGCAGCACATTCTTCTGTTAAGTACCAGAAGTGCCTTTCCAAGGTTTTCATGGCTGCATTGGCAACTTGTGGATCATGCTTGCAAGTCATGTCATGCCATAGCTTGAGATCATTATACGCTGCATCGGCCCCAATGGATGAAGAGACCCAGTTTTCAACGTAGAGTAGCGCATTAAATTTACATAGTGCTTCCAATTTGTTGATCATGTCCTAAACTACCTATGAGCCACGCTTCAGGCACTTCTCTATCATCCTTTCTAAGTAATGGGCGGTTTGGTGTGGATGAAATTGGAGGAACTACTTCCTGAGGTGGTTCTTTTTTCATATATTCACTCCTTGCTGCCATGGTTAGTTAGTTAGTTAGTGCTTTCGGCTCGTAGAGCCCTAGCGACCATCATGACAAGGGACTTTCGCCTCTCGCCATGATGGTTTTCTTGGCAGGATACAGAGGTGGTTTGCCATTGCCTTCCTCTGAGACAATTATGGGTGAGCAACTTGTCCAAGGTCGCTACGCAGCGGCTTGAGGTAGGTTCGAGAACATACCGCCTAACCACCTCGTCCCATACCCTGCAGGAGCAGGGGGTTGTTTTAGGCTAGCCCATAGCCGGATGCAGATTCACGTCATGCCCAGGACCTGCCGGCTGCAGTTTAACGTCATACCCAGGACGCGGCTGCAGTTTAACGTCATACCCAGGACACTGCCATGGTTACAGCCTCTAAAAGGTAAAGCAAAAATTTTACAATTTGCTACCATGTTGTCAATGTCCGTTTTGAACGTAAAACTACTTTTTAGGTGGGCGGGGGTCAAAACATGGCCTACAGACCTGAAAATTTGCAGGCAATTATGTTTCAGTAATAGTAACAATATGGCAGGGGTGCACATAGAAAATTCAAAAAAAATTTTTTTTGCAATGGCCTACTGTACGTGTAGGTCTACGCTACAGCACCATAATTATAGGCCTATACAGGCCGTTCAATGAAGGTCTTATCTACAGCAGACCTGTCTGTTTAGGTCTAATTGTGGCGTTTTCAGCCACAAGACAATGTACGATACGAGAAACGCTGAAGTAATGCCTGTGGAACTCAGCTGGACACAGGTGGGAGCAACGGTTACGCTCCTAAAGCAGCCAAACCGTGTATTTAGATGCCCTATAGGAAGACATAAGTTCAAGTATATAATTAATTTTGTGGCGTATATGCGCTACGGTATATGCGCTATAAGAAGGCGACCGCTAGAAATGCCTGTAAACTAAGCTGGAAGCAGGCGAGAGCAATAGGAGTAGTTATGCGCTTAAAATAGTCCAATTTACGCTTAGAATCCCTATAGGTAGAAGTAGAGTTAATTCTGTAATTAATTTTAGGCTGGTCCGATAGCTTTAATTTAAGGCGTAGATTACGGAAAAATCGTTTCGGAAGCGATAGAAACAAAAACGGTGACGATCGGACAAGAACTGGATTTTTGGCGAATGATTGAAGGTTTTCTATACGGAAAACCGAACACTGGTTTTATGCCAAACCATAGCGTGCAGACAGCGATATTCCGGTGGAATAAAGCCTGCCACACGGTGTTCTGCTATATACGTGGAGTAGTGGCGACTGCTCCATGGTCAATGCATACGAATACTCTTTGTTACATTGATCTCTACGCAACCTTGACACCTTCAATACGAGTGTTCGACACTGTGATAGCGACTCGTTGGTTTCCAAGTGACTTTTAGCGAATTCTGAGAGAAAATATTGTGTCTGATCGAATCCGCACCCGCGGAGGTTGTACATTTGACCTACGGTGACGATCTAGCGGCGGCCGACTGGGCATCGCCCCGCTACGACGCGCCAGGAAGAGTTGGTGGTGACTCGTTCCGTCTTACTTGTGACTGTCTCCCGGCATTCAGTGCCTTGTTGACGATTTCCTTCTGCCGATAATATCTCGTGGCTTTCTTTGATCAATAAAAAGGCATTCTCCCTTGTACGACGGTCCGGCGTAGGCAGGCCTCGGCACCCTGCCCGCCACGACTGCGGCAAGGTATAAAACAAATACGACACTTACACAGAGACACTCTCAGAGAGAGAGACACCTGATAGGGATTGCCCACAGGTATAACAGTCATAACACGCGTGTCTGCCAAATATATTATACACAGTTCCAAAGTTTCTACCTCTCGCTCGCATTCGGAGTGTAGGAGGTCGGCGGGAAACCGCGTCTGAGTTATCACCGCGCCGGGAGAGCGCACGCTACGGGGTCGAGATCGTCGACTACCTCGTATTGATTCAGCATGTCGGTAAAGAACGCCAGACAGGTTTTCCTTGATGAACAGTTGATAGCCATTAACTGGTGAAGGTATCAGGTCCGACGAGGTAGGCCTCAGCACCCTACCCGTCTCGGCCAAGCCAACCGGCGCCTCGCCCCGCGAGTGCAGTTAACGTCATACGGTGAGTGATAATATTGCACGTGAATACTGGTTCCATTTCTGCCTTTTGATCGTGCACGTGGTGTTGGTGACTGCGTTGAAGGCCTCCACACCGCCGGGTGTATTTCGTTCGGACGCCGTCCGCCCCGGACGTGCCGTCATCCAGTGTCGCGGGCGCTGCCCGGTCAATCCAGAACGCTTCGGGCGTCAGTGAATATTTCGTCATTCCAGCTTGGTCGTGAACATCAGTGACGTTGATCGTAGTGACTTGACACCGCGTCAGCTCGTCGATTTGAGGGTGCAAAGTTCGTCGCGCCTTCTCTCCCCTGCGTTGCCGGCCGTCAGTTACGCACATTACGGGCGCTGCCCAGCCAAACGAGAACGCTTCGGGCGTCGTCAGTAATTCTGCCTTCTGTTCATCTTGACGGTGAAGACTGATTCAGTGGTACCTTGAAAAATAATAAACCGTGATCGTTGGTTGCTGGTTAGCCTCGAACTGCGCGTTGGATTGAAGGCACAAAGTTCGTCGCGCCTTCTATTCCCCGCGTGGCCGACCGCCAGCAACGAGTGCTTCGGGCGCTGCGCATTCTGCCTAGGCGGATCGCGTAAAACCCTGCACCGTGGAATACGTTTGAGTGAGTGTAATACTGAAGAAGAGTGCAGTGAACTACAGTGAAACCCATATCTTGCCGCCGGCGAGAAGTAACGATAATCTGCCCGTAAGCGCCGGGTTGAGGCGAAGTTAAGTAAGAGCGCAGCTCCCTTAATTTCTGTCAAGCGTAGTGTACCAGACCGCGTTCGGTCGAGCCCTATCCTCGGCCGACGCGTAATTACAGTTACTGGTTGAATTGAAGGGCGAGGTGTGCCTTTTCGACTCTTCGGCGAGAGGTCGGTGCAGCTCCCGCAGAGGCATCGACTCCAAGTCCTAGTGTCGGCGAGTGTCATACTCCGTGGAATTTCACGTCACGGTCCTGAAAAGTGCATCAGATTGTGCGGCGCATACGATTTACCCGTGAAGTATCAAGAAACCTGATCTAGCTCGCCGCGTTTGGGAGTTAGAGGCATATTTGTGATTTCATCGGCGCTCGCCGAAAAGACCGAGCGTTCACCGCAACGAGCTTTCGCTCACGGGACAGCTTTGCCATCTGTTGGCCGATTCGTTCAATCTTGGTGTCGGGTTGTTCGTCTCATTGAGAGGTAAATTTCATCTGTTGAGAGTTTGTCAGTGACAGTTACGGTTTCGACGGTATAAGCTCGCCAAGAGTTCCTCTCGGGTCTTACGGTGAAGCCAGAATCGTGCAGAAAAGGCCAGCAACGGTAGATCGGCCGCAATCGCTTGTCTACCGTCGCCGGCGTATTTCCCCAGTGTGGTTTTGTCCGCGATCGCCGCGCAATGGGCTTTCGCTCTACGGGCAACTCCGTCAGCTGTGATCCGATCGACTCCATCTTGGTGTCAAATTGTTCGTCTGGTCTGTGCGGACATAACTACGGTGAGAGATAGTAGCTGTGGGCTCTCAAGGAATCTGTAGCATCGGCCGAAGTTTGGCCGCCGGTCTTTCGCCTGGTGCAGCGAAGACCGACAACTAACGTCCCGGTCTCCGAGAAACTTTGTCAGTTCTGGTCCGATCCTTTCAATCTTGGTGTCAGATTGATCGTCGTGCCTGGTTACATTTGTGCCTAACGAGAGTTGGTAGCTGTGGGCCCTCAGTAAATCAGTAGAGGCTCGCAAAGTTCGTCGCGGCCTGCTACCGTGCTACCGAGTGACCGCCCGAGAGAGGTCGAAGTTTACCGGACAACTTTGTCAATCCTGGTCCGATTTACGTAAACTTGGTGTCAAACTGTTCGTCTTGGTAAGAGAAACGTTTTACCTGTTAAGAGTTAACGAGTGTGAGTAAGAGTTTCGACGGTAGACGCTCGCGAAGAGTTTCTTCCGGTCTTTGGCCGATCGCATGTCTTTCCCTTAGCGTACGGCACAGCGGCGCCGCGCCAGCGAGCGACCGCCCCCGTACAGGTCTGTGTTGGAGACCCGCGGCTCCATACGCCCGCGATTGTATGAAATTGTAATCTTGGCTCTTTCGAATACCTTCAATCTTCGCCTGTTGATCTTTGCGTCGACCGGTAGCAGGGTCGTGAGTGTTAGCTTAGCCGTGTCAGCTCGTATTTGTACGTGTTGGTTGAAGTCCACGGTAGACCGGGCCATCCACCGGTCGAGAGAGTGTAACTTTGTTGTTTGTAGTCCGATCGTCACAAAGTTGGTGTCAGATTGAACGTCACGCCGAGTTCTATCTTATATACGTGTCAGTGAGTTACCTGTTCCTTGGGAAGGGCGTCGGAAGGCACTTCATAAGCCGTCGCCCGTGTATTTTCCCCTGTGTCCGTATCTTTGCCAGTTTTGATCCGATCTGGTCGATCTTGGTGTCAATCTTCTCAGCGCACCAAGGCGACCGTGACTGAAACGTCAGTGAGAGAGTAACGTTGGTAATTTAAATTGAACGGTGAAGGCTCGACAAGCTTTTCTTCGCCGAAACTACGGTTTTCCCCGCCCGGTCGAGGAATTCGTAGTCGCAAAGTTAGGGTTAAACGTAGCTACCCTAACCGCTCCCTGTAGTTTACGCAGCGTGTCCCGGTTCCATAAGTCATAAGTTAATTTAGTTAAGGAATTGTGTTTCCCTTAGCTAATTTTTAAGCCCCCTATAGTGGTGCGATGCTGGTCTGTAGACAGTAGACGCGAGTCAGAAGCGATACAAAAGTCAGTGATCGTTGGCGCCTGTTGCGGCGAAGAGCAGACAAGTTCGGCAGACGGTGGTGCGCCTTTCTTTTCGGATAGCGTAGTGTACAGAGAGAGAAGTACGAGAGCGCCTGGCAAGCGCGTGATCCTGGTTACGGTTAACTTCGCTGTTGCGCGAATTGTACGATAACTTCGCTTGTTAGCGAATCACGGGTGGTCTCCCTAAAGGCCTGGTACCAGAAAAACATATACAGAGAATTTTGACTGTCCTGTAGCGGACGCAGGAAGATGGTTGTGTCTCAGTATCGTGTAGGTTTGAATCCCCTAGAGTGGTCATGGTTTCGGTTCCTTTGGCCAGCCTCATGGCAGCGTCAGGTATTACCTGTTGGAAGTGACGGCGCGTCGGTGGCTCAATGTAACATGTTGCGTAAGAGGCCTGATCCTTGCGGAGATGAAAGCGAAGGCGGCGGCCGCGAAAGGGAACTCCAAGCGAGGGTCCTCCGCCCGAAGAGTGAACCCTGTTTCGAGGATTGGCCATCCTGGAGCTCGGGACGTTACCCCCAAGGTGACCTCGACCGGGGTAGAGTCAGGATCCGACGCTTCGGAGTTGTATTCCCTGTTCCGGGCCTCTTTGCTGAGACATTCTTCTCCGACGGCACAGATACGAGTAGAGGACATGATCGATGGGTCTGGTTACGAGGCAAGGCACCGTGATAACGTAGAGCGGACCGGTGAGCGTTTCATAATCAAGTGTAGGGTTATCTAGCTATAGGCCTACTATAGACACTGGGCGTATTTATAATCTATGATTGACAGCAACGAGGGAACGTGTAGAGATGTATGTGCCATCATAAATCATAATCAAGATTTATCATGTAGATTACTCCTGTGAGGTGGGTCATCAACTTTCAACGTGGTTCAGTTTATGAACTTCCGTACTTTGGTTATAATGGGCTAAGCCCACGGGTAGGTCGATTAAAAAAACCTGCACTTTGAAGCTTTCCTATCCAGATTTTACTCAGGATCCACCACCACCAAAGCGCATATGACGCCAGCAAATAAGCCAGTTCTCTCTGGCATGCTTTTTTTGAGTGCCTGAGAAGCCCTTGGAGATTTACACAATTCCGCTACTATTCAGAGAGCATGTTTAAACAAGAGGTCTACCTGCCCAAGCATAGGTGCAATCACGTCCTAAAAGTCGGTGGGGACCAAATGAATCACGTCCTAAAAGTTGGGGGGGACCGTAATGATAAAGTCAATGGGACCACTCAAAAGTTGGGGGGGACGCGTCCCGTGGGTCCCATAGGGTGGTTGCGCCTATGTGCCCATTGTCCAACATGCGACCTGCACACTGATTGCAAGTAGCCTAGGTCTACGTTGGGCCATTCATATCGTATAGAACAGCCAATCGTATACCTAACCAGTGTTATTATTTTATACTGTGACCATAGTCTGGCGAGGGCTGACGCAACCGTTATTTTCTGTGATCCTGCAGGAGATATAAATTCCAGCCTCCTCCTACAGTACTCAACCATCACAGATATTTGTATGACTTACTTAGCCATAGTGCTTAAAGTGTAGAGAAAGAAGTGCCAGGACGGCGTTGAGACTTGAAAATAAGTGCCTGCACGGCGTCCATGACCGTCCAGCCACACTTTATGCCCTAAGTTCGACAACTTCGTATTATTGTCTTCTCTTAATCCGATAGGGTTAGATAATTTTTATATTATGAACGTGCTGCACATACAGCATTTGTTCTCAAACCTTGTTAATAAACGTCATGGCCTTTCTCTACTGAAATGACGCAATCTTATAGTGGCCGCCACAACCTTAGTTTCTATAAAATACATGCATGTCATTTATACAAGTCTAACACATGATGGTAAAACCACACTTGGTAATATTTACAGCTACATGAATTCACAGCAGGCTGGTGAGAAGTGGTGATGCTCGAGCATCTGATGGTTCAGTATAACAGAATACCGATGTAGGCCTACCTGCATTGTCAAACTACATTGCAAACAAAAAACATTCAAGCAATTTTTAAACAAAATTAATCTTAAATATCTGTATGTTTGTTTATTTGTATGTGCACTTTAACGTTATAGCGCCCCTTCAAGTTCTCTACTCAGAGGCGCTCCCGACTGCAGAGCGGACACTGCATCAGAGTTTCACGCCGAAGCGCTGAGCAATTGTGAGTGAAGGACTTGCCCAAGGTCCCTACACGGTGACTTGAGGTGGACTCGAACCTTAAACCTTCCGGCTTCAAGGCAAAGACGCCACCACTACAACACCGCGCCCCACAAATATCTTCCCAAAACACAGATAATTGATCACAGAAATCCGGCCAACAGCAGAAAATGTGCTGGCAGTATTATAGAAACTTCTGCATGCTCAATGCTTTTGAAAAGAAGCAAGTTGCACCTGCTTTCCAGCAGACTAGTATACACTAAAAATTGCATCTACCCAGCCAAAACTAAACCCCCAAAATCAACTCATAAAAAAATACATTGAATCTGCAAATCAATATTTACAGTCACAACAAATATGACTATTTAAAGAGACTACCGGATGCAGCATTACAACTTTCAATCTTCTCACACTGGAAGCCAAAGCATTTTCTTTATAATAGCCGGTTGCAAAAGAATGCATTGTTCATCTCAAACGTCAAAATAACTTATAGTCAAGGTTCTCGACTGCAGTACATCAGAATTCGAAGTACGGGGCATTGGGTATCTCCATTATACCAAGTACACAAGATGGAGGGTCACTGGATTTAGGTGATTTGCATACGGGTGCGTACGATGAGGGGTCTTGACAAAATGTACGTAAAAAAATAAATTTATAATTATGATGTCCACATTACCATATTTATAACTGTAATTATCCTATGGTCGTCCAATATTTAGCATTTGATTACAATATAATTAAAATCTGCTCAGATCTAAATGTTCGGTAAACCATAACAGTCAACAAATAATTTTAGCTAGCAAATGTGATGTTTAACAAAAATGAATAGTAGCCTATGCGGCAAAATAAATGGTTTATAGACGACTTTAGCTAATCGACTGTGTATGGAGGGTGCAGGAAGGGTAGAGAAGTTTATTTTTATGTACGCAAGGGGTTCTGCAAAATGTACGAGTTGCAACATGGGGAGGGAGGATTCGAAAATATGGTTCTTGTGTACGTAATATTTGGATAGGCCCCATAATGACGATGTACGATATCGAAAGGAGGAGCGAGCAGTTTTGAGTCAGTGGTCTTGTCTCGGTATCTACCGCTCGCCTCCTTTTTTGCTTTTGTCTCCTGGTGTAAACTCGTATTCAGAATATGTCGGAAACTTTGATTCTGCAATCATAAGAAAAACAATCATCAACTGAAACTTATTCCACTTAACAAGATTCAGCAGTGAATCCCGTCAACGATCATTTCTATGCTGGATAAACTTCTACCATGAACATAATAACATCAATCGGTATGCATCTCATAGATCGACACTACTTTCTTCTTCAGACGCTCATAGTAAGATCAATATAATGGTCGATTTAAAATTATTTATGAGATACATAACCATAACCATAGTTTTTATTGCTCAAAGTGACAATTGGCAATTTAACATCTTTATTACATAATAACGGATATAGAAACTAACAAAAAGCAAAAGGAGAGAACCCTTAAGGGACTACTGTCCCACTGTCAGGGTTTCCCAAATACAAGTTCAAATAAACAGCAACAGGTTATGCAAATTATAGAGTAAGTATAAACAGTAATTGATCCAATAACTAATTTGATCAATAATGCATCCCATCCATCAACTGAAGACAAGCCATAGAAATTAATTTAATGAATTATGAATGAAAGAATGAACGATGTATGACATTAAATCTTATTCCGCATCCTCTAAGAAACTCCGAACGTGATGTCAATCATCAACCCTGGAATAGAACAAATTAGCTAGGTTCTATGTTTGTGCAGGGGCCTGCCCGTAGTGCTTTTCCAGTTATCTCAGCAATGTTTGCAGATTAATAGCGTGTTTGCGCTATCAACTTTTAACACCATCATACATACATGCATTACATGTGCCTATCAGGAACACTTTTAAAATGCTCTCTTTTGATAGTGCTGAACTGGAAGTGCCTTAAATTAGATAGCTCAAAGGTTTGCTATATAAATTCAATGAATGAATGAATGAATGCATTTCTACCAAGTGTTCCAAATAAATTGGTACTGCATACTTTTCTGTGGCTGAAGAATTTCTTCTTTGTTTTCACTGTCTTCAGCCTACAAAATATTCAAACCCATTAAAACATTAGAGATTTGAATAAACAAAGTCATTCGTGAATATTCTCTTCCTTCCTTCTTCTCTTCATTCCATCTCTTACTCCCTCCCTCCATTCCCTCCCACCCTCCATCCATTCTCTCTTTTCCTCCATCCCTCACTTTCCTCTCATTCTCTTCCTTCCTCCACCTATACGGTAATTGTAACAATGCAACGGATACAGCACAATATCTCCTCTTGCCTGCATATTTTGTAATCCTCTTCAATGCATTAATTCGACCTTCTATAAATTCTATTACTGACTTCCCCACAATAGTTCAACTAAAAATTAGCTACTAGACAACTTGAGCCAAGTTCATTCAGAAACAAAATCCATCAGTAGGTGCCAGGTGGACAGTGCTCAATCCTGAACCTAATTGATCGTTATATAGAAGCAGAAAAAAAATACAGTACCATGTGTTGCTTTTCTATCTCTGACGCTCGCATCTGTGTTCTTGCAGTGTAAGCTTCATTTTTCGCAATTTCCTAAACAGTTAGGAACAGTTAGGATTATATCTGGCAAATAATCTGAACACACACACACACACATATAGAAGCTTTAAATAGTTGGTTCAAACGTGGCAAGCTTGGTTCTGCCAGCCTAATGTTTTGAATAAACGAAAATAGATTGATTGTGAAAACCTTAAGTCTTGCCAACAAAATTTTCTTTTGTAATCGTCAGTACAAAACATGAAAGAGCAAATGTGTCAAGGGCAATCCAGTAAGGACAATGTCAGATTGAAATGGGAAGGCATCCTGGAAGGGGTTACCTAAATGCAGACAAGGAGAGAGACATCCACAGAATCGAATGTCAATATTTAAATTTAATTTTGCATGCAGTCATTTCCAAGACGATTGATGAATAGATGTTGGTAGAAAGTCATGGAATGCTTCAGATAGTGAGACTGAATGGATGATAATAGCTATGATGTCATTACAACCTGGTCTTAAACATCTTAAACATCTGGGCTGGGAGCGCCTCTGAGTAGTTTTCTGAAGGGGCGCTATATAAATGCTATGAATGAATGAATCTTCAGTCTGAATCGGTTTGCATTGGGTTAGATCCAATTGAAGTCGTTTTGGTGGATGTCACAGTATCTGAGCACTTTATCACATAGCAAGCTTAGCATGGTGGTTTACTCTACGCCTTGGTTTGTCATTGGAAAGTGATGTCCGCAAGGAAGATTGGAGAGCAATACGACAAATTTTGAACAAGGAAGAGAGGTCGAATTAGTATTTCTGTGGATGTCCTCTACTCATAAGATCTGATTCCACAGATACATTTGAGATATCCCTTGCTAAGACAGAACTTTCTAAGAGCGACTGCCATCAAGTTGAAATGGAGAAAAATCATTCTTGTACATGAAACAGTCACATTTAGCTGTACACTACAAAGGATAGGCAAAAAAGATGCATTTCATGTTCCAAATCCATTTTTTTCATTCATTGGGATCACTTCGATCTCAGTAGGTTCAGTTTAAAATTTGACAAAGCGCTGCAAAGGGAAAATTATCAACTTTCAGTCACATTTAATTGTACTGAAAAACACCAGCAAGAATCATCATATGATAATGACTGCAAACTTACCTCCTCTGTTGGAGGCTCAACTCTGCGTCCTTGCAACCATGCTATAAAAAAAGATCAGCATAAATTACTAAAGAACCACAAACTCAGTAATCATTTTCTGTCACAGTCTCCGTTAACATCTAGAATTGCAGCCATGAAAACTGCTACTGTGGCAAAACTAAATGATTTACTTATATTTTTCATGAGAACTACCAAGAACAGAAATAGTGCTTCATAAATAAGCTGAATCGATATGTTGTGACTGCAGGCACAGCAGGTCGGTCGAATCTACAAGAATTGTACACACACAACACGCGTGGCTCAAGTTTATGAAGTTTTAAAGCTGTCTGAAGTTTTCCCAGCCAAACTATTTAATACATCAACAATACGTTTTAAACCAACTAGAACATTAATACTCTGCAACAACTAGACCACTGCTTGGAGGAGTAACCTGACCTATATACATGTTACAGATGCCAATATGGCCTGCTTGGAGGAGTGACCTGACCTATATTGAGATGTCGAAATGGCTTATTTTCCAATCGTAACTATGTCAGGTCTTTGCAGAGACATGACTCAGCTCATAAAAGATCTATGGTCCTGTAGAGTCAATCTTAACAGAGAGCAAAATGCATGACATTTTTCTCCAACTGAATTTGTCACTGTACCCCACCCTAGCAATATCATGATTGTCTAAAATGCACTGTTCAATTTTGTTCTCAATGGTTCATACAACAGGATCTTCAATAAACTCGATACATGTTTTCAATGCTAAATATATAAGGCTTTTTTACTTTTTACATGCTTAACGACACTGCCATATCAAAGATGATTAGTGTCGCCCTCCTCCTTTATCCAGGCTTGGGACTGGCACTGGCAGAGAACAACCAGTGGTGTAGTTCTTAATATATAAAGCCTTAAGAAAACTCTCATTAAAAGCCCAGCCCAATATGTGTAACGTCGCGTATTACAAAATTTTAAAGCATTTTATGCCAGTTGTATTTAAATAAGAAATATTGTAGGCAGAGTCTACAATACAGAGGCTTTTCAAATTTCTCATCTCTAGACCTGTTAGTGTTAAGACATAATGAACGAACTGCCATTGACGAAGGCAAATTTACTTTCAACAAATAAACTAGCAGAAAATTTTCTCCGTACTCATCCATTCAACTGGGACTTTTGGAACTACGAAAGGATCAGGATTTCGAGGCTCAACTTTCCTTTGTCTTTTGATGTCTTTGGATTGATCTAAGACAAACAAGTTTCAAAAAAAGTATTACTAAAAACACAAACTTGATTAATTTTTAAATATTGGAACCTGGATTGAATCCCAAGGTAACTGGTTGCAAACTCACCCAGACTGGGGTCGAATTAGAATGCTGCAATATTTAGTTGCTCTATATTTTCTAAGTAGCAAGGCTAATTGGAAGGAAATGTTTGCATGAAATATTATGCTAACAAGTCAGTAACTTCAAAATTCATGTTTACAGAGGATTTCCAATGGTAATGTCCACAAGGAATCATGATGTCATGATTGGCTGGTGGGTTGTGTGCTGAGGCTGAAAATACAGATCGTTTAAGAACATACTCATGACCTGCGTGCTGTTGCATCTAGCTGCCACAACCTGATTTGCACTCATGACTGACTGACGAGTCCAACAGTCAAGAATTGAGCATGCGATCTTGCTGGTATGATGTTGCCAGATGCACAATTTATCAAGTTGGTGCTTTAATGAAAACTGTAACCTTCAACGTGGATAGGTCATGGACGGGCGCACACTAATATGAACTGTTAATGTTTCAAAATGAAACATAGCAGTGTCCATAGCAGGGAAAAGCCTAAAAAGGTGATCACAAATACACTGAACATTGGGACCATGGGCGCCGACTCTGCAAGGCCCGTGAGTGCTCAGCACCACCAGAAATTGGCCATGCGAGGCCCGCCTATGTTACAATTCAGTTAGGACTTTACTATTACTCCAGTTTTACCCCGTCCGGTAGTCTGAACTACACACGAATTCGAGGAAAACCTCAAAATCCTGCTCATTCGATCCGCTTAAGTAATTTTTTTAATTACGGACGAAGGCGACGATTTGAATGACTGTTTCCTTTTATTGTACATGCTGGGCTATATAATGATCCTCACTGCGCGAGAATCACCCCCCCCAGCATCACAAAAGCTGGATATCGTTTTGTCTGCGTTAATTAACAAACCAGTCTTGACTAAATTGTCTGTGAAAACTATTTGAAAAGCGATCTTCCACAATGTTAATATTCGCTCACTAAATTCTGGTTAATGTAGACAGAAGTTTTTTTTTATTTCTTGTGCAAAATTTGAGTTTGTTGAGCGTTGACCTAATTAGGGGAGAGTGCTCCAAGATGCACATGCTAACGAAGATTGTGCTTTTCTTCTGTGTGGATTCTAAGAGAAGTCCATGTTGATCCAAAGAATGATCAAAATTTTTTAAGCAATTGGGAAGAATATTTATTGAAGACTTTGAAGTCTTAACTCATATCTTTAAACAATGAAATAATGGGAAATTTTAAAGAGATAACAGCTTAAAATGTCACTATTTCATGTTGTGTGGAAATTGTTTTCAACAATGGCAGGAATGCTTTTCAAGTCTTAAACCACGACAATTTCGTAAAATGATAGCCTAATACTATCGCAGTATGGCAAAAAAAATCGAAAATGGTTGGGAGCACATCCCCTCCCCAAGCCCTTTGACCCTTCCCTGCTCGGCGATCGTCCTTTGACCGCGAGTTAGTCCCATAAAACCATGAGGAAGTCTCCGCCTATGAACAGAGGTAATTTCAATAAGTCTCCTATAAAAAAAAGCTCAAAAAAAATTTTTCGCGCTCACGCGCGGATTTCTTTCACACTTATTTCGGCACTCACATTCCTCATGTCAACTCGGCGCCTATGATTGGGGCATGAACAGATCTGGTAGCAAAATGGATCTTTTGTACGAAAAATAACCATAGTGCCATGCGCTCAGTTGGCAGTTAAGTTAACAGTGCTCTTGACTGATTTGATTGTGTAAGATTATTTGTCAAAACTCTTAAGTAATCGAACCATTTTAAATTAATTATATGTGAGCAAATCGAGACTAAGCATTTTATCTTATGTTAACTCTAGATTAAAGCAACAAATCGTGGAAGTTGACAATACGATAGAGTTAAACATTAACAACTTATTATGATGATAAGTTGCCACCAGATTGAGGGAAACCTCTACCCGGTCTACCTGGTCAATTCTCCATCTTCATCACAGTCTGGGAATCGGTTTTTGGCAGCTCGGGTACACCCGACGGTTTTCTTTATCAATTACCGTTTGTAACTCGTCATGGACACTAGCTAAAATGTTCATTATGTCCCCGAGTCATTTTGACTTATTCGCGCATCACCATCACTATGATAAAACTACCAATGTTCAGTTACAGGCGAAACTATAGTATCCGGGACCGAAGTTACACAACATTGGGAGTTTCCAATCGTGAGGGTCGGTTAGGGTCAGGTTATGCGTCGTGAGGGTCGGTTAGGATCAGGTTAAGCGTCGTGAGGGTCGGTTAGGCTTAGTGTTAGGGTTAGTGTCGTCATTTTTTTTCCAATTCAATTGGTTTATTGATCCACCAAAAAAACCCAAAGACAAGCAGACAATTTTGCTTACAGGATAGTACACACAGTGATTGATTGCGAGTTAACATTTGCGATGATATGGACAGGTGAGCAACCAATACTGAGTGTGGCAGAACTAATAGGCTACCCAAAGGGAATGATCCCGCTAGTGGGGCCTATTTACCAAAAAAATCATTGTGGTAACAATAGAAGATGAAAAGCAGATGCAATATTAATTAATGGCGGTGCTTTTGAAAGCAAGTGAACAGTAGCAACGGGATACTTTCCCTCAAAACATATATCAAAAACATAATAATAAATAAACATGAACATAGGTTAAATAAAGGAGTTCATTTTACATTTTTTAATGTGTATGCATGAGATACTATATACTATACTATACTAAGATGTTGTGTAACTTCGGTCATGGATTCTATAGTTTCGCCCAGTTACAATCGTCATTGATAGGATTTCTCTCAGAAGTCACTTTATGTTAAATACACGATATTTGCCGTGGCCATAAGCACACCACAGCTGCGTAAACACCTCAATATCGCTCACCTTGAACTCTTTCAAAATATCTATTTCCATAATGATCCGATCCAACAAATTTATCTTTTGTACGAACAATAACCATCGATTTTTTAATATTCTGCCAAATTCCGGCGAAAAAACCAGGCCTGAAGTTAGCCATTTTCATAAAATCTAGTTTCACCAGTTTGACACTGTACTTTAAAGTCAACAGTGCCTTAAGAACTATGGGAAAGTTGGGAATCCAAAGACAATAATAATTATTGGATGCCGTTATTTTTCACCACCAGTCTTTCTGAAGACGGGTCGCGTAGTCGGGTCCATGCGGCACGCGTGAATAGGCCTACAGTCTGGAACACGGCGAAGAGCCATGAACTTATCTTTTGTATTTTAAGCACAGAACATATTAACTTTCCGTAGCAATTGAGGAATCTAATTGCTTAATCAGTGATGCATTGTGGTATTGATGGAAAGAATTCCCTCAATTGTCATGTTCCAGAACTTCCAGTAAAAGATTTGATTACAGCGAATTTATGTAAGTGAGTACGTGGTATTAATTTTTTATTTAGTTTGCATGTAAATTATCTTTCGAACAATTTATTATGACATTGCTCTTTTTTGATGAAAATTACTGAGATTTCGTCTGAAACAGAGTAGCCTACCAAACCACGGAGTGGTTGATATATACTCATCAATCCTCTTGTAGTTAAATTTTGATCTTGTTGAATGTCTTCTGAAGTAAAGACTTGGCTGAGTCTTCTGAATTTGTAAATGGATTTGAAGAACTCTCTGAACAGTGAACAACTCAAAGCTTTCAAATCCATTTTTCTGCATTTTTAGTTCCCACAAATTCACTATTTTACTGTTTTCCATATGGCTTTTCATTTTCTATATAATTGTTACCATTTTCACATCTACAGCTTTTTGAGTGCATTCTGCTTATGTATACTGTGAATGCAATCCTTGCTGTGAATGCATACAGTTCAGATGTTGACATCACTATTTGTAAAATGCTAAACAAAGAGAAACACAACTGAAGTTGACATTTGAGACAATAATTGTTTTGTCGTGTTACTGATTCTATGAACTATAGTTACAAAGTTATACAATACCAATATGTCAGGGGTCATCTTATATTAAATACACAAAAATTGTAATTTCGACCCCCTTCTCCACTCACTACCCCATACATTTTCATTTGCTAGCTGAAATTTGTTAACTGTTATGGTTTACTGTTTCGATCTGAACACAGTGAACAGAATATAATTTTAATTTAGTCAAATGCCATCGGATGGCTAGGATAATACAGAGCTATAAATAGGCTATTAATGTGGACGTCAAATTATTAGACAATTATTTTGCGTACGTACATTTTGCTAAGACAACCCTGCGTTCTGTGCAAGTTGGCAATTAATTGTTATAAATGTTAATAATAGTAATAATGTGAAAAGAGTTAACAAGTTCCTGATGCACTTTGCAGAAACTGCTGGCACAATTAAATTACATCGCTACACACTGTTTGTTAAATATCCCAGGCATCTAACTAGACTGCCAAGTTAAACAAAACAAAACTGAGAACTCAAACCAGTTTATTTGAACATCATCATCAAATTGACAAGACAAGCATGGAATTAACTAAGAAATATCAAAAGATGTGCATCATTGTGGGAACAACAAATCAAAGAAGAGATCAATAAAGCATGACTACAAGAAAACGTTTCACGGCAGAAGTCACCAAAACTGGCAATTTCAAGTTTCTCGTTATCAGCTTCCAACGTCTGTGGAGTGGGCAGTGCACCACAATATCATTTAAATGTTATTATACAATATTACACAGCACTCCCAAAATCGCAGATAATAACCTTTTCTGACAGATGGGAGGAAATCTATGTCAATAAATTTCAAATTTTAAAAGTACTGTCTTTGTGAAGCAGACACAAACTACGGCCAAAATGCTCGGATGAAATTGTCCGTCATAAAGTACTTTGTAATGAGGTCTCGACACCTGTCAGGCTACAGAGTTCACCACTTCTGACAAGTACTGAAAAGGTTACTTTAAGTATCAACATACATACCTACATACATACATGCACACACACACTCATATACATATCGATATACAAACAGCACACTTTATGTGTCACGAATTATAATATCATTTGAGGCATCTGCTAGTAGATCTTTTACCTACCATCCATGGAAAATAATTGCAACCATAAAAAACCTCTTCCACGACATTTCGATGAAATTTTGGTTGCTACTCAGTCAAAGTTGCAACACAGACATGAAACATATTGCAGCGATTGATTATAAACCTTCGCAGTCGTCGACTCCAAAATATTACACCAAAACTAATCAACAACAATAATACACATAGTATTTTTCATTAACTTTGATTAATTAATGGTATTGCTCACAGTTTACGGGATAGTCCATACAGTATAACTATACATGTAAAATTCCAAAGTTGAGTACTACAGCAGCATGGTTAAAAAACCACTACAGTATAATAATTATTGTCCCTGAGCCATTACTAAAGTCAAAGATTCTTAAAAGTATGACTTCTTAAAAGTATGGCACTTGTACTATAGGATATAGCCAGTTATTTACATGACACATTTAACAGTAGTCGAGGTTTAATCAGGGCTGAAAGTGGTTTGAAAAAGTTGCCGGGTCTCTTTGGGCCAAAGGCTGCTAAATACCGTTGTAATACCACTGTTTATTCAAGCGCCAACAAAAGAATGCCGGGTCTGAGACCCGGCTCACTTTCAGCCCTGGGTTTAATATCATACGCATGGTATCTATATTTAGGTAGTGCGGCTATCCAATGTAAGGCATCTTTCAACATTGTTGTGCGTTACGAAATTGTCCAGATTGCTTGGGCCGAGTTTTCGGTGGAGGCTTGATCATCACCATTCCAAGCACAAAGGTAAAGGCATTCTCCCAACCATTCAGCTACCATTACACATAAATGCAAGGTCTACTTATTACGTGCTTCATCAACAATTGTCTTCAGAAGATCTGTCCTACAGCAATTCAAGGAAATCGTAAATTATGCAAACATTTAGGAACTGTCCGCTTCACCGCAGTTAAATTACAGCTAAAGATCAGTTTTCCCTGCAGTCATGATTACGGTTCAATCATGATTACGATTCAATCATGATCACGATTCAATCATGATTACGATTCAATCATGGTCACTACGATTCAATCATGACTACGATTCAATCATGCTTACGATTCAATCACGATTACAATTCAATCATGACTCGTGAAAAAGTCCTAAATCATTGAGACCTGCAAACAACAGAGTGACACAAATTTATGTAAAGCAGTCTGTCTGAAAGACATCACTTGCAAACTCAACTGATTCTAAATTCAATAACTCAGTTTATAATCAAATATGTTTCATCATATTGTATAAATGGAATTGTATAAATGGTACAATTGATGGTACAGAGATAACAGATGATAATCTGTTGAGATCTGCAAAGAAACAAAATTGAAAGCCAAAGCTTCTCACCAAGTAAATCAACACAGCTAGAACTTGCTACACAAATAAAAGCTGGAAATCATAATTTCAAGTATCATTATCACTGTAATCATTAGTTGCCACAAAAATCCTACTGCCACTCATTTACATGAATATTAATCAACATAAAGCATATTTGGTCTTTTCAACTGCTATCACATCCCTAAAGCTGTAGGATTTCAATCATTTCACTTGACTTTTTGATTTAAATTTCAGCATGTTGTTAATGACAAAATTGCTGAAGAAACTCACTAAACCCAAAGTCATTCAGTTGTTTTGTTACAACACGGTAATTGATCTGTCAAAAACTTGTATCAATACACTCCAATTGCTGAACTACAACATTCATTTAACTATCAATAGTGATCACCAGTCTCACAACGGTCACTCACACGCTTTCAGAAGCATCAGCCAAAGCCTTTAGCTAAAGCGATGAAAGCAAGTCAAATCAACGCAGCGTTTAAAAGCAAAATATCAAAACGCCTAGATGACACAAAACTGTATGTAAAGAGTATTTAAAATTCAAAGATGTCACTAATTCTGACAAAATCATCAAGGATACTAAAAAAACAATCAACAAGATATGGACTTCAGCGTTCTATAGTCCTTAGACTCGCTTTCTAACTCGCCATTTCCTGACTCGCTTTCTAACTTGCCATTTCCCAACTCGCTTTCTAACTCGCCATTTCCTGTGAGAGGACAATTTTTCGACTCGGTTCCTCCGCTGCCGTCTTCTGTTCCTCGTACAAGCAGCTCATCGTCTCTGGTCCTTCGCTGTCTGCGCTCTTCTTGTCGCTTTCGATAAAGCTACCGACTACAACGGCCTGCGTCTTTGACCTTCCAGTGAGAAGCTGCTGTAGCAAAGGTGATTTGAAATGCGTTTTAGAGTCATCGGCTAGTGACACGGGCGAGATGGGGTCGCGCTGTTGCGAAGAGTCAAGGCTGCTTCGCTCCATGGATTGGTTAAGGGTAACGTCACTTGGAGGAGGATCATCCGCTGTATTTCTTCCTTCAACCTACAAAAGCAATGGATAATCCATGGGTGAATTTCACAGTGAAACAGATCGACAGACGTATAAGTTTAATGTGAACATAAACATATGGCAATGACCTACTGCTGCATTTCATAGCGACAACCAAGGGCAGATTCAGAAATTTTTGAGGGGGGACCAAAATTTTCGTTCTTGTGACAGGGGAATTTTTTTGTCTTGGTCACATAAAAATCTGATGACTTTTTAGTCATTCGTCCAGCTTACAACAAAATGGTACCGTTTTAGTCGCCAAAATAGTTGATGACCTTTTTTAGTCATCAGTCATCCTGATCGGGGTAATGGCCTCTCTGGTATCCTGTTTTTCTCTCCCGCTGCATTGATTTAATGGCTTGTTGAAACCAAATGGGGGGGGACCCCACATCCCACGCACTACTTAAATGGGGGCCATGGCCGGATTGGCCCCCTGGATCCGCTCCTGGCGAGAACAGCTGTAAATAATGCAGAAACATGAAATCTAGACATTTCTATGTTCAGATTGAATTACAATTATAAGTTTAAGTCAACTACACAAAATTATCCTGGATACGTGTATGTACATGCTCAGTACTCAGACTGATTAACTATTGAATTTTTACAGCCGGAGCAGTTGTAAGTATGAATGTCTAATCTAGTTATTTTTATATCAGGTTGAATCATATATGATTTTTAAACAGAAAAGTCGTACCTTTGTCACCGATTCATCAGTCTTCACTCTCTTCATGATCGCCTCCAGTCTCTAAAAGATGGCACAGCAATTTATAGCTGATAAATTGCATTTTATTCTTCGTCCAAAACTCCTTACACGTCTTAAACGCATAGAAATTTATAACTGATCAGCTATACTTTATTATTCCTTCAAAGCTCCTTATGATTCTTAATAATTATGCAAATTCTTATATGGTTTTAAACTTTACAATTCTCAACATACGCCTTCAACATAATTCGACATGTGACATGGCTCCTGACATAGGCCTTCTGAGTAGTACTTATAGTGCTTCTTGAAAGACACTAAAACATAGCAGACTTGATAAAGCATTCACACATGTATGCATTCACGATTTTTAAAGACAGCATCATATACACTTGCAGAAGTCCATGCAATAAGAACATGGATGCTAATAGCTATGGATTCAGGATTTTGTTAAAACTATAGTATACAAATCAGTAGTTCCAACAGCTAGGTTTCCTTAAAAACAATTTGTTAGAGTGAGCACAAAGAAGTCTAAGTGTGAACTACCTAGTCACATCAAAGTTGTGGACCGTATCTCTCCAAGTCATATGACCCATATGAACAAGGGATTAACAACCTCTTCAGACAATGCACTACATCTTTCCAATCGAAAGATATTGAACACCAAACCTTTTTCCTCCCTTGCTTCTCCTCCTCTTCTCGCTTCATCTTCTCCTGTCGCAGCTTATCAAGCTTCTCAGCTTCTTCTTTAGCGAAAGTCTCCTGTTCTGCTTTCTAAAGACACAACAAGCGCACGTAAAATTCAACTAATGCAGGCTGCATGTCAGGAATAAAAATGCCTCCTGTGTGTGCGTAGAAAAATCCAGGCATAGTGCCAATAATAATAACAACCAAGTGTCATCCGATGGCATATATTCAGATTCCAACGTGTTGACCAGAACCAGCAATTTATAATTTTCATAAATTCAAGGATGCGGCATATCTATATTAAGCCATTTATTTGTTCATTACAGAGATTTACAGAGCACCCCTTCAAAGTAACTATTCAGAAGTGCTCTCAACCATAACACAACTAAAAAGGACAGTTTCTGCCATATGTGTTGCCCCAATGAACAAGACATCAACTAGTGGCAGCCTGTAATCAAAACTGCATTCCAGTAGACTAATTTCTCCTTCCTCCTAAGAGACTGCATTACATTGGATAAGAACACAAATAAATGGAAAAGCACAACACAAAATGGCTCTTCATATGGATCAGACTGTCATCTACTAACTGCTTTTGCTTCAGCTTCAATACGTTCAGCTTCCTCCCTTTTGCGCAATTCAGTCTCTTCAACCGAACGTCTGTAGCGCTCCTCCTCCGCTCTGTGCAGCTCCTCCGCCAAGCGCATCTCTTCCTCATCTCTTCTCCGTTCCTCCTCCTCCTCTCGGCGCTTGCGCTCCTCCTCTGCCAGTCTACAACAAAGCAACCTAATAGATGAAGAAATCTCACAGAATAACTCACTAAAATATAAGAAATATAAGGATACGTTTTATGTGTATATTTTCATATTCAAGATTTCTTGTTGTCATAGTGCAACAAATGCATGTAACATACTTTGGTTCTGAAGGGCTACAAAGGCATGGCATAATAAGTCATGGAAAGTTATGGATAGGTCATCAGGTCAACTCATTTGCAGTTCTCGTGTCTAGCGAAGAGTTTATAACTAGCACAGACCATTTAATGGACCAGAGGACTAATAAATGTTCCTATGCATCATACACGGTATATACAGTTTTTTTATCGTCTTCTGCAAGGGAGGGTAAAAGGGTGAGGCCTTGTGCGCAGATTTTACCAAGTGTCATGATGTTCAGGACAAGGCCTTTGGAGGACACGCTATGTATCTTTAACCCTTTAACAATGAGTGTGCACTAAAAACATATGCAGCTTGTCTTTAAAGGGTTAAGTATCACCACCCCTAATAGTCCCTATAAACTGAAGTCCACTCAAGATCAGCCATATACTTCTGTCAATTCTATTCAAGTCCATTATATTTATTTCATCACTTCCACTTAGGTCATCAACTCTATTTAGGAGACATTTGGGCAAAGAACTTGAGCATCAGCATACTCAAACCTCTTAGCAATTTCCGAAGTCTCAATTACACAAACACATCAAAATGATTAGAAAGAATCAATACACAGCATACAATAAACTGGAAGAAAGAGAGAACAAGTTAATACCACAAGAATAATCAATTGTTTTATTGTAGCCAACCGATGATACAACAAGTAAAGAGAATTACGGTCTTTCCAGACTTATTTAAAAACTAAAACCCAGTTTGAGACCTAGAGGCAAGAAAGCTTGGGTCCAGCAGGATCTATGTAAAGAAACATCTAACGCTTCCCATCATTCATTATCTGCATCTGGCATAAACAACCCTCAGGAGTGCAGTCCATTAATCTATCACATTTGTTTGGCAAGGGCATCTAGAAGAGCAACAGATATACAGCCAGACAATAAACAATGCAATGAGAGACAATAAACAATGCAATGCGAGACAATAAACAATGCAATGAGAGACAATAAACAATGCAATGAGAGACAATAAACAATGCAATGAGAGACAATAAACAATGCAATGAGAGACAATAAACAATGCAATGAGAGACAATAAACAATGCAATGAGACAATAAACAATTCAATGAGACAATAAACAATGCAATGAGAGACAATAAACAATGCAATGAGAGACAATAAACAATGCAATGAGAGACAATAAACAATGCAATGAGAGACAATAAACAATGCAATGCATGCACGCTGGGTCATAGCTGCATTTACCTCGCCTGCACGTCCCTCATTCTTTCCTCTTCCGCCTCATGCTCCGCTTTCTCTCGAGCCTGTTTCCGGTTCTCCGCCAGCTTCGCACGGTATTCGTCCATGGGAGCCGCAGAACTGTCGGCCGCTGCACTTGCCTTCTCTGCAGCAACGTCTTTTGCCTTTTCTTTCTTCGTCTAAACACGTCAAGCAAAGCGAGTTCAGCTCCAAATTCAACGATCAAGCTTAGAAATGTAAATAGTAAATCAGAATTCATTGAACGTCCCTCACATGTGCAACAGAAAACTTTTCATGTTAACATAACACTCACGTCAATTATCATTCCAGCATTGAAATGTGCAACAAAAATTAAAAGCAAAACTATTTGGAAGCACTTACAAAATACATTACATGTTGTATGTTCAAAACATTGTATCATATTGTATATGACAATTTATAAAGTGCTTCTCTCAGCAAAAGGTATTCAGAAGTGCTCCTAGTTCGATCAACCCTGAGAGAAAAGGCGTGATTTGAGGCGAGAGAAAGATGAGGACAGACCACCAGAGAGAAAGGTGGAGCGAACTGACTGTGAAAGTCTATTTCACAGAGAAGGACCTATGCAGGGAAAGCACCTGGATTGAGCCAAGGCACTTCTGATGCAAGGAACAAAGAGTCAAGCCGATCAGAGGATGCAGCGAATTGGCAGACAGGGACGAAGCATGTGATCACAAAGATATTTGATGAAGACTCACTGAAGATGATTTGATGGGTTGACTGTGCTGGTTGGATTCGCCTTCATTGGCAATTGGCTTGACGTCCTTATTAGCAGCAAGACTTCCAAATGATGCATCTTCCCTATTTGGAGTTGGAACCTTCTTGGCATCTTTCTTAACAGAGGCATCTTTGTTGTGACTGGGCTTTGTTTCCTGCGTCTTTGAATGGACTTTGCTAGAAGTTGACGAATCCTTACGAGCCTCACTGAGTGTCGGGACGTCTTTTGTGGGAGAGGATTTTGTGCGTTGAGGTCTTGTGGGTGTGTCGGAACTCGGTGTCTTAGCGGGAGTCGCCTGTTTTGCCTTTGCACTGGGTCCTTTACCCACAGATGTGTCCAATCCTGGTTTTGAACCATGCTGTTTGCCAACAGTAATATTTCTGTCCTCTGATGGCTTGGGTGCTCTGATTGCAGCTCTGTCGTGAGTGCTTTTGGTGGGAGAGGTAGCCTTCTCTGGAGCTGCTTTCAAGACTTGTTCTTTGGAGGTGGGAAGCACTTCCTTGCCTTTCTCCTTATCATCCTTAGTCGGAGTGGATGATCCACCGGGTGGGATGACTTTATCCATAGCCTTTGGTTTTAGTCCAGGCTCGTGTGCGGCTGAGAACTCTTTATCGGGAGATGATTTGGCGGACTGTTTCCACGCTGTCTTCTTCGATTTTAGGCTGAAATCATCGCTTACAGGACTTTCTCTGGTAGACATTGACTTCGGTCGGTCGGTGGTCTTCGTTGTTGCACTCTTAACACCAGGTGTCGTCTCTGACTCAATGAGACTGGTAGAAAGCTGCGAGGATTTTGCAGAAGCTACGCTTTTTCTCAGCAGCTGGAATGAATTGGAGTCAGAGGTGGATTTCTCCTTCGTGAACAATGACTTGACGCTTGGACCACGAGCCGATGGGTCGGTTCTTGCGGATGACGGCCGACTTTCTGTCTCTCGAGGAGATTTCAGTCCCACTGGGAGACCGTGCAGCGGAGTCCGTGCCTTTGGTCGTGCAGTGCTTGCCTTCCACGGCTGCGCAGAAATACAGCGGTCGGACTTTGAACCGTTTTCCAACTGTAGTCCGTTGTCTAGACTGTGAGATCGTCGTCTCTTATGTACATGACACAATGGTGACGGTGATTCTAAGACAAATACGATATGAAACAATGAATTGGAAGAGAAAATTGAAAAATCAATTGAACTATCTTGTCATGAAGGCGGTTCATTTTCACGAATAACTAATAAAGCATTGACATATAAATTCGCAATTATGATTTATGGCTAGACAGCAAGTTTTCAATTTCACATGATGCAGTTGAATTTGTACCCAGGACAAAAAGTGGAAGTAGCAGAATTGCAATTGATGGCAACATGTCATTCAAGAAACTTCAGGTTCTTCGTTAACTATGACTGTAACTAAAATTTGGGCAGTAATGAAATGAAAAGGCGAACAATAAAGTTCTTGAACTATTATACAACAATGAAAATACATAACTACCAGCATGTAACAACATCTGCATGGTCCTTTGAACTTGATAAACATTTGTCACAGTTGCAGCGTCTTAGTTTCATCTTATTTCCGACAACTATGTCTGTGGTTTTGTCTAGTGGATTAATTTTTAACTCCAGCAATAATGATAGCTAACTAAAACTCATTATGACAGAACATATCAGAACTATGCACAACTAAAACTTAACAAGGGCAATGCTGATGCATTTAAGCAGCTACCACCAAAATCATGGAAGTGTGAGAAAGACAGACTGAAGTAATACTTTGCCCAAAATAAGTAAAAATTTGCAAAAATCCTTTAAATCACAACCTAAGCATGAATCACTTACTGTATCTGTGGCATGTTGGAACATCATCTTGGGCAACATTATCAGTTGTGAGACTTATTCGAATCTGGAAAGCAACGGTTGGAAGGGCGTAACTTGGCAGCGAGCCATCCACGAAATGTGAATTCAGATGACGAGATGTGCTCACAACGCTCTTCGAGATCACGTTGTCTGTCCGTATTTTTTTCGATGGGTTTGACATCACTGGAAAAATCACACAAGCACAAAATAAATAGGAAAGCAAGTTCACATATTTCCTTTAACAGGAAGGTCAAACAGTTGAAGAATAATGGATGGAAGTCACAATATTAAGAAAATTACAAACACCAATAGGTTATAATTCCCGAAACACCACAATATGAATATAAAAATCACAAAATTAAAGACACATTCGTTCTAACAATTGTAATGCAATCCAAAAAAAACAAGAAAATACAGCAAACCAAATAAATATAAGTCAAAATAAATATTTAATGATACATAAGACTCTCTTTATAATTTGGCCTTAAAACATGGCTGAATCATAACAAGACTGCGTCTTAAGTAATAAGTTTGCGATATAAATTTCAACGAGTACCACATCATACCCAAGGTTTTATAAAATAAAGCAGTTGTAAAAGACGAGATTGTTGATAATCCTCATTTTAACAAAACTGTTACAGTATGGTTGTTATATATTTTCCATCAACCTGATTTAATTTAGCTTATTTTATTCAAAATTGGCAAAGTGAATACATACACTTTTGAGCATAAAACCAAACATGTTGAGAAATTTGTAAAACGTCTAGGTTGTATGTGCAGCACCTCTAAGGAACACTCAGAGGTTGTTTTGTTAAAAACATACAAGATGGGAAATTTTCTTCAAACACTAAAGGAAATTGTTCTCAAATTTTCAACCATGTAATTTTGCGGGAATGTATAGAAAACCTCAACCAATCAGACAGACATACCTTCAAAATAACGTGACCTTCAGTTGTTCTAGCCGATGGTTTATAACACAAACGAGAGCAGGACAGAGTGTCTAACATGGAACAGATTGTGCAAACAAAGCGTAATAAAAGACTAAGCTTCTGACTAGACAGCAAAAGCAACAAACCAGAAAGACAAATAAAAAGCGGCATAAAGCAATCCCAAAGTCAACAAATTTCAAGCACAGTATCTGTTCATATTATGATTTAAAGCAATAATTCGTAATAAAGAAATATACTGTAAAAAGAAGTGGGAAGCACTTCCTTGTCTTTCTCCTTATCATTATCAAGATTATAAAAATTAATTTGAACAGCCTTAATTTAAATAAGATTGAACAAATTTATTAAAATTACATATGACAGTATAATCAACTACAAAAACATGTGACAAAAATGAAAATATACTTTAAAATAGAAAGAACTATGACAAAAGAGGTGTATAAATCCAGAAACACAACAGCTTTTCATTGCACCGTACTGGTAAAATATAGCATTGATTCCAGAATACTGCAAAATTGGAAGTAATAACTGGTAATAAACCAAAGCGACTAACTAGTGTAAGGCGGCAGCGATTGAAATATGACGAACCAAGATCAAGAGTGGCCACATAGATTCTTTATACATAAAAATTCTGCACAGTCTAATTGCCATGCCCCACCCAAACGACTCATAGCAAGCAAACAGTCGCCTAAGTACTTGAAGAACAAAGCACATTTGAAGCAAAGCATGCAAAAAATCCTTTATAGGTCAAGCAGTTTACTATGTTTCAGCCTAAATTTAAATGCTGTGCTTGTAAATTCAACACTCACAAGACACACTTTATATATAAAGAGTAAACAGAGTGCTGATCAATAAGGATGCACTTTATGGCAAACAAATAAACATTTTAATGTTATAATCACAAATCAATTTTGTTGCTGTATTCGCATTGCATACAGAGAATAGAACAGCAGTAGCAGAGTGATCACCAAACACAAGAAGCAAAACAGAAATCATATCAATGACTACTCAATATGCCACATGCCATGTGCAACATACAATAATAGTCACATTAACATAAAATGTTTGATATCAAATAAACATTTAAAAGTAAAAAAGTAAAAGCAAAGCTACCATGACCCATAGTAAATTCCATGAGAGGCAGTTATTTCGCCCTCTTCTGCCATTCAGCTGACCTTGAATGATGAATCCCTTTGACAAGATGCAGTACTCATGAATAACCTGGTGCCCTGGGCTTAGCTTTAGAATAACGCCTTAGAAATATTTGGAGTTCAAAATTGCGAGTATGGATTCAAAAATGCTGTACATAAGGCATTGAGACTAGAACATTGCAGGACTTACTGTAGCCACTCAGTTTGTGCCAATTATAACATTGAACTGCTAAGTGCACAAACAAAACCACTTACAGCTGTTGATATGAGCCAACAGACATCAGACCACATTAAACCAAGCAGACAAACCACCATGCCAGGTATACAAAAAAACAATGCAGGAATATCCTTTAACACAGTAAATGTCGCATACAAAAATCACAATAAATATCACAAAAAGCTTCACATATAAATTAAAATGGATTTTGCTCATGACAAGTAAATTTTGACATAATTTATAATTGCTCAAGCACGTGCTTCTTGCCAGGATATCTGGAATGAATACTAAATGAAGTTTAGCTCTTCAGACATTTAAAAGCTTTCAGATACTGAGAGAACAAGCCAGGAAGGGGAAACTCCGAAAAGCACATAAAATCAAGGTTTAAAATTCCAAGTAATAGATCTTTGAACTAACCATTGTTGCTAAATTTTGGACTGCATTCCTCTTCAGTACGGTGATTGACTGCCGCCTGAAAGTCTTTCGGACTTTCCAAAGTCTAGTCAGAAAACAACAGGAATTATACAAACAAGGGAATGTACAAAGGTGCACTATATGGAATGCAGTTCTAGGACAATTACCCCCCAAACAATTAACCCCACCAATAATTACCTCTGGCCAATTACCCCTGAGCCAATAACTCCCCGAACAATTACCCCCCAAACAATTACCCCCCATGTCAATTCCCAAGTTTTCAGTCCAACATCGGATGCTACCATCCGACCATATGGAAGTTCATTGGCTTTATCCAATGGGAACAAGCCTTACAAGAAGTTCACTGTAGCCAATCTCTGGCTGGTCACCCACCACAACCGACAAGGAAGAAATATGTTGATATCAACGCAAGGATTCTGAATCGTTCGCAAAAACGACGCGTTCAGGGTCATTGACTATCTTCATGGAGTTGCTCATAACCTTGCTTTTATGCTAAATGAACTCAGCACACTATCACTAACATTTAAATATTTTCTTGAACCTTTAACACGTAGATGTTTTTTGAACCGTTAACACGTAGATGTTTTCTTGAACGTTTCACACGTAAGCTTAGAACCGATTTTAGATTTCATTTAATATTTAAATATGTTTTCTTGAATGTTTAACACTAACTGATTTTAGATTTTATTTTATATTTAATGTTTTCTTGAACGTTTAACACTAACTGATAGACTTATTTTTAGGCTAAATAAACTCATCAATCTATGGTAGTTGAAAGCAAAATGTAAAACTGCATTTAATAATCAATTTAATCATTATAACCAGAACAAAATAATTGAATGAATGACGATAGGCTGTTCTGCATTAATACGGTTTAACCAATACATTTCAGTAATAATGGAAAGATGATCAATGTGATTATGAGTCACGTCTGCTGATTTATTTAAGCAGAAAAACTATAACTTACATTGCCCTGTTCATTGAGGTTTGAAGGTACTATGTCACCATGAAGGATGTTAGAAATGGAGCCTCCAGCTGCTTTGGACGACTCTTCTTCAGTCACTTGAGGGTGTATTTGCGCACCATCCAGCGTATTATTCACCTCAGAATCATCCAACTGACCACTTGTATGGCTCTCATCTTCAGCTAATCGACCACTATTTTCAGGTTGCGAATATGCAATTCCAGTGGGCAGACTGTTGGTAATTTCAGATGGTGAAGAAACAGCTTTTGGTGGTGGGTCTGTGTCTGCAGACGGCGAAATGACCTTCTCCGGCGATGGAACGATATTTTCAGACGGCACCCTTGCCTTTTCTGTTTCATCTACAATCCCAAAAGACAAACAGCACTAGTCAACTTAGACAGCTTCGAAACACACAGGTCCGAACACTTTGGCCATAGAAATTAACAGAATACTGCAGAAACATCCAGCGCCATCATCCTCTAACTATTTCTGTAAACTGTGTCATATAAATTATAAACAATTATGATAAACGTTTAACATAATAGATTCGTACTTAAGGTTAACGCGTAAACATATAGGACAAAACATCACAGACGTCCTCTAACGCATTCACGTTTAGATCAATTACGATCACACGGTCCATTTATCTTCGACGATGCGAAATCAATTCAGCAAGATAGAAATAATGATTAATATATATGAAAATCTCTGTGAAATAAAACTCGCCTGTTGCAGGAATTCCAACAGCTATCACATCGGCCATTCTGTCATCTCTAGACTCATGGACACCGCTCGCAAAGTTATGATTCTAGAGTCATCACTTAATGACGTTTGTTAAATCAAGCGATAGATCCGACACTATGCAAACAAACCCATATATCAATTTAAAACATCAGCGTTTTGCATAAAATCAAATAAAATTCTAATAAAGTAATTTCAAAGTGTTAGAATACTGTTTGAATAGAAGGGAAATTAACATATAATTGGACACGATGCTAATCATAGCCACCGCTAGGAGATTGTGAAGCAGAGCGGAGCAGAATGCGCATAATTATTCGTATCCTATTACCTCATTGGATAAGACTGATACGAATGCAGAAACCAAAGATTTGGCAGAAACGTTATATTATTGCAGGCTGTCTGTTCTCCTAAAATTGTTAAGGTTTATGCATTCTATGAACTGTGTTCTGGTAAATTGTTTCAGCTGCAGAATTTTAAACTGTAATCGGTCTGTCAAACGGATTGTTGAGCAAAGAAATTTATCATAATATAATTTTAATTATTTAAAAAGCAGCAACAAAATTTCAATGACAGCATTAGAATTTGCCAAAGAGACTTCATGACGTAACGATGGCGTCATTGTTGGTAATTGTCTCGGTACTAAGGATCCTTGGTTACGTCAGAGACGGTCAGACATCAGTTTTCGGCATGGCGCATTGAAAATTATTTTCCGAAATTTTTACAAATATTTGTCAAAGTTTTTCGAATTCTGCTCAACCAAATGCTGTTTCGCTTGAATCTTCGACGAATGCTATCAGGTAAACCAAAACAAATTACGAAACAACGATTTTTTTCAATCGAAATTTGCAATTTAGAGATCGGCCGACCTGTAGCCTAGGAGAAAAGTTAAACCACCTAGACAAAAATCTAATCAAGCCAAGCACCTACTATTTACATAGTTTTCACATATATAAAAGATGTGGTAAAAAATCTGACACAAAAAAATGTTGCGAACAACCATTTTACTGAGAAAATGCAAGATGGCCGTCAGCCGAAAGCAAAAATTGTCTTTTACTACTAATCAAATTATTCCTACATGTTTTACCTGAAATATCCATCTAAGTTAAAGTGTTCTACTGCTCATTACATCTGCATGATCACCCAGACATTGATATAATACAGTATGAAAGCCGAAAACAGTACAGGGTGGGTCAAAAAATATCCCCCCCCTACGTATTTTGCCAATATACTGACAAAAGTAAGAATTTCCAAATGAAATTTTACAGGCTTATAGACAATTCATATTTACACATCTTGGCCACATTTCATCAAAATATTTCAAACGGAACAAAAGTTATATTACTTCTAGTGAGACCACCCATCGTTTTTTTGACGATTCAAAAACGCGACGCAACAAAAAGTAGCATAAACCGATCTAATTATTCTGGCAAATATCTTGGCTAGAAGTAAGAATATCGAAATGAAATTTTAGAGGCTTAAAGACAATTCATATCTGCATATGATGGCCAGATTTAATCACAATATTTCAAAAAGAAAAAAAGTTATGCCACTTTTAGTGAGGCCATCCACCGTTTTTTGACGATTCAAAGACGTAACGCAGCAAAAAGTAACAAAAACACGATTTTATTACGTCTTATCTCAAATAATTGTTATCCAATAGCCTTGATATTGCCAGATGATCACAATAGCATTGTTCACTATTTTAAAAAGAAATAGGGTACCAGCGTAACTGCACGTCACTGAGAAGTCACTTAGCACGATTTTCCGTGAATGAAAGGAGATCGGCTTGATTGTTCTGGTTTCATTGAGAAAGCCAATGGCCCCAAATCTCCGGATTTGAACCAGATGGATTGATAACCAAATGCAGAGAGCTATGCTGAAGAAATATCTAAATCTGCAACCAGACCAAGAGCGGTAAGAGAATTGATGGGCGCATTGGAGTTAACAAGGGAAGATTGCGTCCATTGATTTAAGAGAAAAATATGTGTTCTCCATATCTATACTCCAACTTCCGCTTCAATTGTTTACTAGAATAAACCGACTGAGAGTTGTTTCACAATGTACCCATCTTGTCCTTCAGTTGTTCATCCAATGTGTACAGCTCATCGTCAGAAGCCTCGAGCCAACTGCAGAGTTTCTCAAAAGCACCAGACATTTCTAGGTCAACAGGCCAACCAAACCTTGCACTAGAATAAGGAAATCCTTTCAAATTATCGACCTGTTTCTAACCTGTGATTCATCTCTAAACTAACAGAACGTGTTGTACTCTCTCGGATCAATGACTACTTGACTTCAAATTCACTCCTTAACCCAAACCAGTCCGGTTTTACTAAAAAGCACTCAACCGAAACACTTCTCACTTCCCTCTACAATAAACTTGTTTCTGCCATCTCTCATCAACAAGTCTCCAGCCTTTGCCTCCTTGATGTTTCTGCAGCCTTCGACACCATCGACCACAACATATACTACTCCAAAGACTGTCGTCCTGGTTTGGCTTTACTGACACTGCTCTCCTTTTGATTCTGTCTTATCTCTCTTCACGCTCTTTCTCAGTCAAAACACTTGAAACGTTATCTCAATCATGCCCTCTAACCTGTGGTGTTCCTCAAGGTTCTGTCCTCAGGCCCCTCTTGTTCATCCTCTACACCACTCCACTCAGTTCACTCATAAAGGCATCAACAGTCGAGCATCATCTATATGCTGACGACACCCAATTATTCATCTCTTTCTCTCCAAGCAGCTTCTCTGATTCCATAGATAATCTTCTCTGTGTGGTCACCCAAATCACCTCCTGGATGACCTCAAATCTCCTGTGCCTGAACCCTTCCAAAACTGAATTTATTCTTATAGGCCTGCGTGAGCAACTCAAGAAAATCCCAGATCCCTCTATATCCATCAACCTTGACTATGCATACACCCACACATTTACTCTAAATTCTTCTGTCAGAAACCTATGTGTTATTTTCGATCAAAACTTGAGCTTCTCTGATCACATCACCCAACTCTCACACTCTTGCTTCATGCATAATTGCATATCCGCGACCTTCGAAGAATCCGCCTATGCTTGACTTCAAAACTGCATCCACAATCACCACATCTGTAGTTCATGCGAAACTTGACTACTGCAACCCTCTCTTCCTAAACATTGATATCACCCTAATTAACCGCCTCCAAGCTATCCATAATGCCCTCGCCCGTGCTGTCACTAAAACCTCCAAACATCACCACATGACTCCTGTCCTGAAATCACTTCACTGGCTCAAAATACCTGAATGCATCGAATACAAAGTCCTCTCACTCACTTATTGTATTGTATTTAAATATTTATAAAGCGACTCTAGTAGTGTGAACCGTTCAGAGGCGCTTACAATATACTTCAATCATCCAGCCGTTCTACCTTCGTCAATTGTTCACCATCCAGCCACCTCGTTCAACACGCTCCTCATCCTCCATTACACTGCTTCGCCCTCCCATCACTGAAATTCGCAAACCGCTCGATAGCCATTGCCGTTCCACCTCTCTGGAACAAACTTCCGCCAGCACTACGTCAAACTTCCAACCCATCATACGAACTCACCAAAACTCCACCTCTCGCTATCTCCCCACAGGTCTTTCACTCAAAACTGAAAACCTTGCTCTTTCACAAATCCTATCCTGATTCTTCCTCTTCTCCTCACTTCCCTCATCATTTCAACTCTAAAATATCACCCACCTTAGCCATCTATCTATCTGCCTGCCTGCCTGCCTGACTCTTCGGACTTGACCCGCTGCCTATCAATTTTTTTAAATAAGCGCCTGTGAAAAAGCTGGTTCCCGCGACTTGGCTCTTGTGGGCGGCGGGTGCTGTAGAAGTCTCAAGATTACGATACGATTAGAACTAGTGTTTGATGCATTATCACTGCCCAGAACAGAAGGTATTGGCTTCAAAACAAATGCCTGATACCAAGCTCTATGGTAAAATGCTTCAGCTGCAACCAAGTCACAACAAGTTTCTAACCGACCTAGGACGGCAGTTGCCAAAGGGTCACCTTTTTACGGCAATTCTCAATTAATTTATCACGAAAGGGAAGGTCATAACGGCACTTGTGTCTCCCTTATCTGGTTTGTAGCAAAAGAAACAATGTTGCTTCCAATCAAAAGCAACTGGTAGCCTACTACAGACCTAGTTTCCTTTAGAGCTACACTACTTTCGTCAGACAGTACATGCCTTTTTTTAATGTCACAAAATTTCTTATTTGTGTATTTTTCCGACAGCTACTGTGAACACAAACAAGGCTGGGTCTCCCTCGTAAATACTGGGTCAACTCTCCATCATAGTGTAACTCACTGTACTCGAGGAGTGTTTCTATGCCTTTTGTCATACATTGTGACTTTGACATCACTCGCCTTACTTTCATCAAATAAAACTCGACATATCACACACAACTTTTCGTTGTAGTAAAACATACTTTGATTTTTGCTGTTAACAATCAAGAACAATGAGGAAATCAAATGACTGGTAAGGAAATACAAAGACGGCAGGCAATGATATGATCCAAACAACGTCTGCTATACGTAAAACCTCTGTTATCGCCCACGCCAATATCAGATCATTTCAGAATTTTTTTTTAAATATTTAGATTTGTCAGATTTTGTCAGATTTTGATTTTTTAGATTCAATAATAAATTCTACACATCAGGTATAATTTTCACCTTGATTAGAATTTTGTCCCGGTAGAACGCAGAAAAAGTTTTATTCTATGCGACTACTGTTACAAATCTCGAAGTTACTTTTTCGTGAGTCTCAATAACTTAATTATTTATTTTTATAATGGAACGTTTAAATTTCAGTCTTTAAATTAACAAATTCAGTTTAAATGTTTAGTTTTAATAAGGTTGTGAGACTCGCTGATATCTATATATGGCATTTGCAAGGTATTTTGTTTAAAAGTACAAATTGTTTAAGAAGCCGAAAGGAACATTGGGACAGAAATTCTTCAGTGCTAGAGTTGTAGAAATATGGAACGGTTTGGATGATAGCACTGTGTCGGTGGACACGGTCTCAGCATTTAAAAGGAAGCTAGGAAAATTGGGCTATTTAATGTTCCAGGTTAATTTGCATGCAGTGGTTCTAACACAGACCCAGCGTCTTCTGAACCACTTAAAGCCCATGTTATATTATGTTAATCACAATTTTTCCTTTTAATGGGATTGCAAATAATGAAAATTTTATGAGCTCTATATGTGATAGCAAAGTTAAACTACAAACTGATATTAGCGAGCTTGATAGAGCCCCGAAACTTGAAATATTTCCTAGTGACCCTGAAAACCACTCCCCTTTAAATAACAATGATATTGACCCGGATATTAACCTATAATTTTCAAATCTGTCATGGGACAGCCACTACTCTACACCTGCTTCTCTCACCACCCTACTCAATACTCCTCGCCTGTTCACTACTATGCACCTGAATTGTCGAAGTATGCAGTACAAAATAATGGATATAACTGATTTATTAAACACTCTCCCTGTTCCTATTCTGGCTTTAACAGAAACATGGCTAGATACAGACTCGGTTGATACAATTAATATAGCAGGTTACCAAATTATTCACAAATCTCGAGTTTCAGGAAAAGGAGGTGGAGTAGGATTTCTCATAAGGGAGGATATTACTTACGAGCTGCTTGATCTATCAATTTTTAATATGACCCCCAAAACATTTGAGGGAATATTTATTCGTGTGCGGATGAGTAAGGGCAATTGTCTAATTGGAACTATATATAGACCCCCAGGAAATAGTCTGGAAGAGTTCACTCTTGAACTTGAACTGTTATTGTCCAAAATTGCAAATAAGGAGAAACATGTGATAATTATGGGTGACTTTAACATTGACCTGCTTAAAGTTGAGGATCACTTTGGCACTAGTTCCTTTTTCGATAGTATGTCCTCCTATAATCTTCTCCCGACCATAACCAGACCCACAAGAATTACCACTCATTCGTCAACGCTAATTGACAACATTTTCACAAATGCTTGGTCTAATATTATTGAATCTAAGATTGTTGTATCTGATATCTCTGACCATTTGCCTGTCTTAACCTCCTTTGATTTTGAAATGCCTAGCTCTAGGAACTCCTCATTTGAGGAATCCCGAATTATTAACGAAGAAGGAAGGGCTAATTTTAGCAATTATCTTTCTGAAGCAGATTGGACTCCTATTTTTGAAACCTGTCGCTTGAAAGATGCTAACAAAGCATATGACTTGTTTATGAAAGAATATAAAAGAAACTATGATAAGGCGTTTCCAATAAAAACTAATATAAATAAAGGAAAACCCATGCTTAAACAACCCTGGATGACTCCTGGACTTCTCAAATCTAGTAAGAAAAAAGCTAAACTTCATTTAAAATATGTAAAGGTCCCTACCCTTGCCAATAAAAATAAGTTTGTTTCATACAGGAATAAATTTAAAACAATTAGAATGAAGGCTGAAAAGCATTACTATGCTGTTGAATTTACCAAGCATGTTAATAATTTAAAGAAAACTTGGACCCTCATTCGAAGTATAATTAAAATGGATGAACAACATATTAAAATTGAAGCACTAAAAATCAATGGAATAAGAAATGATGACCCTAAAGTGATGGCTAATACTTTTAATAATCTCTTCTCTGACATCGCTCATACTCTTGCCAAACAAATTCCCGCTCCTAAATCTCCTTTTAACACATACCTTGACCCGCCACTTCCTTATTCTTTTGGCTTGGTTCCTACTTCACCTGAGGAAATAAAAAATTTGAGCCACTTGATCCACGACAGTCACAGCCGTGGCGTTGATGATATCGACCCTCATATTGCTAATTCTTACATTTCTCAAGTCGCAACCCAACTAGCTGAAATAATTAATTGCTCTCTCAATACTGGAGTTGTACCTGATGCTATAAAAATTGCAAAAATAGTCCCTATTTTTAAAAAGGGTGACAGGGAGAACCCTTCTAACTATAGGCCCATATCCATTCTTCCTTTTTTTGCCAAGTATTTTGAAAAAATAATGCATGATAGGCTCAATAAATATGTAGAAAAATCTCATATTATTTTTCCATACCAATATGGCTTTCAATCTGGTCGATCTACTTTTATGCCTTTAATTGATATGTATGATAAAATTTCTAAGGCCTTTGAAAACAATGAATATTCTATTGGTATCTTCTTCGATTTAGCAAAGGCCTTCGATACTGTGAATCATGAGATCCTATTAAAAAAATTAGCTAATTATGGCATCAGAGGCATCCAATTAGCTTGGTTTACCAGTTATCTCGAAAGACGTCTCCAGTGTGTTTCCTGCAATGGAGCTCTCTCAGACTTTAGAGTTGTTAGATATGGTGTGCCCCAAGGTTCTAATCTCGGACCCTTGCTTTTTCTTCTATACATTAATGACTTGCCTAATATATCTCCTACTCTTTCATTCATCTTGTTTGCTGATGATACAAATGTCTTCTACTCTCATAAATCCTACCAGAGTCTAATGCAAACAGTAAACAATGAACTTATCTTCATAGCCGAATGGTTCTCTGCTAATAGACTCTCCTTAAACATTGATAAAACTAACTTTATGCTCTTTCGAACTAATAAAAAGATGTGCCCCCAGAATGAATTGCAACTGTCTATCAATGATACCTCCATAACGCAGGTTAGCTCCACTAAATTTCTTGGTGTGTACATAGATCAACACCTCACATGGAATGATCATATTAAATATATCTCTGCCAAGGTTGCAAAAAGTGTTGGTATCCTTCGTCGAACTTCCCATATACTCCCCCCCACTATCCGTGTTAAATTGTACTACTCATTAATATATCCTTATCTCTCATACTGTAATTTAGTTTGGGCATCTACATATAAATCCAGGGTCAATAAATTAGTACTTCTCCAAAAACGTGCAATACGTATCATAGCTGGAGTTAAGCCTTTTATTCACTCAAGTCCTTTATTTCAATCATTTAATTTATTAAAGTTTCACCAAATAATGACTTTCCAGATAGGAGTCTTTATGTATCGGTTCACCCATGATCTTCTTCCCCTTAACTTTGCAGGGTATTTCCAAAAAGGATCTGAAATTCACTGCTATTCCACCAGGAACTCCTCTCATTATCGAGCCATATCCGCTCGTTTAAACTCAAGAAGATTCCATATTAAATATACTGGACCAGGTATATGGAACTCGTTTCCTAGTCATGTTCAACAAGCTTCCAGTTTACAAAGAGCAAAAACATTACTGCGCAACTACTTGGTTAATGACTGCAAAGATATTTAACCTTGTAGGCACTGATTTTATTTTATTATTATTTGTTGTGTTTGTTTTGCGTTCTTTAGTTAAGTTTACTACATTAATTGTCATCTCATGCTGTTCTTTTAGCCTATTGTTCAATTCATTATGTCAACCGTCTAGCCATCTGTTAAAATTGCATATGTAATTAGGTGTCCCTGTTAGCGGGATATTCATCCCTTAGGGCCTTCCTTGTTACCATCCAATAATGTGAAGCATGTTATACTATGTCTATTGTGTATGTTGATGGTTGGTTACAATAAATGAATTGAATTGAATTGAATTGAAGTTCCTGATACTCGGTGACTATCAGACCTATAACGTCACAATATTTAAAAAATATTCTACTACATGTCCCATACAGAATTATGAGCCTATTATTTTGTCTAATGTGTTTGTCTAATATATATATATATTGTTATTGTTATTTATTCCCGTGCTACTACTGAGGACGACAGAGAAAAGATGGGCTACATTTGGAGACAGACGGTTCATGTTGCGGCCAGCCTTCTAGTCGAACAACGGCTAAAGACAAGACAAGATAAGTATAGTGCCTATACTATTTATAGTAACTTGCAAACGCGCTTGAGCGTGGTAATTCTTTTAATATTCAACGTGTCTTTCAACTTTTTTGGCAGATAAAAAGAGGTTTTCGTTGACATTTCGGACACGGTTGACTAAAAAAGTCGTCAGAAATTTTTTACTTCATTGAAACACACGGCGAACAAGAAATGAGACGGGGTAATGACTTTAAAAAAACATGGTTGGCTAAAAAAAAGTCGTCAGCAAAATTTTTGTGCTTCACGAAACACACGGCAAACAACAAATGAGAAGTGGTGATGAAAAAAAAACCGGTTGGCTAAAAAAGTCGTCAGAAAATGTTTGTACTTCACGAAACACACGGCGAAAAAAAAATTAGACGAGGTGATGAAAAACAAAACACAGTTGGCTAAAAAAGTCGTCAGAAAATTTTTTTACTTCACGAAACACACGGCAAACAAGAAATGAGACGAGGTGATAAAAAAAACCATGGTTGGCAAAAAAAAGTCGTCAGAAATTTTTTTACTTAACGAAACACACGACGAACAAAAAATGAGACGGGGTAACGACTTTAAAAAAACACGGTTGGCTAAAAAAAGTCGTCAGAATTTTTTTTAATTCACGAAACACACGGCGAACAAGAAAAGAGACGAGGTGATGAAAAACAAAACACGGTTGGCTAAAAAAAGTCGTCAGAAAATTTTTGTACTTCACGAAACACACGGCGAACAAGAAATGAGACGAGGTGATGACAAAAAAACGCGATTGGCTAAAAAAAGTCGTCAGAAATTTTTTTTAATTCACGAAACACACGGCGAACAAGAAATGAGACGAGGTGATGACAATAAAACGCGATTGGCTAAAAAAAAGTCGTCAGAATTTTTTTTACTTCACGAAACACACGGCGAACAAGAAATGAGACGAGGTGATGACAAAAAACACGGTTGACTAAAAAAAGTCGTCAGAATTTTTTTTACTTCACGAAACACACGGCGAACAAGAAATGAGACGAGGTGATGAAAAAAACCGCGGTTGGCTAAAAAAAGTCGTCAGAAATTTTTTTTTACTTAACGAAACACACGGCGAACAAAAAATGAGACGGGGTAATGACTTTAAAAAAACACGGTTGGCTAAAAAAAGTCGTCAGAATTTTTTTTAATTCACGAAACACACGGCGAACAAGAAATGAGACGAGGTGATGAAAAAACCACGGTTGGCTAAAAAAAGTCCTCAGAAAATTTTTGTACTTCACGAAACACACGGCAAACAAGAAATGAGACGAGGTGATGACAAAAAAACGCGATTGGCTAAAAAAAGTCGTCAGAAAATTTTTGTACTTCACGAAACACACGGCGAACTAGAAATGAGACGAGGTGATGACAAAAAACCACGGTTGGCTAAAAAAAAGTCGTCAGAAAATTTTTGTACTTAACAAAACACACGGTGAACAAAAAATGAGACGGGGTAATGACTTTAAAAAAACACGGTTGGCTAAAAAAAGTCGTCCGGAAATTTTTGTATTTCACGAAACACACGGCGAACAAGAATTAAGACGAGGTGATGAAAAAAGACCCGGTTGGCTAAAAAAAGTTGTCAGAATTTTTTTTTAATTCACGAAACAAGGCGAACAAGAAATGAGACGAGGTGATGAAAAAAAAATGGTTGGCTAAAAAAGTCGTCAGAAATTTTTTGTAATTCACGAAACACACGGCGAACAAGAAATGAGATCAGGTGATGACAAAAAAATGGCTGGCTAAAAAAAGTCATCAGAAATTTTTTTCCTTCACGAAACATACGGCGAACAAGAAATGAGACAAGGTTATGACAAAAAAACATGGTTGACTAAAAAAAAGTCGTCAGAAAATATTTGTACTTCACGAAACACACGGCGAACAAGAAATGAGATGAGGTGATGACAAAAAAACACGGTTGGCTAAAACAAAAGTCGTCAGAAATTTTTTTTAATTCACGAACACACGGCGAACAAAAAATGAGACGAGGTGATGACTTAAAAAAAGGTCGTCAACTTTTTTGGGAGATAAAAAGAGGTTTTCATCGACATTTCGTACACGGGCGACTAAAAAAAAGGTCGTGAGAAAATTTTGCCAGCAAGAAGATGGACAATTTTTGTCGGCTACTCAGCCATTCGTCCGCCAAAAATCTTATGCCACCTTCTAGGGTATTTTGATATTCTGTCTCATGCACTTTTCTCTATTTTGTCGAGGCTACTTGTGGCTGGAGAGGTCATGGGAGGAGGCTGAGGAACTGGTGATAGACAGGAGTGGAGGAAGTGTGTTGCCCGATGTGCAGGCCTGCACGGGAAGTACTATGTAACAAGTAAGTAATTTGTAACTGTCAGTGTTTTAACTATTCTGATCACTTGTTTTAACTTAATACTATTCTCTTTCAGCTTGCTTTCCCATGGTCATCTGACTTCCTGCCTGTCGGTCAGCATAATGAATGTTTCGCAATAGTATGCCTAATGTCGACTTCGATATAACCTGCAATTCTTTGGGTTTGATTAGGCTAGATGGCTAAACCTTCTTTGTCTTCGTTTTCAGTCTGTTTTCTCTTACGTGTCAATGTAAATATAGTTTTATCTTTTCTTTTGTTTCTTTCACTCTGTCTTTTTTTATGTTCTACCTCACTCTTTGCTTACTTTACGTCATTTTAGGCGATTTTGGTGATCTTAGGTTTTGAAACCTTTGGATTCTGGTCTAAATTTAAGTTGCCTGTTAATTATAATATAATAATTAGCAGGCAACTTAAATTGCAAGACAATATCATTGTCATTGCGAGACAATATTATTGTCTCCATATATGTCAGTATTCACATTCGAATAATTGCCATTTTAGATGGATCGAAGATGAAAACGACTACCGTGTACGAAACTCTACTGCCATGCCTAGATGGAAGAAGACTGCATGCTGGTGTAATGGATCTGAACATTGAGTTCAGACTGAGCTGGTATGACCAAGCTGTTGGAAGACAGCTGGGTGATGAGTGCTCAACACACAACTGTCCTTCAACTGCTTGCTTGAGACATGTGATTTCCAAATGCGTCACATTTCTCAATAGGGCCTAGTGTAAGCAGTAGCCTAGGTGCATTTGGGTAGTCTGTTGACTGCAAGCCCCAGACAGTTTCTTTTTTCGTTTTGACATCCTATTATTTTAAGCTTGCCTATAGTTGTCTGTTAAATGCGTTTAGGTGTTGATATCAAATTTAAGCATGCAGAGGCTCTAAATTTATGCTTCGTATGCTCTCAATCTCTCGTTTACTTTAAACGTACCATTCACTCTCACAGGCTTTCTCTCATCTCTGTATAGTCTTTCGTTTTCATACGCTCACTCCTATTCAACTCTTACGCTTATTTAAATTTATCTCTAAAGACTAACTGCATTTTTTATCATCGCACTAATAATTAATCTGTGTCTTTCTGCCTACATATCTGTCTGTCTGTCTGTTCGCGTTTTGCGCCATCGCCAATGTTGTCTTTTATTCCCACCGGAATTAAAGTAGATTTTAGACAAAATTGCTAAATTCCTGAAATTGGACTTTCTGTGGGTGGGTGCTACCAAAGTGGTGATCAAATTCAGCTGTCTGAGACTTGCAGTGAACGGACTACGGAGACCTTTGCCAACACCTTCCCGTGGTGGTCTCTGGGCATGCAGTTAAACCAGATGGGTGTGGTTGACTGCATGGCTAAGATTGGCAGTAGCACGTCACTATTCGTTCTATGTTTTCAAGATTGTTTGCCTTCTTATCTGATTGCCAATCTGTTCTTATTTCGCAAGCTGATTTTATGAAGAATCAACTGTTGCAACAGAAAGATGAGTTAGGACTATAGGCCTATAACTACCAACTATACAGAGAAAGGCGGATGGTGGACTTAGAAGTCAATTCAAAGCATAAAGCATCTGGATTGAGCCATGGCAGTCCTGACCCACCTTAGTGGCTGTTCCGCCCCATGATCCTATGGTAACTTGACCCGGATCACCATGGACTACTGTACCCTTACGGACAACCATTTTGACTCGGCGCAGCGCTCGTGAATAAGCTGGTGCCCAGTGCTTGGCTTTTGAGTGGCGCTTTAGACATTTGGAGATTACGATTCAAAGACAAGAAGAATCGGAGCATACGATACGAACAAGAAACGTTCGTCGCATTTGATCGTCAGCGTCCGTGAGAGCTCTATGAATGAAAATTATAATTATATATATAGAATACTATACCATAGTGCTTGTCTTTGGTATTTATTTACAAGATTGTGGGGAGGTTTTAATATAATGGATGCATTGGATAGCATTCTGGCTTGAAGTGCTTACAGTAGCCTACGCCGCTACACAGTTCGAACCCCGTATATTGGGCCACTGGGTTTAGCTCTTCCTTCAATCTCTAGGTGGCAGCTAAAGAATGCAGAGCTTGCTGCTCGTGCCAGCAGATTTATGATCTACGTCTTCTGTAATTTGCGTTCTTCTGAACTGTTTGAATAACTTGTTCCTAACGATAGTTCGTACTGCATATGCCTTACTGCCCTTACAACTGCAAAGGCTTTATAACTGCATAGGCCTACTGTAGGCCTAACCGGTTGCGGTCTGTCAACCGCAGATTGTTGAATAAACGAAAATAACAATGATAATAATAAATTAATAAACGACAAGGCCGTAGTACTCTGTTTTTAGTCACTTTAAAAGTAAATGCTCGTATTGATACTCTCAGCATACACTATGGACTAATAATAATAACGCAATCACATTCAGAGGCACTTTTGATGATCAAGACAACGAAGAGTAGGGTCATTCTGGACTAGTTTTTAACCGATAGTTAGTAATGAAGTCCCTGAGGGATCCTAAATACCTCGGGGCAATAAAATATAATAATATTATAGCCAGCTTCTAGCAAACCATCTCTTTGTCCCGGTGGCTCTCAATATCCTTGGCCCTGAGGAGACTTCCTTTGTACAGGGTGCTATCTCTCTCTACTCCTCAATCCACCACTGGTACCAAGAAAGTCAAACTGAGCACTACCATAATCAATCCAACTGATAAAAGTTTATTCATACACTCACAAGATAAATTTAATAGTTATAGTGTACAGCACAATGCCAAACTGAGTTTTCAGTAAACTGTTTTTAGCAATGTTAAACTCTTAATATATTAACTAGAATGAAATTCTAGGACAGCAAAAGAGGAAAGAATTTTGTGAGGGGACATGGTGGAAGTGGTAACCATTGGAGTTCATGGGTTTGTTCTTTAAATTGAGGATCAAAGTTTGCTTAAATGCAAAGCAGTTTCACAATGAATTTCATTGCATATATACCCAAATATTCAAGGCACCAGCAAGAATAGTTAAAACTTGGCATACATTTTAAGATACCACCCATTCTCTGACACATACGGTCACAGCAGCCCCTGCTAAATACATGTACTTCACATTGTATATTATTATAGCCATTGATATAAGAATACAATCTTTCCTCTATGATTTTCATTTATGATTCAAGCACAACAACTTTGCATAGTATAGGCTTTCGACATCACTTTTGCCAATGCGGAAATGGAACGCAACACACAACACACAAATGACCTTCAACAAGATAACCCAAGAGGCAACAACAGGAGGTTTAAAGGATAAGCAACCTCATTCTCCTAACCATGGAATACGAAGGTGGGTGGCCACTTGTCTAGCCCTCGTCTACCCCATACTCTGATCTTCCCACCATCACTGTACAGTCAGTATTTTAAACCTACAGTCTCGACGAAACAATTGAGCAAAAATTCGTAACATCTTTTTGTCCTTTTTGGTATTTGAATCATTGACCTATAGGTTCAGAGACCAGCAAGGTAAAGAGAAAAAAACTGCCACGCACATAAATAATTCAATTTACAATTATTTGATAAACTTGATAGCCCAACATTCTGCAGTGGATGTTTTGCATAAAACTTGTTGCGTGCCCAAGGATCACGTAGTTTTGTCATTTTGGGTGCAGAAAAATAAAACCCGCTGAAACTGAACGTCTGAAAAACTATGACAAAATTAAAGATATAATAACAGCATCTCTTTAAACATAACGTAAATACGCACATACCCTTCACTTGAGGAAAGAACATAAAAGACAATTAACAACTAAAACTCAAAGACTAGAATATAAAATATGCGAAACGAAATTTATCTCAAATAAATTTAAATATTGTGTTTTCTCTATTCGCAGACAACAATCAACAGTGCCGATATGCATTAAAAAATCACATAGAGATCAACAGAAAAGATTCGAACAAAAAGTGCCCAATATTTTAACTTAAAATAAGCAGGCAACACAAAAACAAACACTCGAAATTAAAACCAGAAACCAGCTATGACTACGAGTAAATTTAGAATTATCAATATGACCATAATAAGTTTAACATACTAAGAGACAAAATCTCAAGGTCAAAGATACAAAACATGAAAACAGCATGTGTGTTTATCCACTGTGAATAATTAAATCTCCATAAATCTAAACATCAAAGCTTTTAACTGCACATAAACGTTTGTAAGGAACTAGAACGAGAGCAACATCAAAATTGGAGAAATTAACACTATAATCTGATATAATCAAAATAGACATTAATTAATTAAAGTATTTGAGCATTGTAGTATAAATTTCTCAAAGTTTTATCATCAATTAACCAGTCAACAACAGATGAAAGGAATAAAAAATTATATTATCATAGCTTCAGTGCTTTCATACATTCTTTAAAAGTGCTCTGCAGTACGTCAGGCATACACAGAATTCAAAATTCAGGGAAACCAACGTTCGCAGAATCATTACCACTACTGGTATGCTCAAAGGCTAAGGAAAAGCAAACCTTCTTAAAAAATTTCCAATAACCTTTCATAAAACCAATTACATGTATCGTGATTGGTGTAGAAAAAGCCTCAGCTTAAAGCCCAACTAACAAAACTAGACCAAAGTGAACAGCGTCTAAATTACTCCAGTAACACCGGCCTTTTCCGTATTGCTAATTGCATCTACCGCAGTCCATCTTCACATCTCAGAGACACAAAATGATCTCAAACGGTTCTGTCCAATGGATTTTGATTTTGGAGAGTGGACTTGTCTAGACGAGATCACCGATATATATATATATATATATATATATATATATAATTTATATATATAATACCTTGTGCATTGCAATAATCACATGCTTCCACAACAGATTTCAAGATTAGATTAGATCATCAGGTACCTTAGATTAGATTATCACGCACCTTGTAAACAGGCTTCATTAAATGTACAACATATTGGCACATTTCAAATATATCTGTATTTACAATTTGGTAAGGTGCAAGTACAACTACTGGGTTAAAGAATGTCAAAGACCAAGCTGAAGACATTAGTACGTGCAAACAACCCTGCTTTAGATGTGTCAATGTTAAACATCAAATCCCTAATTATTCACGGCAAGAGAAATGAATGTTCAGTTCTCTCACGGTTTCTATTTATAAAACTGACGCTAGGAAAAGCAAGTCATATCTTATAGTCTGCAACACACAAAAGCTAATCTGATTTCTGTTGAATCAATATTGCACAGGACCAGAACACGCCATGCATAAACCATAAATAACTGCGTTAGTTCCTAATTTAATCTATTATTATCTAAATAATTTGTTCTGTTGCAGACCTGTGTCTAAGGTCATTAACACTTTGTTTTGAACTACACAAATAATTGCATTTATCGTAGTTCCTAATTTAATTTATAATCATAAATAAGTTACGTTGCAGGCACCAGAGGCTAGAATTATTGAACAACTCTGTACATTACAATGTAATTAGCACTTCAATTTGAACTACACAAAATAACGGTATTTAGCTCCTAATTTAATCTATTACTATCTAAATAATTTGTTATGTTGCAGGTGCCCAAGGTCAGAACAACTCTGTTCATTATAATGCCATCAACAATTCGTTTTGAATTCCACAAGAAGACAAACAAATCTAGAGACAATAGACTCAATGATTCCACAGCAGCCACACCATGACACACTGCAACAGTTATTTTCTATGCTCAAATGGACTGACCTCCAAATGAATATTTATCTACCTGTAGTACAATTACATCGTTATACAAAACCATGCCAAAATTTAATCATAGGCTACTTCACATACAATTGTTATCATGATCAGTGTAAAATGGAGAATGTTCACCAAAAACACGTACGGAGACATCAGGGAAACATGATACATGACAATAAATAAGCAAACCAAGTTCATCAGTAACCGCAATCAAAGGCTGGAACTTCATCAGCCATATCACCTGCAAAGAAGAAGCCATAAGCAGGGAACCAGACGCTCAAATCATCGTACAGCCCAACGCTGGAACAATCAAAGGAGGCTGGAGAGATTGGACAGGAGCCACTGCCAACAACAACATCATCATCATCACCATCATGGGAAACATTCATTGGAAGCATCAACTGTTCACCTGCTTCCATTGGCACCAGACTATCCGATATCAATTCCTCACTTCCTCTGGCATTGTGGTCATCCTTGGTGTAAGCAACTGGTTCGGACGAAATCACTTTGGAATCTATGAAACAATCATGATCAAAGTTCAGATTAACACAAGCAATTCAAAATTCGAGTCTGGGAATTTCATCTGTAGATTCATTCCCCCACGGAATTTCGCCCTGGATTTCCCTCTAGTAAATTCCCTGGACATCCCCCGTCATCTCACAGGGTAGATTTTCATTTATTTTCACCTTTGCTTTGCACTCACTTAAGGCCCAAAAAAATGTTGTGTTTCCGGTAACAGAGCTCTAAAAATTGGGTGGTAGGTCGAAAAATATTTTTATTTTGGTAAAATATTTTTATACAGTGACTATCCGAAAAATTATACCCAACTACTCTTTTTTGCATAAAGGTACACGCTGCAACAAAGTACGTGTTCTAAGCAAGTATAAACCAGGGACGTCATTTCAGTTTTTTTCAGGGGGGGGCAAAAAAAATTTGCGGGTCAAAATTCCACAATCTTCTTAAGTTCTGTATTGGACCAACATTTGCAAAACTACAGTTAAATGAGATGTTTTATTCTTGCTCTTATTTATTTCTTACTATATTTTATTCAGTGATGGATATATTTTAAATGCCAATACAAGCCTACTTTAAATAGACTAAGTGCTTTGCACTTGTTAATTATATACCATGATATTATTTACCATTATATGATTATAATAGTGTCATTATTCATTATGATATATGATACCATCATATTGAAAGCGTATGATTTAATGTTAATATTTGCACAAACACTTTTGTACAACTAAATTATACTAAAGTGACAGAAATGACTTTCCCCACAGAAATATTTGACAAAATGCAATAATATTAATTATTGGAGGCCTAGTGCATGAGGTTAATGACAATGGCCTTTGTTCCTGTTTACATTATTGTATTACATAGAATTGTATTGAATGGACTCTTATTATCTACCATGATATTAGTTAATATTATATAATTATAATTATTTTATTTTCTATGGTAATATATGGCATTGTCATAAAATAGAGTATAATTGTACCATTGCACTGTGAAAATTCAAACAAATTTCTTGCAGGCAAGGGCACATCCCCTCCCAAGGAGAAATCCAGATTAAGCCCTGCTTTAAGTTGTCATTAATAACAATTCACAAAGCAATATTGCATGCTGCATGCACTAGGCTTCCAATAATTATTATTATTGGACTAATTATTATTATTAACTATGGGGATTATTCAAGTGGTGGTCAATGGCTAAATTGTTGATCCGTGGGTTGTTCAAGCCAACACACTGATATCAGATATTTGGATTTGTCTGAAAACGTAATTTGAAAGTATCATGGGTGATTATCTCAACCTGGAAAAGATAATACTCAAAGAAATGATTAATATCCAAGACTTCATGTATAAGAAGCAAATCTGTCCAACCATTGCACTATAAATCCAATCAGTTTATGTAAATTTCAGTTCAATTAGATGTCACATAATATTAGGCCTACCGTGTGCTTTAGCCTTTATGGTAGATCATCGGTTTTGGGCTGAACTTTCATGTCCTTTGGTCCGCTTTTATCAAGGTTCTTCCAATACACAGGTTGGCCCGCTGGCTTAGGCAGCTGGCTCATTAACTCGGGGTGGGGTGATTCTGACGTCACCGTGTGGATAGATCTTGGTGGACCCTGGTGTTGGTAGGCTGAGGAAAAGCGAAACCGCTCCAGCTCTCGTCAGACGGGATGGGATGCATATGGGCCTAATGCTTGTAAGGCTGGAGGGGATAATCTTGCCTGCCTGGCTGCCTCATGTAACTGGTGGCGGTTTGAACTGTGTGGCTTACATGCAGGACACACACACATCTGGTGACCCTACTGACCTGGGACAAGGTCTTCCCTATTTCTAGCGGGAACGAGCTGCACGGCTTTTGAGTATCGGCCAGAGTTAATTCCCTTAGCAGACAATACACAAAGGCCGATATCTGGGGTCTTATATGCTGTGTGTGTGTGCAGATCGAAGCTGCCCTCACATACAAAATTACACAGGCCGTGAAGACACAGGCATTTTGGTATTTTGAACAACGTGTGGTGTTGCAAAAATATGTCACATGTAAGGACAATCGGTGAAATTCAGGGGGGGGCAAATGCCCCCCCCTGCCCCCCCAAATGACGTCCCTGGTATAAACTGCCTATTTCCCAACTTTCTGTACCTGAAATTGCTCTAGAAAACAATTCTATTAATTTCATTTTGTTTACATCTTTTCTGGTAAGATAAAGTGAGAAGGGAAGGGGAAGATGAGTGCGAACAGAACATCAGTGGCGGCGCTAGGGGGGGCTGGGGGGCTAAGCTTCCCCCTACAAGAGGCTCAGCCCCCCTAAAAAAAGGGCCATCCGAATTTTTTTACATTGAAAAAATTTTGGCGGCGAAAATGGAAAATTTTCCTGAGATTTTGGTCGATGACTAAAAAAAATAATAAAAAAAGGTCGTCAGAAATTTTGGCGGCGAAAATGGAAAATTTTGCTGAGATTTTGGTCGATGACTAAAAAAAAAAGGTCGTCAGAAATTTTGGCGGCGAGGCTTCAGCCCCCCGAAACTGAAATCCTGGCGCCACCACTGCAGAACATCACTGTTAGGGGTCGTTCCAGACTGGCCAAGCCAGTGACTAGTTACACCTAGAGGTTGCTAGATTTATTTTCCTTAGTCACCGTTAGAGGTGGCTCAAGTGAGAATGATAAGGCTAGAGGTTTCTCAAGACTCGCAACCAGGAAGTAGTTAGGGAGGCGTGAAACTCTAAGGCAATGTCACTGTAAATAAAAAAATTTACACAAAATTTTCCGAGTCGCAGCAATAAAAGTGGGTCGGTCGAGTTACCGGAAGCACAATATTTTTTGTCTAAGATCCAACTCTATACAGAAGGCAATGTCACCGTATTATGTCAATACAAATTTTGAAAAAAATTCTTAAAATTTTTTTAAATTAATTTTTTTTTATTAAACTTTTTTTTAATTAAAAAATTTCACAAAATTATTTGGGTCGCGGCAATGAAAGAGAGTCGGTCGGGTTACCGGAAACACAACATTATTTTTTGGGCCTAAATATGTCCCTGCACCTCTATGGCGTATGCACTTACAACTAGATACATCTTTGTCTCTCCTGCACTTCTCCTGACTTTCTAATAGGAAAAAAACTTGGACTTTACAACCAGCCATAATGGCAACCAGTAATCAGGGTTTTTCCTAGAAAGAATTTTAATGCATTGATGTCAATTTAGCAACAGTAAACATCCCAATTTTATTAGACATTTACTCTATTTAATTGCCAACTGCAGCAGAAATCAGACTACGAGTGAAGACAAGGATTATTCAGAAAACTTAATTTAAAGTGACTTCTACTCTAACTTTTTAATGTAATAAAAAACCGTACATATGCTGATCACTGTTAATTAAACGTGCATTGATCTACATCACATTCTGACACTATGAATACCAGAATATGGTTTGGCATGGTCAGGTTGTCAAGAGATTTTTAGATCACGTGTTGTGTAATAAAAATTATTAGGATTTGGAAAGCATTGCCGTAGATATTTTCAGTCATAAATTCACACAGAGAAAACAGAACTCACTTGCAAGGCATCGAAACAGACGAGAACGAACGCTCCCAGTGAATCCACCTGTTGCAGGCCTCGATGGCATGCTGCCATCAAGCAAAGCTAGTAACTGTTGAATGTAGTTGACGGACTCTCGGAGAATTTCAAGCTGCGAAATCTGCTTGCAGTGGCTACACACGTAACAAGACAGTTTAACACCTAATTACCATCATTGTATCTGTAATCAGAAATTTTTATACCTCGCCTCTTTTAGACCAAATTAAAGTTTGGGAAATTAAGCAGAAATGTTCGGGTGAACAGTGGGAACTCAGAAGAAGAGTTGCATTGGAATGCATGCGCTATCAGGGTTCCATTTAGGCAGGGCTTAAAGTGTGGCTGGACGGTCATTAATAATATTCGTTTATTCAAATTCAATCTGACACACCGCAGAACGATTACAGGTACAAGGTTATACGAAATACGGCCAGCTTCGCACGACACGCAGGTCGGCTACAACTGGTTCGGTAACTTAACATTAATGGCCTAAGTGTTGGAACGCTCCTGATCGGCCAAGCCAGGAGTGGGAGGGGCTAACTTATTTTTCAACAGACCCGAGGCAAACAACACAACAGAAAGCGCCACTGGCAGCTAACAGAAAATTCAAATAAATTTTTGCCCTGAACGAGGCTTGAACCCGGGTCACGATAATGACTCTCAGTTTATCAGCCAACGCTCTCTCCACTGAGCTACGGACCCCCGTCATGGACGGCGTCCATGCACTTATTTTAAAATCTGAATGCGGTCCTGCCACTTATTAGTCAGCACAGCCTGGAATAGTAAGGGGGCGTTTAAGCACTTATTTTGGAAATCTAAGGGGCGCCCAGGCACTTATTTTTCCACACCTTAAGCACTGCATTTAGGTGAGCAGTGGAACACAAGCGAAGGAATACGAGTGCCGTCAGAACACCGTTCCCACCCATTTTAAACCTTGGATAATTATAATTGTCCTTCTCACAATAAAACCTGTAGATGGCTCAATTTCATTTTCTGTTGACAAGAGCAGCCAACTTCTTTTCACACCATCACTCGCTAGTTTCAGGTACTTCAGTTGTTAAGCAGTTACAATCCCTCTACATATACACACGCACATATCAATGACTTATAGACTACCTAATCAAATCAAATTATTATCGGACTTAACAATGCCACTAATGCATCAATGCCCAATGCATCTATGCACATTTTCACAATGCATCAATGCACAATACATCTATGCACATTTTCACAATGCATTAATGCACAATGCATCTATGCACATTTTCACTACATCAATGCACATTTTCACAATGCATCAATGCACAATACATCAATGCACATTCTCACAATGCATCAATACACAATACATCAATGCACATTTTCACAATACATCAATGCACATTTTCACAATACATCAATGCACATTTTCACAATGCACAGTGCATCAATGCACAATACATCTATGCACATTTTCACAATGCATCAATGCACAATACATCAATGCACATTTTCACAATGCACAGTGCATCAATGCACAATACATCTATGCACATTTTCACAATGCATCAATGCACAATACATCAATCAATGGTCATCAAGTGAAATCAGTCAAGAATGATAATCCATTGGAGCAACACAGTAAAAAAAATTTAAACATAACTACACATTTCAAAGACTACTTTTCCATTATATCATGCACATATACTTACTATTTAAATTTTGGAATGCATCTCCTCAGGTCCGTGAAAGCAACGCTCAGATCCTTAATCCGCTTCCTTTCCCGCATATTCGCCTTGCGTTTGCCCTTGCCAACTCGCAAGTCAGCCCTTCGCTTGGGACTGAATTCAGCGGTCACCACCTTCACCACTTCGTCAGAAGAAGCAACCGTTTGACTGGATGAAGTGGAGGAGCATTCACATGAAGACATTGGAGACACAGATACTGCGCTGTCAGCATTAGACTCCGAGTTATATCCTGATGGGCAGCTCAAAGTACCATATCCTGATGGGCAGCTCAAAGTACCATATCCTGATGGGCAGCTCAAAGTACCATATCCTGATGGGCAGCTCAAAGTACCACAGCCGTCTTTTGCAGTACCATCCGCAACCTGTTGCCTCTCTTTAATCCAACCAGGGTTCACCAATGATTCCAAACGATCTGCCTCAGCCAACAAGAAGTCCTCAAACGCTGCATCATCTCCCACCATTTGAGAAGTCTCAATCACCTCTTCGTAAACAGACGACAAACTATTCGAAGACACCAATTGAAGCGTCTCATCCAGTGTTTCATGACAGTGAAGCAGGCTGCCTTCATCAGCATCACACGATTCACTTAGTTCACCGAAAAGGACATCACCTATGTTGATAAACTTGCTTTCAGAGAACTTGGGAGATTTCAGAAGAGCCGTTACGTCGGTGAAGCGTCGGCATATATTTTCATCCAGGACGCGCGGAGGAAATTCACGTCTCTCAAGTCGGTAGGAGATCATTTCTTCCTGCAGACACTGTTCCATAAACTGCAAGTCATTGCTCTTATCCGACGATGCATGATCCGGAAGGTGAAAACGACCGTGAGAATTTAAGAGAACAATGCTGGAGAAATTGTTCACAACAACACAGTCCCTGATGATGCACATACCAAAGGGCCAATTACACTGTAATGGTTGACAAAATTCATTAGGACTTCTCTGGTGCAACATCTCAGGAATTTCTCCATTCAGCAAATGACTCTCCTCTTCTTGCACTATGTTTGATTTAGTCCCGTCAGACATCTTTACATCCGATGACTCTATATGTTAAATCAACACATAAAACAGTTTAATTATAGTCTCAAAACATGCCTTCATTTGGAAATAAACCTTCACATTAAATCAGTTTTCAACTTCAAAGTAAGAGTCACTGTATTTTATTTTCCCCGACACCTACCACCTTTCACCTTTTAAGTTACATGGCTACGGGTACTAGAATAGGAGCACCAACAATTAAAACACTGCCTTAAATATGACTGCAGAACTTTGCACAAAATCAGCAAATAAGGGCTTTGGCATCATCAGCCAAATTAAAGACATTTGGCAACAAGGGGTTAGAATAAATTATCACCACTCTATTTGATCACTTGCAAAATGTAGCGCTCTATATAGGCTGTGTGTGTGTGTGTGTGTGTGTGTGTGTGTGCGTGCGTGCGTGCGTGCGTGTGCAATTGATTAACAGCAAAGATTGGAATCTTCATTTAGTACTTAGGCTACTACTTTATAGTGTAGGCCTATACATAAGAATTCTAGATGTGCTCAGTCACTGAGAAAATGTGAATCTAAGATGCCGGGATACGCCTATCGTACGCCCACGTTTGCACTCCTCCTCAGGGCTGTTTTAAAGGAATTTTTAGAACTGCACAACTTTTTTCCTTTCCCATCTTCCATGGGTAAATTACTTCCAATCCGAGGAAAATGACCTATTTCCTAGTTTTAACTGTACAGACTACAGAAGTGCTTTTACAACTGCACATTTTGTGTACAACTACACGTTTAAAAAGCCCTGCTCCTCCTGCTGTTTCTAACTTTCTATTAGGGCCTACATAAATTTACTGACAGAATTAACCTAAAGCTATCTCAGATTTAAAAAAAATACAATTTCAAAAATATGTTTCAATCGACTTCACCGATGGGGAATCGGTTAACCATGACGAAGTTAATTGCCCTGAAAACACTATAGGCCTAGAATTATATTATAGGCACCAAAACATCGTTAGGCTAACAGGACAAAATTAGGTTTTTTTACTGAAAACCCGGCCCTCAACAGCTTAAAGCTCATAGGCAAACCGTCAATTTCGCATTTCAACTTGATTCCCTTTCAAATATCGAGTTTTTCTGAGTCTGACACAACATAATTATATATTTTAAACACGTACCTCACCGAAAACGGTCAACCGTGTCTGTGTAACGTAGAACTTCTCTAAACGTACAGTTTTCAGTTTTCGCGCACATAAAACGCTATATGCATATGCAAATTATGCATACTTCATAACCTGTACGCATGTAATATGTTCATACACATGTGCATACACATGCATACATAGCCATACAACGCTTTACACTGTCACGGCAATTATATAGTCTTAGTGGCGCACAGCCCAGTATAGGCGACAGAGCGATGGGCAATCAAGAAAAGCACTGCTAGGAATAGGTGAGCATCCCTAGCAGGCTTGAATTTACGTCAGGACTCACTGACAAACCCATCCTTTCTGCCAGGCGGCCCGGGCTTATCGGCCCGAGGGAACCGAAGGCCAACGTGGCCAGTGTTTAATCTTGTCCCTTTGCTTAGGGGTGGTGGTGGGGATTCAGATGAGGGGTGGTGGAGGATTCAGGTGGAGTGGTGGGGGATTCAGGTGAGGGGGTGGTGGGGGGATTCAGATGGGGTGATGGAGGATTCAGGCGGGTTGGTGGGGGATTCAGGTCAGGGGCGGATCCAGAGGGGGGGCAATCCGGCCATGGCGCCCCATTTAGAAATTTCTTTATTTTTGACCAGCTATTTTGCTTGGAAAGTAGACGTGCCCCCCATGAGTAGTTCCGTAGGACTTTGGCCCCCCCATCGAAAATTTCTGTATCCACCCTTGATTCAGGTGGGGGGTGATGGGGGATTCAGGTGGGGGGGGGGAGAGAAAACCCAAGGAAATATACCAATTCCCCTACTGGAAAAGTGACGACTTTTGTAGTCTTTTGGTCAAAACTTACTAAAATATATACCATGTTGCCATTGTAAAATAACTTATGACCTTTTTTAGTCTTTTTTCTGTTTTGCCGAACCAAACAATCCAATAATTATGTCCGTTTATACATGAACGCAAGCCCAGCTTGGTTTTTCTGGGGGAATTTCTACACAATGACTTTTCTGAGAAGAGAATGGTACGAATTTACATGCATACACCACATCGTGATTTTTTCTGGGGAATCCAATCCTGGGGAGAACTCCCCAGAAACGTCTAGGTTAAACACTGCCAATTGCCAGTGTAACAACCCATTGTGAACCCCAAAGTTAACTCCAGCATTGCCAGCAACTAAGTGAGTAAGAGGGGATGTCGGGTCTTCCTCCAAATTTTCTCTGTGGTGGGTCTTAAGCATCAATTGTAGTTGAATGGCCAGCAGATGATGCATTGTTCTGTCACTTTGAACTTTCACTTGTCCGAATTTGTCGTATCTCCCTTGTGAATGACCTGTGGTGCTGAGGTCATTCATAGCTAAGGAATTCAAGCCTATATAAGAGGTCTTGTATTATTGTATATTATAACCAAGGAAGGCATGTAATAGGCCCTTGCTTACCACAAAGGAATAACTCCGCCACTGTTAGCACCCGGACAGTGCCAGTCCCAATCCTGGTAAAAGAAATTAAGGAGGACAATACTAATCACCTTTGTTATGACACAATGTCAGTAAACAACAAGATAACAATAGAATCTACATAATAGGTTCTTGTTTATAACAAAGGAATCCATCTCATAAGTTGTTGCTTACAACCTACCAATTCACATTTACTCTCTTTTGTGACTAATAATTATTCAATTAGGATTTTACCATGAAGTGACCATCACTATATCTATGCATTGTGGTTTATTACTTTTTTATTCATTTTTCTGACGGATTTTTAGTCATCAGATGATTTCTGGTCTCAGTGACCCCCCGCAGCATATGACCAGTGGCGGCGCAAGCATTTCAGTTTCAAGGGGGCTGAAACCCCGCGGCGAAAATTTTCCATTTTCATCCGTCAAAATTTCTAACGACCTTTTTTTTTAGTCATCGACCGAAATCTCGTGAAAATTTTCCATTTTCGCCGCCAAAATTTCTGACGACCTTTTTTTTTTTTTAGTCGTCACCCGAAAATCGTGGGATATTTCAATGTAAAAAATTCGGAGGCCCTTTTTTAGGGGAGGCTCAGCCTCTTGTAGGGGGGGGCTTAGCCCCCCTAGCGCCGCCACTGCATATGACTTGCCAATTTCAGCATTTTTTTCAGTTTTATTCGTTATTTGAGCATGATCTGCTGTTTTATAGTCATAATTTGATTATTTACACTTTTTTCCTTTACTCTTTGTGACGCAAGTACATGCTGTATACCTGCATACGCCGTTGTTTTCGGAACCAAGTACACTATGTCAATTTTTTGTAGGCGAGTGCACGCTTTATACCCATGTATTGTATACCCTCATGTACAGCCCCAGGTTAGACTGAAAGGTGCAACTTTGTTCTGGTCCATGGGATGCTAGTGCTAATGGAACTGGGTTAATCTTGGGTTTTGGTTGTTGACATAGAAACATGACAAGTGCAATTGAAGACCAGGATAGCTGCACTCCTTATGGGTTACAATAGATGGCCACTTCCACAAGATGACACACTGGAATAGAACCTTGGCTGAAGAGATGAAAGACATAGGCATATTTACAGCATCACTCAACATTATAACAATACACATTACACAAGTATATTATCAAAATTTATAAGATCATATTTTTCTCGATTCTTCATTGTTTGTTTCATTTGATTGATTTGATCAGATTTTATATTTGGGCCCAGTGGCGTAGCCAGGAATTTATGATGGGGGTTTTATGCCTGGCCAGCGGATGCCCTTCCTGACACCAACCCAACAGTATTACAGTAAATAAGAAGGTAATAAAGTAAGAAAAACAATTGTTACTGCAAACAATTGGGTTTTTTTTTCTTTTTTAAGTGGATAGATAACCTTTTAAAAAACTTTTTGTTAAGCCAATGTGGGGTTTTAACCTCTGAAACCCCCCCTTGTCTACGTCACATTGGGCAAAATCTGCAAGGTCAGAGGCGCAATGGAAGAATTCTGAAGTTTTTGTGTATAAGTTTGTTGCAGCTCTAGGTATGTCAATTACTTCCATGACGCCTTCTATTATATATGGCATAATTTAGTACTCTGAACAAGAAACAAAAGCTTTGGTGTCAATGTCATTAAGAATCAACTAGCAATGATCGCTCAAAGACTGCATACTCAAATGAATTTAATTTTAATTGTTCAAGAAGAATTTCTTAAAACAACGTCAACGATGGATAGAGGATACTGCAGATACTTCAGCTGATAATCAATTTTTTGGGGGTCAGTTGTCATTATTGAAGGCTGATAGCAGACACTGTTTCATCTAGATAGAGGGAGAAAGATGGGCAGGGGAGCTGTTCAGATATTATGCATACAGGGTCACTGGATTGAGGCAATTTGCGTACAGTTGCGCACAGCAGAGGGGGTATCGACAAAATGTACAAGTTTCACAAAGGGAAGGGGCGTTGAAAATAAGATTTGTTTTTTTGCGTATGTGGTATATCGATGGGCTGTAAGCGAGCATGAATTTCAAAAGCAAGAAACATAAACTTTTCCGCAAATTTAACAGTATCTAAAACTGGAAATTGGAAAATTGATAGCACCACGGTGTTTACATGGGTCAGATTTTTCAGTTTTAAAAATGAAATTCTAGTTTCACAGGAACTCAGTTTAACACAGTCAACATTAGATATATAAAAAGACGATGATGACTCAAGCATGCGTCTGTCCCACACGTCGGTGACAGCCAGAAAGGCGTCTTCATACTAGACATCTCTTCGGGGAATTAACGTTCGACGTGACAGATTCCCAAAGAACACCGGGTGGCCAGACCTTTGCGCCTCTTCCGCACGTCTGAACGCGAGGCAGAATTCATTTCAACCGCACCAGACTTTGGTTCCTCGGAGGACAAAATGATGGATGACGCTGATCTATGTTGGAGATCAGTTGGATTTCGGTGCAATGAGATTCCTCATCATGTCGAAGCTGTTTCCATCCGGCTGAACCGACTCCATCTGTCCGCCAGATCGTCGGACCATCAGGAAGCCGTAATCGTCGAGTCCAACCACGGTCGCTTGCGGTCCATCCTCCGTGTTCAGTCGCACAGACTGGTCGCTGTAATCAAATCAATCAATCAACTGTTAATCAATCAATCAATCAACCAATCACATAAATTTATATAGCACCCCTTCAAGATCTACTCAGAGGTGCTCCCAACCCAGGCCTCATCTATGGACATCCATAGTCTAAAGAAGCTCTCTCCTCTTCCTCCTCCTAAATATCATTCAACCAACTGCAGACGACAGCAATCCTCAGCTCAAAGAATTCTCCATTGCTTATGAGGAACGCATACATTTACACGCATTCACTTCTAAGGCCAATATATAAGTATAATAAAAAAATCGACAGCAAAACTGAACATTAATTTCCAGGTGCAAGTTTAACAACAGTGAACTCAACAAGTTAAGAATTATTATTAAGCGAATTGTGCATTTAGACGAAATATCCATCCGCCAAAATGACACGGAAGACACACCGACCAACCGACTGACGTGGCCAAGGGCAGAAGAACATCGTACCTGTGTAGCCAGTATTTATAGTAGTGCTTTTTGAAGTCTTCCGGTCCATTTGTCTGGAACATTGCAATAAGTTCTTCGAGGGCTGTAACAGACCGAGCAATCACTTCTTCCACGGTCAACAGGTTCAGCTGAATTTCTTTGTGTGGTGCACATTCGTTTGCAATCTGAACGAGATCGTTGATGCACATCGTCGGGTCTTTATTTGCCACATTCACACCACACCCTACGCAACCAGATAAACAAACATCTTCAGCAGAATCATAATTATGGCTCCTGGGAAACTGAATTATTGAGTAAAAGCATACTTGACAGATACAAATATAAGAAGTGATGATCTTTTGTATTCATTCCAGTCAGCTGAAAGTAACATAAAACATCCTATTCCACCAATAATATCACTGCTTTAACTTTTTATCATGTTCTTTAGTTTTAGTTCTCCATTTTAATTGAAGACCAAATAAATGTATAATGTATATATGTATTTACATGACACATATATACGTGTGTATATATACATATATAAAATAAATAATATATATATAATAATTATATATGCATAAATGTGCTTTATGAGTGTACAATATTATGTTACGAAGAGATGCAATACTGTGATCTCACATACCAATGTTAGCATGGATTGTGTTGTGCATTATTGACGACTTAACAAGAATTCCACCGAGTTTCATAGTTGCTCCGAAGTAGACGTCATTTGGCCACTTAATCCGGACGTCAATATCCTACAACCATAGAACTATTCAAATCGTAACTGCACATTTATATAGCTTCAGATAAACTTCTCACACATGACCCCGACCTGACGTAGACTCGTTTCCAAGCATTTACAGGGAAAAAAAGCTCAGAAATTCAGCCAGACAGGTCATTGCAGAAGGGTTCGGCCACATAAACTTTTCAATCATGGATTGTGGAAGTGGAACAAAGCAAATAATGCATAAATGCATGAATCTATTTCTCGACCAATATCGGTCGCATCGTCTCAACCTTTTGTTCCTCGAGCCAGGACTGCCATGTAACTCAATCCCACGCTTGTACATCAGCACTGATTAGATTTGCCAATACCAATTAAATCCAATTGTTCTAATAATCGACCCAATTATGAGAATGACCAATTAACTGGTACAGTTTTACAGGATACTGAACATTTGATATCTGAAGTGATTCAATGTCTACGTGCAATGCCAGCACAGCAGATAGAATGGAACAGACGACATCAATAGTCTGGTGCTATGTAAATGCATCTAACGAATGAATGAATGAACAGTAAACTAAATAAATGACCCAACTCCACGACATCCAAAAATCCAAAGAATATTAATAATTAGAGGCAAGATAATAAATTGAAGACACTGTTAATGGCTTAAAAGGCATGAAAAGATTTTTCATATAAAATCCTGACCTCGTAACCTGGTTTTGTTCTGACAGCCAATACAACGGCCAGAGACATGATGTGTTGAAGGAACGGAATACGTTCGCCCAACCATGACATCGCTGGAACACGAACGTGAATGGAAAACATGGCACAACCAGGTGGACTCAACCACACATTGCCACCACGACCTAATCAAAAGAAAACTAAGTGCCTCCAGTTAACCCTTTACTGACTAAGCATATTGGATTCTCATACTATTTAATACAATTTGGCTGGTAGATGGTTAAAACAATTTGGTCATCTATCAGATTGCGACTGAGGTGTCAATCCTATAGTAAATTTATTTATTGCTTCTTGGTTAAAAAATTAAATAAAATCAAGTGACAGAAGCAACAGAGTGGAGTGGAGAAAGAGCGTTGCCCGATGTGCAGACCTTCACGGGAAGGACTAAGGTCTAAGGTAAGGACAGAAGCAGTATGCAGTATGACCTGTCTTTCAACTGCGGAGAGGAGTCACATCTAGAACAAAACCGATGGGGCAATAAAAACTTTTGTTTCTTACAAAATTGCCATCTCAAGAAAAAAAATAGCAATGAGCATGTTACCAAATTACTTGAATTACACACTGATACCTTCAATGCAGCTGCATTTACGTACAGTTAAAATGCTAAGATCAATGTCAGCAACCATGTTACCAAATGTCAACATTTTAAAGCATAAGTCAGCATCAAGGTATCTAACTAACAACCAGATCGGCTGTGGATGTGTAATATCTTAAGAGATAAAGGTTGAGAGATAGACAAACGAAAACAACGAGAGACAGCAACAAAAGAGTGTGTCAAAAGCAAACAATGCTTGGCACCTAGTCCTGCCGTCTGTTGTCTTGCAACTGCAACCAGTCCAGTTTCGGAAGACACGCTGAACATCAGGCTGAAGTTGAAAAACAATGAGCGTTAACAAAAACTTGTAGCATTCTCATTCAGACAAACTCCAGTTTTACATCTGTTGATTTGCTAGTTATCTAATTCTCCATTTCTACATCTCATATTTAAATCTCAATGTATCACATGAAGCTGACCATTCACATCATGAGCCATGTAATACATCTGTCAATCTATACAGTGTCTCGTACAGGACAAACCATTTGGTAGTACTCAACAACCAACGTTACCAACCCATGGATAATGCCTTACATGACTAATGTTGAACTACCAAGCAACATGTTTGCAACAATTGAGCAATTATTTTATGCTACCATACCAAATCCCACTTACACGATCTCCATTAGATTCTAACTACAGTGCCAAGAATTTATTAAATATGGCGGCACTGAGGCGTAGTACAGCCTCAAGAAAAACAACAAACTAACAGTATGTGGTATTAGGTAAAAAATCAACTTGCTTACCAACTGCAGCTTAGCTTCTGATTTTCCCCCATTACAACTTTAGACTATGATCTCAGTCAAAGCATCTATTGCAGCGGTTCTCAACCTGTGGGTCGCGACCCCCACGGGGGTCGCCTGACGATTTGGCAGGGGTCGCCTGAGGCCTTCAGAATTTTTCAACAGATGTACAAATGTTCATGCACTGGCAATTTCAATGCTACACTATAGCAACTTATAATACATAATAAATTTGTACTTATACTTTTGTTATGATTTATCTGTTGGAACGCGGCAGCTAATTTAATTTTTTTAAATGTAAACTTTTACCGTTCTTCCAAAAAAGTAGAAATACCCGGTACCCGGTTTGCTAAAATAATCTATGCTCTCTGCTAGTGAGGCCTATACACGGGCGGAGACTTTGAGGGACAGGAGACACGTTGCCCAAATTTGTGGTGTGACCGAGCTGCCTAGGCCTATATCACAATGTTTCAGAAATATTTCTTTAAAATGTAGAAATTTATAATGAGCAATTTTATTAAAATGTCAGTGGAAGACATTAGCCTATCATTACCGTGTGTATGGTAAAAAAAAACCTGAACAACAGGGAGGGAATATTTGGTTGAAGTCTTAAACCACGTCTATGAGTACTGAATTCATGAGTAATTTCGTTAAGATGACAGTTTAAAGTGCTACCACTAGGCCTAGGGTGCAAATAAAACAAGAGCAATATAGGGAGGTGACTTATTGAAGTCTTAATTAAGCCATGTCTTTCTGCGTTGAAATTATGGGAAATGTTTGTTGAGATGACGACCATTGCCGTGTAGGAAATTAAAAAATTAAATAATGGGAGGCGATACTCTGGAAATCTTAAACCACGACTATCAGAGCTGAAATAGTTAGCAATTTCGTTAAGATGACAGCCTGAAATGCTACCATTGCAGCGTGGAAATTCGAGAAAATCGATAATGGGGAGGGTCACATTTCTCCCCAAGTCCCTCCCCATGCTAGGTGCATTCATTAAGAACACAAAGTTTATAAAATTGATAACCTCCCAAAACAAATCAGTTGGGTGAAATAAGTGTCATAAAATAGCTATTTATTGGCCAATTTTTAGAGTAGCCTATTGCTTTAATAGCTGCAGCTAGATACAGAAGCTACAATGTCTTATTTGTACCGACATTTTGTCGGTTGATCCGATAAAACCCAACAAATAAACAGAGGCACCATTCAGATGCTAAACAACCTGACTATATAGAAAAGCATCACCATTCACCATGCAGTATTATTTAGAGCAAAGCTGATGATGCCAAAAAGGCATGGGGAGTTCCGGCCGCAGTACGTGACAGCTATTGAAATTTTACAAAACGGATAGACTTATGAAATTGAACTGCCGATCGAATAGGTAGGCCTAGCTCTCAGAATTGCAAGAACCAGGAAACCTCAGACAGTGATTGCCAAAAGCAGTTTTCGAATTATGAAGTGAAAATTCATGACAATGGGCAATGGTAAAAAAACTGCAGTGACCATGGGGGTGGTTCAACTCAATCAATCTTGTCGTTGGGGGTCGCCACAACTTTCAAAATGTTACCAAGGGGTCGCCGCACTAAAAAGGTTGAGAACCGCTGATCTATTGGCTATTTCTTGCGCATTTTTGCATTTCATGCATTTGCTATAGCGCCCCTTCAAGCTCTCTCCTCAGAGGTGTTCCCAACAGCACGGACACTGCATCGGAGTTTCACACCGAAGCGCACGAACAATTGCAAGTGAAGGACTTGCTCAAGATCTCTACGCAGTGGCTTGAGGTGGATTCGAGCCTGAAACCCTCTGGCTCCAAAGCGCCGAATCCACCACCGAATTAAAATTGCACCACATAAAACACTAGATCAGACTAACCCTTCAAAAAGGTTCATTGTAGTCGTGACCACGTCAGCATAGAGCAGAGTGTTGCCAAGAACTTTTGTCTTTAGGTTCGCTTTGTACAATGCATAATCAAACTTTGCCTTGCAGTTCTTCGCCTCTGTAAGGACTGGAATTGTTGAACTTGTGATGTTCAGACTCGATGAATCTGATGTGTCACGAAGAAACTGAAGAGTGACTTCTTTGGTCACCAGATGGCCGTCTTTCAGTCGAGAAGTCAAAGAGTTAAGAAAAATCTGTTTACCCTCCTGTCGTCAGATACACAATCAATTTTAATTTAATGTCAGAAACAAGAGTTGATTAATTTTCCAATTATACCACATCATATCACAACAGCCTTAGAACATGCTTCGCACTACTAAAGAAGCGCTAGCAATGAGGAGGTAATGGATTGTATTGTATTTATAAATTTATAAAGCGCCTCTCACAGTGCACACCAATCAGAGGCGCTCCCAGTACATTAGACCAAGAGAGAAAAAAAGTAGTCTTGAGACACCGAAAAGAGGCATTAGGCCCACCAGTTAATATGGAGGAGCGCGTTGATATGGATATGGAGTGTTAGCGACCTTGTTTCCCCGAGTCTCACTATACGAGGGCAAGTCTTGACCAGTCTTCTCCTTTGCTGTCTGATTCTCTTCCCAAAACTGTTAGCATACTTATCATAGCTGAGTGAGCAACAGAAGAAGAGTGAAGCAGAAATTATTTCCAGTATAAGATAACAATTTCTTCTTCACCTGAACAAGACATTGAGTTTGATAACAAATGCTGTACTTGCTTACTTTACTTCATTACAACAAATTCTAAAAAAATAGGACAGCATTTATGATGATGATTAAATTATTATTGACTAAATTTGTAATGCATAGCAAAGATTTTAAGAAATGATTCATGCATTCATACTATCAATAAGCTTAAAGGTTACTTCGAGAACAAAATAATTGCAACAAACAAATGATAGCTGCATTAACCATTGTAGAGCTCTGCAATGCAGCAATCTCGAATACAACATCGTCACGCATTTCATCAAATTTTAACATTTTGTGACAGTAAAAATGAAAACCAATACAAAATTCTCTGTCAGCAAACAAGACGAGTTAATTACAGAATCTCGTATACACTCTTTGATGTCCAGAGCATCACTGAACAAAATGAATTCAAATGGCCGCCATCTTTGTTTATCGACAATAAGCTAGGAATAGCGGCCAATAAAAATGTTCAAATTCGGATTTTTATAATTGATTAATTTGCCAAAAAACAATATTAACAACCAGCTTCTGGCAACTTTATCGAGAAAGTCCATCTAAGAACTTGGGACAACTTACAGAGCTGGTGGTCAGAAGGATGATGGGTGTGAGAGCAGGCAAGTTCGGCTGATCGCAGTCAATGCCAAGCCGCCTGAAAAGACTTCGCAAGATCTCAAAACGATAAGTGTTTGACTGCTTTAGGATTGTAAAGATGTCTATGCTGATTGCCATCTCTGACGGATCTTTGTCCAAATTCACCTGTTTAAAAAAAATAATTTACAGAATTTCATATAACACCATTCACACCAACAAGAATTTAATTACTTTTTATGCTTTGAACTGCACAATTGTTATGAATGTTAGCATAACGTACAGAGCATGAACATTTCAGTTAACACTTAAGAAATAATAGAATTCAGAAAAAAGTAAATACATGTTCGGACTTCAAACTAATCCAACATAATGAATTTCTGTTGTGCCATTATTGAAATGCACTACTCGAAGTTTGCATCCTGATGAAAATTCATAATCCGTTAGAGAAAACATGTCACAATATGACGGGTACAGGTAATTACAAATCAGGCCATGATGCACAAGCAAAGAGTCTTAAGTTTACGCCTGAATGGCCATAACGAACCAAAATAATGCACAGGAGTGGGGAGTGAATTCGGCAATCCGATAGAGCTAAATGTGGACATCTTACAAAAATAAATGCAACTTGGAAAAGCTTAGTAATATTTTAAACCTGAGAAAGCAATGCAACTCCTCCACTGGTTTCATGCACAGCTTCCAGAATGACAGGACAACCTTTCTGCTTTTCTGTTGCAACAGCCGTAAGCGTAACATCGTAAAGTAAACTGCCAAGATGTTGTTCGTAAACATGCAGTCCGCAGATGAACGTGGCATCGTTCCAACGCTCGTAGCAGAGCGTCAGAATGCTGTGCTTTGAATTCGTCTGAACTCGCCTCACAAACTTCGCATCGAACGAACTACCGAAGCTGACCACACTTCCACCGCCATAAAAGTACCTCAAGAAGACATCGTCAACTCCATCATACACTTTATCACTCGAAATGATCAACAATGTGGTGTTCTCAAGCCAGGGCGTTGTCTTAACATGGTCATGCTTCAGGTGGTATATCGTGTACCTATCGGTATTCAAGCACTGAGCGAATACGGAATGGACGTTCTCGAACAGCCTAGCGGAATCTTTCTTGCCGCAATATACGAGAACGTTCGGCGGCTTTCCCTGGAGGTTTGTCTTGCGCGTGATTGGAGTCAGCATCTCAGGGGCGACGTCTTCCAGCGGCTCGGCCGGAGCCTCTCCCGCGCAGTCACTGTCCGAGTATGTCTCTGAGAGTTCCTCTCCGCGTATCTGGTCTACTTGATAGGGGTACGGCAAACTTTGATTGCTTGAAAGCTCCATATCGTCATTTATGTAGTCATTCACTGGTAGGCTGACGCTTTCTGAACCAATTGTCTTCTGAAGCTGTTTAAGAGGAGAAGGCATTGGAGAGGTTCTCAAAGGTGATTTCCTGGAAACTAATTCATCTGGTTCCCCGCTGACATCGATCGCTACAAAACACAGCAGACAGTAAACAAACTCAACTACAGCACAACATATTTAGCAAAGCATTAATTAATTATCCAACATACCAATTACCCATAATTTCAGTTTCATCTGCTCCTCACAATCTTCATCCAATAAAGCAGAAGAGAAAGGGTTACTGCATCATCCCTGACAAACTGTTTGCGTACAGCAGTCTCAACATTCAGATTCAGGCTTTACTAACCTAACCTGTACAATAATATCATGTGTAACAAATAAAGACATTAAAATTGAAATAAATAAATAAACTATTTAATAAGTCATTATATACTGACCTGATTGTTTGATGTATGATTGCATTAGGGCAAGCCATTAGTGGAAAATTGTTATTCATTTGTTCTACCCAATGTAACTGAATTGTACACCTGTCATAATGTATTACTGCACTTCTGCAGTGATCAATAAAATTGATTGATTGTGTGATTGAATAAGTGCCAAAGATAAATAAGATCATTATGAAACAGACAAATGATTCATGAATGTGTTCCTACATGTAACTGATGTGACCTGCAGCAGATCTTCAGCGAACAAAGTATTCTTAATAAACGACCGAGTCAATTCAGAGAATCCGTTTTCAACGCATTTTGCCACAATTTGAAACGACAGATGACCAGACTTCCATGCAACTAAATGAACGAGGTCTTTCAACTGTAAATAAACAAAAACAAGAAACGTTAAAAAAATTATTAAGACCTGCAATGAGACAGTTTCAAATGGACATATATGTAAAACATCATATTGGACTAAACATTAATGGTTGCCTGTGTGTTTGTAAGATTCTCCTAACCGTTGCAAATGCTCAAGCCTATGTCATGTGCCTTCAACTACAATAATAGTTACCCACTGCTATAATACAATACAATATGTATTCAATGCATAGTCCTAAGTTCCATAAGTTCAGACGTGCACAGACGAACATGCAACAGAACATTAACGATGGAGGACAAAATTTGCGAGTGAAGAGCTTGCTCAATGTTCCTACACAGTAGCCGCCTCAATGGATGCTCGAGCACATACTCTCAGTGCTACAGGCTGACCGGTCAAACCACTTGGCCACCGCACCTCACGCTGCTCACTGCAACGTGTCGATCAATTTCTGCCCTTCATTCCAACAATGTTTAAGTTCTACATGGAAATCTCGATCTTTACATAAATTACATAAATTTATTGCACGACTTCAAATACGAGATGGCGAGTTGGAATCGTCAGTTTATACTGAGCACCAGACGTAGTGCAGCTGGCACACAAGATTTCTGCGCTTCTGGCTTGCTTTACAGAACTAATGCCATGCACACATACTCCAATATAACTTGATGACTTTTATTGTACAATACAAAATTTCTCCATTGTTTCACTGCTTGGAAAAGACAAGTCACACAATCGTAAAATTGTACCATAGTCGCTTGTAGAGAGTAAAGAGCAAAAGCTCATCCATGGACAGGCTTCTTGGCCACAATGTTCATACGCGCCATTAGTGCACATACAAACATTAATGCCAGAAATAAAGAGGAAACTATACCTTGGTGTTTTGTAGAATGCATTGAACATCAGCAGTTTCGTCATCTTTCTTGAACTTCAGCATCTCCAAGACGAGGTAGAAAACATCCTTGCTTCTATCGACTTCAGCCAGGAAATCCGACTGGTGCACGTTGGCAGGAAATCGAGTCCAACCTTTCAACGATACACTGAACTACAAAAAAAATTGTACAGAAAGCAACAAGATATACATAGATGCTTCATTATAGTCTGATACTTAAAGAGTAGACGAGATCATGTGGCTCCGATTGGTTAGCCACGTAAAAACATAAACCGTAAGGAACTGATGTGCCCCAGTACCCATGGATTATATATGTCCTCACCCAAGAGTATTCCAATATACGAGATCATCTAGAGTGGTGTGAACAAGTTTTGCATCACCCATATATTTTGCGCTTCTATGCATCATTTCTTCTGCATTAAGATGAGTAATGTACTGGCAAGCATGTGGGCATTAATTAAAGGTTTTCTTACTGCGGTATAATCACGAGGTGGTAAACGAACTTTCATCATGTCAATTTAAAGAAATATGCATATGAACTCTAACCAAACAATATAGTTCGTCAGATATGAATTCAAAAAAAGAAAAGATTATTATATTATTATTATTATTGCATATATCGCAATGACTTACTCTGGGTTCAATGGCACAAATATGATAATCAGTTGTGTCACAGAGAACCTTCACATTTGCAGTGCCTCTTGAAGCAGATCCTTCCAAGCTAGGAGACCAAGAAGCAGAAGCTTTATCAGAGTCTAAAACAAGGCGCTGGCTGTGTTTTCTCAAACTGACGCTTGAGTAACGAAGGCAGGCACAAACATTTTTCACGAGCTGATGATTCCTCATTGCTTCAGATCTTTTCCGTCGCCATCTCATAAAGTAAATGTACAGAACGGCCAGGGTCATCAGCATCACGAAATGCTATCACGAGATCATTTACCTAAACAAAAACACAAATAACAAAATATTGTACTACCGCAATAATAAAATTCGTTAATTGATAAATTCGTTAATTGATAAATCACACCATAACCCAAGACAGAAAACAGTGATACCAGAACACATTAGTCAAGATTAATAGATTTGACTGCTCCAGCATAGGACGACATCATCAATGGGGCAACATTAGACTCCTAAATAAGATCCTCAAGATGAAATTTTTGTCATCCTTAACCAGTAGTTAAAAGTCACGAGTCTCAGTCTACGGTCATGACAGCCGATAAGATAAGGATATTTTTTAATATACCAATTGCTATCCGCGGAAAGCAGGCGGAAAGACTGAACAGATTATCTAGATAATAGTCTTGCATTGTTCAACTGATTGTAACCTCTTCAACCCCCCCTCCCACCCCGGCAATGCTCACCCTGCACCTGCACGTACATCAGCCTCACAACCACCACATAGACGGGACACCTTATGCGGGAGGTGCCAATGAACCCGGACGTAGGACATTACCCTCCCTGGACAAACCCCTCCCCATCCGGACAGAAGCCATTGAGAACACTAAGCACACTATATCTCTATAGCTCATCAGAAACTTTGGATGGTTAGTAAAATATACTTTTCTTGTATAATGTCTTTTATGTATATTTCTAATGCTTAGCATACAAATATGCACAATATGTCCTACACTGGGGGGTTATATCTTACCGCAGGGGTTTTGTATGGGGGTTAATCGGGGGAGGGGTGTTAATGTCAGTTCCCCAATGGGCCCACCTGAATGTACGCTCTGAACATAATAACCAGCACTAGCGAAGCGATCCAATAGGTGTTTAGCGTTCTCTGAAAAATTCCATTATGTAGAAAGAATACGGTTCATGGGCCAAAAGCACGACAGCAAAGCTGCTGGTAAACGTTGCTCTATAACGTAAGATAGATTGAGTGAATGAAAAATATCTCGCAAGCTACCCCGGTATTCCTCACCTAAAAATTCAGCAGAGTAACAACAAATAAATTGCATGCCTTTGAAAATATTACAATAACATTACAAAGCCAAACGGGAAATAACCTGTCAATGACTCAATGTCAAGGATATAAAATAGCGTGCGCTTCTCTTTTTCGCAGATTAGATATTACCTTTCAGACTTCAGGTTCCATTACGTAACCAACTTCCTGTCCATCATTAGGCCTACTCCTCCGTCTAGCCGGGCTTTCCACAGATCACGTACACTTTCAAGAATGTCTATTCTGACACATTTGAACCTCCGCCTTCCAACTCATCTCGACCAGAACGACACGTACCCGCCTTATCAAAGTGCTGCCGTGCCTTCTGTGACCTGTTTTGATCTGGACCCTCTGGTAAATTGTAATCGGACTCGGATCTAATTTTGATTACCCTCTGGAAACCCATCTGATCTAAAGGCTCTAGCGCACTACGCTTGGCTTTTGAGTGGCGATAAAGAAGTTTGAAGCTTAGGCCTACGTTTATGATTACCATGATTCAGTCTCCTCCGAATCTTCTCAGTTCTCACCGTTCTATTTGGCCACTGTACTCAGAACTTCACCGGAAAGGAATATATGGACAACCCTTATGATACGATACAGCACTTGCGAACAAGCTGGCCCCTGTGTTTAGCTTTGGATAATAAGTGCCTTAGAATTTTTAAGTCTACTAGCTGTTTCCATTGCGAATTTATTTATTAAAAATGTCTGTCTAATGTCAATTCAAAATGACGCCATCACACGGAAAAAGTGAATGCTCTACTTGTGATGGCTCCTTTGGGCGATAATTTAAAACTTTGCAGAGACAAAATGGCGTGTGCTGGCTGGATGGGATTTAGTCGTCTGATTTCTAGAGTTGCTTTTAGCGTTGGTTCATCAAATGAACTGTGCAGACAAGTAGCATGTACTTGACTCTTTATGATCTTATTGTTGCTAAGCATTTAGGCTAAAATAATTTGTTGTTTGTCATTTAATGATAACGACATTTAGGCGTAAAAAGCGCTTGTGGTAGAGGCTAGCAGTACTGTTCGTGATACAACAACGGTATCATTTTATATTGACAGCCAAATCTTGAAATATCTCATTTTGTGGTGGGTGAATAGACTGTTATCGCATAGGTTTTGGATCTAACTCCCTACTACGCCTGACATGCTAACCACAAGACCACTGCACCATTTTCTGTAATTAATACGTTCAGTGCATCCTGATTTTTTCAGGTTCCATTACTCGAAAACACAAAATTTGCAGTTTATAGTTTTGTAATTGGTAAAACGAATTATTCTTTCATTACTGACATCTTAGTGCTATAATGGCCAGTCATTAAAGTAGTGTATTTATAATTATAGGTTCAACAGCTCGACAGTCATCTGGTCAGTTGCATCTGACATCTGATTATGTGCAGCACGGGAGAAGGTAAGATCAGCCATGCACAAGGAAATAAAGGATTTCTTTTGCTCACTTTGATGCCATATAACTTTGAAAGTGCTATGTAACATTGAGGTGTAATGCTAAATCTTCCAAATTCAAACAGTTGAATAACATGCTGACTGTGTTTACGCTATTGGTGATTGACTGAGAATGACTCTGCCTTGAATTTAGAATGGTACCAGCAAAAACTGGCAGTATGTAGTGGACTTGGCAGTCAGTTGACTTCTGAGCACTGTTCTGCAGCGCCGTGGGTGCCACTGCCTATGCCAGAGTTGTTCACTTTGTAGGGACCTTGGACAATGGACATGTCCTTTATATACAACTGCTCTTTGGCACCAATGCTTTGCCATTAGTTAGTGGCAAATTCAGTCATTCATTCAGAAACTTTTATAGCGCCTCTTCAATGAAACTACTCAGAGGCACTCAAAATTAATGTGTGAGTACAAGAGTTAAAGATGTCTTGACATACAGAGCATGAATTGTGGAATTGTTTGTCTGCTAAGGAGATGAAAGAACCAGCTTGCATATGATCCACTTTCTTTGTGGTTCAGACTATTACTATGCGACTTTATGGGTCTTAAATTACAACGGTTGCAATGTCAAAGTTTTTCAATGCTTTAACCAATTCTTTAGAGAACAACAAAGATTATGGTATCAGTTTGCATAATAAACTTATTAAAATACTGAAGTTCAAGGGCTGAATGCTGTATGCAACTCAAACGTGGGTGCCGGCATATAAGGCAAGGAGTTATTTATTTTAGCTACAATTATTTTCATCAGTAGAACTGCCACTCTTTACGATCCTTCCTCGATAAAATGTCCCTAGATCAGCAGACTTTGACGTGTTGCCCTTGATGAATCGTCCTTTGATGAATAGTCCTAGAACCTTGCTTGTGCACATTATTATCAAAGAGGTAAACTTGTAAAACATGAAAATTTTCTGATTAAATTGAGGTTATTTTCTAAAAATTTCTCATTGTTATTTGCTTTGCATTCATTCTAAGTTATCTGCTATGCTCTTTTCATATTACAGTTCAACGTTACAAAGTTCACATCAAGCGGGCAGACCGAGTGAACTACTTGCAGGAAGTGACATTAGCACCGGTTTGTAATGGTTTCGTTTGTTACAGTTGAGTGAAATTGTAATTGTGGACATTTATTTATATAAGCCTTATTTATATAAAGCATCTTCAAGAAACTCTTGAGTAGTGCTTCCAACCTTAGTATGCACACGTGTGGTTGAGTGTAATGCTTGCAAACCAGAAGCTTAGAAAGGAGAAGTTTGTGTTGCAGATTATATTGAAAACTGTTCCAGAATGATTATATGAGCCAACTGCGACAAGGCTTTCTAGGTGCAATGTTGAGATGTCAGATATTTGCAGCATTCGGTACTTATATACGCTATGAAAGTTTCTACACATCGTCTTGTGATAGCAGAGAGAGACAGAGAGAGAGAGCTTATGACCATCAATCAACCAGTTATAAACCTGTACGCTTTCTCGTTACGTTAATTAGGTGACATTGAATCGAAGAATGTGAAGTCAAAACCTGTGTTCATCTTATCTGAGGGACTTTACATTGGGTTGTTTTCACGAGATCGCAATTTCGAAAACCAATGCTTTCATCTTTCAGTCTTATCAAAAGATCTCTAGCACATTAATGTTAAAATGCATTGACGTTGGAATGGACCAAGAATATTTCGCATCCATGTTCCTCTTAGGTGTTCTGCTAGGTGCATCACTTCCAGAATTTTTGTTAACTTAAGTGTGGTTTTGTACTGTAGGCGTAACAGAGGCAATAAATGCACAGCTGAAAGGAGGTAGTACTGGCCGACTGTTTGCCGTCGTACATGTGTCCGGAAAACAGCGTAAAATCACCACCGATGACATCATCATTCTGGACAAGCCGATCGAAGCAGACGTCGGCGAACGAATTCGTCTCAATAAGGTAAAAAATAAATAAAGCCGTGATTGAGGCTAGTAAAGCTTGGTCACATGCAACTTCTCACTGGCAGAGTCTCAAAGTCTGTAAGCTCTTTTGTCTGATGGCCAAACACCTACAGCTGTCTACCTATCTACAATGTTATCAGACTTGAAGACATAATTCTTATTTCCACGAGGTTGTCACACTGAGAGCATCTCTGAATAGCTAGTACTGTAAGAGATGCTTTATAAATTCTCGTATACGATATGATGCATATCACATATGGATATTTGCATTGTCATGTTTTATTCCAAGATATCTGGTTCCACCATCTTCATCAGAATTATGTTTTTGATGTTATCTTTTCATGTACAGGCCCAGTGCTGCAAAAATTGCTGCCCCTTATAAAAAGAAACTTCATGATCTCCTGTGTAATTGAAGCAACATCAATTTATTATGATCATTCGTTCATGAATTTATGTAGCTCCCTTCAGCAAGAGGTGCTCCTGACTGCAGCATGGCCAAAATGTACAGTTTCAAGTGCAACATTGCAGAATCAAACTTGCAGTTCGAACAATTTTACCAGAAGCATCCCGTCTCTGCACAGTGATGGGTGACCTCAAATACCCAAAGTGGGACAACATAGGTGTATCCTGGAGCAAAGCACAGTTGACATCACCCACCAGGGCAGCAGCCCTACCTTGGGTCAGCAATTATGGTACTCTAGGAATCCTTTGATTCAAGTTTCTTGTTTAATTGAGCACAAAAGCTGAAAATTTGCATGCCATATTTTTTTTCTTGTATAGGTTTTGTTGGTTGGTGGACAAGACTTTACTATAGTTGGTCGACCTGTTCTCAAGTGAGTTAAAACTTTTTAACTGTCCAGCTGATGTTTCAAATTTTAATTAATTTATTTTGTATTAATTGAATTTATGAATGATTGTATACATTTGTATACAATATACATATGTTGCACATGTTGACATTATAACTTCTCCTTTGGATATTTCTAGATAAGTGGTTTCCATGAGTTTTTCATAAGGACCAATACAAGTTATTTTCTAACTTTTGATCATATCTAGACGGCAGTGTGGCCTATAAAAGTCATTGCACCAAATTATCTGGTAGCAGACTATAGGGTAATTTAAAGTATTTCCGCATGACCTTAAAATCTATCTATTGATGGAGTTTCAGTGGTTTCTGTCTCCTGCCAACTATGCTTGAGTCTGTACTCAAGAAGAGCAGTCTATAGCTCTGAGGCAGTCATGGACCGTATGAAGTGTTAGACTTCATGTTTCTTTAGCCTCTGCATATGAGAGCAGGTGGCTCTCTTGCCAACAGCATATGTATGGTCCGTGTACTCATAGCCAAATTTGTTAGGGGTGTGCCGTGCACGTGGAACAGAAATCTCAAACAAAATTTCTGCCTTGGCAAAGATGCAATCCGCTAAACTGTGGAGCACACCTCATCTGTACTGTATGCTGTTATCTATTTATAGAATTCGTTCCATTGATCTATAAATTATAATTATAGCTTTAGAAGTAAGCTTACCGGAACTTAAAGTGTGGAAGGAAGGAGAAATAATGTCTACAAATATAATCAGTTGAGTTGGATTTTAAAAAACATTTTACATGGAGTTATTTGGCAGTAATTAATGAACCTTTGTTTGCGTATTATGTGTGGTGTCTCTTTTATTGTTGATCGCAGTGCCCGTACGGTGCGAGTTGAAGCAACTGTAATAGAAAAGACATTGTCGCACACGCAAGTTGTGTTCTGGTATTACAAACGACAAAATCATCGTGTTTTCAGGCGTAAGTGATGTTACGCAATTTATTCTGTGATAGACTGATTATAATCGTTCACGTTAAATTTCACGTTACTGTAGCTTTCTATGAACATCTACATTTCGTAATAGTTGGGGTTCAAGAGCTTATTGGAAATGGATCATTTTTCTACTAGAAAGGTGCTTTAGGAACTTTATGTGAAAAGGTAGCAGAATCTTAGTGTGTAGTTTCTTCTATTAAAAATTCAGTTGTAAAATTTTTCATTTAATTTGCTTGTATGTATAATGACTTCATGATTTCTACTCAGTATTTCAAAGCTGCTTTCTACAGCAAGATGCCAGTTTCAAACATTTACAAGTCAAGACATCTAATAGAGATCTCGAAACGATGCTATTTGTTCTAAAAGGCTTAAATATGCACATGTTTCTATTTTCACTGGATTTAGATTTTTCATGGCATACCAGGGCCATCATGTATGTATGCCTCCTCTTGTTCGTTGCTCTCTTAGCAAGACTGTCTTTCGCTCTAAGCTGAAAATTTACCTTTCCAGTCTACGTATAGTTCTTAATGGTCTTCAATGTGCACTTCTAAGGAGGGCATTATCGAATTTCAGTTGTATTGTTACTATTGTATTTTGCAAATGATGTGAGGAGAGATAAGATGGGTGTGGAGCACTGTTGTAAACTGCAGAGAATTTTCCATAGACAGATCATTCTGCTCAGCTAGCTCATGAATGCTTTGCATGGGATTTGATGACAAATTTGCAAATTGCATGTGAATTTCTATTTCATGTTCATCACATTGTCTTAATTGAAGCCTTTGTGCTGTTGTTTGCAGTTCGTAAAGATTCGCTGACTGTGCTACGAATCAACGACATTAATGTAGCTGCCCTCGACCATTCGTAGCTAACGATACATCACATTCGTAGTGAATGATACATCACATTCGTAGCTAACGATACATCACATCGGTTAAAAAGAGCAAAGACTTTGAATTGCATTTTTAACCGAGGGTCAATGTGACATTTCAAATTTTCCGTGTCTTGTTAGAACAGTAATACAAAACTGCCTCTGTGCGCTAGATTATGCAGAAAAGTAGTGTGCTTTGTTTCATAGGTGTGGTTTAAAACCAGGCCATTTGTTTTCTTCATTTCAGCTAATTTGAGTTGTTAATTAGGTTTTCGATCACTGTAGTAAAGAAATTTCAGAGCAGAACTTTGATAAAGCGAAAACAATGTTGTACAATTGTATGTAAATCACCTAAATCGGGTGGCCATGCATATGTAATATGAACAGACCCATAGAAAACAGGCCAGCAGTTTACTTTTTAGGATGTAACACAACTTGCAACCTGGATTGCAAAAGTTAAATAAAAACCAGAATATTTTCAAAGGGAACATCTATACTGAAAGTGATGGACAAAATCTGGAACAGTGTAAAAACGAAGATATGAGTACTAACAAAAGAATTACAAAGGTGAGTGTTAACATTCAAGAGAAATGCTATAGAAAAATATTGATAGGATGAACTTGACAGATCAACAAGCTGTACAGAAGACTAGGAACAACCGAGAGCCTCGCACCAAAGGTCATTCAGCGACAACTGCGCCTATTCGGACATATCTGCAGAGCGGGATAGGATGGAAGAATCAAGGCACATGCGTGTGGAGTGATGGAGAACATGAAGAGAAGAGGAAGGTTGCATAGAGAATGGAGAGACAACATCGAAGAGTGGTGTGGAAAATGTCTACAGAGACTGAGCCATCTATGAGCTCTAGGTAGATCCAGCTGGAGACGTACCAAGGGTTACAGGCACTGAGCCAATGGTTATTTACTGATTGATTGCAGAAATAAAAAAAATGTGGCAGTCTTCATGCATCACTTCCCAATGTCAAAATTAACAACAATGTAAAGCAGACGTATTTTTAAAAAGCAACTTTAATAATTCAAGACATCAGAAAACAAACCTCACAGTTAAACTTCCTCTCAAAATACACACATTCTAATTTAACATTACCCAACTATCTGCATCAAGGAAAATATTATGCAAGCATTTATTTTTGGCATTAAAAAACAATCTTGAAATTACAAAGCTTGAGCATCTTTCCAAGATACTAAGCTCAAACTGCAACCCAGTCAGAAACTTTTAAATGCATTTTAATTTTTTTTAAATGCATGTAATCTTAATGGTATGCACAAGTCACTAAAAAATTATCTTTAGCCTTTACATGTAAATTATTGAAGACACTGACATCAATTGTTTCACTGGCCTAGCAGTATGTCATTACTTATCCATGTTTCAACCATCATCTTATCATTGAAAAGCCAAAACTCGGGCATCCTTAATCTAGCTACTTAATCTAAAACCAAAGCAAAAATGAGTAAATGTAGATTTCAGGAAATTTAAGCTGTGCGTGCAGTTCACAACAATAATCTAAGTGACTGCCTCTTCGAGACAAAAAAATTATCTGTTATGATTTACGACAACATTTCAATAACAGCAGTACTGCCGTGCTAAGCAAAAAGACAGTAACCCCTTACCGTCTTTTTGCTTAGCACGGCAGAGTAGACCTGTGATCACTAGAGTAGATGGTGTGCCAGAACATAGATCATAACAGATCACATGCAACATCTTAACTAAACTTAAAGCATTTCAGTGACAGTTAGCAGCATTTTTTGAAGCAGCTCATTAGTCATTGTTCATATACATCTATACTTAAATTTCAAAACTCTACACTAATATAGCTTATTGCTGCAATTTCACTTCATCTTCAAACTACATAGATCTGCTACATTAGTGTTACCCCTTATAGGCTTAGCATGCTGACTACAGAATAACAAATTATCAAGTTCACAATACTTGTGGCATCTGCAATTTCTACACACAACTACTGGAATGCAAAACACGCAGCACAGATAACTGGAGAAAAGACGATTGTTTCCATGGCATCTCTTTTTGTTGCCATGGGCTGTAACATCTGAGGCCCTTCTAGAGGCAAAATTTGACCACAGAAAGATTTCCGTTAATAATAATTTGGATTGTAAAAGCTATCACATTTTCCATAATAATAAATGTCTGCTTTAAGAGAAGCCACGATATTGTCTTTTCAACTGAATGGTGTGCACAGGAAACTGTCGAAAGACGCAAGTGATGTATTTCTGAACATTCCAAGAACACATTTCGAGACTGTCACATTGTGATCACACGATGATTAGATTGAGCTTTGAGTGCGATTAGATCGGCGACCAACAAGGCGAGTCCGTTTTGATGTTAAAACGTTTGCGCTCTGGAACATCACTTTCAGCCTGTCGAGCTGCCTGTTTCCAAAACAACAAATTAACTTAAATTTTATATTCACAATGCATTACCCAACATAGAATTTAGAGCAGTCATTTAAGCTCACATTAAGGCAGCCATTATTGTCATTAAATAAATTTATAATGCTTGCAAGGTCACACCAAAATCTAAGGTGCAGAAACACAACCACAAGAGGAATATAGTCAAATATCCAAAGAAAACTAAGGATAACTAGTAAGTTGCTTTGAAGGAAGTGAATTTGAGGTAAAAATCTAGAGTGCAAGTCAATTCCCTGTGGGCAGAGGCACGCAATGCAAGCAAGTCCATAATCGTTTTAATCAGTGCTCCGCTAAATGTAAACATCTCTCAAATGCATACCAAAAGAACTGCTTTAATTACATCTAGTGTGATACATACTACTTTCACTTGTACCTAAACTTGTAATAACTATCATCTAAGTCACAAGACTATATGTAGCTCTTCTGTACAAGATGCAGCTACACAAAACCAACACATTTTAAAAGTAAAATCAACAAATATATTGCACTTGGCAGGCAGATGGTGCACTCTTACACAGATAGTAAAACGCATAATAAGCACTAGTACTGCAATTTGGTTCTCATTGGTCTTCCTAAGGTCACCTCTCTATCTCTCCTTTTCAGTCAATGCTCAACACAGCTGCTAGAGATACTGTCATATCTGTAGCTTTATGTTTGATGAACTTCATCGGCTCCCTCTTGGTGCTCGCATGCAATTTAAGATCCTCAGTCTGATCGTCAAGGCTGTGCGGGATCTTGCCTCAAAATTTCTGGTCGACGTTATACTTCGATCTCTTTCACTTTCCTTCCACCATCAACTTTTTTCCTCCAACTACAATAGACTGGACCTTCTGGCCCCATACAAGAACTGCAATGGCTGTCTCGATAACTTGTCTCATTTATTCCTTCTCTTTGTAATGCACTTTCTCCTAATGCTCACATTACAATTCTCTCTGTCAGCCTATCTTCTTCTTTCTATCTTCTCAAAACCTGCTTCTTCTCACAGGGCCTTGCACACTGGGAGCGCTTCTGAACAGTTCATCTACTAGAAATGCTTTACAAATGCTCAAATACAATATACTGACTGACAGAGATGCAGTTATCCAATAAACACATCAATTAGTTCACTCCTTTATATAAGATGCTACCCACTGCCTTTGTAAACAAAAAAGCTGCAACCTATAGTGAGAAAAATATGGTAATCTGATGACTTATTTAATGTCAGTCTACTACCGGTAATCACAATACTTTAAAATCAACTGTTCTTCAAGTTTAACAGTAATTAGAAATTGATACCTTTGGTACGCCTTGGTGAAATTCAATATGCCAAGAAATTCAGAAGTCTGGTTTGAATTTAAAAAAAGGTAGAATCTATACATTTAACCTGTGCGGAAACTACTACTAACGCAAAGTTTCTGTTAGAAAAAACCATTACAATAGAAATTCAGCAAAATCAACCAACCTCAAAAGCTGCTCGTTCTTTAACTTTTGCTCCTCGAGTTCTCTCTGAAGTTCGTCATTTGTCTTTTTAGCACAAGACACAAGAACCTGGCTGTGAGAAATTTCAAACACAGTTGGACGAACAACAGGATCGACATCGGCCATCAGCTGCAAATACAACGGAAGAATCTACATTCCACAATAAATAATAATAACAATGACAATTTACATGGCGCCGAAATGCAGCCACACCGCTACAAGTGCGTCTCACAAACAGATAACTGCGGGATAAGCCGTAGCAAATTACAGATTTAATGCTCAAGATTTCTTAGGCATCAATCAATAGTCATTTTATAACTAAAACAAGTTATTATAATCCTTTGAAAAGAGCGATGGTACTAGGTACTGTGGGAATTTTAAAAGAACTGTTTAGAACAAATCTGAATGGTTCAGCTGTGTGCCATGACACCAGACAAATCTTCGATGACTTTATGAATAATGCTTACATCAGCAGTATTAATGAAGAAGACAATGAGCAGAGAGGACAGCAGAGGAGCTTTCTAAGTGTGTTTGAGATAATTAAAATTTCACATAGTGCAGGCACAACTTCAAGTATATGCACATTGAAGTCTTGTTACAACGTGTTTTAATGCAGCATTTATATAATATGATGAAGGCATGTCGCAGGTTTAGCCTTAGAAAATGACTCTTCATTCTAAGAAAGATCTTCACAAGGATGCTACAGCCAGTACTGCAAACATTTTCAGCTAGTTCAGAAAAGACATTAAGAGATTTAACTTGCAAAGATATCCATGTTTGATGTGGCTGCCAATACTGGAAGCCCAATTTTATAGAGCTGTATGAAATCATACCCTTAGTAAACTGTTAAATTCAATCGTGACGTGTGGTATGTTTGGAAGGTCATCATCGCGCAGTTTGTGCCACAAAGGACCGTTCTGTGGTAGCTCTAGACTACTTCCCTAAAAATGAAACAAACACATCAAATTAAGAAATGATTTAAACTCCAGCACGATTTTTACACCTTGCTTGATCAAGAGAGCTGCATGGCAAAAGTTTAATTCTTTCTTCCGCAGAATGCACAACAACGCCTCTATCTGAATTCAGTATGTTGCAATCAAAGCAAAAGCCGATCACAAAAAGTTATTAACTCTTGTTAATTAATACAAAAAACTACTCACAGGAAAACTACAGAAATGTTCACACACAAGAACCTCTCAAATGCTAATAATACCTTAAGAAATATCCTAACGTACCAAGTTAGAACACAAAAAAAGAAAATCTTTTATAACTTCTACTCAAAATCAGATGTGGTTTTTAAAAAAATTGCAACTTCAAGGTTTTACATGGTGCATGGAAAGTAAATTTAATTAACTACATGTTCACACAAATGAGCTTTATTTTGCACTTACTGCTTCGTAAATGGTGAGTGCTAGTGAAAAGATATCAGCTTTCTGCAAATGGCTGTAATCTTCATGAAGCACTTCCTTAGGAAGATAGCGACTATCGCCTTCTTCTATGTCGGCCTGGTTAGAAATTGACGTCACCATTCCAAAATCACCTGTGATAAAAATGCAGACCAATGTCACTGTTTTTTTATGGAGTTTTTAATAAAATAAAACCAGGCTAAAAGCTCAGAACAAATCTTGCTTCAGCCAACCAATATCCTCTAACAAAACTGACATTCTGTTTTATTTTATTCATTTATTTCTCGCATTTGTTATAGCGACCCTTCAAGCTCTCTATTCAGAAGCACTCCCGACTAAAGCTCAGACACTGCATCGGAGTTTCACGCCAAAGCACACGAGCAATTACGAGTGAAGGAGATCCCTACACTGCGGCTTGAGGTGGATTCAAACCTGGAATCAGACTCCAAGGCACCAAACCCACCACTACATCCCACAAAAAGGAAAACCACATTGGTCACATTGTGAAAATACACTGCATGAAAAACTGGTCAAATATAATACTAATATCTTGCAGTTAAAAACTAGCACTATAAATTGCTACCATTTAAATGCGGACAAGATTTATATAGAAAATTCACGACTTTCAACATTTTTAATATTTCATTAAGCATATTCTTAATATCAAAACTAAAAACATTTGCAGCAAAAAATTAAATCAACAATTTATGTGGACACTCATATTGATAGAAAAACAGAATTAAACAAACCTATTTTGTATATGATTGGAGATAGTCCTTCATCCTCAAGGCCTTCACAGAAACTGTCTTGCATGAACGAATTGCTTTTGTCAATCGAAAGGAAGATGTTGTCTGGCTTAAGGTCTAGATGCGCTAGATCATGCGAATGAATGTATTGAAGACCGTGAACTAATTGGCACATGAGTTGCCTCAGTTCCAACTCAGTGAGTGTCTTTCCCTTTAATCGATAATCACACAATACTCGTGACAAGCTTCCACCTGAAAAAAGCATAAAACAACAACAACAAAAATTACACACAATACTTGTGGCAAGCTTCCACTTGAAAATGTATAAACAAAAAAAATTAAATGGCCAATAATTGACATGTTACGCATAAGAATAATACGCACAACTAAACAAACTAATTTTGTATTAGTTTTTAAACATTCAAAATCAAACATCTTACCATCTTTAAAATTTCCATGCACACAGGCTCATAAAAATTTCTAAATATGCTAAAAAATTCATTTATTGTGAAACAACCATAATTGTTCTATAGAAAATGAATAACCAGTTTAAGAATAATTGGTTTAATAAGATATAAACCTCATATTGTAAAATTCTTACCATTGCAATACTCGTTCTGTATGAACATGTGGTCGTGTTCTGCCCATGCTGAATAATAGCCGACAATATGAACATGCTTTCCCAAGACGGCATGCGCATACACTTCGTTAAGAGCATTTCTTCTAAACAGAACAGCAACAAAAACTTTTCACTCACAGGTTCACAGTTTAAATGCTGTAACAAGGTGCTTTAAATGGGCAAGGTAGTTTTACTGGACAACTTCATAACGTTGTATCAAATTCGAAGCAAATGCAGAACTAGTCATGAATGCAGACTAAGAAGCCGTGGTAAATTAAAAGCATTCTACAATTGAGCGTAATGAAGTTTGACTAAACAGGATTCCATGTTGTCAAAATGTGTCAGTTACTTAAATCAGAATATTTCTGCTGTATTTAAATCCAAATCTTTCTCTACGTTGGTAGGAGCGGATATAACCTTCGACCTAGACCACATAGCTTCTCATCAATTATCTATTAAAGATCGTCATAACTTCATTTCGCATATTCTCAAGCGAACATTTATAAATATATTTATAAATGTTTAAATACAACACATCTACGAACATATTTTATCCTTGCGTTGTGATTGTCTCCATAATACCTTGAACAATATTGCCTATTTAGAGTGTGACTGGGTACGCTTAATTGCTTCACATAAACAAGTTTATTAATTGAAAAATTGCTATATATACATTTTAACATAAACATTAAAAAAATAATTAAACAAAAAATTCAGATCTTGGAAACAAGCAAACTCAAGAATATAAGTATAACAACAGAACAGACCGACACCAAGTAAGAATTAAAGAAAACTCAATAAAAGAAATAACCAAAAAATAATTAATCAGTGCCAACATTTTGAGACTTAGCAAAAACACAAAACCATAAGCATAAAATAACAAAATCAAATCTGTAAGCTAAAAAACATAAAATACTTTAAACACATATAAGCTACCCCACAACCACATAAAATTAATATTTAAAAGCACGTATAAAATGTATTCATAATTCTCTGAATGCGAGTAAAAACCTTATACATACTCAAGTGCACTGCCAGCTACGGGAACTTTCGATCTCTTAATGGCGTAAGTACAGCCGTCCATTCGATTGACACACTTGTAGACGCTTCCAAACTGGCCGTCTCCTATGTTACAAACAACGTGAAACTCTTCTCGAAGTCGAGATGTGTTGATGTTTCGTAACGTCAACTTCTTGCGAGGTCTGTCCTCTTCGTCGATGCATTCCATCGGTGAAAAATCCTCTAACGACCTGCAAATAATAAGTTCAGCAATATTCATCTGAAAGTTACTAATCTAAGTACTCATAAATCCAATGCATTGAGTCTCTTTACAATTTACTGTTCAAACCATAAAATAGAAGCCTGAATGAAATGCCATAATTTTTTGTGCATATTTTAATAATTAGATCAAAAAGCAGACTTATATTAACATCTTAACCCTGATTAGTGACCACTGACCAAATTATAACAAATTTTAGCTAAATGATACAAGTTCTACGTAGAGTACAGTATCTGTTAGTCTGTTTTTTCTCTATTGTACTTGCTTTTTCAATATACTGATACATGGGTTCATAATAACAATAAAATTCAAAGTTTATGATTATTTATAGTTTATACATATAAACCCATGAATACACAGAGATCACATGAGCATGTAAATTCCTCTTTAGACAAGGAAACCTTCACTAATTAGTTTTACCTAAAGTAACAATGAGTGATACTGGTTTCATAGGGCAAGCGTGTCACTAGGGTGCTGAGCTCAAGACAAAGTCATTCAACTGCATAAAGCCTAATTTATGAAATATTTTGAAACTAGGTATAAAAATAACATCTTTAAGGTAAAAAACATCACATAAATATATGAGGCAATCTCACAGCCATGCCGAATTAAACTTCAACAATGAATGTTCAGTAAGGAATAGCTAGTATACATTTCCACCAAGTACTGAATAAAAAATTTGGATGTAGTTTGCCGGAGTCGGGTACGAACAGAGAACCACTTGTTCCATATGCGAAGCTTCACATTTTCATAAAAGGAAATTATCTACAGATATGTTTGTTTATTGTACGAACTAATACATTTCTCATTTAAGAATTTAAAAAATGTAACAGACTTGAATTCTACACTGGACTTTAAACTTTTTCCGGCAAATTAAAAATGAACCAGTTTAGTTTCAAAAATTATAATATCTGCAACTATCTGTGTGTATTAAAGTATTTTGCTGAGGTGAAAAGTGCCAAAAACAATGCGATATTCAGCCGATGCAAATGTCTGAGGCTAATTCCATCTGTTTTCTGTTTCTTAATAAATACGTTGAACAAATTTTAAGATTTCAGAATTTTTATATCATCCACTACATGTGCATCGACAAGGGTCTAATGTTCCCAAATTATAGTTCTTTTAATGCAAGTTCAAACTAATCAGTCTTAAACCTTTAATGACGAGCGTGCACTAAGTGACTGAGAACCATTACAGGATTAAACAAATGAGATACATTAGTTAACACATTGACCGCCTAAACGCCATGTTAAATGACTGGCTGAAGTACGAGTTAACTCGTACTTGGCGGTCAACGTGTTAAAATACAAAATTACCCTGAAAACCCTTGCAACAACTTCTAGAAGTTGCCTGAAAGTTGTCTATATTCGTTTTGGCTATTCGGGTCTCGGGCCGCACTCATTATAGACATATTTGTTTGTATGTGCACTTGTTAAAGCGCCCCTTCAAGCTTGCTACTCAGAGGCGCTCCCGACTAAAGAGCGGACACTGCAACGAAGTTTCACGCCAAAGCGCTTAGCAACTGCAAGTGAAGGACCTGCCCAAATTCCTTACACGGTGACTTGAGGTGGATTCGAACCTGCAACCCTTTGGCTGCAAGGCGATGAACATACCCACTACACCACCGTGCCCCACAATTGTATATCACTAACTTCAAATAAAACTTAGGATGCTGCATACACAAGATCTCCTTACTCAAAAAATTCTAGAGAGGTCTAACAAGGCAAGTACTATATATATATATATTTAACGTGATCAACAGCAGATGCCCCAATTAAAATTTTACCACTTTTAAGCGTTGAAATCCAATGACATGTGAAATTAGCCTACCTTTCGAATTCCTCGCGAACTCTTTTAAGTCCAACTCTTTTTGTTGACTCTGTATTACAAGCAAATGGATTGACATTGGTTTGCGGGTCGTCTTCTTTCTGAATCAGTTCACTGTTTTCAAGTCCAAGATTTTTTCCTTTTACGGTCGAGGTAAGATATTTGAACTTTCGAAACTTGGATATATTTCTGAAATATTTCTTCGGTGACTGTGAGCCATCACTGATTCTCATTCGTATCAAGCTCTGCTGAAGACTTGGAGTACGAAGAGGAGTGTAAGCAGGCATAGAAGGCGTATACATCGTCAAATGAAAAGAATCTTCGATGGGTGTTACGGGCATTGCTCCAATTCCTGACTCGTTCATGGAGTTGAAAGCTGTTTCTAAACTGCCAGTCGCCCTCATTTTTCCGTTGTCATCGTCATCCAGTGAAAACCTTATTGGCGACAAGCCGAGTTGGCGACCCGGCAATTTCGTGGGCCTGCAGGGACTCGATCCAGGGGTAGGACTTCCGACTCCAGAATCCCACATTGGCGACGAACCGCCGTGGTGGGCCTCGTGGTTAGGTGGCGTCGATTCATCGTGGCACTGTGCCGAAAAGTCACCGCAATCCACGAGGTGACCGTTCGTCTTGATCTCCGACGCCTCCGTATCCGATTCCTCGCTGAAGTTAATCGCCTTCGCAATATTCTTTGTCTTATTGTCGCGCCGCTCACGTAAGGTAAACATCGGCATTTTTCAGATCGTTCTCTTCGTTTTAAAATGTTTTAAAATCTAACACTTTAATCGGTTAAACTTTTAACTCGTACGGAAACAAACTGAACACACAAGCTGCCACTCGCATTAGTGGCGGTAACCGTTGGTCACGTGACCGTTCTCAGCCAATCGCGTTCGTTTGATTTAAATTAGGCGTTTGCGTCAATCACATTGGCGGCTCGCAATAGAGTTGAACGCGTCCAATAGAAATGCTCCCAGCGAGTAATTTGTATTTCATCGTAGCCAATCGGAAGAATGGAAGTTTTACTAAACAACACGTGCTTGCGTGATTGACCTAGAAACTAGTTATGTAGCGTAATTCAGGGTAAATCGCAAAATTGTGCCATTATGAAAAACGCATAAAAAATCATACGGTGAGGCAAGAAGCAGAATGGAATAAAAATCATGTGAAACAGTCCCATTATAATGAAAGTAAAATGCAGCAAAAATGATATGGAGAACAAAAGGTTGATTTTGAACGAATGTCTGAGGTAATAAGTCATGTAATAAGTTGCGGTGTGTCAACTTAGTTTTTCTTGAATAAACGAAGTATATATATAACTCCGTAGAAGGCGCAGATCAATCAATGGTGCAGTGTCAATTTGTGCGCAGCCAAAGTTTGTTTTAGGGCAGCTCGGCAGGTGTTTGAGCTCTTCATTATTATCAAGGTGTGGACTAGTGCAGCATTACGCTGATGTAGTACTAGGCCATTGATAATCAGGACACTATTAGTACAATGCGAAACAGATGACACACAGAAACAAGCCGTAGGCGGCCCAGGGCCGGCCTTAGCCTAAGTGGCGCCCTAGGCAAGGTATACATTTTGCGCCCCAGGCATAGGCCTGCATTTGGCGCCCTTAGTTTGTTCAGCCCACGTTAGAATCTAAAGATGAATTAGGCATAGCCGGTATACGCTTACAGGGCAGTAGACAGGATTTTATTTCGGGGGATGTTTTCTTGACCGTGAATTTTGAGGTGCGTACACGCTGCGGGCTACTTTTTGGGTGAGATTTTCTGACGACTTTTGTTAGTCGTCGAATTTTGTGACGTCCAAAAAACACTATTTTCCGCGATTTTCGACTATTTTCTGCTCAAAATTACATTACACACTGTCATGTGCTAGTAAAATGCATAATTATTTCATTTTTACATTACTTCATTTTGGGAGGGGGTGTTCAAACAACCAAAATATCCCCCTAGCTATGGCCTTGTAGGCCTACGCTCAACTGAGTAATTCATTATAATTTCTTTATTAGTGCACTGAAGGCTGGATAATATTCAATTTTGTGGAGAATGGTATAAGTTAAAAAATATTAAATCACACTCTTGTGGAAATGGCGCCCTCTTTATGGAAACGGCGCCCTCTAGAACTTGGCGCCCCATGCAACTGCCTGCTTTGCCTATGTCTTAGGTCGGCCCTGCCTCAGCTACTGCCCTTTCTTAATCATCTTCCCTACCAGACTATTTTATTTAAATCTGAATAAAGGGCATGCTGTAATGTTGTAATCTCATCTTCATACTCAGCAAGGCCCACTCCCATTTCATGCATTTCATTTCTTGCAACATCTTCACTATCGAAATTGAGCGTCGCATATTTTAACCTGTCTCCTAAAGCAAAGAGTAGGCTACGGAATGTCGTTAAAAATCGAATTTTATTTGTCGATTTAAAATCTATGCAGTCATTGAAATGAATTAGGCCAGCCTGGACAGGTGCAAAGAATCCATAATTATTTTAAATTCTTTCCATTAGCGAAAGTTTTGAGTTTGAAAGAATATACTGTAAAAAAAAATTCGCCGGTGCCGCGGCGCCCCCAAAGACTGCGGCGCCCTAGGCAACTGCCTACTTTGCCTATAGCTAAGGCCGGCCCTGCGTAGGCCTATAGAATCAGCTAGGTAAATAAGCCTAATATCAGTCAGATGTTAATCAAAACACATACACAGCCTAGGTCTATGCTTCTGTGTTATGATGACCTTGACATTGAGTTACGTAGCCTATATCAAGGCATTGCCGCATTGGGACCATATAAAGACTGCTAGAGCAGCTAGATAACCATGGGCGGAGACCTGGACGGAGACTTGAGGGGTCGGAAAGACGCGAGATTTCTTGACGGACGAATGGCTGAGTGTCGCCGAAGAATTTCCATATTTTGCCGGCCAAAATTTCTGACGACCTTTTTTTTAGTCATCCGGCGAAATCTCGACGAAATTGTCTATTTTCGCCGCTCAAAAGTTGGTGACTTTTTTTTTTTAGTCGTGACGCTCAACGATTGGGGGGGGGACAAATGCATGGGACGTCTCCCACCCCCAACACCTCCATTGGGGATCCGTCCCCCCAGTCCCTTCCTAGGTCTCCGCCCATGTAGATAACACAAACATAATAGCCTATAGTTATTTAAGCATATGTAGGCCTGTATATGTTCAGGAGTTGTCATGAATTTTAGTAAGCCACTATAGTAGGCCTATGAATATCGATCATGCTGGCTGGATTATTCTGTGTCACAGTCTACGTAGGTCTGGGGTATAGGCTATGTATGAACGTGCAAGTTCTTTATAGGGACTATACTAACCGACGTTAAGCTATAGGATATCCCATTATGCCATTTATTACACTTTGGTCGGTAAAGGGTTAAATGCGCTGATATTCTGTAAGGTTTTTTATATTTGTGTTACGTTAACAATAGTAGGCTACTCTTTGTAATTGGCCTTATAAGTTGTGTAATTAAACTTACGGGTCTAAATGCTGAATTAAATTATAAGCTACTCGTAGGACTACATGTAGATCTAGGCTACAGCTGGAAAATGACCCTAATAGAGCGTTCAGTGTTTATGAGATGACTTAGGGGCCGTCCATAAAGTACGTCACGCTATTTTTGACCATTTTTGACCCCCCCTCCCCCTGTCACAAATCTCGGACCCCCCCTCTAAAGTACGTCACACATTCGGAATTTTTTTTTAAAAACATAACCATTTACCCAACCCTCTAAACCCTAGGATACTATCCCTAATCCCTCTGATAGTGACGTGTGTCCCTAAACGCTTTGATAGTGACGGGAAATCAACTTTTATCCCGCCAGGCCGGGTTTTAGACACGCCTGGCCGGGTCGGATTTTAGGTACTAAGAAAAAAATAATATAAAAAAATTAAAAAATAAATGTGTGACGTAACACATGGCCTGACCCCTCCCCCTGTCACAAACTGTCACACTTTCTTACACCCCCTCCCCCCTGGAGCGTGACGTACTTTATGGACGGCCCCTTAGGGGCGAGGGGGGTATGATGGACACGTTAGACACTGTTTGGTCATAATGACAATAGGCCTATGCTTATACTTATCAACTTTTAGCATGCTTTAAAACATGTTTTATGGGCGCTATAGAAATTTTGAGTTTACGATTACGATTACTAAAGACCTAAATAGACTATGGCAAGATTGGTGTCAGCACGTCAAATTAAAGAGCCGCATAATGATTGTCCACATAGCATACTTATGCAGGATTGTTGTTCTCGATATTTGGAGGCAATGGTCGCTGGTTCTATAGAGCCAATTAACGGAAGAGTGCAGGGAGGAGGGTTGAAGCGTTGAATAGCGACCCTGGGAATTCTTACTCTCGCCTAACTGCGTCGAGGTTCATTGTGTACAACGGAATGAACGGCATGCGATCGGCGCCAGCGCTGCACGAGGAGAGGTCGGTTGTAGCCTACCAGGGTTCTTTGTGTGTGGATTGGTCTTGGGTTGTACTACGGTACTACGGGTCAACCGCCGAGGCTTGAATTAATTAAGTCCCAATAGCATCGGCCTCGCCACAGGCGTCGAAGAAGCTACGATTATATATAATGTATATATGTAGGCCATATAGACCCTATATATATGTATAATATATATATATATTGAGGCGCTCGACGTCGGTCCGCTCGCGGGCAACACGGTGCCTTGCCTCGTACTCTGACCCATCGGTCATATCCTCTACTCGCATCTGTGCCACTGGAGAAGAACGTCTCGGCAAAGAGGCCCGGAACAAGGTGTATAGCTCTGTAGCGTCGGATCCTGATGCTGCCCCGCCCGCGGCCACCTTGGGGGTAACATCCCGAGCTCCAGGATGGCCAATCCTCGAAACAGGGTTCACTCTTCGGGCAGAGGTCCCTCGCTTAGAGCTCCTTTTCGCGGCTGCCAACTTCGCTTTCTCCTCCGCATGCACTGTGTTCTTTCGCACCATGTTACAGCGAGTTGCCGACGCGCCGTCACTTCTAACAGGTAATACCTGGCGCTGCCATGAGGTCGGCCATAGAAGGCGACACCAACTCCACTCTAGGGGATCCAACCCTAACCGATATTGTGCCACCACCATTGTCCTTTGTCCGCAACGGGACAGTCAAATTCTTCGTATATGTTTTTCTGGTACCAGGCCTTTAGGGAGACCACCCGTATAGTTCGCTGGAAGCGAAACTATTTCACAATTCGCGCAACAGCGAAGTCACTCGTAACCAGGAATACGGCGCTTGCCAGGCGCTCGCGTACTTGTTTCTCGCTCAACTCCGCGCTATCCCAAAAGAAAGGCGCACCCTCGTACACGGAACTGTCGACTCTTTCGCCGCAACAGGCGCCGACGGTAACTGACTTATGTATCTCTTCTGAGTCGCGTCTGCTGTCAACAGACCAGCATCGCTCCCGTATAGGGGGCTTAAAAATTAGCTAAGGGATACACAACTTCCTTAACTAAATTAACTTATGACTTATGGAACCGGGACACGCTGCGTAAATTACAGGGAGCGGTTAGGGCAGCTTCGTTTAACCCTAACTTTGCGACTACGAATTCCTCGACCGGGCGGGGAAAACCGTAGTTTCGGCGAAGTAAAGTTTGTCAAGTCTTCACCGTTTAATCCAACGAGGATACTCTCTCACTGGCGTTACAGTCACGGTCGTCTTGGTGCGCTGAGAAGATCGACACCAAGATCGACTCGATCGGACAAGAACTCACAAAGATACGTAACACAAGGGAAATACACGGGCGACGGCCAAAGAATCGCTTTCCGAAGCCCTTCCCAAGGAACAAGTAACACACTCACACGTATACAAGATAGAACTCGGCGTGACGTTCAATCTGACACCAACTTTTCGTTAATCGCACAACAACTCACAAAGTTACACTCACTCGACCAATTGTGGCCGGTATCTACCTTGGACTTCGACCAACGCTGATCAACGGCGGCTGATATAGCCAAGCGATCGTATCAACGGCTCTGCTACTAGCCGATTCAAAGACCAGAGGTGAAAGGAAAGATATTCGGTAGCCAAAGAATATCGCAATACACTCGCAGACCTAGGGCACTGCGCGTTGCCCACACAGACCTGTCGGCGGCGGTCGTTCGCTTGACCGCGGCGCCGCGTAACCGAACTCTACGGGAAAAGATCGGGGGAAACTCTTCGCGAGCTCCTACCGTCGAAACCCTTCCAGATATCGCTTAACTCTCTTCCGACTGACTTGTCCCACTCAACGAGACGCACAATCTGACACCAAGATTGCAAGGATCAGGTAACAATTGACCAAGTTTCTCGGAGACCGGGTCGTTCGCTGTCGGCCTTCGCGGCGTCAGGCGAAAGATCAAGAAAATCGGCTGTCCTTTTCACGCGCGAGGCGTCTCCTCCAGACTATACCGTCGAAACCGTAACAGATGCTGACAAACCCTTAACAGGAGATGTCTTCTACTCGTCGAGATGAACCAGATTGTCGCTTAGTTCAAAACGATTGGACCACAGGATACAAAGTTATTCAGTGCGCAACTACTTCGTCCGGGCGACCGCGGGGATAGCACGCGAACAGAACAGCAACGCACTTTCGCCACTCTCAAGGCAAATTCACTTATTCAGCTCTAACTCTCGAACGGGACGAGCTAGACCAGTTTTCTTGACACTTTCACGGGCAAATCGTATGCGGCGCACGATCTGATGCAGGTTTCACCACTGTAGAGTCAAATTTCACCGAGTAGGCCACTGACGGACACCAGGACTCGACGTCGATGCCCCTTCGGCCAGGGGTCGGTACAGCGCCCGAAGGGACGTCTTCACCCAAGTTTTCGATTGGTAGTATTCTGCTTCGGTATTTCACTCAACACTGACGTAGTCAACGGCAATGGGTTTTACACGATCCGCCGAGGCAGAATGTGCGCCGCCCGAAGACTCGTTGCCGGCGGTCGGCCACGCGGGGAATAGAAGGCGCGACGAACTTTGAGCCCTCAATCCAACGCGCGGTCCGAGGCAAACCAACAACCAACGAAACCGGTGTATTGTTTTCAAGGTGCCACTAAATCCGAATCAAAGTTCACAGCCAAGCTGGAATGACGAAAGATACACTGGGCGCACGAGGCGTCGATTGTCCGGGCAGCGCCCGCGACACTAGATGACGGCACGTCCGGGGCGGACGGTGTCCAAGCGAGATGCACCGGACGGTGTGGAAGCTTTCAATGCAGTCACCAACACCGCTTTCCGATCGTAGGCAACCAGTATTCTTCTCCGGACCGTAGAGCCGAAGCGTCTCTGTAGTTTGGCGGGTTTCACCCTAACCCGTATGTTAATATTAACCGCTTTCGCGGCGAGGCGCTCGCTGGCGTGGCCGAGGTCCGTAGGGGGCTGAGTCCTACGAGACCGGACCCGTCGCTCAGCAGCAGATGCTGGATCGGAATGTATACGCTATATTATATGAATTATTCAGAAACCTTGTCTTGTTGACATGCAATGGACACCAACGAGGAGTCGTAGGTCTGATGACCGCGAAGGTCCAAGTCTTGCGCTCTCCTGGCGCGGTGGTTAACTCGGTCGAGGCCTTACCGTTCTCCGACGGTTGCGCGCTCGCCTTGAGTGACAATTTTGGTTCTGTGTCACACGTACAGGGCAATTCACTGCCGCAAACGCTGGAAGTTTAACCAGACGATGGAAAAGAGAATTGTCGCAGGAGGAACGAAACAGTTACTGCACGAGGCAATACTTTCTATCGAGCCTCCGGCCGCTCCGAAAGCGAACGGCGTATTATGGACAACAAGGGACGATCGTTACTGAAACAACCACTTGCCTTTCCTGTACCGAGGATTAGCACACTAACGAGTTTTACGAGTGACAATATTCGATATGTATGATGCTGACGGGCTCGTGGCGGACAGGGTGCCGAGGCCTGTACGACGCCGGAGCCTCGATCAGGGCGGTAAAACTGCTTTATTTTACGTTACAAGCACTCAACGAGACTGCCCCAACAGTCAGGAAAACTCTCTTCGAACAGGTAACCAAGGCACTTTATGCCAGGAAACAGTTACAAGTGAGACGGGATGAGCCACCACCAACTCTCCCTGGTGCGTCGTAGCGGGGCGATGCCCAGTCGGCCGCCGTTCGATCGTCACCGCAGGTAAACGTTTAACCTCCGCGGGTGCGGACTCGCTCCGGATACAATATTTCTCGTCAAATTCACCAGAAAACGTTTGGACACCAACAAACCAACGTAGCAATATCAATTCAACGTGCCAGGACTGCGTGGAGAGCAATGAAACGAACAGAGTTAATATTCATTGCCCATGGAGTAATCGCCATTACTCCACATATATAGCAGAGCACCGTGTGGCAGGCTTTATTCCACCGGAATATCACTGTTTTAGCACGATTTTTCAGCATGTGAAAAATCTTGGATAATTCGCCAAAAATCCATTTATTGTCGGATCGTCACCGGGTTTCTTTCTATCGCTTCCCAAACGACTTCTACGTCATCTACGCCCTAAATTAAGATTATTGGACGGCCAGAAAATTATTTATTCCACGGGTACTAAAATACCTAAGAGCGTCCCATAGCGATTTGGCTATAAATGCCTCATCTTCGCTCTCGCCTGCTTCCAGCTGTGTTCCACAGGCATTAACTAACGGTCGCGCTTTATAGCGCAGTGGTCGCGCTCTAATAGCGCATATTTTCGTAGCGCATTTCTGCTAGGGGAAATTACGCCTTACCTATAAATGGCTCTAACTACACGGTTGGGCTGCTTTAGGAGCGTCACCGTGGCTCCTGCCTGTCTCCAGCTTCAGTTTGACAAGGCCGCCGGTCGGAGTCTATCGTCTTGTGGCTGAAACGCCACACTCTCCACCTCTCCGGCTGATGCGGAGCATCGGGGTCAACTACTCTACAATCTCTTCACGAGATATTTACCCTCCCGTCCCCGGGACTTATCTACTTAGATTTAAGCCCCTCGGAGGAAAACACTAACACGCTGTCCTCCGATCAGACAACATTCACATACAAAGACATAACAATTCCAGCAAAGTTTCAAGGTTATGCAATGTATCAATTCTAGGCGTCATTCGATACGTAGATCCGCCTTCTCTTCCCGATCCTCACCGGGACCTCTCGTACTCCAACCGATCCAGCTTCAGTTCCTCGGCTTCACCTACAACGCAAAACAGTCACACAAGTAATTTCTCACGCAGGGCCCTAACTTAAGGAGTTTGTCCAACACCAGAAGTCGAGTTCCCTTAAATTACTTATACCAGCTCCACCAAGGAGTCCACCCTTAACGGTACTACAGTTCTCCCTCACCGGTAGGTTCTGCGCTACCAAACGTCTGGCTCGCCCAAATCTATATGATCAAGGTGCTGTCGAGACGCCGAGATCAGAAGTGGGGCCATGTTTACCAACGTTCCACTACCACCAACTTCTACGCGACCAAGGCGCTGCGAGCCGCCAGAGTCAGAAGTGGGGTATCCTTTCACTCACGTCGTTTCAACGACTCTTTCCTCGCGGTAGGGTCTGCACTACCAAATTTACACGACCACCAAATCTATTGACCACGGTGCTGCGAGCCACCAGAGTCAGAAGTGGGGTTATTACGTTCACACTCATTCACCGTCAGGTCCACCTCGTTCCCACACTTCTACGCGGTCAAAGCGTTGACGAAACGCCGAGACCAGAAGTGGAGTACTCCGTTTTTCACCGTCAATTCCTTTTTCCGTTCCCCTCATCTCTGTGCGGTCAAGGCGCCGTTGAGACGTCCAGACCAGAAATGGGGTACTCCATTCTCTGTCATTTCTCTCGTCATCCGCACATCCAGGCAGTCAAGGCGCTAGAGAGCCGCCAGGACTAGAAGTGGGGTAGATACGGCCTTTAGCCAACACAGGCTGTCACATGGCAACTCTCGTGCTCCCTCACATCTGCAGATCAGGGCGCTGTCGAGCCGCCAAGTCCAGAAGTGGGGTTTATAGTAACTTAAAACGATACATGCAGTTGCACGCGTTTAGGACCTAATACAAATACATAGGCCAACCAAAACGTTCAAGGACCGAACCTACGACAGCAACAGTTTGTCCGTTCCAGCAGCTTCCCTTGTGTCCCCGGAACCACAAGTCAATTGAAACGCTCCCTAGCACAGTGGCGTTTCATAAGTACGGATTCATCAAAAGAAACATAACTATTGTCGACCCGACAATTTCAGTAATCTTCGCATTAAGCGAACCAACGGTCTGAGTCCACTGTATCTTTCCGTGCCGTTCATCGACGCTACGCGCCGGCTTCAGGATCAGAGATTTCACTCGCGACAGAAACATCCTCACCCCAGATTCGATTAGAGTGCAAGGAACCGTAAAGACAGTTGTAGAGTGGCACCACTGAAACGCTTACCCGGGTACACGGACGATTACTCCAATCCGTTACCTCACGAGAATCCGCAACCAAGCACTGACTGGCATTTACGGCGCAAGACCTCAACACAGGAAAGCTTGACTTAAGACCCCGCCCGACGTTACCTACGTCCGTCAGCTAGGCAGGTGCAAGACAATCCCAACTACCACCGGACATTCTCCCCAAGCACTACCTGGCTGTGGTGCGAGAATTCCACGCCACTCTACTGGTAGCTAGCCTCGCCTCCTAGACTACCAACCTCAGATGCCCCTCTGTCTCGAGACCTAGGCTCCACCCAACCCGTAGGCCGGGGGACCTTAAGAAGAGAAAAGTCGCCACACTATCTCTCTTCACCTGGGATGTCCGTCCATCCCATCACCTACCATTAAAAGAAACAGGCGATCAAAACGTAAAGTGACTCGGACTTAGAGTCTTCAGGCAAACCGCACTGAAAGTCCCACCGTGATCAGCGGTCAGCAGATTCGAAAGAACTCAACGAAACTTCACCAGTCTCAGGAAACCATCGCCATTACGCGAAGATAAGAAACGCCGAGAGCGCGTCTCTCATCTTCTGTGTACCACTGAAATGACAGGCGTATAACTGAAAAGATATCATCAAAAGGAAACCAAGTACGCTGTTCGCCGACAGAATCACAAATCCACCGCAATCAAGCGGTGCAGAGACCCAGTTCGCGTCTCTCGCGTCTCCTGGCACCCACTTGGTACCACTGAAACGTCTTACAAAAGAAAATTGCCATAATGTAAACTGAAATCTTGCACTACCACATCCAAAGTCATCGCCATTACGCGACGATACTCACCGCTAGCCCAGACGCTAGTCTAGCCGGCAAGCACGTCGGTTTGAGCGCCGACGGGGACTTTCGACGCTGTCCTCAACAGGCGCGGGGGACTCCGCGGGGATTGCACTGGATCCCACCAACTCGGTGTCTCCTGGAAATGGGCCAGCGTCCACGGGGGACTCCTCAACCACTTCCGACAACCAGCTGTGCGGGTGATCACCGTAGAATCGCTTTAGCTTATCCACGTGAACGACCATCGCCAGCGATCTCACACTCCTCTGTATTCGATACAGGACCGGGTTCAAGACTTGTGTGACCAGGAACGGACCAGTATAGACTCGCGTCCACTTGATCTTCCTGCCGCACCGTAACCGTGGGTAGTAGTAATACACCCAGTCTCCCACAGAGAACCGCCTCGGCTTCACCCGCAGGTCGTAAGCCTTCTTTCTACGATCAGCTATCCTACCCAGCTGTTCTCTCACCAGCTGATAGGCGACTTCCATAGTCTCCTGTTGCTTCGCCACATATTCCTCCACCTCTACCTCAGGCGGTCGATCACAGTCTACCAATTGGGCAAGAATCAAATCCAACGGAGTATGGTTTTCACGACCAAGGAACAGAAAATTCGGCGTTCGCTGAGTGGCATCATGTTCAGTCGAGCGATAAGCGGCCATCACGTAGGGAAGATGGACATCCCAATCTCGCTGACGTACAGACACAACTTTCCCGATCAACGAATTCAAAGTCCTGTGGAAGCGTTCGATCATACCGTTTCCGGACGGATGGTACGGAGTCGTCCGCACCTTGTCAATCTCCATCCGTTTACACAGTTCCTGGAACAACGCCGATTCAAAGCACGAGCCCTGGTCAGTCAGAATCTGACGCGGCATCCCGAAGCGTGAAAAGACGTGCACCATAAGAGTCTCTGCTACCGTAGCAGCTTCTTGGTTCCTTATGGGCAGAGCCTCAGCCCATCTCGAAAAGTAATCGATCGCTGTCAAAATGTACTTGTGGCCTTTATTCGACACAGGATGAGGTCCGGTAATATCAATTCCGAATCTCTCCATAGGTTCACCGATCACGGGACACTGCAGAAGACCTTGTCTCGGAGGCTTCTCTCTTCGATACCGGGCACAGTTATCACAACGCTGACACCAACGTCGTACATCATTCTTCCAACTCGGCCAATACGCTCTCCGTTTCAACTTTTCTAGGCTCTTTCGCACACCGAAATGCCCACCAGCAAAGCTACCGTGCGTTACCTTAAACATCTCATGCCGAAGCACGAATGGCACAACCAGCTGGTATCTCTCGGTCTCACCGGTACTCCCTTTTAACCATTTTCGAAACAGGACACCCTGGCGAACTTCCAACAGTTCCCATTGACTCAGCACTGTCTTCGTTTCTTCGCTCGTCGCCGCCGCCTCCAGTTCTGTGGGCTGACGACCTGACTCCTTCCAAGCTAAAACCGGACCAATCTTTCGGTCGTCTAGCTGCTCCTTTCGCAACGACTCCTTTGTCCAACCGAGATCCTGACCCACGACTTCAGCCGGCGCGACCACAACAGGCCTTGCCTCCGCGACGGGACAGATCCACGCTGCGCTCTCCTCCACAACGTCTTCATCTTCAGGTCCTGCTCCCATTGGACCTCTGGACATCGCGTCCGCGTTACCGTGTTTTGTACCAGCCCGATGAACAATCTCGAAGTCAAACTCCTCAATCGTTTCTAGCCAACGGGCCTGTTGCCCAATGGGTTCGGGGGTTCTCCGTAGCCATTGCAACGCGGAATGGCCTGTTCGAAGACAGAATTTCTTACCCAACAAGTACTGGCGGAACTCTTTGAGAAAGTAGATCACGGCCAATAACTCGCGGCGTGTAACATTGTAATTTCGCTCAGCCGTAGACAGTAACCGACTGGCGTAACAGATAACCCTTTCTTCGCCTTCCTGTACCTGAGATAAGACCGCGCCTATCGCGTAGGCCGACGCATCTGTATCTAGGACATACTGACCCTCGTCTTCAGGTAACGCTAGAATTGGAGACGACACCAATCTCCGCTTCAATTCCACAAATGCGGTCTGGCACTCTTCAGACCATCGGAACGGGACATTCTTACGAGTCAACACGTGCAAAGGCTGCGCTACTACCGCAAAGTCATGAATGAATCGACGATAATAGGAGCACAACCCGATGAAGGATCGTACTTCACGCAGGTTTTTCGGAACACTCCAGTCCTCGACGGCCCTGATTTTACTTGGGTCCGTCGCGACACCATCTTCGCTCAAAACGTGACCAAGGAACAATACCTCTTGCTGCATCAAGTGGCACTTAGACGGCTTCAGTTTAAGATTGTATTCCTGCAACCTCTTAAACACCATCTCTAAACGTTTCATGTGAGTCTCGACGTCACGGGAAAACACGATGATATCGTCTAGGTAAACCAAACAGATATCGTAATTGAGACCAGTCAACACCAGGTTCATGAGTCGACAAAACGAGGCGGGACTGTTACAGAGACCGAAGGGCAGAACTTTGAATTGGAAGCTACCTCTTCTCGTAATAAACCCTGTCTTATGCTTATCTCGCGGATGCAAGGCCATCTGGTGATAACCTGCCCTGAGATCGAACGTGCTGTACCAACGGGCGCCACCGAGAGTATCCAGACTCTCGCGGATCAACGGCAACGGGTGCGCGTCTTTCCGGGTCTTCAAATTCAACTGGCGGTAGTCGATGCAAAAACGCATGCTTCCGTCCTTTTTCTTCACCATCACAACGTTCGACGCCCACTCCGACATGGAGGGCTCGATAATCCCTTGGGTCAACATATCCTCAACCTGGCGGTCGATTTCAGGTATCATCGCAAGCGGCTGACGTCTCAGTGTCTGACGAACAGGCCTCTCTTGCTGTGTATCTATCTCGTGCTGGATGACAGCCGTGTAACCAAGGTCTTTTTCGCCAAGCGAAAACGTGGACTGATATCTCAAGATGAGCTCACGTAACCGAGCTCTTTCACTCACAGACACCGTGTCAGGAACCTCTTCCCATAGGCGCTTCAAGACTGTCTCGGCCTCCGGGTCGACCGACTGACTAGCCGTCATACACACTCTTGCCGGCGGTCGCCCGTTGTGGCGCGACGCTTCCAGAGACGAGCTGGCGCTACTGAGTAACTCCACTCGCTCCAACCGACACTCGGTTCCACTACCAACCACCACATCCTTGTCGCCAACGTTCACTATTCGAATGTACACCGTCGACTCTCTGCCTGTCACTAGAGTTCGACCAATCACCAAGCCTCTGGACACTTCAGTAGGCGTAGTCGACCAAGCTTCCGTGTCAGCTTGCAAATGGGGATACACCACAGACATCGGGACGTTCAGTTCACATCTAGCCGGAACCATGATGTCGCTCTGCACGATAACCCTACGACACATAAGTTCGGTAGACAACTCTTTAAGCGGGATCTTTCTGTCGCCCAAAAAGACGCAACGACCAGAGAAGTCCCAACGAGCCTGGTTCACCTCTAGCCATGACAATCCCAAGATGACCTCAGTCACTTGGTCCGTAACCAGACAAGGCAAGGCATACGACTGTTTACCAATACCAAGTCTCAACGTAGCTTCACCGTCTACACGAATTTCACTACCGTTCGCAGCCAGTAAACGCTGACTGGACGACGTCACTTTACCAGGAGACACAAACGACCTTGGAACCAGGGACAATTCACTACCAGAGTCAAGGAGACAGTTTCGACGTGTCCCCTCCAGGCGGGCAACAACGTAAGCCATTCGGCTACCGCAAACCAGTCGGTTCTGCGACGGTTCCTTCGCTGACTCGCTCTTCACAGGCTCCGGGCCTTTCGTGTCATCGCTTCGCTCAGGCGCAGGCTGCGGGCAATCCCGGACCACATGCCCTTTACGTCGGCATCGGAAACATTCAATCTCTGAGTTTCGCCAGCGATCCGGCTGAACGTCGCGACGTTGAAACGCCGGCCGCTCGCCTCGCCACGGCCCATCCGGTGCCCTACCCGGATTATTCCATCGCTCGTACTGTATCGGTTTTCCTGTCTGTACTCCAGAATCCTGTCTCATGTTCATCCGACCCAGTTCTCTTGTCAGATTCTCTAACTTCCGCTCGAGGTCCTCCACACGACGATTCTGCTGTTCACTCGTCGCTGGGGCCTCCTTCGTCGTCTTCACTCTGCCATGTCTCCGGTCGACCTCCACTCCAGACGTAGACGGACGGCCGTACGCTTCTAACCGGACTGCGTGTTTGTAAGCCGACTCTAGGTTAACGGGTTCTCGTTCCCTCACCTTCTGAGCCAACTCCTGGTTCAACAACGCATCGATAAACGCGTCGCAAGCGACCGTTTCGACAACTTCACTGGTTGGTCCTGGGTAGGCTAAGACCATCAAGCGTCTTACCTCCTGCACAACAGCACTCAACGTCTCACCGGGGCTCTGTCTATAAGCCCGAAGCTTCACACGATACAACCTTGTCTGCTCTTCGGAACCGTACCGGGCCTTAAGCTCTTCAACAAGGGATTGCCACGTAACATCCTTCTGGGCACCCATGTCCCATAACAACTGCGATGCGGGTCCTGTCAACGCGCACATCAACTGGTCGGCCTTCTCCCGATCACTCCAGTTATTGCACCGTGCACATACTTCAAACTTGGCCAGAAAGGCAGCGATCGCTGTCTTCCCATCGTACTTTTCCAACTTGATACGGATCCCACGATCAGCCGCTGTTGTGCTTTTCTTACGATCAACAGGCGACCGTCGTACTCCCACCCTGCGATGACCTCGTCGCGGGCGATCACTGTCGTCACCGGAGTCGTCGTCATCTCCTGAACTCGGACTCCCGCGATGGCCGCTGGGTTTGCTCCTCCCAAGCGCCACCGCCTTCTTACGCGTTCGACCAGAAGGCCTTATCGGTGAACTGTCCTCTTCACTCGACGGTTCTTTGTCAGGCTTCTTGGTTAGCCTCTCAGACCGACGCGGTCTCTGCTCCACTGCTTCACGAGCGGGGCGACTCGATTCTCGTAACTCTTTACCCCTAGGCACCGGCGTGGCTGCCTTTTTGTTACCAACCACGTCGTCAAATCTCAACGTACGCGGCTGTTCACCCGCTTTGTAAGCTTGCCGGCTTACCTTTTTCCGGTCAGGTGTCATCTTCCGATAATTAACATCAGCCTCGGTAGATGCATCGTCTGACGACATTATCCGTGCCCTGGCCTTTGCCGGTTTCTGGGACACACACGGTAAGTCTCGGTATTCCGTTTCAACGTTCGGCCGTACTTCCATAGGGACCGTAGAGTCATGAACTCGTTCAGGTCTTCTCGTACCCTCTTGTTCACGGTAACTTTCTGTCAAGCGTCGGACCTCCGGCGGTCCTTGCACGCGAGACCATACTTCCATCGGCACCGTCTCTCTACGGGCCTCTTGATGCTCGGGATAACTCTCTGCTCTCGACAGCTGCACTCGCATCGAATCATTGCCTCGTGCCACTGGCGCTGGCCGCTCCTCCAGCTTCCTCATCATCCACGCCAGACCTTGTCGTAAGGCTAGCAGCTCCGCTTTCACATCAATCTCTTCCGCGTCTCTCCGTCGAGACCGAAATTCGCCACCCGCTTCACCCACGGCTGAAGCACGATCACTTGCCTCCGAGCGGGAAGCTCGAGGACTTTGCCTTTCGCTCGTGTCGCGAACCAGATTCAACGCTCTCGTGTCTTCAGACACCACAGGTAACCGGGACCGTACAGTTTCTCTACTAGGCACAGGCGTAATATGACTCCGCAATACTCTCGTTTGGCTTCCAGCGCCAACCTCAGGAACAGATCGGAGCCAGTTCTCAACTCCAGACGTTGCAGAACGTGGACGTCCACCAACCGATTCAAACGAACCAACTCCATCAAGCGTTATCAAATCACCAGTCGAGACTTGTGGCCGAACCTTTGGACGAGCACCAAAATAGTCAACAGGCCGGTAGTCAAGACGCCCAAAATCGCCATAGGCATCTCTCTCAGCCTCCGAATCACCTTCGATTCGACCGGACTCAACCGCAGGTACCACCTCAGAAGTGTTTGCAAAGACCCCACTTCTGGTACCACTGAGGCGCTCGACGTCGGTCCGCTCGCGGGCAACACGGTGCCTTGCCTCGTACTCTGACCCATCGGTCATATCCTCTACTCGCATCTGTGCCACTGGAGAAGAACGTCTCGGCAAAGAGGCCCGGAACAAGGTGTATAGCTCTGTAGCGTCGGATCCTGATGCTGCCCCGCCCGCGGCCACCTTGGGGGTAACATCCCGAGCTCCAGGATGGCCAATCCTCGAAACAGGGTTCACTCTTCGGGCAGAGGTCCCTCGCTTAGAGCTCCTTTTCGCGGCTGCCAACTTCGCTTTCTCCTCCGCATGCACTGTGTTCTTTCGCACCATGTTACAGCGAGTTGCCGACGCGCCGTCACTTCTAACAGGTAATACCTGGCGCTGCCATGAGGTCGGCCATAGAAGGCGACACCAACTCCACTCTAGGGGATCCAACCCTAACCGATATTGTGCCACCACCATTGTCCTTTGTCCGCAACGGGACAGTCAAATTCTTCGTATATGTTTTTCTGGTACCAGGCCTTTAGGGAGACCACCCGTATAGTTCGCTGGAAGCGAAACTATTTCACAATTCGCGCAACAGCGAAGTCACTCGTAACCAGGAATACGGCGCTTGCCAGGCGCTCGCGTACTTGTTTCTCGCTCAACTCCGCGCTATCCCAAAAGAAAGGCGCACCCTCGTACACGGAACTGTCGACTCTTTCGCCGCAACAGGCGCCGACGGTAACTGACTTATGTATCTCTTCTGAGTCGCGTCTGCTGTCAACAGACCAGCATCGCTCCCGTATAGGGGGCTTAAAAATTAGCTAAGGGATACACAACTTCCTTAACTAAATTAACTTATGACTTATGGAACCGGGACACGCTGCGTAAATTACAGGGAGCGGTTAGGGCAGCTTCGTTTAACCCTAACTTTGCGACTACGAATTCCTCGACCGGGCGGGGAAAACCGTAGTTTCGGCGAAGTAAAGTTTGTCAAGTCTTCACCGTTTAATCCAACGAGGATACTCTCTCACTGGCGTTACAGTCACGGTCGTCTTGGTGCGCTGAGAAGATCGACACCAAGATCGACTCGATCGGACAAGAACTCACAAAGATACGTAACACAAGGGAAATACACGGGCGACGGCCAAAGAATCGCTTTCCGAAGCCCTTCCCAAGGAACAAGTAACACACTCACACGTATACAAGATAGAACTCGGCGTGACGTTCAATCTGACACCAACTTTTCGTTAATCGCACAACAACTCACAAAGTTACACTCACTCGACCAATTGTGGCCGGTATCTACCTTGGACTTCGACCAACGCTGATCAACGGCGGCTGATATAGCCAAGCGATCGTATCAACGGCTCTGCTACTAGCCGATTCAAAGACCAGAGGTGAAAGGAAAGATATTCGGTAGCCAAAGAATATCGCAATACACTCGCAGACCTAGGGCACTGCGCGTTGCCCACACAGACCTGTCGGCGGCGGTCGTTCGCTTGACCGCGGCGCCGCGTAACCGAACTCTACGGGAAAAGATCGGGGGAAACTCTTCGCGAGCTCCTACCGTCGAAACCCTTCCAGATATCGCTTAACTCTCTTCCGACTGACTTGTCCCACTCAACGAGACGCACAATCTGACACCAAGATTGCAAGGATCAGGTAACAATTGACCAAGTTTCTCGGAGACCGGGTCGTTCGCTGTCGGCCTTCGCGGCGTCAGGCGAAAGATCAAGAAAATCGGCTGTCCTTTTCACGCGCGAGGCGTCTCCTCCAGACTATACCGTCGAAACCGTAACAGATGCTGACAAACCCTTAACAGGAGATGTCTTCTACTCGTCGAGATGAACCAGATTGTCGCTTAGTTCAAAACGATTGGACCACAGGATACAAAGTTATTCAGTGCGCAACTACTTCGTCCGGGCGACCGCGGGGATAGCACGCGAACAGAACAGCAACGCACTTTCGCCACTCTCAAGGCAAATTCACTTATTCAGCTCTAACTCTCGAACGGGACGAGCTAGACCAGTTTTCTTGACACTTTCACGGGCAAATCGTATGCGGCGCACGATCTGATGCAGGTTTCACCACTGTAGAGTCAAATTTCACCGAGTAGGCCACTGACGGACACCAGGACTCGACGTCGATGCCCCTTCGGCCAGGGGTCGGTACAGCGCCCGAAGGGACGTCTTCACCCAAGTTTTCGATTGGTAGTATTCTGCTTCGGTATTTCACTCAACACTGACGTAGTCAACGGCAATGGGTTTTACACGATCCGCCGAGGCAGAATGTGCGCCGCCCGAAGACTCGTTGCCGGCGGTCGGCCACGCGGGGAATAGAAGGCGCGACGAACTTTGAGCCCTCAATCCAACGCGCGGTCCGAGGCAAACCAACAACCAACGAAACCGGTGTATTGTTTTCAAGGTGCCACTAAATCCGAATCAAAGTTCACAGCCAAGCTGGAATGACGAAAGATACACTGGGCGCACGAGGCGTCGATTGTCCGGGCAGCGCCCGCGACACTAGATGACGGCACGTCCGGGGCGGACGGTGTCCAAGCGAGATGCACCGGACGGTGTGGAAGCTTTCAATGCAGTCACCAACACCGCTTTCCGATCGTAGGCAACCAGTATTCTTCTCCGGACCGTAGAGCCGAAGCGTCTCTGTAGTTTGGCGGGTTTCACCCTAACCCGTATGTTAATATTAACCGCTTTCGCGGCGAGGCGCTCGCTGGCGTGGCCGAGGTCCGTAGGGGGCTGAGTCCTACGAGACCGGACCCGTCGCTCAGCAGCAGATGCTGGATCGGAATGTATACGCTATATTATATGAATTATTCAGAAACCTTGTCTTGTTGACATGCAATGGACACCAACGAGGAGTCGTAGGTCTGATGACCGCGAAGGTCCAAGTCTTGCGCTCTCCTGGCGCGGTGGTTAACTCGGTCGAGGCCTTACCGTTCTCCGACGGTTGCGCGCTCGCCTTGAGTGACAATTTTGGTTCTGTGTCACACGTACAGGGCAATTCACTGCCGCAAACGCTGGAAGTTTAACCAGACGATGGAAAAGAGAATTGTCGCAGGAGGAACGAAACAGTTACTGCACGAGGCAATACTTTCTATCGAGCCTCCGGCCGCTCCGAAAGCGAACGGCGTATTATGGACAACAAGGGACGATCGTTACTGAAACAACCACTTGCCTTTCCTGTACCGAGGATTAGCACACTAACGAGTTTTACGAGTGACAATATTCGATATGTATGATGCTGACGGGCTCGTGGCGGACAGGGTGCCGAGGCCTGTACGACGCCGGAGCCTCGATCAGGGCGGTAAAACTGCTTTATTTTACGTTACAAGCACTCAACGAGACTGCCCCAACAGTCAGGAAAACTCTCTTCGAACAGGTAACCAAGGCACTTTATGCCAGGAAACAGTTACAAGTGAGACGGGATGAGCCACCACCAACTCTCCCTGGTGCGTCGTAGCGGGGCGATGCCCAGTCGGCCGCCGTTCGATCGTCACCGCAGGTAAACGTTTAACCTCCGCGGGTGCGGACTCGCTCCGGATACAATATTTCTCGTCAAATTCACCAGAAAACGTTTGGACACCAACAAACCAACGTAGCAATATCAATTCAACGTGCCAGGACTGCGTGGAGAGCAATGAAACGAACAGAGTTAATATTCATTGCCCATGGAGTAATCGCCATTACTCCACATATATAGCAGAGCACCGTGTGGCAGGCTTTATTCCACCGGAATATCACTGTTTTAGCACGATTTTTCAGCATGTGAAAAATCTTGGATAATTCGCCAAAAATCCATTTATTGTCGGATCGTCACCGGGTTTCTTTCTATCGCTTCCCAAACGACTTCTACGTCATCTACGCCCTAAATTAAGATTATTGGACGGCCAGAAAATTATTTATTCCACGGGTACTAAAATACCTAAGAGCGTCCCATAGCGATTTGGCTATAAATGCCTCATCTTCGCTCTCGCCTGCTTCCAGCTGTGTTCCACAGGCATTAACTAACGGTCGCGCTTTATAGCGCAGTGGTCGCGCTCTAATAGCGCATATTTTCGTAGCGCATTTCTGCTAGGGGAAATTACGCCTTACCTATAAATGGCTCTAACTACACGGTTGGGCTGCTTTAGGAGCGTCACCGTGGCTCCTGCCTGTCTCCAGCTTCAGTTTGACAAGGCCGCCGGTCGGAGTCTATCGTCTTGTGGCTGAAACGCCACAATATATATATATATATATAAATATACAATATATATATCTATATATATATGTATATATGTATATATATATATATATATATATATATCTTCCCGGCAATTATCAAACTGGTTCAAGGTCGCTCTAGTTCCATGCATTACTATATCCCTATATGAAAAGTTCAACGTTAATTCGGTAGAGTTCGGGGTCGATAGACTTCCAAATTGACAGAGTTCCGATCAGTCGATTGATTTCCAAGACAATGGATTTGGAACTGGATGGCATTCCAATTGTCTATAGAGCATTGAGTTGATCGAGCCTTTTAGCTTCTAGTAACTTTTAACTGTTCCAGTTTTAAGTCACAGATTAAGGCGATAGAGTTCCAGGTCGTTAGTTCGACATCACTAGTGCTCCTGTTGAGTGAGTTGTCGGATGAATTTCGATGGTCAACACAATTCGCTATAGTTCCAAGTTGTTTGTGCTTGAAGGTGTTAAGAGTTTCTAGATAGGCCTATTAGAATTTCAAGTTCAATATGAGAGCACCAGGTACCGCCGTACCGGTATAGCGCAGTAGGCTATATTTACTTAATTGAGCCCTCAATTTGGAATAGGCTGAAATCCTTTGTTGCCTATGCAACAACTCGATCAATCATTCAATCAATCAATCATTCAATCAATGATTTTCAATCACAATTCATTAATCGCTACCTAAAGATCCTGCTCAAACTGTTGTGAGGGAAGTAGGCTACTCGATCGGTAGGGGCCGTAGGGCCTACTCATCATATGATATCTAACAACAGTCTGACATTTTCTTTAGTGTTTGCAGAGCTACACCTGCATTTTCTTAAGTTTTTGTAGGCCTACACCAATGCGTAACACCATCATAAGTGATAATGCTAACTCGGAACACTGTCGCACTAACACTAATGACATGTATTTATCTCAGTAGGACGGCGTATACGATCAAGTTGCATGCAAGTAATTTTAACTGCCATGAATTCAAATGGAATTGATAGTAACCTACCGGTAGTCTACCGAAAATTAGTCTGTCATCGTGTGCGCGACTTTGTGTAGGGTAGGTCATATGCGTGCGGCGTGCCAGACGACACCATCCGGTATTTAACGACCACGTGTCAGTTCTACCCCGTATGTTACCTGTCAACTGAAAACACTAATGTCTGGCTGCATCAGCCGTAAAACTAAAGCCTACGTACGTAGCCGCTAATGCTTTGAAACCTGTGTGAACTTACATGTAGACGCCTCGTTCACGGGTAGACCTACCGACGATTCACTTCCCTTCAGCGTAATCACTTCTCCACGTGAAACATCATTATTGAATATATGGCAGCAGATGTCGGCGCTTGTCTGTTTAATTATTAGGCTATGAAGATTGGTCAATGGTCATTGTGGATGAAAACCGATCGTAGCAAACATTTGCATTTTGTACGAAAAACATTGGCGCATGACAAATTATCATGTCTTACCTAAAGCAGAGGACTTCCCCAAATGTGTAATGCCAGGCCAAATATTGGTCTACAGTTCGCCATTTTAGGCACAAAAAGTACTTTTTAAGGCAGTTGGCTGTAAGCTCTTATCTTTCAATTTGTAACATCTTAACCCCCCCCCTCCACAGAGAAGCTCGTATACACTGAAAGTTGGCAAACGTTTTCTCAGCTGAAAATCAGGCCTAGGGGGCCTATAGAACAGCATTACTGAGGTCTGATAGAATTTGCAGTGTTCTATAGTACTGTCAACATACTTAAGCCAATTATAACAGATTAATTGGAGGTCCGAATAAAAATAGAAGATAACTTAATCTAAAATGTTGAGTAGGTCTAACTGCCTCGTGATAATCATAGGGTTGGCCATAGGGTAGGCCTGGGTAACCCGTGGTCGAAACAAAGACGCTTGTGTCTATTATATAGCCCGAGGGCATGACGTCTAACCGAACACATATTTAGGAGCATGCACCCGTCGCGTGAATGACAAAACGGAAGGGTCATTGTTGGGCTATAATATATATTTAGCCCCGGGTGCTTCAGATCTGCCCTCTATTTCCGACGAGGCTGAATGACGTATAGGCCTACGTTTCCGATGGATTGTGTGTGACACGCGCTTTGCCTCTGGTTATATGACACTATAAATTATATATACATATATATGTAATATATATATATGTTATATATATATATATATGTTGGCATATATGAACTAATATATACTCAGCCTATCTATATAAATGTCTTTATTACTACGTTATGACGTGAGGTCGTCGCACGTACATCGAAACCATGCTGTGCTCAACAGCCGATGACACGCCATCTTGGCGGATGAAGCTGACACTTTCAAATCTTTTCCAATCCAAAATGGCGTTGCTCAGTCACCTGTGTTCGCTTAAGACGTTAGTGGAGTGTTTAGTACGGGAACCCGAGGGTTGTTGGTGGGGGGCATTCACCACCTCACCACAGACAACGACATCGTTGTGTGAAAGTACGTGCAGTTGCTGAGCTGTAAATTATTGCTATTTAATAGCAGCCAAGTCCTCACTCATTAACAGATGCTAATTCAGTGTCTGCATCACCGTCTTAAATTTGCTGTCGGCCTACTAACGATGAAGTGATTTAAACGACACAGAAATCTGGACAGTTCACCATCAGTTGATTCGGGATGAATGATGATTGTTTCTGCCTTTCTGGTAACTATAAGAACAATATTGATTAGGCCTACATGGAAATGATGGTTCCTTGTTGAAAGACGTCGTGTTTGTGTCTTTGACTTGCACGCTTTAGGCCTACAGTCTGCATGTGGGCCTAATGATGAAAGCAGGGCTTTTTAACGTGCAGTTCTACACAAAATGTGCAGTTCTAAATGGATTCGTGCAGTTGTAAAAGCACTTCCGTCAAGTTCCGTGTAGTTAAAACTAGTAAAAATAGGTCATTCTCCTCAGATGGGGAGTAATTTACCATGGAGGATGAGAATGGAGAGAAGAGGATGTGCAGTTCTAAAAAGTCCTTAAAAACAGCCCTGGATGAAAGAATTCGATTACATTACATTACTTTGCCAACTCTGCCACTTCTCGTACTTTGGCAGTGTCAGTCCAACGCCTGGAGATCTCATCCATGACATGACAGAGTCGCTTAACAGCAAACAAGCCCCTCCCCTTCTGTTAGAATCAGCTGATCATAGCCTAATTAGCCTATTATTAGGCTCTCGCTCGTGTCGTCGCGGCTGCATGCAGCATGCGTCTTTCATCTAGGCTAAATTGAAACTGGTCGCTAGGTTCACTTTTAAAACAAAACATTATTTGCTGAGCTACCTTCGTTACCATATTATGTTTGTGATTTGTTTGCCCTTGGGATTAGGCCTACGTATACAGTCGGCATGGATTGAATTGATCCATATAATTATTATAAGCACGGGGAGAGTGGGATTCCTATACAGAAGGTCTTGTGATTGTTCTTAAACTTAAGAAGGATTCATAGGCTTTTAGCATAGGCTGTGTGCCAAGTGGATCACAGACTGAGTGATGAGCAGTGTACGTTTAATCTATAGGCCTACTATAGTCCCCTGCTTCGGGAAGGAGACAGTGGCGGCGCTAGGATTCAGTTTTGGGGGCTGAATCTTCGCGAAGAAAATTTTCCATTTTCATCAGCCAAAATTTCTGACGACCTTTTTTAGTCATTCGGTCCAAATCTCATGGATGCATTATATAAAAAACCGGATGGCCCTTGGGGGGGGCTCAACCCCAGATGGCCTTTTTAGGGGGCTTAGCCCCCGGCCTGGCGCCGCCACTCATGGGCGTCCGCAGAATTTTTTTTAGGGGGGCGCAAACTTTTAAATGGTTGACTTAATTAATTAGGGACTAAACAATGTGTCAAATAGCCTACAGTCAATATGGAGTTAAACAGGCAGCCTGTAAATTTCATTGTAGGCCTATAACATATTGAACTTTTACGTATATGTGCCTATTTTCTTCTATCATTATTGCATCAGAAACATTCGAGTGATAAACCGCAATCAGTGGAAAAAGATAGAGGGCCTAATACTTTATTTTTTATTTTTCTAAGATAAAAGAAGCTAATAGGCCCTATGTTATTATTTATTTTAAAATATTGCATGGACCTACTAAAACGAGCTTTCAACTTGAATAAAGGTTTGAGCAAAGATTCCATTCCTCTACGTCCCTCCCTCAAAGCAGGCCTACCTACCTTCCCAGTCGAAGGCGGAATCAGTTTCGTTCGTGAACAGTAAAACGACACACGTTAAGCGTTTCAGCGCTCAGTTTCAACAAAGTATACGCATCAATCACGAAAGAAAGCAGGTTTGAATGCAACAGAAATGCAACAGAAAAAATTTCTGCGGACGCCCATGGAGGTCTGTATTGGGTGTGTTCGGGGGGAGGGCAAAGTGGCCGACAATAGAACGACTGTCCGAGCGAAAAACAGACGACTATCTATCCCGTTCAATGCGTTCATTGGGCTATCAAGTTTCTTCTACCCGCGATGCTGTCGACCCTCACAGTTATACGAAATTTTCCTATAGGACTTCGTCTCCTCCATCCCTGTGATATATTGCCCGACTGACTCACAACGTGTAGTGGATCAAGGAGGTCTGGATATAGGAGTCCATGAGTGGATGAAGTCACAGTTTAACGAACCCTGTGACAACTCAGATAAATAATGGATTAGCATTTTTCATTCATCTAGCGGGGTATGTTTAGAAGGTGTGGCAGAACATGTGCCAGCTGGCATCTAAAGGAAGAAGCGGATTATTTGGAGACTATATCGCTCTAGCCAACTACAGCCAGTGTCAATTATGCTTATGTATATTTATGCAAATGCATACATGTATAAATATATATATATATACATTTATATATATATATATTATCCTCAATATAGTATAGGCGTTTCTTCAGCGGATCTGTTATCTAGCAATTACTTCGCTATTAGCGGACACGAGTGAATTCATTTCCCGTATGGGGGTATGAATTTCTGTATTACCAAGAGATAACTCTATATGCTGAGTTTTCACACATGGTCGTGGCTGCACCTATTATAAGCAAAGCAGCCTATAGTCCAACTTGTGGAGCATGTCGTAGGCCTATTTTTACGGTCGGTTACTGTCGGTACACTATAGTACCTTACTAATTAATCTTGCGCTTCCTATTTTAAATAGCTACCTAGAAAATGTAGTGTTAATAATCACGAAGGGAAGCGTGTTGTAATAATTATAATAATCAAATAATCAACATTCCTCTGCAAATACGCGCAGAATCCAGAGGGGCGCACATGCGCCCCCTTGCGCCCCCCTGCGGACGCCCATGCCGCCACTGCAAGGGGTCAGATTTCTGGGGAAGCAAAAAAGACGGCTCAGCCAGACACCGACACCCTTTGACCGAAAATTTTCTGGCGACCTTTTTTGACTTTTTGCCAAAATTTCCTCCGAAATTTCGCCTGAGAAACGTATGCTGCGCCTACTTTAAAGAAATCTGCTGATGACCTTTTTAGCACTTCAATGCTGTGCGGTCCAATTCTTCTTCTGCCGTTGAGGAACTTCTACACCTATACATGTATGCAGATATAAACAGGAGCTGTCAAATTATTTTTGGGGGTTGGCAAATGTAGCGTGGGCCTATATAAATTTTCAGTGGAGTGGTAGGCCCATACGCAGTCGCGTATAGACAATGGGGGTTTAGGGGGCTATAAAGACCAATGGTTTAAAAAATTAAGTTTATTTATTCACTTAAAATAAGAAAAAAAACAATTTGTCTGTGGTAACAATTGTTTTTCCTACTTTATTCCCTTTGTTACGTTATTCCCTTTTTATTTACTGTAGGCTAATACTGTTGGGTTGGTGTCAAGAATGGCATCCGGCCAGGCCATAACCCCCCTAATAAATTCCTGGCTACGCCACTGCCCCCTACGTGTTAGAATGAAAACTGACGCGCCTGCATGCTTTGTAACCGCTTTAGACAAATGCCTGCAATCTTCAATACACGCTGTTTATAAATTTAGCCAATAGATTCGTGAATTAAGACAAATCCTAACGAGCAGGCCTTTGAAGTTGGTGCGTTTCTATTCTAACAATTATTAAGTAAGCAGTTTCTATTCATCCACACGCGTTTCTAGCAAACCTATAATTAAAACGTCCGCTTTCCGACTTCAGTTATTCATAAGACTTTAAATATTCAGCGCTGACAAATTAACACAAGGTAGGCCTAATTAATGTGAGCTGATGCAGTTGCCTTTTCGTCTATTTAAACATATTCACGAAACCTAGGGCAACTCGTCTGCTGCTGGGCCCGTATGCACATGAGGGTATAACTCGTATATTTGGCTTAAATCTGGCCTATACAGGAATACTGGGTTATTTCCGTATGCACGGTTTGAGATTAGCGAATTAAAGTAGGTATAACGTTATTCCAATTCCGAGGAAGGAGTACGCCGGCTACTCCCATTGTGAACAATAGACGGCCGACGTTAGCTGGACAGCGCGAACAATAGGCAGCCGTCGACATTTCCCTGGGGCCCGTCTTTAGGTCTGAATCTGTTTACCCCACGCTGCACCGACCGCATATAAATATCTTTCACGCATGCGCGCTCAGCTATAACCCATTGAATTGGGGGGGAAGAGCAAGCGTCATGCATCGTCGGCTGCAAGGAATGTGTAGATTAGTTATTCTCGTTGCTATTTTTTCTCGTGCATATGGATACATTCCAATGGCTATATCGGGAATTGCAAAGCAGCGTTTAGGCACTATATGTGATTACTTTATGCTGTGTCCTGTGCATACCAGCCCAGGTCAGCACTTAGGCCTAGGTCTACAGGACTAACAGTTAGATTAGCGTCAATATTATGCCCATAGCCGTCTGACCGAAGAATGGGGATAAAGAGCTAATTTAAACGCCGCTTGGCGTACTCTTTATATAGGCCTATGTAGCAAATCGTAATCTCCAAACTGTTAGAGTGTGCTACTCAAAGCTGAGCGCAGGGCAACCAGCTTATTAACGAACGCTGCGTTGAGTCAGTGAGCGTGTCCAAAGGAAGTCTACGTGAGTTCGGTTGCAAGAGCTGGTGTATATATATATATATATATATATATATATATATATGTATATGTGTGTATATATATATGTCTGGGTATATGAATTCTTGAAAAAGTAAGACTTTAGTTTGAGTGGAAACCATGCACAGAGGTGCTGGATAGAGGATGAGGATGTACGATGTAGGCCTATGATTGGCAATGAAAATGGCGGAGGAACAGAAAATTGCTCAATTCAGGAGGAAGCAAAGTGCATTAGCGTCTTTGTAACTTGGATTAATTTCTTCTTTTGCAGGTCTCTCTTTGATATACATATATACAATTATACATATATATATAGATATGTATATATCTATAGGCTACACCTTGTGTTTTTCTTTCATCGTTCGCGATTTCAATTGCGATTCGCTATCTTATAGCATCCTGATTTATTCTAATTAGAAATTCAATCCATCATTTGCATGCTACACCTCAATCTTGTCCTCTGTATGAAGCTATGACTTAGATTCTCAACTTTCGGTGTTGAACTTCCTGTGATTTTGGCCAGTCATTTGCTTCCATGCATGGTTGAATCATGTCAAAGTATAGCCACATATAATTATTATATTACAGAGCAGCGGCGCCGGCAGGCGTACGCACTTACGCAAGTGCGTACAGCGCTGAAAGGCTAAAAAAATAAAAAAAATAATGGCTGATGACTAAAAAAAAAGGTCATCAGTTTTTTCGGCGACCCTGACGAAAATTTTTCCATGTTGGCCCCATCGAAAAATTTTCCGCTCTTGGCAGTGCGTACAAGAAAAAAATCCTGGGGGCGCCGCTGTTACAGAGCCAAGTTTGAATTCAGCTTAAATTCACATAAAACTGTTTGCGTAAGTAGAGGCAGGCATAATAATTATTATTAAAGAACAGACCTATAGTTATAGATTATTCTAACAGCCAGGGCCGTAGCCAGGATTTGATTTCGGGGGGTGTTTCACTCACCAATTTCCCTTCCTAAAAAACTGATGACCTTTTTTAGTCGTCCGGCATATTTCGGGGGGTGTTTTCGTGATTTTATTTCATGGTTTTCACATCATGTGCTCGTAAATGCATTATATTATTGTAACGGAACAGGCTGGGCAAATATACCAGGAGCCGAACCACCAGCCCTGTCGTCACGGTCTCGTCAGTCTTGTCCGGGGGTAAGGCTTCAACTGGAGATTGAAGGCTAGCCGACTAGGCTTAAACACGTTTATTGGTTTCCAATGACAACATATAGCAAGGCAAATACGAATAGGCGAACAGAACAGAACAGTACTGATTGGAGATGGGACTCGATATGGACTGCAGCAACCCCTATAGCACCCAGAGTCCTCCCTACGGTCGCAGTCAGCCGTCCTGGCACCACCTGTCAGTCGAGAAGGTAGTCGCCGACGTCCGTCGAAGTAGTCGACGCCCCAGTAGTCGACGTCGCAGTAGTCGACCGTCAGTAGTCGTCGCCAGTAGTCGTCAACAGTAGTCAGAGGCAGAACCCCGACGTCACGACTCAAGGCCGGCGTACAGGAGTCCCCACCGCTCGTCGTCACCCCTGTCTAGTGGGAGAAACCGACACACAACCGAAGCGGAGCTCACGGCCGGCGTACAGGCGTCTTCACCACCCGTCGTCGCAGTCGGTGCAGAGTCCCTGTCCAGTGGGAGAAACCGACATCTAGACCGTTGCGCAACTCAAGGTCGACATCCAGGAATCCCCACAGTGAGAGAAACCGACATCTATATAGACCAAACCGTAGCTCAAGTCGACATCCAGGAGTCCCCACAGTCAGTCACCACTCGAGCCACGTTTTACCGCGAGTCAAGTGCCGGACGATTAGTCAGCTTCTTGGCCGTCCAAAAGTCGGTGCAGTCTGAAAAATGAAATGTATGGGTTTAACGACTCTTTTTCATATCGAAGATGATTTCAGCGTCGACTCCACGTTTATATTGCGACCGAGCCACCCGCAGTATGTAAAGATCCGACCGGGGAATCGAACCCGCTCCGCCGGCGCGGCGAGCGGGCTACAACCCACTCGGCCACACAGGATCCTCATGGTGCAGTCTGTAAAATGTATGGGTTTAACGACTCTTTTTCATATCGAAGATGATTTCAGCGTCGACTCCACGTTTATATTGCGACCGAGCCACCCGCAGTATGTAAAGATCCGACCGGGGAATCGAACCCGCTCCGCCGGCGCGGCGAGCGGGCTACAACCCACTCGGCCACACAGGATCCTCATGGTGCAGTCTGTAAAATGTTGGGGTTTAACGACTCTTTTTCATATCGAAGATGATTTCAGCGTCGACTCCACGTTTATATTGCGACCGAGCCACCCGCAGTATGTAAAGATCCGACCGGGGAATCGAACCCGCTCCGCCGGCGCGGCGAGCGGGCTACAACCCACTCGGCCACACAGGATCCTCATGGTGCAGTCTGTAAAATGTTGGGGTTTAACGACTCTTTTTCATATCGAAGATGATTTCAGCGTCGACTCCACGTTTATATTGCGACCGAGCCACCCGCAGTATGTAAAGATCCGACCGGGGAATCGAACCCGCTCCGCCGGCGCGGCGAGCGGGCTACAACCCACTCGGCCACACAGGATCCTCATGGTGCAGTCTGTAAAATGTTGGGGTTTAACGACTCTTTTTCATATCGAAGATGATTTCAGCGTCGACTCCACGTTTATATTGCGACCGAGCCACCCGCAGTATGTAAAGATCCGACCGGGGAATCGAACCCGCTCCGCCGGCGCGGCGAGCGGGCTACAACCCACTCGGCCACACAGGATCCTCGAGGTGCAGTCTGTCACGGTCGCGTCCTTATATAGCATCGGCGGGCGAGCGCATGCCAGCTAGAGAGATAGCCTATGTAGACGGCCTATGTAGACGCAGAGCCTATGTAGACGGACTATGGCCTAAGTAGACGGCCTAAGTAGACAGATCGCCTAAAGACGATAGGCCAGACGGCGAAGGCGTAGGCGCAGCAGGCAAGCGTGGATGCATGTCAGCTAGACGGTCGCTGGCGTCGCAAAGAAAGGCAGGCAAACAAAGAGACGGACACGCAGATGGACAACAGAAGGACAGAAAGCGACAGCGCGCGTCATACGGGCAATGTCCAGTCAAAATCTCGACATGATTTTCCCATTTCCCATTTCGGGGGGTGTTCAAACACCCAAAACACCCCCTAGCTATATACACGGCCTTGCTAACAGCTTGCCCAGAAATTCTCCATGTCCTTATTCTGGAATGTTTGCCCTCTTTTTGCTTTCATGAAGCTATATAGTAAGTTAGGTCTGATCGTATATCCTTTGATCTCATAAACCAAGAACTCAGGAATCAATTATAATAAATCAAGAGCCAGAAGAATAATCAGACCTTGACACGGACTGGAAACTGGAAACGACTAATATATGCTTTTCATTGCCAGCAAGTTTCCAAGGAGCCAACAAATCATGTAAAGTGGACAATTTTTCAAATACATGTGTATATACTTAATATTACTTGAAAAAGGCGACGTGCCAAGTGTTTAGATAATAATTAACTAACCAACTAGTGCTCAATGAAAAAGATCCTTGCGGAAAGGCCGATAGGTAACCTATGTATACACCGTCCAAGGAAAACTCATGTATTCAGGTCAGAAGATGCAACGGCCGAGGAGGAAGGTCGGAGCCAACTGAGCCGCAGTCATGAAATGCCAAGGAGATCTCCAAGAACAGGTACTGTATCCGAGAATAGCTATAGAATGATCTACACGCGGTGTCAAAGTGTCAAACCTTCCCGCGCTGACATAAAATGCGCTGGCGATATATTATGTTATACTTGCCTTTGATCAGAGGCACCAAACGCATCAGAGAGTGGACGGGTATTATTGGTTCCGTTGAGCGAACTCTGTGGAATCCGCCGGCAGGAGTGGAGGTCAGTGGCGTACACACAGTGGCGTAGGCAAGGGGGGGGGTTCGGGGTTAAAACCCCCCATTGGCTTAGGAAAAAGTTTCTAAAAAGGTTATTTATTCACTTAAATAAGAAAAACAACACAATTGTTTGTAGTAATAATTGTTTTTCTTACTTTATTCACTTGGTTACTTTATTCCCTTTTTATATACTGCGATATTGTTGAGTTGGTGTCAGGAAGGGCATCCGGCCATGCAGGCCATAACCCACCCACCCCATCATAAATTTCTGGTTACGCCACTGCAGTGGTGGAAGTAGTGGGAGGTAAATGGAAGTCGGATTCAAGGTATACGTTTAATTTGGTAACAGTCAACTCTTTCAATAATTTGGGACAGGGATAGTATGAATTTGAGGTCGGTTATGCGTGCACCTATAGTTAAAGGACCAGTGAAAAATCCATGAGTCCTAACTGGTGGAAGTATATTAATTTTGTTGCTTTTATCGAAGTATCTATAGGCCTTATCTGTAGGATATTTACTGCACCATGTTTGTATGTGCACTTGTCCAAAAGAGGTCCCAGCCCGGTTGCCAGAGGATCATCTGTTAGGAATGCTCATTAATTCCAGGCGCCTCTGACCGTCGTTCCTAGGTTCCTCTATCAGTAGTGGCAGCCTATATTTCAGATATTTAAATCTCGCGCTATAGAACGGTCTGTAAATGTAAGCGATTGTATTCGATTTTCTATAAATATAATGTATCAATCGTATATGACACTGCACATCTTTCAATGAATCGAACGGGTGATTGCCTTTACCATCGCTGCTCGTTAATTTGAATGGACGCCATGCCATCTATAGCCCCGCGGTATAGGCCTATATACACAATATCTAAATCTCTGAAAAATTATAAAGCAGTATTTGCATGGGCGGAGACCTAGGGGGGACAGGGGGGCGGTCCCCCCCAATGAAAGTGTTGGGTGACGGCCCATGCATTTGTCCCCCCCCCCAATGTTCGAGCGCCAAGACCTTTTTTGGCAGCGAAAATAGAAAATTTCGTCGAGATTTTGGCCGGATGACTAAAAAAAAAGGTCATCAACTTTTTTGGCAGCGAAAATAGAGTCGAGATTTTGGCCGGATGACTAAAAAAAAAACTTTTTGGCGGCGAAAATAACTTTTTTTCGAGATTTCGCCGGTCGTCAGAAATTTTTCTGAAAATCTCGCGTCTTTCCGTCCCCCAAATTCTCGGCCCAGGTCTCCGCCTATGAGTATTTGGAAGGGACCGTGCCCACATGCTAACTTTGAAAAAGGCTCGTGAGACAAGGCCAACGCTCTTACTGATGTATAGTTGACTGCATGCATAGGCCTTGAATTAATTAATGGATCTTAAATGATGTGGAAGCGCTGCAGGTGAAAGATTTCATGCGATCAATTCATGGATTAAGAGTCGAGGCTAAGCATGAACGCATACGATCGCTTTAAAGAGCATGTATTGTATTGTATCAATAGATTTATATAGCGCCTCTCGCATAGTAAGCTTAGGTTTGCATTCATAGAGGACGAGAAAGCGAAGGTATATAATTATGGTCTATGCAGCCATGCTGAACATTGATTGGAAGAGGAAGGTGAGAGGCAGCAAAGGTGAAAGGGCAAAAGAGGAATAAAAAGAGAAAAACACGAGGACACGATGTGGAAGGTGGCTTCTGAGAACTGACGTTGAAGAGTGCATCGCTCTGTCTACAGCCATTTTGTTCCAATACATAACATACACACGCACTCACACACACACGCATTCCAGTGCACACACATACCTACACACATCCACACACACACACACACCGACACACACACACACACATCTGCACACATCTAGCATGTGTGCACAACTGCACATGTGTGCACACACACATACAGACATTCACACACGCATACGTACACACACACACACACACACACACACACACACACACACACACACATACACACACACAAGCACCTACGCCCTTGTGCACACAGAGGCACACGTCCATACATGCGCGCGCATGTACACAGACCGACAGACACATACGCACGCATACTCATAAATATATATATATATTTATATGCATATATAATATAGCATCCATGTATAGACTATTATGTACTAGATGTGTTACCCGGCGTTGCCCTGGAAATATAGGGTTTTAAACACTACTCCACTGTGGTACCCATCGTAGACCGCTAGATTTCGGGTTAGTCGCCAACCCTCCACCCCACCCCGCTTCCCCAAAAGGCCAAAGGTGACCCGCCGCTGCGGGGCGCTGCGAAAATTATTACTCGGCGGGTATGACGTCATGGGCTGTAGACTCTTTACTGAAGCGTTATTATTGATGAAATCTGTCTTAAAACGCTAATAACTTTTGTTTTAAACGGAATTAAAACCTGAAAATAGTTGCGATGACCTTATAATTTCGGTAAGAATCGATTGCAATAATTTTTTTAAACCGACGCTGTTTCATTTCCGAGCCTATTCTGCAGGGGAGAGTCAAAAGCTTACAAACAAATAAACATACAGAAAGTGTTTCTGCCTTATAATACAGATATTCTGGCTGCTGCTGCTGTTAGTGCAGGAGAGGTCGTTAATTGGGATTCAGCAGCTGTAGCAGGACATCGCCCATCCGTCTTAGTCCGCATCTCATCAATCTGCTACCGGAGAAAGGTAGGAACGGCGTCGATCTGATATTTGGCTCCACTCAGCCACAGCAACCAGCACCAGCACCAGCAGCAGCAGCACCATCAGCAGCAGCACCAGCAGCAACCAAGGCCTCGGCCTCCGTCAGCCTTCGTCAGTCACACGCATTGACATTCAGCACTGACATTCAGGCATGCATTCATGCGGTGCATTCACGCTAGCTCATGACGCACGCACGCACACACACACCAACACACACACACACACACACACACACACACGCACGCACACACACACACACACACACACAAACACACATACACATGCGATTGCACGTAAACAGATACATGTAAATATGCATATAAATAAATATGAAAATTATGCATGCATATAAAAATATACACGTGATATTGTGCATTATGCATAGGTTTATATATATATACACACACTGATACTGGTCTGTATATACATGTATGTTTGTGTAATTATGTTTATATAATATTATGTACATTGTTTTGCTACTTCTCAAACCGAGGATATTATTTGATTATTTGAACGTGGCATCAACGAGTCTTAGTTAATGGTTCATTACAGTGGCGTATACCCAGGAATTTATCATACGCAATGGTTGATTGAAAGAATGATTGATTGACTCAATGATCGAAGGATTGAAAAATTGAGTTGTTGATTAATAGATTGATTGAATGAATGAATGAATGAATGATTGATCAACTGAGTGAATGACTGATTGATAGATGTTTGAATAATTTATTAATTGATAGATCGATTAAATAATTGATTAATTGATTGATTGATTGATTGATTGAACATTCACCTCCTTCGGTTAATTGAACTGCGGTTTCCATATGTGTAGATGTTCCTGTCGTCGAGAGTAATTGAAGCAAAACCGACTATTCGATGTTTACATTCTGCAGTCCAAGAAGCAACATCTGTTCGCTGGACATCGGTCTGATCTCAATACATACGGTATATATATATATATATATATATATATATATATATATGTAGGATATCATATATATATATATGTAGGATATATATATATACATAGGCGGAGACCTGGGCCGAGAATTGGGGGGGACGGAAAGACGCGAAATTTCCGAAGAATTTCTGGCGACCGGCGAAATCTCGGAAAAAAATGTTATTTTCGTCGCCAAAAAAGTTGACGACCTTTTTGTTTTAGTCATCCGGCCAAATCTCGTCGAAATTTTCTATTTTCGCCGCCAAAAAAGTTGACGACCTTTTTTTTAGTCACCCGGCCAAATCTCGTCGAAATTTTCTATTTTCGCCGCCAAAAAAGTTGACGACCTTTTTTTAGTCACGCGGCCAAATCTCGTCGAAATTTTCTATTTTCGCCGCCAAAAAGTTGACGACCTTTTTTTTAGTCACCCGGCCAAATCTCGTCGAAATTTTCTATTTTCGCCGCCAAAAAAGTTGACGACCTTTTTTTTAGTCACCCGGCCAAATCTCGTCGAAATTTTCTATTTTGGCCGCCAAAAAAGTTGACGACCTTTTTTTTTAGTCACCCGGCCAAATCTCGTCGAAATTTTCTATTTTCGCCGCCAAAAAAGTTGACGACCTTTTTTTTTAGTCACCCGGCCAAATCTCGTCGAAATTTTCTATTTTCGCCGCCAAAAAAGTTGACGACCTTTTTTTTTTAGTCACCATGCCAAATCTCGTCGAAATTTTCTATTTTTTCCGCCAAAAAAGTTGACGACCTTTTTTTTTAGTCACGCGGCCAAATCTCGTCGAAATTTTCTATTTTCGCCGCCAAAAAGTTGACGACCTTTTTTTTAGTCACCCGGCCAAATCTCGTCGAAATTTTCTATTTTCGCCGCCAAAAAAGTTGACGACCTTTTTTTTAGTCACCCGGCCAAATCTCGTCGAAATTTTCTATTTTGGCCGCCAAAAAAGTTGACGACCTTTTTTTTAGTCACCCGGCCAAATCTCGTCGAAATTTTCTATTTTCGCCGCCAAAAAAGTTGACGACCTTTTTTTTTAGTCACCCGGCCAAATCTCGTCGAAATTTTCTATTTTCGCCGCCAAAAAAGTTGACGACCTTTTTTTTTAGTCACCAGGCCAAATCTCGTCGAAATTTTCTATTTTTTCCGCCAAAAAAGTTGACGACCTTTTTTTTAGTCATCCGGCCAAATCTCGTCGAAATTTTCTATTTTCGCCGCCAAAAAAAGTCTTGACGCTCAAAGATTGGGGGGGGGACAAATGCATGGGCCGTCCCCCCAACACTTTCATTGGAGGGGACCGTCCCCCCTGTCCCCCCTAGGTCTCCGCCACTGTATATATATATGGTTACTGTTTCTAACAGATAATAAGAGTCAGGTGTCTTCTGTCTAGACGTGTCTGTGCCTTCGCATGCGTGGTTATATGTCCATGTATATATATATATATATATATATATATATATATATGCACTTAGCACCTTTGAGGCTGGCGAATGACGCTATAAAACGAGCAATTGCATTCTTGTAAGAACGCACGATGTGGGGCGCGGTGATGTAATGGGTATGTTCGTCGCCTTGCAGCCGAAGGGTTTCAGGTTCGAATCCACCTCAAGTCGCCGCGTATTGGCAAGTCCTTCACCCTCAATTGCTCAGCGCTTCGGCGTGAAACTCTGATGCAGTGTCCGCTCTGTAGTCGGGAGCTCCTCTGAGTAGGGAGCTTTAAGGGGCGCTATAACAAGTGCACATACAAACAAACAATAGGCGTATACCTGCATACGTACGTATTCGTGCAGTCATGCGCATACACTATAATAGAACTCTATACTGAATATTCGTATACTCGTTTTGCTTCGGAACGAATAGCGTCACAAATAGCTAATTTGTATTCGACCGAATAGTTTCTGTAAATCGAATACGAATAATAAAAGCGCAACATAAATTGAACACACGCCTCTTGGCATTCACACCAGCAAGTGTGCTATGTGAAAAACCTTTTAGTACTGTTATAGGGTTACTTTCTCTGAAATGAGGTGTTACCTTAACACGCTTCAACACTGCGAGCAAACAAACTTGCATAACTGTCAGTAAAAATCAGGGCCCCAAGCAGTGGCATGCAGTGACCGCCGCAGGCTTCTCTATGTTAAGAAATCAAGTTACGTCATTCACTTCGTTTATGAGATATTCATGTATGGCTGCTGCTACGACAATAACTCTGTGCTATTATGACGAGATCTCCTTGGTCTGCATTCTGCAACGTCATTGTTACGTCATTAGCTATTATAATATAGTGTTGCGTTGTTAGGGAATGGGTTAATTCTGGATAATAATGAGTTATAACACTTATTTGTTCTACAAACACCATTGTTAGCCTACGGCATTAGCTTTGCTCATAAACGTGCTGCTGACTTGCTGTTAGGATGATAATAATTAGGCCTATCTTTGCGACATTGACTTTTTATTAACTTGAGGACACACCATTGCCGCATAAAAGTGTATTTGTAAATTGATTAAGGACACGATGGTTGTATGTTACCTTGTTGCCCACCTCTGTTGCACAGTGTTCACAATAAAATTGCGTCATTTTGTAATTGTAATTGTAATTGTAATTGTAATAGTACATTTATATAGCGCCACTTCAAGAGAACTCCTCAGAGGCGCTCCCGACCTGACACCAAACCACAATCAAAGAGAATGGTTTTAATAATATAGGTCTTACGTCACATATAACATTGATAATGGATCTTGAGTTCCGGTCAGGTGATGTAGTAGGCTATAAATGGTGGTTAATAAACAAGAAAAAAGTTTCTGACTAATTTTGAGACGAATCTGCCTGATAAATCAGTGATAAATGATAATGGAAGCCCAAAAGTTCCACACATGTATAGCCTATGTGCGAAAGTTGTGCATAGACAAAACGAACGGTTTCGAATAACCAATTTTTACGATTATAAGATTAACAAGTAGCAAATAATAAAATTGCTTTATGTCAAAAAACAAGTAGCCAATAATAATCATAGTGGGTTTTTCTTTTCTAGACAGACCTCTACGTGTGACGTGTGGACCATATAGGCCTATGAAGTGTGGCGGCCTCTGCTTGGTTGAGCATGTTGCACATGCGGCACACACATGCCTTCAGCAATAGCCTATATATATATATATATATATATGTATATATATACACGCATCAATACATGTACATACATGCATGCATACATATAAACGTACACATATGTTTATGCACGTGTGTCTGTTTACGTGGGATAATTATGAGAGTGTGTCAGTTAGGAAGGAAACGATGAATCTAACTGGACTAAGAAAACATGGGTTCATTGGAAAGCGAACCTAATAACTTCGCGGGAAAAACTCCAATGCACTAATGTACGTCCGTGCTTCAGATATTCGCTTGGCAGATGCCCGTGCGTGAGTGTGTGCGTGCGAGTACGTGCGTGTGCGTGCACAAGCGCGTGAGTGCAAAATGTGCGTGCGTGCGAGTGCGTGCGCGTGTGTGCGTGCGTGTCGCTATGTCTGTACATATATATATATATATATATATGCATATATACACATCATATCATGTTACTGACCGGATATATATATATATATATATATTTGTGCCTATAGTTTATGTATCTGTCTGTATCTTCATGTCTGTTTGCCTCACAGATGGGCAGACAGGTATACATACGCAGACAGGTATACATACGCAGACAGGTATACATACGCAGACAGGTATACACACAGACAGGTATGCAGACATGCACACAGCCCAACTGAGGCGCATCCCGCATGAGTAATGGAGGAGTTGAGATGGATATTGCCAGCAGCATCATCACCTGCAGCCTCATCCTTATCACCTCCTGCCTCAGCAACCGAGGCACACGTTGCAACAGCAGCAGCAGCAGCAGCCCTCGGTTCTGATAACGGTAGCAATCATAGGTAGCAGCGCATTCGCATCTGATTGCTATAACTAGATGGAAAAACCTTCCCATTGCCACGTTTGCGTTCGTCGACGGAGGAGCAGGTCACGTGCTGGAAAGTCCGAATGGATTAATAGACCATCGGAATAGAAGATCACCAGAAGAGAGTCATATGCTGACGATGCTCTATCTGATTCTGTAGACCTATATTTAGATGTGTAGACCTATCTGTAGACCAATCTGTAGACCTGTAAGTATCGCTGACGTGTGCTGGTCGTTTCGTTAATTTGAAAGTGGAAAGACCTTTAAGCATCAAAGTAAAGGTGAGTGCGAATGAATGAGTTAGTCAGTTAGATTAGATTATATTACCCACCCCACGTGAATGAATGCTTCAGATTAGATTAGATTAGATAGATTAGATTATCCAAACTACATGAGTAATGATTCGGAATTCAATTCAATTCAATTCAATTCATCTATTGTAACCATCAACCATAAACAATAGTATAACATGCTTCACATAATCGGATGGCAATGAGGAAGGCCCTAAGGGATGAATATCCCGCTAACAGGGACACCTACATGTATTTACATGCGCAATTTTAACTGATGGCTAGACGTTTGATATCATGAATTGAGCAGTAGGCTAAAAACAGCATAAGATGACAACTAATGTAGTAAACTTAACTTTAAAAAAACACAAAACAAAAAATAAAATAGATGAAATAAATAAAATAAATAAAATAAATAAAATAAATAAAATAAATAAAATAAATAAAATAAATAAAATAAATTAAATAAATAAAATAAATAAAATAAATAAAATAAATAAAATAAATAAAATAAATAAAATAAATAAATAAATAAAATAAATAAAATAAATAAAATAAATAAAATAAATAAAATAAATAAAATAAATAAAATAAATAAAATAAATAAAATAAATTAAATAAATTAAATAAATAAAATAAATTAAATAAATAAAATAAATAAAATAAATAACATAAATAAAATAAATAAAATAAATTAAATAAATTAAATAAATAAAATAAATAAAATAAATAAAATAAATTAAATAAATAAAATAAATTAAATAAATAACATAAATAAAATAAAAATCGAGTAACTCATCAACACTGATAGCCTGAGTTCTGTTTTTCATATATGTGATTGCTATATATGCTAGGCTACATGGTCCTTCAAAATGGCTTCACTTGTTCGAGTTGATAAATATTACTTCAACAGTATACAGTTTCATTTGAAGATAGCATTTGGCTGATGTCTGGTGCTTTATGACAACGGCATACAAAAGTCCTTAGATCGGAACGAATGTGCGATTAAGGTTTCGTAATAGGTCTACAGTTACGTATGCACAGGCTGTGCAATGTGCATGGTATAGGCTACAAAGGCTGCATGGTGTAGGCTACATATGATGCTTCAAAGCAAAACAAATTACTGGATCATCTGCAGAGATGCATCCAACACGATTGCAATACATATAGGCTAATCATATGCATAACCTGCTTCTATGTTAATATACTGATGTATGTGTGTCAATAAACAAATCAAATCAAATCAGATGCTAAACGAAACCAAAAACGGTGATGGTGATGTTGGACAGAAAGGCAGACAGAACACAGCCAAGCAGACATACATGCAGGTACAGGCAGCAGACAGACAGACAAACTAAATGGTGCATGACGATGACGACGACGATGATGATAATGATGATGATGATGATGATGATGATGATGATGATGATGATGATGATGATGATGATGATGATGATGATGATGATGATGATGATGATGATGATGATGATGATGATGATGATGATGATGATGATGATGATGATGATGATGATGATGATGATGATGATGATAATGATGATGATGATGATAATGATATTCGACAGACAGTATTATACCGGTAGGCTATCTGCAAGTCACAAGTTATGCATCGTAATGATGTCGCTATTATAAGTGACAAGTCAATAAAATTAGATAATATCAATATTCGTTTCAATCAAATCTTTAGGCCTTTTGTATTGCGATCCGTAGCTGCTTGCGGCTGTAAAACTATCTTATCTCATGACTTACTTATTTTAGAGTATAGGCTACGGTCAAAATACTGCTTCGCCATCATCACAATTTTGCCGTTACCACAGCGTAAGTCGTTACGTCATCGATTGATGCGCACTCGTTCGTCAGACGTCATCGTGATGTCATCATATCTAGTGTCACGTGACACCGAGATGCGAGCGCTGTTCGCCGCTCTCGACCGAGATAAGAACGGATATGTCGACAAGAACGAACTCCGAGAAACGATGAAGGAGGTCGGCCTTGAACTCTCCGATGTTGACCTTGACCTCATGATGCGAGCAGCTGTTCTTAAAGACCGACTGTTCTATGAAGGTAGAAAATTAGCTGTCTATGATTGCAATTGCAATTGTTAAAATTATCTCTCTATTATTGCAATTGTAGGTCTAACTGTTAAAAGTAGCCTATAGCTCTCTATTATTGGGATCACAACTGTTAAAATTGGCTCTCTACTATTGCAATTGCAACTGTTAAAATTAGCTCTCCATTGTTGCAATTGCAACTGTTAAAATTAGCTCTCAATTGCAATTGCAACTGCTAAAATTAAATCTCGATTGCAATTTTAACTGTTAATAGAAATTATATAGCGCCGCTTCAAGACTACGTGAGCAGCTGTGCTGTACTTTCCTTATCCTATTAATAATTAATTAACCCATTCTGATGTCCTGGCTCATCATGTGCTTTCTGCCGTCGACCAACTATAATGCACTATTATAGACTCAGCATGTAGGCCTATATGACTACTGATGGTTTTAGAATTTGTTGTGGTTTAACTTTGTTGATCTACAGACTTCATTCGACTGATGACTGGTTCCGTTGGAAGACTTCACAGAAAGGTTCAATATAAAATCATAATTTTATAGCTCCTTTATGGCTGAAACATCTGGCAGTCTATAATTTCATTTAATGGCGGCAATATGTATTAATTAATTCATCAAATCTTGAACATTGGTTTTATTAGCGTGTTATTTAAGTCTCGTTCCTCGTTGTTTCATTTATTTGAATTAAGTTTTGGTTCGTATCTATACGGGTCACAATTCCTTCACTTGAAGTCTTGTCCGTTTGAATTAAGGTCTGCTCCTTTGAATAGATGTTTAGTTCCTTTGAATTAAAGTTTTCTTATCCTGTAAATCAAGAATTGTTCCTTTGAATGAGTGTTGCATCCCATGAAATTAGTTAATTGGTTATTGCTCTCACTGAAGTCAAATGCCTATGAATTAAGGTTTATCCCTTTGATTTGAGGCTTAGGCCCTTTGAATTGAGGTTTGCTCCGCTGAATTGAGGTTTGCTCCTTTGAATTGATGTCTTTTCCTTTGAATGAAGGTCGCAAGGTTGAGGCAAGAAGAGAAGCTGAAGCGAAAGAATTCTTCTGTGACGGCCATCAACAACAACGAAGACGACGACGACGACAATCCAGACACACAAGGTAAACTACAAATCAAAACACACACATACACGCGCGCACACGCAGATACACCCATACACACATACATACACGCACATACACGCACATACAAACACACACACACTTACACACATATACACACACATGCACGCACACACACACGCACACGCATGCACACATATACACACATACGCACACATACACGCACATGCAAACACACACACACACACTTACACACATATACACACATACGCACACATACACGCACATACAAACACACACACACACACTTACACACATATACACACACATGCACGCACACACACAAACGCACACATACCAACACACACAAACACACACACATACACACACATACACACGCCCACCCATACCCACAAAAACACACACACACATGCACACAAACACACACGCAGTGACACACATACATACGCACGACCGTTACCGCATCTCGCACCTAATAAAAGATGTGACGTGCAAAGAAAAAAACAGACACATGTATTGTGTTAACTGGGAGGATAAACATTTGTAAAAGATGTTGATGAAGATGATGGTGATGGTGGTTCATGGTTTATTGGTGGTGGTGGTGGTGGTGGTGGTGTTGGTGGTGTTGGTGGTGTTGGTGGTGGTGGGGGTGATGGTGGTCGTAGCGGTTATGATGATGTTGGTGGCGATGGTGGTGGTGGTGTGTGAGCAACACTACAAGTCTGAACGCATGATTGCATGAATGAATGGTCGTGATGGATGCGTGAATGTATTCCTATATGTTTCTCTGTTGTTTATTTATCTCTGTGTCTGTTTGTCTATGTGTACGCAGCGGCGCCCCCAGGATTTTTTTCTTGTAAGCACAACAGGGGAAAATTTTCGTCAGGGTCACCTATTCCATCCGCCGAAAAAACTGATGACCTTTTTTTAGTCATCAACCATTATTTTTTTGCCTTTCAGCGCTGTACGCACTTGCGTATGTGCGTACGCCTACGGGCGCCGCTGTGTACGCATTTCAGAGAGTCAATCAATCTGTTATTCCGTCCGTCTGCCCGTCCGTCTGTTTGTCTGTCGGTCCGTCCATCTGTCTGTCTGTCTGTATGTCTGTGTGTCTGTCTGTAAGCCATAAATCTTGTCGGAATGCATAAATTGACGTCTGTCTAATTCATTCAATTTGCTGACTGACGATACATCGCAGACGAGAAATGACGCAATGTGAACTTTTGAGCATCGGATAATAATGACCAGTTTTATCTACTACATCTATTAAGCATTGACAGATTATATCTACCATATCACACGCGACACGATGAGAGCGACATGGGAGATACACGTGGAATAGACCACACCCCTCCCGTAAAAAAACAGCTTGATACATATTATGTATACACTTATAGTCTACACTCAACAGTATAGTAACCGATGTATATCATTGGTTCAACTAATTCGTTGTTTTGTAACTTTGACCCCTGCAGCGATGCGAGTGGCCTTTGCACTGATCGATCGGAATGGGGACGGACTGTTGACAGAGGACGAGATTGAGGACACGCTGAGGTCACTGGAGGTCAAGCTTAGTCAGCAGAACATCCAGACGATCATCGAAAAAGTCAATCAGAATGGTAGAACAACTTTAACATATATATGTATAACTGTCTAATTGCTTCATGGTTGATTTTCAACCTTTCTTCGGGTTGGGGAGCCAGCGCGGTAGCGCTGGTATTCCAGTGTTGACATAATATAGATTAAAGAGCAGGTTCTTGATGGAAGTTTCAAAAATTGAGCAATGCCACCAGTGGCGTAGACAAGGGGGATTTAGGGGGTTAAAAATCCCATTGGCCTAAGGAAAAAGTTTTTTGAAAGGTTATTTAGGCTATCCACTTAAATAAGAAAAACAAAACAATTGCTTGCAGTAACAATTTTTCTTACTTTATTCACTTTGTTACTTTATTCACTTTTTATTTATGGCCGCGTATCTGTACGCGACTTTGAAAGAGACCGTGCAGGTCGCTGTCCGCGTCCCGAAGGTGGCTATATTTAAGAGATTCGAAATCTCGGTCTATAGCACGGTCCGTCCACGGGGGACCTAAATGGCGTGGCGTCCATTCAAACGGGCGAGCGGTGGTGAAGGATCTCACCCGATCAAATTCATTGAAAAATGAACAGGGTCATTGAGGCCATAGACGGCCGCTATATAAAATCACATTACATTTATTGCAGGACAATGGATCGTAGTATTGGAAACTGCTTCTTCTGATTTTGGTGCGCACGTTGTGTTTGTGATATTTCTTCGACGAGTACGTGTAAACATCGCGCAATTTACAAGTTAAGCTGATCAAGCCAATCGTCGAAGTGAAACTCTACAGCGCACATGCATAATAATAAAATGAGGGCATTATTTAGACTTTCAGCTCAGTCTAGACGTGGACCTATTTATTAAAGAGGCGCTACATCAGTGACTATGCATGTATGTCCGTCATATCCCACTTGACGTACACAACTACACATGTAGCATACATCAGATTTGATGACGTGCGAATGAAGTTACTTGGCGCTGTTTAGATTTATAGAACCATGAATTTCACACTTGCGGCATATACAGACTGACCTTTGAATCTGCTCTCAGTCTGTCTCTCTGTCTGTCTCTCTGCCTGTCTGTCTGTCTCTCTGTCTGTCTCTCTGTCTGTCTCTCTGCCTGTCTCTCTGCCTGTCTGTCTCTCTGTCTTTCTCTCTCTGCTACTGCAATGGTTTATAAGACCCACATGAAGTAAGTGAATTCAGGTGATGGGATGACTTTGCAGCTGACAGCAACAGATTTTCTCTCTCCGAGGGTTGGTGTTAACAAGACGAGGGTTGAAGGGAGTCAAGGGACAGAGGTTAGATTATAACTCAGGATTTAACCACGGGCGGAATCTGACAATAATCATATTCAGATGAAGAAAGTAATGCGTCTGAAAACCTGTAACTCATCTTTGATGTTTACATGTAAACGTACAGTATACAGAAACGCATCTACGTATACACACCACCATACCCGTGCATACACACATATGCCCATGTTATATGCAGACAGACAGACAGACAGACAGACAGACAGACAGACACACACACACACAGACAGACAGACAGAAAAACTTACATGCATGCATACATACATAAATGCACGCATAATACATGCATACATACATACATACACACATACATACATACATACATACATACACACATACATACATACATACATACATACATACATACATACATACATACATACATACATACATACATACATACATACATACATACATACATACATACATACACACACATGCATACATGCTTACATGCATACATACATACATACATACATACATACATACATACATACATACATACATACATACATACATACATACATACATACATACATACATACATACACGCATACACAATACATACATACATACACACATACATACATACATACATACATACATACATACATACATACATACATACATACATACATGCATACATACATACATACATACATACATACATATATACATACATACATGCATATATGTCATACATACACACACATGCATACATACTTACATACATGCATGCACAAATATACACAAACAAACATAAGCATAAGTATAAACACAACACCTGGTTTTTCGTGGAAGCTGCATTCTGCTGAGGGCATTGATCGGTGAAGACACTGAACAGATGTTTATCCGACGCCTTCCTTTCGCTCCAGTTGGCATAGACGCATTCCCAAGGCCATACCTGCAATCCGTCTATCTAGTGTTGCTCTTGGTCCTCCCTCTCCTTCTTCCTTCTCCTTCTTCCTTTCGTCTCACCTCTTTGAACTCGTCCTCATCCTCATCCTCATCTTCCTCCTCTTTCCCTATACTCATGCCTCTCCATCTCCTAAACTCTTATTTCTCCCATTCCTTCATTCCTTTTTCCTCCTCTGTCTCATCCTATCCTATCTTGCTTCTATTCCTACGCCTCTGCATTATTTCCTAATGTACTTTCTCGTCTTCTATGCTGCTTCCTCTGGTTGCTGTTGTTGTTTTGGCTGTTTTAATGCTTCTATAGTGCGTCCTCTTCGACGAATTTATAGTTTCGTTTTTCTCGTCGTTTTCTTCTTATTTCTGTTCTACTTCTACTTGTTGTTGTTGTTGCTGCTGCTGCTGCTGCTGTTCTTCTTCTTCTTCATCATCGTCACCATCATCATCTTCTTTTCCTCCTTCTTCTTGCTCCTCTTCCTTTTTGCTTTCCTACTGCTATACTACTGCTGCTGCAGGCAACTACTATTGCTACTACTGTAGCTGTTGCTTTTTCTCCTAGCACTGTTTCTTTTTTATCTCTTTTCCTTCGTGCCCTTGTTCATGTTCTTGTTCCTGTTCTCGTTCCTGTTACTCTTCTTCTTCTTCTTCTTCTTCCTCTTCTTCTTCTTCTTCTTCTTCTTCTTCTTCTTCTTCTTCTTCTTCTTCTTCTTCTTCTTCTTCTTCTTCTTCTTCTTCTGCATTTCTGTCTATCCGTCCGTCCGTCCGTCCGTTCATCCGTCCGTCCGTGGTTTTCGAATCACTTAGCTATACTACACTTAGAGCAGAATATTCGTTACTTGGACAACTGCCTCTGCCTCCTCATCCTATGCTCCTTCTGCAGCTGCAACCTGATTTAGGATCTGTGTGTATACATGTAGGTCCTAAATGAAATACCTCGCCTTGCCCGGTGGATAATCACCTGCAGGAGAATTCTCATCATCGATACACATGTACATGAATGTATATATATATATATATATATATATATATATATATATATATATATTATACATGAACATGGCTGCGTGTAGACTACACTCACCTGGATAATAATGCATTTATATAATCTTATACACGCACACCTATATATGTATCATATATGTACTCACTGAAGACATTCCTACACAGAAGTTTGCAAGCATATTATAAATATATATATATGTGTATATATATATATATATAGTACATTCACCTGGATTTTGTCTGTGTAGTGAAGCGCGTGTGTTTATCGCCCGGTTTACGGCCATGGCACCTATACATGTACATGTATAATTGTATATACATGTATATTGTAGACGCCCTCGATATATATATATATATATATATACATTTATATATATATATATATAAATATGCATGGTTTGCATAGTCTCAACTTTCTCTGAAGGCTCCATTTCTCCAGTGGCGTCTCACACATATCTTTCGTTCCTTTCTCAACATCGCTATATATAATAATAATAATAAAATTATGTCTCGCCTTGACTTCTTTTTGCGTCTCTCTTAACTCCATTCTTCATCGCATTCTCTCCCTCCACCTCCCCGTTCTTGAACGGGGGTTGCATGTACTTATGTGTGTGCGTGTAAATGTAACTTGTCATTAAAGAACAGAAATTTCATCAGTAGTGAGGACGTTAAGCTCTTGCATTGTGCAAACTGTGGATAAAAGCAACAAACTTTTTTGTATTGAAGAAAAACATATTTTAAGACTTTTCAGCTAGCGGCATCATTTAATTCGATCCGGAACATAGCTAAAAAAATTAGTGAAATGTCCGAAAAATTCGGTTAATTTTGTTGTTAGATCGACCAATTGGGCGACTTTATTGGGCTATAAACAACCATCCTTGTACGATAGTTTAACTTGTTGACTATTTTGTGGGCGATATCGGGATTGCAAACTGGGATTACTAACGTCTTTAAATTTGTTTTCTGCTGTATTTTGTGCACAAACTTTAATTTTCGTGAACAACGATGTCGTAAATTTGCATGTACTTGAATGTTATTTCTGAAAGGTTAGCATTTAGACAATTATAACGATGTCCAAGCGGTGTCTTTTAGTCGATACAGCTGTCCCACCTTGTGATCTGCATTTACCAGTAAATTGGACACTGTGTGTGTTATGCCAGAATAAAACACGCGAGAAGTTGCAGTGTCCTGCTAATTCATTTGTTATTGACAAGAATTCTGGATACGAGTCTTTGGCTGCAATATTGCTAGACTTTGATAAGATTGGGGCACTACCGCCCTCCGTCGTTCTGTCACGGCTTAACACTGACGGAAGTCTGTTGGAAACCTTTGCATTGAAAAGAGCCAAATGGCACAGATCATGTCGTTCGAAATTTAGTGCAAGAGAATTGCAACGTATATCTTCCGGTAAATTGTGTATTAGCAGTTCATCAGCAGATGACATTATGCTTTCAGACCCTTTGGGCGATGAACATGTCGCTTTTACAAACCCATTGAATAAACGCCGATGTATGCGATCTGAAATTGGTGATGTAAAAATACCGGGCATTTCAACTTGCTTTCTCTGTGATATGCCAGCAGGTCTGCAAGGCTTACATGAAGTCATGACTCTTGAGCTTGGCATAAGGGTAAGAGAATGTGCCGTGGCATTGTCAGATGACAGACTTCTAGCAAAACTTTCCACAAGTGACATGGTAGCCATTGAAGCTAAATATCACTCCAGTTGTTTGACACAGTTGTACAATCGTAGACGTTCTTATGAACGCGCACAGTTCAGTTTAATGTCCACGTCTTCCTGTTCTACTGATGAAATACATGGTATGGTCTTTGCTCAGCTAGTAGCATACATAAACGATATACGCTGTGTAAATAATATTCGACCAATTTTCAGGCTTGCTGATTTAAGGAAAATGTATTTTGACCGGTTGCAACAAGTTGATGGGCAAATTGCTAGTAATTCCAGTCTGCACAGTACACGTCTGAAAGATAAATTACTTGAGCATTTTCCAGATATGAGGTCACAGAATGATGGACGTGATGTTGTGTTAGTTTTTGAGGATGACATTGGCACTGCTTTGTTTAAAGCCTGCAGTGAAGATTTTCATCAAGATGCAATAAGTCTCTCTAGGGCTGCAGAAATTGTACGTCGCGAGATTTTTTGTGACAGGCCCAAGTGGTCTTTTAATGGATCTTTTCAGTTTGATGAAAATTTTAATGATAACTCTGTACCAAATGCTTTGCTGTCCCTTGTTAGCATGATACTTGAAGGCCCGAGTATTGATGTGCAGTCATTGCAGCAAAATGTACCTGCAGCAGCAAGTATTGCACAGCTGATTGTTTTCAATAGTGTGCAATACTTGCAACATAAACGCACTAATAACAATAGAGTTGCTATTGCAGTACGTCACAATAAGAAACAGGAAACACCTTTGCCTTTGTACATAGGTCTTACTGTGCATGCAGCTACTAGGAAGAAGTCATTAATTGATAAACTTTTTGATGTTGGCGTGTGTGTATCATATGACCGTTTGATGTCTGTTTTGTCTGATTTAGCAAGTGGCGTATGTCAGAGATTTGAGATAGATCAGGCTGTATGTCCGCTGAACTTTAAGGGAAACCTATTTACCACTGCTGCCGTTGACAATATTGACCATAATCCCTCGTCTACAAGTGCACAGGGATCTTTTCATGGAACTGGCATTTCCCTTCAGCAACATCCAGACTTTGATAGCCCTGGAACTGACCGTATTGTAACTTGCTTAAGTGATGTCACTCAAGCAAAGCGTTCTTTTGGTTTACCTTTGGAATATACCTCTGTGCCACCAATTCGGCTGATAACTGATAATCCTGCAGTCTCATCTTTTACTGATGATTTTAAGGACTCTGGTATTCACTTGGCAGAAGCCGTGAAAGCTGATCATGGTTGGTTAAATAATATATGGCAAAATTGGCAAGCATGTTCTTTTGATTCCAACTCCATTGTTTCTTGGTCTGCCTATCATGCACAGAAGCAAATGGCAGTGCAACATCCTCTGTCTTTGTGTGGAATGCTGCCTTTGTTTCATGAGAATGCTCATAATGTTGCTATGATACGCCATTCCATGGATGTTATTAAAACAGCTGTGTCTAAACTGAATCCAGGTCAGGTTCCTGTCGTCACATTTGATCAACCACTCTATGCACTTGCTAAACTGATCCAGTGGAATTGGCCAGAAACTTATGGTGCCAGTGCATTTGTAATTATGTTTGGAGGGCTTCATATTGAGATGGCTGCTCTTAAAGCATTGGGATCCCTTTTAGGTGGCAGTGGATGGGTAGAAGCTGTCACTGAGGCTGGGATAGTAACGCCGGGTTCAGCTGAAGCACTTTTGTCTGCTAGTCATGTTAGACGTTGCAGACATGTGCATGAAGTAACTCTAGCAGCATTACACATTTTACAATGCAAGGCCTTTGACAATTTTAAGACTAACTTGCAACCTTCTGATCAAAGTATTTCATTTGAATCTTGGTGTGAAAGTCAATGTTCTTTACATAAACAATTTGCTTTTTGGTCTCTTGTTAAGCAATTTGAGAACACAATCTTATTGTTTGTTAAGTCTTTCAGGGAATCTAATTTTGGCCTTTATATGGACACAATGATAAGTTTGATTCCCTGGTTTTTTGCATTAGACCGGACAAACTATGCACGATGGCTTTCAGTTCATATTGGAGACATGAACGACCTACCTAATGCAAATAGAGAAGTTTTTAATCACTTTAACTTGGGCAAATTCACTGTCCAAAAGACTGCTCACAAATTCTCTAGCATATCTATTGACCAGGCACACGAGCAGTTAAATGCAGTTGTTAAGGGTGATGGAGGAGTAGTAGGCTTAACAGAGAATGACAGTGCATTGCAGAGGTGGATTCTTGCTGGTCCATTAACATATCTGGAAAACCATTCTAACTTGACAGCCTTTATGAATAAACTGTTACCCTATTTTAGCTTTACAGTAACACTTTAGAAATTTGGAGTTTATACTCTTCTCCCACCATCTCTAATAGACACCATCAGTTTAGCCATGAAAGACCTGTGCTACACAGGCTAGTGTGAATTTTTAATGTGAATAAATAATGAAAAAAAACTCAAGTCTTGGTTTTGTGCTATATAAGTTGCAAAACCCATGCATATGTGCAATGTTTATCTCAGATTAGTAATGTGTCATGTTGTCAAAAGACCACATATTCTGCATCTAAGTGCAATATGGAGTTGCATATCGGCTCTGGAATTGTGCAGTTTTAGCATACTTTCTTAGTATACTGGAGCTATATCAATTGTTCCACACTGTGTAATGTTTAAATCAGATCAGAAATGCTTCATGTTGTCAAAAATCACATATTATGCATATTAGTGCAATAAATTGTTGCATATCATCTCTGGAATGTTAATTTTTAGCATACTTTCATAGTATACTTGTTCTGTATCAATTGTCCCAAAATGTGTAATGTTTAAATTAGATTAGTAATGTTTCATGTCGCCAAAAGACCACATATTCTGCATCTAAGTGCAGTTTAGAGCTGCATATCATCTCTGGAGCATGTGCATTTTTAGCATACTTTCAACCTTCTGTTTAAGTATGTTCCCATGTGAATTTTTTGATGCAGCTAGCTGAAAAGTTTTAAAATATATTTGTCTTGAAGCTGTAAAAATTTGTTGCTTTTATCCACAAGATGCACAATGCACTGCGTTTTTGGACCTTAACCTCCTCACTACAGTGGGTCTAATCCTAAAAGCACTGAAAGCTATAGAAGCCAGCGACACGTCAGCATGTATGTATGCATGCATGTGTGTATGTATGTATGTATGTAAGTATGCATGTGTGTATGTATGTATGTATGTATGCATGTATGTATGTATGTATGTATGTATGTATGTATGTATGTATGTATGTATGTATGTATGTATGTATGTATGTATGTATGTATGTATGTATGTATGTATGCATGTATGCATGTATGCATGTATGCATGTATGCATGTATGCATGTATGCATGTATGCATGTATGCATGTATGCATGTATGCATGTATGCATGTATGCATGTATGCATGTATGCATGTATGTATGTATGTATGTATGTATGTATGTATGTATGTTTGCATGTATGTATGTTTCTTTGTTTGTTTGTGTGCATGCTTGTATGGATGTAAACCGTCATTCACAGTCGACTGCGTCCTGTTTCAATCTCCATCTCATGTTATCATCAGCCACCTAAAGCATCGCTCTATATATTATACTGCATTCCATTGCACATCTAATCAAAAATAGAATCCAATCTTAAAAAGATTTAAAGCTGTGTGGGATGGTGTGACACGTGACAACATACGAGTACTGGAAGTCGTATCCGCTACTGAAGCCTCCCATGAGAGAGCGATCAGTTTCATCAAGTAGACTGCTGAAATTAAAGTCAATTTCAGAGACGACTACCAAGAAGTCATTGAGGTGTCAATGGTTGTCCTTGGAAGTCAGCCCACAATAAGAAACCGGAGAGCCCAATTTACCATGCACGTTGAATGGCCAGGTTACTGCATATCATCAAAATAATTGTACGATTTAGCAATCAACGTGAAGTATTCAATCTAAGGGAAAAGAAAAACTCAGATTCATCCTTTTGGGCGATTGGGTGCCCTCCTTCACTCAAAGGCATCCTCTTGCTGCTGAAACTCCAGGACAAGATCTGTCAATTTTGATTGATATAGGACTTTTGATTCAGGTGACTATTATTTGTAGGAGCTCAACGTTGCTGCCATAAATGTTCTAGAAAATTATCTATACTTAGTGCCTTTCAGATGAGGCTGAATGTTTGACACTATTATGCTGCTATCTGCCTGATATGGTTCAGATAAGGTGAAGATTTTTTACGGAATGACTGCAAATCCTAGTGAAAGGATATTGACGGTAGTGCTGCGATACAGAGGGAGGGGGATTGCCTGGGCGAGTTTGCAACCCAGTGAACATTGACACTACTGCCACGCCTGAAATTTGGTGATTCCTTTTTATACTTACACCAGTGCAATAGCCTGACGATGATGATTATCAGCAAGGTAGAGGCTGAAGTCAGCAATTGAGAGTGGTAAACGACATGGCTGAGAGAAGTGTGAAGTTGTTCAAGGAATTAAACTGACTCATCACTGATGAAGAAGAAAGCAGAGACACAAGATGAAGATTTTGGCTTAAATCAACTCCATCACAATGACGACAGCAGGCCAACCACAGGAACATTTTCCATAAAAACGTACACTTCACTAAAACGTCTGGTGTTGTGTCAAAGATCAAGTCTTAGCCATTATCATCGAGTCTCAATAACTTCAGAAGATGATGAATGACCTTTGATTTAAATTATATCCTGTCATAGAGGGACATTTGGGCATACCAAAGAGTTTGGCGACACCATCACCTGAAACTAGCACTCACAGGCGGTCAACATTTCCAGTGTACTGCAAGTGGTTAATTTGGTACAAATTCAGATCTTACAGCTTCAGCATGCTCCATCTTGGCTTCTTAAGCACTCCATATGAATGGTTTTCCGTGAAAATGGCAGGACAAAAGGATCGCACATAAGCGCTGCAGTAATTGTGGCCAACAATCTCAATGCTTCATGATCAGATCACCAAGAGTGTTATTGCTATCAAAATGCACTCGTCACTTGATGGCTATATAAACAGCTGTCAAGTATCTAGCACTGACTGTAATAAGTATGATAGTACAACAGAATCTATTTCAAGTTCATCTACATGACAAGGGTTGAGGTTTTTGATCAAGCTAAAAGACATCAAGGTTTCTTGCTAATACAACTACATGGTAATATTTCGATGTCGTTGAGCACCGCCTTCCAGTTGGACTGGGAAGCTGAAATTTGGTCTCAATAATACTATTGACAGGTCTAACAAACTGAGAGGGCGCCTTGGTATCTAGCTTGAATTTTATTTTTTTGGACCACCCTAATATATATATATATATATATTATGTCTCTGTCTATGTCTCTGTCTCTGTCTATCTGTCTGTCTGACTGTCTGTCTGTCTATGTCTCTCTTGATGCTCCGCTCTCTTTCCAAAATTCCTAGACAGACAGTATTATTTTGCCGCGTTGGGGTTGGGAGCGCTTTTGAGTACGTCCCATGGAAGAGGCGCTCTCCAAGCAGATTCATTTTATGAATCAATGAATTAATGAATACCATGACCCTGAATACAAAAATCTATGAAGTGCATATATATGGATATTAAATCGTCGGCTGGACTGAAATGCCATGCATAATTGCATATAATTATTAGTATTATGACGTTGCTGTTATAATATTATATAGGGAACCTTCTAAAGCATAACACAGCAGCAGCCTCATGCATGCACACGGTCAAACGGACATGGCCCCGGGCCAACCCGACTCGCCGAACATAAACCCTGACAAAAGTTTCCCGACAGAAGCCCCCACCAGACTATGGGACAAAAAGACACAAGCCCCATATAGGCCTATTATATATGTATTGTATAATATAAATACATTGCGTGTGCATGCGTGTAGGACTAGGCTGTATAATTATCACAAGGACAAAAGAATAAACAATGTACCTAGGCAGACAGGTAGATGAACACTTAGTGTACGTTAAGTGTTAATCGGGTCGCTGCGGAATTTATATGTACCCGATTAACGCCTTTTAACATTTAAATAAACACTATATACACTGTAAGTGCGCAACGCCTTGTAACAGAAAGCGTTAAACGGACAAACGATAAAAGCAGCAGTTGGCTGCGGTTTATGATTGTGGTCGGGATTATTTTAAGAAGAGCTGTTGCCATGGTTGCGAATTCAAACATATACACAATACATGGACGGAGTGAGAGAGAGAGAGAGAGAGAGAGAGAGAGAGAGAGAGAGAGAGAGAGAGAGAGAGAGAGAGAGAGAGAGAGAGAGAGAGAGACAGATTAGACTTGCAGTGAGGAAATGGCTGGCGCCAACGAGTCGATTCGCTTTATCTCCAGAATTGTCTATTTCGTGAGAATTGCTTGTACATGCTGGTTATCCCAGAACGGCAGATAATATAGGAACAAGTGCTTTACAATCTGTTCCACCCAGGTCTTCAAGACAGGAACGCTCGTAACGAGTTTCAAGTCTGCTTGACGAAAATACCTACATAGTATAGATAAGAGAATAAGTGTAAAATCTCATGAATTGTTTCTGCCCTGGACCAGGTTACATGTTGAGCACGCGGCTGCACTCCAGATACATGTATCTGACCCTGCTGCTATATATACACCGTATACATTCACAAGCGGTATAAATCCAAATTGTTTCATCGTGTACTGGAAGAACTATATCGAATGTAAACAGTCGCTGTCAAACAAGACCTCACCTGCCACGTAGAAGAATCGTACAGTGCATGACGTAAATCCAATATATTTCTCTGCCCCTCTCTATCTATTTGTCATTATTATGACGTATGCCTGTCAAAATATTGCCCCTCTTGTTCTGCATATTTATGTTTCACATTATGACGTAAGCCAGCGGTTCCCAACCCGTGGCCCGCGGGCCAAAAGTGGCCCGCCAGGCCTCAGAAAATGGCCCGCCAGGCCTCAGAAAATAGCCCGCCAGGCCTCAGAAAATGGACCTCATCTCTCAAAGAATTATCAAAAATATATGAAGAAATTAACAGTTTGGTCAGTATAGAACACATTATTATTTTCTATTACAAATTATTTTATTTTAACGTCGATAAATAACATTAAGCATTATATGTTGAATCAATTATACCAATTTTATATGCTTTTAGTTAATACAGTTTTAACCTTGTGGCTCCCTAATGTCCTACAACTAAGAAAAAGTGGCCCTCGTGTCCTTCAACTTAGAAAAAGTGGCCCTCAAGTAAAAAAAGGTTGGGAACCACTGACGTAAGCCAATCAAATATAAATATATATGTATATATTTATGATTATCTATATATGAAATTATATATATATATACGATATATATATATGTATCTCTAAAAGTTATGTGTATATGTTATATTATGACGTAAGCCTATCTAAAAGCTATGTGTATATGTGTCGTATTATGACGTAAGACTCTACAAAAGCTATGTTTCATGTGACTTAAGCCTTTTTAATAGCTGTGTACGCCTGTCTGTGTTAGATTATGAGTTATGACTGCATACGTTTGTCTTATTATTTGCTCCATTGGGATTTGAGACCTATATGCTGTGTCATACAGCATATGATATAGGTCCCAAATCCCAATGGAGCAAATCACAGGCCAAATGATTAGACATATAGTTAATATGTTAATTGCTTCAACATGTAATTAACTTATTACTTGTGCAATCACATATATATGTGACGATCTGAGGGAGAACGTCAAGTTCCAAAGACTATCAATTCTTATTCAGCGCTTTAAACCATCCATGATTACCAATGATGTTCGATGTTTAACGACGTTGTATGATAACGGGGATTCTCATAGTCCCTCCTTCCCCCTCCATGTTTTGTTCTGGTAAAACGAGAAATAAGCTGATTAGATCGCCCGTCCACCCATCCATCCGTCCATCCATCCATCCGTCCATCCATCCATCCGTCCATCCATCCATCCGTCCATCCATCCATCCAACCATCCATCAATCCGTCCATCCATCCCTCCGTCCATCAATCCGTCCATCCATCCCTCCGTCCATCAATCCGTCCATCCACCGACCCACCCACCGACCAACCACCAACTCATCCATCATAGCTATAGTATAGTACGTATATGCATTGCTCTTAAACTTATATTCAATTGACAGCCAGGCAGACAGACAGACAGACAGACAGACAGACAAGCAGACATACAGACAGATAAGCAGACAAACAGACAGAGAGGCAAGCAGACAGATAGATAGATAGACACATTATTGATTGAGTTACTGAATTACAGAATGGCTGGCTTATTTATTTGTTGATTGAATTGACTGATTGATTGGCAGATTTATTTGGCTATTTAATTTAATAATTAGCTTAGATTGACAGACTGACAGACAGACAAACAGGCAGACAGACAGACAGACAGACAAACAGGCAGGCAGACAGACAGACACGACAGACAGGCAAATAGACTGACTGATACAACGATTGATTGATTGCTTGATTGCTTAATTGATTGACTGATTGATTTGATCGTCTAGCGAATGGCAAACTGAATTTCGGTGACTTTCGGTCCGTCATGTCTGATTACTACCAGCGACTCTCGTCTCCATCTTCTCGCTCTGCCAACGAACTTCCAGCCTCTGCCTCAACAACAGCAGCAACCTCAGCTGCTGCTTCAGCTGCTGATCCAACGCTGGATGAATACAATTCGTGTCGAAGGGAAGACTTGGTATCGGCAGCGTTTAAAGTCTTCGACAAAGACAAAGACGGTTACCTGAATGCCATCGACCTCAGGTAAAACGTTAACCTTTAGAATGTTACACATGCATGATCGCATATTGGGACCTACATATACACGAAGTGGAAGAGGAGGATCCAAGTGGCTGACCCCTCCGTAGAGAGGGATTAATTCAAGCCTGAAGGAAAAGAAGATATACACGCACATGATATTTAGGAGCGTGTTTACATGTGCGTACAACTGTATGCATGGACAGTATTTATGTATACATGTAAGTATACATGTAAGTATGCGTACGTAAAGATGTATGTAAGCATGCGTGTAAGTATGTGAGTATTTATGCATGCATGCATGTATGTATTTATATAAATAATATGAATATGTATATAAATAATATATTGTGTTTCAATATTATTCATTCATGCATGCTTTCTTGCTTACTTGCTTGCTCACTTAGTTACTTACTTACCTATATATACGTACGTACTTTAGTATGCATGCGTGTCTGTATGCATGTGTGTATGTACAGTTGTACACTGCTGTACAGCATTTATGCTCCTATATAATATATTAACAGATTCCTGTATGAAGTGTTGCATAACTGTATAATGTGGATGAAGGGGTACATGATAATGTCCCAAGTACAATAGATGTAAGCTATTGAACCCGCTTGTTCTACCTGTAAGCGCCCCAAGCAGCAGCGTTGAATAAAAGTCGAACGGAATCATAGCGCAGACAAAAGAGGGCGCCCCTATATAAAGATGAGAAGAAGAAGAGGCGCGGGTAGGTTTAATGAAGTTCAATTCAAAGGGTGGACGAACAGACGGACGGACGCTGGGGCTCTGCTAGAAATCAAAGGCATACGCATACAGATATGTCGATGGTGATAATTGATCAAGGA